>JAPWDO010000002.1:1245466-1868200 GCA_028827375.1 Penicillium desertorum
GCCTAATAAGGCAAGTCTTGTAGAAAGGACCGTGGGTCAGCGCTAGGCTAGACCTACCCTAATTCGAAAATATCTGATCTGATAGACAAATCAGGGGAGAACCCGGCTGGGCAGGGTTAGACCATGCCAAGACGTTAAATCAAGCTTATTTGCACATGGGCATGATGTAAGCCTCCACAGCAGCCCTGGAGGGGCTTGTAGAGTCATGGAGGCAGTTTTATCGTATATGGGTCTTCCAATATACTAAATGTATGTAGCAAAAAGAAAAGAGACTTATATTCAAAGCGCAAATGTAAACGGAAGAGCAATTCATCGAAGACACTATGAACCTGAAAGGTTGCGACAGCCATGGGTGGACTTGCCTGTTTGGGACTAGCGGATCTATCAACGCCTCATGTTAATCCACCCCTACGGAGTACCTATCCACGTCTATCCACACCATACACTCCACCGTTTTGAACGGAAATCTGGAGGTCGATCTCTCTGTGGGGTACCTTCACCATGATGCACCCGATAAGCCTAGAATGGCATGTCCAGCCGAAGTACTTATCGCAATCTCCTATAGCTAAGCCTGGGTTTAAGAATTAGTTACAAATTCATCTCATCTAGCTTCACCATCTTCTCTCGCCAGAAGACACTCACATTCAAAAGCACATACAATCATGGCCGACTTGTCCGTTCAACTCACAGCCCCTAACGGCCACACTTGGACCCAGCCCACCGGGTTGTTCATCAACAACCAATGGGTCAAATGTTCGACTGGCGAGAAGATTGCCAGTATCAATCCCACGTACGTGAAAAATCTGAAACTCAGATACCGACTCTTGATGCCATAACTGACGGGCGGTCAAATAGAACTGCAAAAGAAATCACATCCATCCACGCAGCTTCCGCCCAAGATGTCGATAAGGCCGTCAAGGCAGCTCGCGCTGCTCTGAATAACCCCTGTTGGCGCGACCTGCCCGGTATTGACCGCGGGAAGCTGATGAACCGCCTGGCCCAGCTCATCGAGGACAACCGCGCCACTCTCGCCACCATCGAGACAATCGACAATGGAAAGCCGTACTCCGTTTCCTTCAATGACGACCTGACCGAGACCGCTGAGACAATCCGTTACTATGGAGGATACGCCGACAAAGTCTTTGGCCAGGTCATCGATACAACACCGGATAAGTTCGCCTACACCGTACGGGAGCCCGTTGGTGTCTGTGGCCAAATTATCCCGTAAGTTCCGATCACCCATAGTAGTATATAAAGCCAACTTCTAACTGCGACACTAAGATGGAACTTCCCCCTCGCCATGGCCGCTTGGAAGCTGGGCCCCGCTCTGGCCTGCGGAAACACAGTTGTTCTCAAGCCAGCGGAGCAAACCCCTCTCTCAATTCTCTTCCTTGCCAACCTGATCGTGGAAGCAGGCTTCCCTCCTGGTGTGGTGAACATCGTGAACGGGCACGGCGCCGTTGCTGGGGCTGCGCTCGCCTCCCACATGGATGTGGACAAGATCGCCTTCACAGGCAGCACAGCCACAGCCAAGCAAATTATGAAGATGGCCAGTGTGAACTTGAAGAATATCACCCTAGAGACGGGTGGCAAGAGCCCGCTGATTGTGTTCAACGATGCGGATCTCGAGCAGGCGGTTGAATGGGCCCATATCGGTATCATGTATAACCAGGGCCAGATCTGCACAGCCACATCCCGTATTCTGGTACAGGATGAGATCTATGACCGTTTCCTAGAAGCATTTAAGTCCCAGGTGAAGAATGTCTCCAAGGTCGGTGATCCGTTTGAGGAGTCCACTTTCCAAGGCCCGCAGGTTACACAGGCTCAGTATGACCGCATCATGTCTTATGTCGATGTCGGCAAGTCTGAGAAGGCCACTCTTGTTTCTGGTGGCAAGCCTTTCAGTGGTGTTGGTGATGGCAAGGGTTTCTTCGTTGAGCCTACCGTTTTCACCGATGTCACGCCCAAGATGCGTATCTACCAAGAGGAGGTCTTTGGTCCTTTCGTGGTGATTTCCCGATTCAGCGAGGAGAAGGATGCTATCGAGATGGCCAATGACTCGACTTATGGTCTTGGAAGTGCTCTGTTCACGACGAACTTGACTCGCGCACACCGCGTGGCTAAGAAGATTGAGGCTGGTATGGTCTGGATTAACTCTAGCAACGATAGCGACTGGCGCATTCCGTTCGGTGGCGTGAAGCAATCTGGTATTGGGCGTGAACTTGGAGAGGCCGGTCTCGCTGCTTACTCGAATATTAAGGCTATTCATGTGAACATGAAATCTAAGCTTTGAGAACTGGACTCATCGGGGCTTTTGAATCTAGGGAGGCTATATTATATTGTACATAGGAAATAGAAGACTTCTCGTATGACACGGATGACCAAAGACAGCAAAATCAGGGTTCGAGTGTTGGATAGGTCGACTTCCTTACTAGTTATACACGGTAATAACTCATTGTTAGAAGTATAATTTGTAGTAGTCCTAGGAGATTGCTGGTATCGACTTTTCTGAGCCCTCAAATTCTGTCACCTCTCCAGGTTGTTAATTGACCTGGGTACTGGAAGAGATGACCATAATGACATCGAAATATGAGCATAATATAGCCAAGTCAACCCAGAATATATGCAAACATCCTTGACTCCTCCCCTGGACAACTACTACATCTAATATCGGTTATTACTAGAAAGAGCTAGAAAATTCACGGTCAAAATCTCAAAAGTCTCTGAATTTTTCAGGTCGTCAAGTTGTCAAGTGAGTTATAATAGGTAGTGATCTTCTACTAGTAGATCATGGCAATTACTTGTCATATTTGCGACTAAATCTTCAAAACTCTCGTTTTTCGGTTGTCAGGTTGTCAGGTGTCTCTATAAGATATTCCTAGTAGTTACTAGTAGCTACTAGAAAGACCGAAAAATACTGAGGAGTCGAAAACGAAGATTTTTAAACGAGTTTGACTCTTGGTTAGGAAGGAGGCACCATGGCAAGGAGATGTCCCAGTAGTTACTAGTAAAAGTTGAAAAGCCATTCAGGGCAAGTTAGCACTTCAACTATCAAAAAGGTTCTTGCTTTTGAGCTCGCAGGGCTGTAGAATGACTGATAGATAACAGTAAATGAGCAAGGTTAGTTGTTTCTTCCTCGCACAGCACTCTCATCCAGATATATACCACTTTTTAGGACCTTGATTCTATCACTCTCGCGTGCAATATGCAGTCTGACATAGTCGTGTTTAACCATCTGTTTCGACATCTCTCTGTGGCTCATCGAGTATTCAATTGATAATGCATTTGTCTAAACCAAATCCAATCCTGTTCTATATAAACGTAGCATCTATGTCTATATATACCCTATTAAAATCCCCGAAAACTCACTTTACCCGATAAATTCGAGTTCACCAGGCAAAGCACATATCCCGTATGAAGGCGTAGACCAACTTCATTCACGGAAACTTATCATCGGTCTTCCTTCTTTGGCTCAGGGAGTGGATCATTCGCCACCGTATGGGCCTGAAGAACATGAGGAATGGACTCCTCGGTGTTGAGATAGGTGCGACTGCCCTGGACGAACCAAAAAGACACGGCGATAACAAGCATGACGCCAAACACACCAATGGCGTAATTCATATCACCACCCGAGGGGTTGGGCGCGCCAGGGAAGAAAAAGAAGACGGTTGTCACACAGCAATACACAAGGGAGACCCAGTTCACCGGCGCGCCCAGTCTCCCAAGGTTAAACTGACCACCAGGTGGGAGCTTGTCGCGGCCCATCAGCAACAGAGTCATGATGGGCAGCCCGTACGAGATGGTCAGGGCGATGGTACTGACACTGAGGATTGCGTTCAACACTGTCTCTGCAAACAAGAACAAAACTCCAACCAGTGCTATAATACCTCCCTGGAACCAGAGTGCCCTGACGGGGGCTTTCCAGTAAGGACTTACGTCTGACAGGTAGGTGCTAAAGGGGAGTCCACCGTCCCGGGCAAAGCCCCAGGTGAGACGGGATGCTGTGGTGACGATGCTGATTGCCTGGCCTAGGCCGTTCGTGATGAACAAAGCAATTAGAACTGCACCGCCGTTCTGACCCACGGTTTCTTGGACGAGTTGCATGAACGGTAGGCCGCTGGGCGAGTCTACCACAGTATTCACCGTTTGAATACAGAAGAGGCAGACCACCATCAAGATGAACCCGCTAACCGCTCCGGAGATCACGGCAAGGTAGATCACTTTCGGGGCGTTCTTGCGTGGTGCAGGAATCTCTTCCACCAAGTGAATAACGGCGTCAAAGGCAGTGAGCCCATACGCAGCCTGGACTAGGCCAATGAACCAGACAATACCATCGGGCCAGCCAGTTTGGTTAATCCACTTTCCAAACGCGAAAGAGGCAGGCTGGTAGGAGAGACCTTCTTTCGTTCCCACTGAAATAAGCAGGGCAAGACAAAAAACAAAGAATAGCCCAAAGAACCAGACTCCGACAAAGTTGTTCAGCCAGGGCAGGAATTTTTCCCTCCGACAGCCCACCACATTGATCAGTGTGACGGCAAAGACACACCCAATATAAACGACAAATTCAAGCCACCCCGTCGACGCGCCAGTCCAGGTTGGACTGAACATAACCTTCATACCGAGAAGGAAATTGGTCATGAACGCCATTTGGGAGGCGGCCAGTGTCCACCACCCGAAAACATTAATCCAAGCACACATGTACGAGAGGAATCGTCCGAAACGTGAGTCCCAGAGACGGTAGACCCAGTATGCCTGTCCCAGGGCTGTGGGCATGCTGCTGCAGATCTCGCCCAGAGAGAGCGCGACACAGGTGTTGCAGAATGCAACAAGAGCCAGTCCCCACAGGATTGAGACAGGACCACCGTTGATCAGACCGTCGGAGAGATCCTGTGCAAAGGTTGACCATGTTCCCAGTACGCAGAATGCCAACGCTAGCATGCTCCAGATGTTGAACTTGCGGGCGAGGATTTGCTCGTGGCCGAATTGGGCGAGATCGTTGGCATCTTGAGTGTTTTGGTCGGTTGGTTTGAGGGTTTCGTCGGTTTCCACGTCCATAGTGAGGTACGGGGAGTTGGCAGTGAGGACAAAGGGTGTGTTTAGAGTAATCACTCTAGGCTCATTTCCCAACAACGTTATTGACGCTGTTGTGAATGAAGCACTTGTCTCTCTGGGCTGTATACTGTATACTCCTTCTGAAGGCGATATATTGGATCCAAGGATGGGGTCACTGGAGCAATTAGGAGAACTGGATATCCCGCAACCCCATTCCCAAGACCCGGGCTTTTGTCATTTTTTCCTGGGGAACCCCATGGGCATCGGCCTCCATGGCCATACAGAGGGGCACGTCTACTGGGGATTCACCGAGCGTGGCCCACATAGTAGATCCAAAACCTGGAGGCATTTTAAACGATTAGGCGAAACATATTAGAAGTCTGCCTAGAGCTCCAGTTTTTTTTACCTTACCCCACATCTCACGAAGGCTGAAGATTCCCCCTCTGGAAGGTAGATGCGGATTGTTATGCGAAGTGCCGATGATACCAACGATATTTGACGATGTGCTGGATATCCGACTCGAGAGCTTGCCGGGAAGTTGCTTTGATTCCCGATTCCGTGACACACAGCTATCGACTCCTCCCGAGATCGGGGTTAGTCGGGTTAATGTGGCGGCTGCGCCCCCAGTGTGCAGAACACATAACGGTCGCAAAACCTCGATATTGTCCCTCAAAGTTGATGATTGGCCCATCTACGCTTTCAGGGCAGATGTCGATCCCATGAAATGTGAGAGATGTCGGAGAGGCTGAAGAAGACAAGCTTGTTCTCCTGCATGGACCTTCCAAAAACGGCAAGCCCGCATTGAAATTTGATCGACTCTTAAACTGAACTCCCCTTCACACAGATCATGAGATGTCTTTTGGAAGAAGCGAGGCAATTAATTGAAACATATACTTGCCAATAACCCGGGAAGCACTCCCCATAGGAGGTTAGAATGCATTATTTCCCTCACTGAGATCTTTGTTCGGCCAATCACAGTGCGCGGATGCACATAGCACAACGATCGCACGAGTATATATGAGTGAATTGTAGAACTTCCTGGGTATTTATATCCTTGTTCTTGTTTGCCTTCCCAGCAGTTTCTCAGTAACATGCCTCCGACCGAGAAGCAGAAGGACATCTCCCACCGCCATCGATCTTTCAAGGGATGCTGGAGCTGCAAGAAAAGGAGGATCCAGTGCGATGAAGCGCGCCCAGCCTGCCAAAAATGCTGCTCCAGGGGCCTCATTTGCGAGGGATACGAGATCAGGTTGCGCTGGGGGGCTGGTATCGCGTCCCGGGGGAAATATTCAGGCGCCGACAAGCCCGTGAAAGAATCTATACCCCCACGGTCGAAGCGAAGATGGAGTATGCGAGACAAGGGGGACGGGTCTCCTTCTGGGGATGGAGATGGTCAGCCTGCTCTGGTTTCTCAACCTTTGATGAAAGGTATTGCCAGTGCATGTCTTCTGTGGTTCTAAACTCACATATTCTCCTAGATCAAGAAACCGCATTAGTTGCCGAGCGAGCAACAGTCAATATACTTAACACACAGTGGGAACCGAGTTCTCCACGGAGCTCAGCTGTCAACAAGCATTTTGAGATACCTGCATCCCTAGCCACTTTGGCAGCAACTGCTGCGCATGGTCGGGGGCCAGATATACCAGGTCAATATGACCAGAATTCAGGCCGGCGAAGTATATTGGCTTGATTTCCGCGTGTATTCTGATTGTACTTTAGCGCTGCGAGTCACTTTGGTTACTATGAATTGTTCACCGTGAACAAACTGACCGATCTCTCTATTCTACATACGAAAATGCTATTACCACATTAAATAACTATATCCTATTCATCCTCCCGAATCGTCTCACTGCCTCCCTTCCGCCCCTTCTCTTCCGCATGATCAGTAACCTGGGAGACCTCAGACCGATGACCTGCTCGCCGGACATCCAAACTATCAAAAGACTCATAAAAATGCGACGACCGAATGCTCATCACGTTATCAATCGACAATGGCGGTGCCAATGACAGTGAGGATGGGCGCCTGTTATGGCCTGTTGAATAGGAGAACTCCGAATCCGCCTCGCTAGGTGTCTGCGGCGAGATAGGAGACTGGGAGCCTCGTCTCGGATCGGGGTTGAGTCCACCTTCGGGTTCGGGTTTGGGGGGTCCGCCGTGAGCGAAGTAGGCGGTGTTGAATGGCGTGGGAAGTTCAACAGGCGATGAATCTGGTAAACGTCAGAATAAGTACTCCGCAGTATCTATGTTTCTAGTGGGGAACAAATAAATAATGTCATCGACTTACCATGCATCTCATACAGCGCATCTCCCCCAGATTCCACGGTGCCAGGGGTCACGGGCGAGACGAGGGAATCTGGCACAGTGGAAGCCTGTGTTATCGATGGCTGCGTTGTCGACGGCTGCGTTGCCGAGGTCTGCGTCGTCCGTACCGTCTCCGCCGTCTCCATACCGGTCGATGAAGATACTGGCCCGGGTCCAGGGGAGGCTGGGCCGCTGGCATACCTCCATTCTGCAGGACGGTCCTTAGGCTCGGCCTCTGCGGCTTCGGCTTCAGGTCCAGCAGACTCGCGTTGACGGTGACGTCGGCGATAGAAGTAGAGTCCGGCAATGATCGTAATCACGAGGAGACCCAAGACCGCACCGATTACTCCACCAGCCCAATTGGGAAATCCGTTGCCCCCGCTGTGATCTTGTGCGGAGGCACTGCTGCTGTTGCTGCTATTGTACGGCCAATACGTCTCGACCTTCTTGCCATACTTCTTACCAAAAATGCCCTCTAGAGAGCTGTTGGTCCATGACGATGGGGTGGTAGTGGTTGCACCTCCATCAGAGCTAATAAACTGTCAGCTACCGGTGATTCGCTTTCCGCACAGCTAGGTCTATACTCACTTGCCGCCTATCCATTTCGTCACGAGGTCTGGCACTTTGTACTTACTCCATTTTGTGGGATCATAATCATCCTCGAACCTCAAGGTGTTGAGGTTGAAATTGACTATGACACCACCCTCCAGACAATGAGTTGAGTCGACATGCTGTCCTCCGACGGCCAGCATTTGATCAGGATATACTTTGATACATTCATGACCGCTGCGACTGTGCGTGTTCGTACCAGTGTATGCCTTGACCCATCTGAAGGAAGGCAGAGACAATATATACACGTCGTCCGACGGATTAGCGTTATACTCGAGGCCATCGTACCCTCCATAGATGTAGATATTATGGGACGACCCATCAGCCGCACTCGCAAGCACAGAGCAGAACTCCGTCAACTGTGGCGGTATATCACCCGTCGTGTTCTGGAGATACCATATTTTACTCTCGACATCGAAGACGGAAACCGTCTCCATGAACGTTGGGCTGATCTTTTTGCTCTCCGCTGTCCGTGACGAGTTTTCCTTGTCATTCCGGAAAAACTGAATGGGTTCAACCACTCCACCAATTGCCACTAAAACTCCGGACTCGGATACAGGTACCCAGACCAGTTCCGCGTTAGAACGGGCAGGAATATAGCCCGGCAGTGTGTCGTTGGTCCACTTCCCGTCGCTCATCACTGACATGTCCAGGGTGATTAGCGTGTCGGCAGTTTGGTTAGATTGAAGCTGGTTTAAATTGAAGTCGGCCCAGTCCGGCGCACGCATCCCACTGAAGTAAAATCCTAGGTTTTCACTCGGAGCCGATGCGGCAGCACCATTCGTGATGTATCGTGTGACATTAGTGGGTAGGTATTCTTGTTTCCAGTTGGGCGCCCACGAGCTTCTATAGGTGCCATACTGGTGCGCAGCGTAGGAGAGGACTTGATTCGCAGGAGGAGGATCGGAGCTCCCGGTGTTAGAAAGCATGCCTCTGCAACAAAAAATCTCAGAATGAGTGATTTATCAGAAGAGGAGATGAGGGATGCCAACCCATAGAGATAGAACTCGTTGTCGTTGGCAAACATTGTGCCGTCAACATAATTCGGGGCTATGCTAGCTGAACCGCCGGCGACGGACATGTTGCTGAGGAGATTCATGAAATCAGATTTGGTGTTGAAGGGATTGGTAAGATTCAGGTAATAAATGGTTGCTTCCAAATCTGTTTCTAGTTAGCTATGTATATATCTCAACATCTACTTGGTCGTGCCTACTGTTATCCGGCTGGAGCTGGACGCAACCATCGTCATATCCTCTGCAATTGTTAGAGAAAATTTGGGATTGACCATGGGGAGCCTCATACTTCTGATACCATAGCCTCCCGCCATCGAGATAGATTGTGTCACGCAGGATATTGGCTACTTGTGTCAGTAAAACAAAACAAAAGCCTGCCTGAAAAAAAAAAAATAAAGGGGCACTTACCACGCAGGCCATGCCAACTGCACATGGAAACATTAATTTGAGTCTGAAATGTGCTACATACGGCCACTGCGCAGTCTATCACGACCAGCAGCGTCAGCGTCCCCAAAAGAAAACGCATTTTTCAACGAAATGGCGGTTAAGCTCATCACTGAGTTGTCACAATTTGCAAACTAACAGGTTCCATCGAAGGCTCTGGCTTACTGCTGACATCTCGACAAAATACAAAAAGCGAGGGGGCGGGGGTCGGCACTTGCGATGCGGCTTTGTTGATCTTCTTTGTTGTCAATTGCCCCCGCCCTGAATACGAAGCAGCTTGGCCAAGGAGAAATATGAATGAATAAACGACGTGTATTGCCCAGATGCGACCGCTAAACTCGTGGTCTGACCGTTCTGATCATTACCGTGATTGTATTGCTGCATGGCTTGGATCATGCAGCTACGGGAAATACAACCGAATCAACTGAAGGAGTCACATTGTGTGCCCAGTTAGGCCCCAATTGGATGCATAATTGCAAAAGCTCAGAATATTATGTACTTTCCTTGTAAGCTGCGTTCGCAAAATGGGGGGCTATGGTGAGTTGTCCGAGCTGACGCCCGGGGGAGAATTTTGAGCCTCGAACTATTGGGCTTTCTTTCATTGAGCAAAGGGGCCGTGCGTATTGGATGTCTTCCCATTCCCTCGAGTCATTTTCTTTGTTTAGCTTGTTTACCTTTTGGCTGTCCTCGGAAAATTTTCTTCTACAGACAGGCAAAGATGAAGCACGCGGTCTCTTGGTTGTCGCTGTTGGCGACCGTCTTCGGTTTGGTGACAACAAGTGACAGCAGTTTAATAAACAGAGCCCGCGCACTGCCGGCAGAACGAGAGGATGGATTGTCTGTCACTGTAGGAGTTGGGGTCACAGTTTGGCTTGGTGATAGTGAGTCTTGCACCGCTGAAACTATCACGGAGACTTCGACGCAGACGGGAAATGTCTCTCCAGGTGCCACGACAATTACTATCACCGAAGCTACCACCAAGACTATAAGTGGTTGTCGAAGCGGCCCTACTTTGAGAGTCATTGCCGACGCTGGCATCGGACCGGTGGATGTTTCTGCAAATGCCGCCGTAGCACTCCCCGGACATGGACCTATAAAAACGGTCACAGATTACACGACCCTTACCAGGACATCGTGCTCATGCACAGATGATTCAACTGTTACACCGACCACCTCCACCGTACCTTCGACGACGACCTCTAGCGTACCTGTGACAACCACCTCAACCGTGCCTGGGACTACCAGCTCAAGTGTGCCCCCCCACAACCACCTCCAACTCACCTGGGACAACCACCACAACGACGTCGATGACCAGTGATGATTCGACTACCACTCCCACAGAGACGGCGACTCCAACAACCACTACAGTGACAACCAGAACCACTTCCAGCTCCGAAAGTGTTACCAGCGTTCCAGTGTCCACAACATCCGTGACTACTACCTCTGATTCAACTGTCACTATCCCCAATACCACAGTCACATTACCGGGAACAACAATTCCAGGGACCACTGTCACGACAGTCATTACTGAGCCTGCCACCACAGTGACTATATCGGATGGTAGTAGCACTTTGCCTGGGTCAACCCATACGATAACTGTCACGGGCCCTGGAAGTACAGTGACTGTCGGTGACTCAACAACCATTACCGAAACTGTCACTATCCCAGGTATGCTGTCACGCATGAACCATTGATTATTAATGCAACAGCTAACATCATCAGACTCACAAACAACCCAAACGGTCCCTCCATCTAGTACAGCCACTGTTACCGGGCCTGGTACAACATCAACCCAGACGTCTAGCAGCACTACAACGGTATCTGCTTCTGTATGCTCCAGCCTCATCAGCAACCCATCCTACACACCCCCCGCCGTGTTGCCAGACGACTATACCTGGGGCTGCGCACCCGGGTATCTCTGTAAGCCACGTCACACAGGCGACCGTTCGGAATGCAATGTCGAAGCAGGTCTTCCTGACCCCGGATACATCTGCAGCCCGTCAGACTGCATTGTAGCTCCACCTTTGGATGTTCATCCGTCTTGGCAGTACAATGTTTCCAAAATTTATTACAATCTCAATCCGGAGGACTTCGGTCTCAACTACTCTATCTTCCAATCCTCAGGAGATCCAGTTGCAGCGAGCAGTAAGCGCGACATGTCCTTGTCGGACTTCGCTGTCGCTCAAAAGATGAAAAGGGCCGACATAACGAATATCCCTACTGTTTGTTTCAATGATTGCAATGATGCTGCACATGAGCCGCAATTGCTTGGAAAGACGCCTGAGCTTTGCGAGAGTGACTCGGCATTCATGGAAAACCTGGGTGTTTGCGAGCAATGCATTACCAACAACGCTGAATCTGACTCTAACCAATATTCTTCCCAAATGTTGCCGACTTTTGCACAGTGGTTGAATTTCTGCTCCGACATGGTCACTTCCACAACAGGAGAAAGTGCCACCAGCACTAAAATGGAAACTACGGCGACAAGCACCCAGATCACCACTACCACCAGCACTGAAGCCACGAGCACTACCGCCACTGGATCCGAGGAAAGATCCAGCTCAGTAGAGACAACTCAGCCAGTCACTGTCATCACAACCTCGGTGTCAGGTTCACTTGTGACCACTTCTTTCTCTGGATCTGTTGTGACAATTTCAACTTCAGGCTCCCTCGTGACAAGCTCAGTACCTGGATCGATTGCGACTACATCAGTATCTGGCGTGCTTATTACAACATCACTGCCCGGTTCAATCAAGACCGTGTCAAGTACTCAGGGCACAGGAGGCGGCGATGAGAACACATCTGACAATGCTTCCGGTATTCCATCGAGCTCGGTTCGCGGAAGTCCGACTAGTTCAGCAACTCCCTCTTCATCTTCTCCGGCCTTCAATGCGGCAGGGTCTATAAGTATCCCTCATATTGGGTTAATGGGTCTTTTGTGGGCTGCTTTCGCGCCACTTCTTTAGATTGCTCTTTTTTGGCTGCGTTTGCTTGCTTGCCTTGGTCAGATGTGTGTGACATATAGTTCAGTTTGGTAATGGCGGATTTATCAGTCCATATTAATAGGGATCATGTCAACGAGAAATGAGAAGTATCTAGCTTCTGTGCTTTCTCTGAACCTTTTACACACACTCAAGCCGAGAGATGTAGTGGGTAGAATATGCAGACTGGTACGCGAATTGAAGTGAGTAAGACATGGTGAGATTATTTCCTGTCACTGATATTTCAAGTGTTCAGGTGTCCTTCAACCTCATATTCATCCTCTAGGGCGCAAATAAGAGGCACAACGCAAGAGCCTAAATCACAAAAACTACCATAACTCACTGACGGATGCCTGGTCCCTGGGGCATCAAACTTCTCGGTAGTGCCTTCTCGCAGTCTTGTTGACTTGTCAATTTCTCTTCCTATTCTCCCGAGGCATTGCTCTCTGTCTTGCTGGGGCAGGACACTTGCCATAATCAACATTAATGAAATGAGTCATAGTGCCCACAGGGCCACGGGTGTTCCCCTATACGTGGGGGCCAGATCCCTGAGATAGAGCCCTCGGCCCCAGGCCTAACGATTGGCTGACCAATCTCCCCCCGGGATATCAGCGCCAACTCCCCTCAGTTCCCCTCACCACCTAGGCAGCTCCCTAACACATCGTCGCCTATCCACGAAATGGCTCAGCAAAGCTTGTCGGACATATTAGCCACCGCTGCTGTGGATTTGACCCCTTATGAATCTCTCTACAAGCATTTTCATACACATCCCGAGCTCTCGCTACAAGAGAAAGCCACTTCTGAAACGATAGCCTCCCATTTGTCCCAGCTCGGAGCCTATGAGATCCACACAAATATCGGAGGTTATGGTCTCGTAGGAATTCTCAAGAATGGCACTGGCAAGACAATCCTTCTTCGGGCCGACATGGACGCGCTCCCAGTCAAGGAACTCAATGGGCTCCCTTACGCGAGTTCAGTGACTATGTCTGATGCGGACGGCAATGAAAAACCGGTGATGCATGCTTGTGGCCATGATATGCATATTACATGTCTCCTCGCAGCGGCCGAAGTTCTGGCACGTGCACAGAATGCCTGGAGCGGGACTTTAATCGTACTGTTCCAGCCGAACGAGGAGCGGGGCGGAGGCGCTCAGGCCATGGTTGACGATGGACTCTATTCTATAATCCCTATGCCGGATTACGTCTTTGGTCAGCACGTTATGCGAATGCGAGCGGGAAGTGTTGGTTCCCGACCTGGCACCATCATGGCTGCTGCCGATAGCTTGAAAATCACTCTTTACGGCCGTGGTGGTCATGGGTCACAGCCGCATCAGACGGTAGACCCTGTGCTCCTTGCTGCGCATGTTGTTGTTAGGCTTCAGGGCATTGTGAGTAGAGAAGTGGACGCGAATGATCTTGCTGTCGTGACGGTCGGGAGCCTGCAGGCAGGGCAAACGGAGAATATCATTGCAGACCGGGCGGAAATTGGAATTGACTTTCGGACTGTCAAGTTGGAGACTCGGGAGAAAATTATTTCTGCTATACGGCGCATTGTTGAGGCCGAGTGTGTTGCTAGTGGATCGCCGAAACCGCCGTTGTTCACACCAACAAGGCGGTTCCCGCCCACCGACAACGATAAACATCTGGCGTCCCAACTGGCTGCATCTTTCGCAGATCATTTCGAGGACTTTGATGGTGATACTCCAAGGACCAATGTTAGTGAGGATTTCTCCACGTTGGGTACTTCTCAAGGGCTTCCTTGTTCCTTTTGGTTCATTGGGGGAATCGACCCAGAGCTTTGGGACAAGGGCAAGAGAAACGAAATTCCCATGGAAGAGATCCCTGGGAACCATTCGGCTCTGTTTGCCCCGGTGATTCAGCCAACGTTGAAAACTGGGATGGATGCTTTGTGCATCGCGGCTTTGACATTTCTGAAAAAGTAGCCATCATAAGTTCACGATGGCTCTCCCCGATTCCCTCGGCGGGTTGAAAAGCGTTCAGCGCTGTACATAATGAATTGCATTGCTTTCAGATTTGACGGGAATTCCCGATTCCATATTGCAGTGCTAGTTGTTGCACAGGTATGGCCGTTTTGCATAATGTGTATTTTATTCCTCTGCAATTTTATTCTATTCACATTCACCCCGCAAGTGCTGGGAGCAGATATCCAGCTTATTTGGGATTTCTCATCCCCCGCCTGTCATTGTTCAAAGCCAGCCAAGAACGACACCACAGCAGAGGCAAAGGCCTTAGAATCATCCTGAATTTGCTCACGATCATCGCCAACCTGCTCCAAGAATAACGCCAACTTCGACTTCTTCCATCCCATGACCGGCGCAGATTCCAAGCACATCTTAGTCAAGCCAAAGGCATCCATTTCATAATGACCCTGCACAGAGAGCACTCTGCCGGGGTGGTAAAGTCCCTGAATAGGGCAGATTGGTGTACTTCCAATGTTAATCCATGGCGCGGGCAGCGAAACAGGCGGCGAGTCGGTAAGCGTAACAGCAGTTCCCTTCTCAACCGCCATCACCCGATCGCCATGGAACATTTGAATGCGCAGCCGTCCCTCGGGAAGATCACCGAGCGCACCCGGGAACGACTTTACAAACGCCTTTTCCAATTGAATAGTATGAATTCCGACCTCACGGCCGAGAGGGCATTGCTCAACCCAGACATCGCGGACCGGGTCTTCCACGTTGCGGACAAGAGCGTGCGAAATGAGCTGGTGGCCGAAGCAGGTGCCGAGGATTCGGACCTCCGGGTATTGGTTGTAAACAGTTTTGACAAATTTCTCGAGTTCTTGCATCCATGGTGAATGGTCCATTTCATATACGCCGGGCGTGCCGCCGGTGATCAAGACTGCGTCCACAGGGGACTGCACGGGTATCTGGTTCTCGCCTGCATGGCCGCGGAGCTTGTATAGGTCTGGATAATGGCCTCCTCGGATATCATATGGGGTGATCTGGACTTCGACCTGCTCTTTTCCAGAGAACAAGGTATCGTTCAGGCGTGATGCGGTCTCACGGAGGATGGTTCGGAAGTGGGCACTGCAGAGTCCTCGAGCCTCGTATAGTTTGCGTGCTGGGATATCGACGTCTAGGACGGCGATGTGGATGTGGTGAACCATTTTTTTTTCTATTGTGTGTTTAATTGATGGGATATTGGGATTATGGAGGGTGAAGCTGGCGGACTGAAGATTTCGACCTTGGGTGTCCTGCTAAATAAGATAATTTCCCCATACTAACTCCGACACAGGATTGGAAAACATTTAGGTAAGACATAGCTCTGTGGAATCCAGGATTTCATCTAATAAAAAGGATCTCAGCAATAAAAGATGGTCATATACTCCAACAGACTCCAATAACCGAAGAAATATTAGGTAAAACCCGACGATGTTACTGGATGAGCTTATTTTTTCTTGATCCACATTGTCTTACACCGAACACTGTTTACATACTTTCTCCAAGAACCTATTTCTTCCGAAAATAAACCGGGTTTGTTCTGTTCAGTTGGTATACTCTCTGCCTCGAGATTGCGTCTGTATCGGATAATATTTGGCAAATCTTGTCCCAGGGCCTCAATTGAAAATAATAGATTTGCTATGATCTGGGGTGTGCGGTTCATATTGAATGTCTTCTGTAGATGGTAGTCCGCAGCAAAACGGCTCCGGGGCTACCTAAGAGCCCGCTGGAGCTTATTAAGGCTTAGCTTTCCGATCCTGGTGCTCTCCCTTGCTGCTTTTTGCTCAGAGTAAAACTGAGCACGCCTACGAGTCTTACATAATGGAAATAGCCCAAGTATCACGTGACCCAATCCTACTTACTCATGACCTGCCCAAACGCACTGACTTGCTCCGCACACCCCCTGAGCAAATCTTGGAGAGAGTGCAGCTAAATCAGCAGCTCACCTCAATAAAATGGATACTGGCCAAAGCACGGAGTAGGTTCTCCGTATCCGGACTCGTGTTCGACACATGTTTGTGGACCAGATCCACACCGGCAACCTTGGAAGTCCGGGCTCAACGGAGTAAGGTACGGAGTTCCCCGGACGAGAAGAGCGGAGCGGTGAGGAGAGGAGGCAGAACTAGATAGGGGTTGGGGCAGGAGCGGGACCCAATTAGGAAGGCATAGGGGGCGAAGGGGGACCCCTTGGGAACGACCAAAAATATCAATCTGATAAGGATTGTTCAAGGCATGGGTACATATTTAGCGCCGGGATCTTGAGCACCACGTCGATCTCTTCATGATGATCCTCAATATTCTCCCAAGGTCCTCTTACTCGTCTGCTCAGAGAATCTTTCGATCCAACTTCAGTGCACCTGTTTCCTGATTTAATATGCATAGCTAGCCAACTTGTGAGATTTCTCTTTTTATCCTTACCAAAATTTGTAGGAAATACTGCTTCCACTGGATCATTATTTGTTCGAACTTGTAATCGCACCAGAAAATACATGTATGATATTAGGCAAAGTTACGGAAGGACCGCTGCTCGCTTGGAAATAATAAGTTGTAATAATGTTGCCGGGAGATTGGTATATGCAGCAAGTCGAGAAGTCGAAGCTGTTTCTTGAATCTCTAAAGTACAGGTAGGATTTCAATTCAGGAAGCTACGGCAATCATCTTGTCCGCCACTTCCAGCAAAGTGTCGGCCATCACATCCATCTTAGTATCAAAGATATCAATACATGACTCCTTCTCATAAATTGAGCAGTAAGCACCACGGAAGCTAATTATTGCGAGATATGTTAGCTGGGATATCTTCCCTGGTTTGTTTTGAGAAACGGCAGAACTTACCCAGCTTTAACAGCTGCGCTCACGTCCCACATATGCGCCGCCACGAACCACTTTTGATCATCAGGGGCGAACTTATTCAGCATGGGCTTGTAGGACCCCATCGAAGGTTTGACCATATCAAGCGGGGACTCCAATGCGGACTCATACTTCATGAACTGATGGCAACTGACGAGATTCTCAGCGGGCATCTCAAACCCGGCGCGCTTAAAGTAGCCGCCGACTCTTTCTGTGTCGCCCGTCGTCAAGCACCAGATGGTGAAACCATTATTCCTCAATTTTTCCATCATGGCGCGGCAGTCCGGGCGGAGTTCCAGCTTTGAATACGCATCATGACATATGTCTCTTTCCTCGTCGGTCGCGAACGATCGCGGGTCCTGGATCCCGGACAGATATAAGACGCGGTAAAACAGCGCCCTGAAGACTTTCTTGTATGGCACGTTCCGCTTGGACATGTGGAGCATTAAAGACTCCAGCTCAGCAGCTTGCATCCATGCAAAACCAAATATCTTGGCTGACAGTTGATGTGCTCGCAGTCGCGGGCCGAGTACTTCTTCGATGGTGTCGAGAAAGTAGTCGAATGACACACAGGTGCCGACAACGTCGAAAACGGCATGCTTCTGGGGGGGAGATCATGTTGTGTATACAATATTTTCACTGGCAGAATAAAATCGAACTGGCAGACTGAGAAGACTCTTGGGATGCATATTGATCCTGACGTTCTCAGGGTCATTTATTCAATGCCCTTCGCCAAGTCCATTGGCATCATTGTCTGACTCCGGCACACCGCTATCCGATAATCTCCATTCCGCGGTTGAGATAAGAATGGATTTACTCCGTACATGTGAGCTCCAGCGAGAGATGATGCGCGGACAGTGGCGGTGTGGGTACTCCGGGACTAACCATATCGGGCAATCAGCTATCTTCGGACCAGACCCACTCCGTTCGGAGCTCGCCGGGGATGTCACCTGACGATTACATTGTTTCAGTTGATCTCAATACATCCCTTGTGATGATTCTATGCGAGAACCGATTTAGGGAATGCCGGAGTATCTGGGCTATCAATTTCAACGAACTCACCGCTACAGGCTAGGAAATTAAATGTGGCCGGATTTGTAGAGACGAATAGGACTCTAGGTGGGATATTCCAGCTATAATTTGAAGGAGTTCTGGATGTTCGTCATAAACTTTGGAATACTTGAAATATATTACGCACTTTGAGTTGTACAGAAAGGTCGGTGTAGGGTAAACACATAGTGTTGAGAATGCTACCCTTCATACCCGGGGCATTCTCCCTACATGCACTTTATACCTCACGATCTGTAAACTCAACACATATAATAAGTTATAATATATCAAGTTAACTGCTATAATGTTACCGTCTAAGTCAAGTTAACCTGAAGATCTGAAAACTAATCTCGCAACTCCGCTAACGACTCAACAGATCCCATATATACAATAATCCAGGCTCAGTTCCATAGAACGTTCAGTCTGTGGAGGCCCTTCTTTCGTTTTAACTGGGGCTCTGGATTGCGGTTGGCAATATCAATAAAAGGTTGAATGGGGATATCTTCCAAGGGGACGATCTTTGTCTTCCGGACAAACTTGTATGCAAAATATAGGATCAGGAAAAGAGGGATATTGATGTAAGAGGAGACAAATCCTTCGTTATCCCAATGTCCTTTGATAAAGGTTGAGTACCCGCCCGTGATGAGCAGGATGGTTAGCAAGAACAGCGAGGCCCAGCTGATATATGGCTGGAGCGGCGTCGCCCACGGTAGAGACTTCCGCGAGATTCCTTGTTTCTTGCAGCCATAGTATAAACGAAGATACGTGACCAGGATAGTGAGCCAGTTGGTCAGAGTTGTGATAGAGACAAGGTCTTGCAGCCAATCAAACACTGTGTTGGCGGTTGAGGAGAGCGACATGTATCCCAGACACATGAACAGACCGTAAAGCGAAATTGCGATCCAGGGGACCGAAAACCTGTTAAGTCGAGTGAAGAACTTTGGGGCTTGGCCGTTCATCGCCAGCCCGAACAATACCCTGGATCCTCCAAGCATGTTCGAGTTGCCCGAAGACCACGCCGACGTGATGATGACAGCATTGATAATTGATGGCACTACCTTGATTCCAGCCAGTGTAGCTGCAATCACAAAAGGGGACTCTGAAGCTGTCCCACTAGAATTGCTAAGTCTGGGCTCATTAGACGGGACCACAAGGCCGATCATGAAGATTGAGATGACTAAAGGGGAGAGGTCAGATATGAAAAAAGTAGGCTTCCTTTCTCTTGTGAAATCAACATACCGTAGAAAATCAAAATCCGAAAGAAAATCCGCTTGGTCGCCTGTGGAATAGCCTGCCGCGGCGATTTTGTTTCTCCAGCGGCAACAGTAATTGTTTCAATCCCCGAATAGGCGTAAAGGGCACTATTGAGGGATGTCCAAACACCGAGAAAGCGACCAAGGGCGCCACCAATCCCAAGGTACTGAACAAAAGGCCCAGGATTGCGCCAGTATTCAAACCCGATGGATTTATGGTCCGGCCCGCCACCGCAGGTGATCACAAGAGCCTGATTTATACCTGTTAGAATTAAATCCCACCATGCGTGTAGGCATCAAGCTGAGCTTACCATTATATTGACACCAATGATCAGCAAGATCTTCATCATGGAGAAAGCGAACTCGAGCTCCCCATAGACTCTCACAAAGACCAAAGCGGTACACAACATGAGCAATCCAAAGATAGTGATCCAAATTGCACTATTCAGGTCAGACCAGAACTGCACTAGTACAGCGGCGGCCACAATCTCTGCGGGGATAGACACAAGGTAGGAGTATACCACGTTGTAGCCGTTGGCGAACGCTAATGCTGGATCAACAAAGTATTCCGCGTAGCGGACTATTCCACCGTTCAAAGGAATGAGCGTGCCCATCTCGCCCATCGCCAGGGTTACCGTACCGGCAACACAGCCCATGACCAAGTATCCTAAAAAGGCACCCAGGGGACCAGACCGCGAAATCGCTCGACCGGAACTGAGGAAGAGTCCTGTTCCGATAGTGCCGGCTAAAGCGATCATTTGAATGTGTCTCTGGTGAAGGCCTTGCCTCAAAGTCGAAAGTTCTTCGAAGTCTCCGACATATTCATCTTCTGGTTGGATAGGCGACTCCGGGTCTTCTATTGTGGATTTGACGTCTTTCTTGAATTCGTGGACGGCGTCGGGGGGAGTTCTCGTTACCAAGGAAAACCTTGAGCGTGGACATCTTGATTGACTTGGATGTACCCTCGTAGGAACAAATATTTATTGGCAATGTTGGGAGGTCCTTCGTGGGTAGAAATTGCGACATACCTCCAGAGACGATTTAGCTTCAACTTATAGCCATATTTGTTGACGGCCAAAGCGCTGTGAAATCACCATTAGAAAACAGCTAGAGGGGAGAATATGGAGACCATGATTGGCAGATAGATGAAGATACAAGATGTAAAGGACCCAATCGGCAGATTCAAGTATCTTTTGAGCTAAATGTTGACTGGGTGATGCGAGATAGCAGCACACGAGTGTTAAATGCGGGGGAAGATCAACTCCGCAGGAATGAAAGGCCGCAGAAATCTACTCCGTGATAGTTGCTCCGACAGATAAGGTACAATGAGCTGGTTTAGAACTAGCGGCCCGGCGCACTAATACCGAGTAACTCATAGCTTAGTCTGAGACAACCGGAGACGCTTTTGCAGTACATTGATCATCTTACGGACTCAGTACATCATATTATAATTAATTGAAGTCCCTAATGGGACTTTCTGTAACCCTGAAGGATCACTACACCAAGCTATGTCTCGGAGAAGGGAGCCTGCATTGGTAATAGAAGAATACTAGGTAATCCTAAAAACAGCCCAGCTACATCACTCCGCCTCTCATTCTTTAATGTGCAATACACATATTTCATCTCTTGATACCGAGTATATCCCCACCTAAAGGACCATCCTTCGCCTTCTCAAGCCTGTCCTTTGTCGTTTGAAACAGCCTGGGCACACCAGCATCTTCAAACTCGATCCCATTCTGGACCATCTTAGCAACTCCAAGAGCGGACAAGAACACCTGTGGCATTCCATGACCATTGAAGCCCGCAAGTACATACTGGCCATCCTCCCCAGGTACGGCGCCGACATGGGGCTGAGAATCCCAGCTGTACCCCATGATCCCGGTCCAGACTTTATCCACACGAGCCCCGCTGTCTTCCCAGCCATTGAAATGCCGCTGCATATAACCATCGTAATGATCTTTGACTTGCTCAATGAGGCATGAATCATCCACGTTGTCGTACCATGAACTCAGAACAGAGTGGTACCGCAAGTTGGCTCCGCCGACAACAATGCTACCGTCGGCACGAGGTATAAGGTATGAAACAACGTTGTCCTCTTCACGGACTATGTAGGAGTTGTTTAGCAGAGGTGCTCTTTTTCCCTCAGGAACTGAAATATGAGTACACAGCCCTTTGCAGGGAACGATCGCTTCGCGGTACTGCGGAAGAAGACCAGAGACATAGGCATTATTCGCGTAGACGACCTTTTGAGCGACTGTCGTGCCTCGTGGCGTTGTAACAACAAAACTGCCCGAAGTTTGCCGACTCACGGACACCACTGGGGTGTGAGCCTGAAGGTTGACCCGTCCAGTCTCGAGAATTGAGGCGGTCAGATGGAGAATCAATTTGTAGGGCCACAGAGTTGCTGCCGTAAAAGAGGCGCATGCTTTCGCGCCTTTGACACCCGAGACACCCTCCGCATCCTTGCCAAGCACAAAGAAGACATCTTTCATGTACTCCAGATCATAGGATGCCAGCTTGTCATACATCTCCTTGGCCTTTTGGGCAGTCTCCTCGTTGGACCATACATCGATAGACCTTGTAAGGGTAAAGTCACAGTCGATTTTCTCCTTTTCAACCAAGGACTTTATGGCGTGTACATGTGCGATTTCAAATTCGGTCACCTCCAACGCGCGTTCAACTCCTGCTCGGTCGATGAGCCTGGTCATGGGGGTATACATGTCAGGCCTTAGGTGGCCACCATTGCGTCCTGTCGCGCCCGAACAGGCACCCCGCGCTTCCAGTATTGTGATGGACAGTTCCTTGTCACTGGCCTCTCCTTTGACCAAATGGTACGCTGTACTAACTCCTGCATAGCCGGCGCCTATGATAACGACGTCACTCGACACTGGAAGCTCCTCTGTGGTCCGATGATCGTGCAATTCGTGAATGTCTCGGTGCCAGAACGGCATAGTTGCATTTTTAACAGGCTGTCGAGTTGTATTGAGTGAGTCGTTTGGAGACATGGTCAACGAAGTGGGCTTGATTGCTGCTGTTTGGCTTCTGAGAACTTGCGCAACTTGATGAGCTGGGCTATCCGATGACCTGCTTTGTCGACATTAAGTAATGGCCGGGGTTCAGTTCTTGGTCACCATTTGATGGGGATGCTTTTGCAAATGGGGGGAATGAAGATAGCGAACTCCGATTCTTCGGTATTCAATTCCAACTGTGAAACGTCGTGGGCCTTATCAACCCCGCAAACACCTGTCGCGCCCGGCGTAGCCCACTCCGACGGACTAAAAAGTACTCCGAACTGACCCAGGCGCCATCTTATCAGTTCATGCAATTAGCCAGGCATAACAAACAGCCTTTGATGCATTCAAGACTGAGTTGTTGGAAATCTGGGTCAGTTGAGATTGCTTAATAGGGGAAGGGTGGATTGATTTGTTCAAGCCAACCACCTTGAGTCCAATCAACGGTGTTCAGCCAATCCATATCGTTGAATGTGTTCATATCGGGGTCAATATCATGCTCTCTGCCTGTTGCAGTAGGTACATTTTGTCCTGGAGACTGCTGATCCTGCGGACCCTGGGACTGCTGTTCGCTCGGCATCTGCGTTTGCATGCCACAGGACGAGCCCAAAGAATCAAATACAGCATCAATGATTCTCTGAAGAACGGTCTTGAACTTCTTGCTAAGCTGCGCGTTGTTATCCGTAGGCCGTATCCAGTCAAGCAAGGCTCTGAACATAACCAGATTTTGAACGACTTCCGACCGCGAGAATTTAACACAGTCGCGAGCGGCAGCCGTCGATGAAAGTTCGCTGTGTTGCGCTGGTGGCACTAGACTACTTGCTCGGAGAAGCTCAACGCATAAAATTCCCGCACAGGGCATTCCGTATGATACTGCCTGGATGAATATCAGTTACTATTGTATTCCCAGTCCAAGTAATCAGCAAGGCTCGCCAAATACTTACAATCCAGTCAAAGGCGTGGTGAAATTCTTGCAGCTGATCGCGGTTTTGCCAGAGAGACAGGATAACAGCCATTGTCTCTTGGGCGATATCGAACAAGTCTTGGCCACCACTGAATTGCTGCACTACAAGTAGGCGCTGGAGGAGAAACTGACATTGCAATACATCAAGTTGTATCCGGGTGATGATATAGGCTCCATGAGCGCTCCGTCTATGGAATCCCGAGCTTGACTGTGAGTGCCATTCAGAGTTCCCCTGATACTGAATGTGCGAAGGATATGAAGCAACTATATTCCTCAACTGGACTTGTAGATCTCTGCAAAAAGGCTTAAGTTAGCGAAATGTACGCAATATTGCTTCCAAATAACGTACTCTACCTGCGACTTTGTAAACTTCGAATTGACACTAAGAGTTAGTTCTAAGATTCCCTCCCGGATGGGACTAAGCATCGCCAGTGCTCGTAGCCAGGTTGTGGTGAATATTTGCCCATTTGTGTTCCAGCCATTCGAGTCAAGCTTTGTAATGGCCGTGGCCAATCTTTCTCGGCCCCCATATACATCTTCCTCGCATAAATCGAGTGGGAGGGGGCATTGACAGTAGCGGTTACTGAGCATAGGTGGCCGCGCATTGAACAAACTATGACATTTGTCATGATAATACATTGACGAAGCGAGTGATGCTCGGTGTTGGAAGAAAGGAGTTATTTCCTTTGCAGGGGTGAGGCGGTGCAATCCTGCGCTTATAAAAGCACTCCGGACAGTCCCATAGTCGACTCGTACACGGTCACCTATGCTGAAATGAGCTCAATTCTATGACGCCAGGATTTATCCGGATGCTTGCGACTCACTCTCATCACTGATGATGATGCTTTGTAGTCTGGTGCTATTCTTCATGCAAATAACCATGGTATCACTGATTTCAAAGTTCCCTTCGCAAAGCCTTACGCAGGCAGCCGCACACTCTCTCATCTTTTCTGCGGCAGTGTTGCGATTCCTTCTATGCTGCTCGGGTAGGTCGAACACCGGGTCCCACTCTTGTTTGCACCTGAACGCAATCCCAGCCCAGCTGAAGAGTATCCCGATCATTTCCCAACGCAGATGAGGTCCACCAAACCAGTTCATCCACGAAACATGGTCGGAATTGCTGGATATGTCACAGTCAGGAGTTGAGTGAGGCCTTCTGTGGTTGAGGAACAAATCATTTGCTACCCTCCATACTGATTCCCGTGTCCGGAGCTCACCTAGCTCACTGGCATATTCTGTCCATACTTGTTTCAAGCATTGCTGGATCATGGTTGGTGACAGCCACACATCATAGATATGATGGATCCCTGTCATCAGCATGTCCCATGTACGAGCAGTGGGGAAGTTGAGCAGTGTTCTGACAGCCAACTCCACGCGGGACCTGGCCATTACATCAGGTTCTCGGTCTAGCTCGTGGGGGTTGGAATTCGTGGCATTGAGCATCACTGCGCCAAAGCTATCTTGGTTCTCAACAAAGACAGCAGAGAAGCGAGTCGTCTCGTGTTGGCCCAGCTGCTCTTGAAATAACATGTTCCGTTTTGACGCGCTAGAACGGGCTGTTAACCCCGAACTCGCAGCGGGGCTCGGATCCGCAGGGGAAAGAGAAATCCCTGCCCCAACTGAAGATTCAGTGGGAATCTGGAAGGAGCTGGAGACATTTTGAGTGGTCAGTAGGTCGGGCAGTGTTGTGTCGAACTCTAGGGGGGTGTGGGACATCGGAGGGCGGCGCTTGGTCATGGGAGCAGGGTGATAAATGCATTCTAGGCTGCGCAAGACACAACGCGAGCACTTCGGGCTTGCATGATCACAGCGAACCTTGGCCTTGCGACATGGTTCGCAGGCCTGAGGTTGGCCATTATGGCGTTTTCTTGGTTCTGCGAGCATCGCGTCTCTCCTCAACAAGCGGAGTTCCCCTTGTTTACTGGCTAGGTGATCCACGCAAAATATCAAACATTTCCGAGATAATGTTATAGCACCAGGTCACCAAGTATCTCAAGGGAATGAACCGAAGACCAATAGAGTCAAAAGTACCAAGATTGTTATCGCCGATAGGGGGGATCAACGTTATCTCCCATGGACCTCGGATGTTCTTCGGCCAATCATATTGCCAGTACAATCATTACCCAACCTTGGAACCTTGGAAGTTCCGTATCAACATTGAATTGTGGATCTACGCAGCGAATACATATACTCGACACCTACCTGTCTATGTTGTACATGCAGCTATGTGGGAAAAGGTTTAGCGCAAAGCTAATCTGTAAAAAGTGGAGTTTGGTTTGTCAGTACCAATATCTTGCATTACTTCTTCTCTGAAAGCCTCTCTCTGAACAAAGAAATAGATCGATTCTACTCATCTACTCCGTACTCTCGAGGCTATACGAGAGTACGAAAGAGAAAATTCTCTTTGGCCCGAGATATCCGAATACGATGAACTAGCCGAATAGGGAAAGTTCAATATTTTGTGGCTTCGGCTTCAGCTTCAGTTAGGTAATTTGACTAATTTAACTAGCTTGACTAGCCTCTTTTTTTCATTATATGTTATATCACCTTTGTCGTTGACATATATCTTAACTATATCGACTTTTCCATCCCAACTTCACCTATTCCACAACACCCGCTCATCGCCCCTGAACGGGACCAAACAATGAAAGAAGATACCCTTAGGCGGAGAAATATCAATGGCTCGCAACCCGAGACAATTGGAAATGGCCATACAAAGCCATCAGATTCAATCCCGAAGCCCAAAAAGCCTCGCTCTCTCTTCCGTCGCTGCAGGCATTTCGCGGGGAAGCGCACGTGGACAATACCACTAGTCCTCGTGCTGGCCTTCCTCTCATTGTACGCGCTCAACCCGACCGAGTCAAACCCAGTCTCTCATTTTATATTCCTCTCTTACAAAGAGGAATTCCCGAATGGCAACCCCAATGATCCCACGCAGTATGGCAAAGGTCTGTGGGACATAGCATTCGTGTCATTCTACGTGATCATGCTATCCTTCACGCGCGAATTCATCATGCAAGAAATCATTCGCCCTCTAGCAGTCTCGTGCATCAAGTCCCGGACAAAGCAGGCCCGCTTCATGGAGCAAATGTACACCGCGATGTACTTCGGAGTCCTCGGTCCCGCGGGGTTGTATGTCATGCGCCAGACGCCGGTGTGGTACTTCAACACGCGTGGCATGTACGAACTCTTCCCGCATCGGACCCATGCCGCTGAGTTCAAGTTTTACTATTTGTTCGAGGCGGCTTATTGGGCGCAGCAGGCTATCGTTATGCTGCTGGGAATGGAGAAGCCGCGGAAAGACTTTAGGGAGCTCGTTACGCATCATATTGTGACATTAACGCTTATTACACTCAGCTATCGCTTTCACTTTACGTATATTGGCATTGCTGTTTATATTACGCATGATATCAGTGATTTCTTCCTTGCCGTAAGTCGCATTCCCCTGGCCTAAACCAATCCTTCTGGTTTCGACACAACCCAAAATATTCCTTATATTCCGCGCATCTATTGACAATTTCCCTAGGTTTCAAAATCCCTCCATTACATTGCGCCGGACATAATGATCCCCTTCTTCGCAACCTCGATCAGCGCCTGGATATATCTACGCCACGTACTGAACCTTCGAATTCTTTATTCCCTTCTAACCGAGTTCCGGACCGTCGGGCCCTACGAGCTCAACTGGGAGACTCAACAGTATAAGTGCTGGATCTCGAACATCATCACCTTCGGACTGTTGGCTATCCTCCAGACCATCAATTTGTTCTGGTTGTACTGTCTGCTGCGCAGTGCTTTCAAATTCCTTGCGACAGGGGAGAAGAAGGACGATCGCTCTGAGCCGGGTGAATCTGAAATCGAGCAAGATGAATCCAAGCTTGTTGATGGACTTAATGGCCATGCTTCGTTGAATGGCAGTTCATCGCCCAATGGCAAGCCCCAGCATGCCACTAGTGTTCTTGGTGCTTCTGTTAAGCCTAATGGGGCTTTCTGACTATGATCGTGTGACCTCCTAGTCCTTCCTGTGAGTGTACGCACTGTGAGGAACATCAGGTTAAAATTTAGCCTTACCACGCGTTAACTTCGCTGTTTAACAACTTTGAACAGAAGAATTGCTTGGTCCGTTTTAATCCGTCATCTCGTGCCATGCACCATGTCGATTCGGTTTTAGATGTTCTATCCGACTGTAGATTGCGAACTTGCGATCGGATATACCATACTACGAGATATTAAGTGGATATAATAATGATAATGTGTACTTGAACTGGGTCTTGATCAATATCAAATACATGGGCAATCCATTCCAATGGATCGTCTGCAATTCGCAGAAATTATATATTCAGCAAAGGCTATGCTCGTACCTCATTACTCGCGCCATAGATCATGAGGAATACGGGTAAACATCTAACAAAACTCCAGAGTATGTGCGAGAGCAGGGGTTCTACAAAGAAAGATTTAAACAGTATTGTATCCCAACATAATCAAGAGAAGCGCAGTCCTTTGCTAGGATCCCAGGTTCCCGGTTGAGGGGCACGAGCGGGCTGGACTGGGGCCGGTCCAGTTCCTGTACTGGGAGTAGAATTCGGAGGGGCACCGGCAGATCCGAATCGAATCCCCATTTCGGGAGTCCACATACCCGGCATACCCCCTGGCATGCTCGGCGTAGAGACTGGGGGCGGGGCTACGGGAGCCCGCACTGGTTGGGGGGCCGTGAGAGGGGGGTGCAGCCTCGGCTGGTCGTACGTTGTGAACAGGCGGGGGCGGCTGTGATGGCACATGGGCAGGCTGCGCAGCTGAGTAGACAGAGGGAGAGTGATTGATTCGAGGTGGTTCCTGAGGTTGATGGCGCAGGTGTGGCTGAGAAATATGCAGCGAGGCCATCGCTGTGGCATTGGAGATATCTCTGGTTCGGGGAAAGTTAACGTCAGTGACAATCTGTTAGTTTAGTGGCGGGCAATAAGACATACGCTTCCAGCTGGCTTGCCTCCATCCGACGCTGATGGACAAAAGCCTTTGCGTCGTCGCGGAATCGGGCTACAATCCTTGCAAGGTCATTGTAGAACTTTCGCCCGACATCGAGGTTGGAAATGATCTCCTTATACTTCAGGTATCCATTTTCCAGATCTTGCAGTGCCGCTTCTCGTTCCTTTGTCGACGCGTCACCCTTATGAGACCCAGTAAATGCCCGGTTAGCTTCTCGGACCTGATCCGAGAGATGATCTTGCTCTCTCCGCTCCTGAGCCAGCATCTCACGGTCTGAATCATATAGCTTCAGCTGCTCCTCGAACAGATCTTCGAACTGGCTTGCCTGGATAGTCTGCATGGGGAATTCTCGCTCTAGTCGAGCTGTCTCTGTTAAAAGTGCCGGATCTAAATCAGATTCATTAGTAGAATCCAAGACCAATGAAAAAGAAAACACGTACGAATATCATCCGCGCGAGCTTTGTCCTTCAACGTTTGAATTCGCCGCCTCCGCCGATTCTCCATTCGAGTGACCTCGCTCAAACAGCCGCGCAACCGGTTAGCTTCGCGCTCAACCTCCGGTGGAATCACGACCCTCCGGCTACTAGGCACAAAGGATTCCAAGTCCTGATTCGTGCCAGTGAGAACGATAAAGACAGAGTGTGAATCTCGCAGCTTGCGCTGAACGAGGTCATCACTGCCTTGGCGGAGGTGAAATAGCCGTCGATTTCGGTCAAGCTCTTGTAGAGCTTAGGTGCAGCAGATTCTGAGGTACCACGGGTCCAACGATCGGTGCCGTATTTATGGCGAGATGCAAGGTCCTCGGCCTTTTCAGCTGCTAGCAGTTCAGCGCCTTCATTATAGACAGCCAGGTCGTTGCCTTTGACTCTGGCGGTGTCTTCGATAGATCTGTGCAAGCGATTCAGACCACCTTGTTGGCGTATTTCCTCCGCATGCGACACAAGCATTGGCGGGAGACCTAGTGGTTTCTCGAGCGCTTGTAACGACCCTGGCAAATTGAGAGATGAAAGTAAGCTTAAACCTGGTGTTAGCAAGTTTCGTCTTAAGAATCTCGGTCGAATACATACTCTCGCAACTTGTCGGTCATCGACTCCAGCTCTCCAATGAGAGTATCATTGACCAGTCGGTCTCGACGATCAGTGTAAATACTGGCGGCAATGTGAACTGCGTATGGGACCAACTTCGAGAACAGCGGCTGTCCCAACGGTCCGTTATCGCCAAGCATAGAGATCGCATCAGTAACCTGTGAAGGTGCTTTGGCAAGAACCATGCTAGCACGCTCAATAGTCTTAAGCTCAGACTTGGGCGGTACTGGGTTGATGTAGATCATGTCATTATCCTTCTCGGCACGCTTGAGATCTTCCGTGACACGGCTCTTCAATCCATTCAAGTCACCTAGTACAGTCCGATTAATCCACCGCTGCTCTTTCAACCCTTCACCGACACAGATCAAACAATCGCGTAGCCGAGCAACCTCTTCTCCATACTTGCGCTTCTCCAGGCAGTCAAGCGCCTGTCGAAATTGAGCCGCAGCAGCAAAGTGGTGATGCTTTGCGGTCATGTGGTGAATCCAGTCTGTGCTAATTGCATTAGACTTTACAGCCGAGTCGCCTGCATCGCCGTAGAAGTCAGACACCTTGGCTGCCAGTTTTGCAATAGATACGTCTTTTAGCCCATCTTTAACAGCCTTTTGCCAGAAGCACTCCTGGCCCTGTGCGAGCAAAAGATATTCCAAACTTTGCAGTGTCATTTCGTCCATATCCTCTGGCGGCGACGTTCGAAGGTCTGGGATGATATCGGTTCGAAGGTGGCTCAATACTCCAGCGGCGGAGCAGAGGTAGTTACACGCCTGCTTGAGCCCATCTGCGGTAGTCCGGTTGGTCGCATATGCAAGCTGGGAGTATAATGCAGCGAGATTGAATAAGACATTCGCCAGTTCGAAGCGAAGGTTATTTTGCGATACTAAACGTCACGACTCATTCTTATTAGTCCCATATCCACCAAATAAGACGGATGCGGAGGGTGTGAGCCCAAGAAGTCAACTCACCCGGCCGCGAAGTATTAAAGCCAAAAGCTGGATACCACGAAAAGTCCACCCCAACCTATATAGCAAACCAAGGGTAAGCTTTCAATGCCAAATCAGAGAGCCGGGGCCTAGAAAGAATGGCGCACATCAATCGGGAACTTTCCACCCAGCCATTTCAGCTGAGCCGCATATGTGACTAGGCGGCTGATACCACTAAAATGTGGTTCTTGAACATTGACGGCCTCGGATCGTAGGCGATCAATGATCATCAGATCCTCAGCAAACATGTCCGGGCGCTGGTCATATTTGGACGAGATGTACTGGGTGATCGCTTCGGAAAGCGAGACGGTATGTGAGCGCCGGAACGGGAGTTGGAGGATATTACTGTATAGATCAAACAGAACAATAGGTTAGTGTCACTCCTCTCTTCTCACAGCTTCTCGCGTTCTGATGGGAGTACTCACGATGCCATTGTCGCTCGAGGCGGGGGTGTGGAAGATTCCGTTTGTTTTGACGGCGGGAGGTTCAACCCCACAGGGCAACGGGATGACGTTTGATCGCCTGAGGCATCAATTATTTCGAATAACTGGCTAAGAACACTCTTCATTCGACACTACCCTCCCATTTGGCGCTTGCTGAAAGTTATGGACATTGAAATAACTCATACTACGCCAGTTCCACTTTATTGCCCTGTATGCTTTTGTTGGGTAATAGGTAATAGATGAAAGAGGACTCCGTCCATGGGTCCTCGCTGAGAATGGCCCACGACCAAAGCGCCCATTATTGTTCCTCGTCCTTAACTGTCGGTCTACCTGGGTATACTTCAAGGCAGTTTCTTCCCAAGATAATTTCATATGCCATAAGAGTCCGGTCACATATGCTCCAGCAGATCAAGGACGGGCTTCAGGTTCTGCCCAGAAGCGCTAGCGTGTTCGGCAAATTCGGCTGTATATGTATTAGCACTGGACTGCCCTAAGCAAGGATTGAAGCTATACCTTCATCATTTCCATCTATGACAAAGTGATGCATCTTTCGCTCAAGAAAATGGTTGCAGGGCTTGTATTGGACTCCGACGTACGGGGAAATTGGGTTGGGATATGAAGACGAGGATAACTCGGTGGTTCTAGAACAAAACACGCCCTTGGTCAATGCATGTCCCACCTAATACGGAAGGAGTCTCACCGAGGCCAAAATGCTGCGTGTCATGGAAATATGACAGTTTACATCGGTCTTGCGTCGCTGCCGTAGAGCTGGCATCATGGAATGTTTCTCCAACGGATGGGGAAGTCAATACATAGCCTTCGCCAGGGTTCCCGATAATCACCTCAACCTTCTTACAGACCAGGTTACCTGTTGTGTCTTGAGTGATGAATCCGTGGTGATTCTATGGAAATGACGAGTCCGAGAACCCTGTGCGACAAGGTGCCGTGAAAGGGGGCGAGCAGCGTTGCGAAACATGAGCAATCTGTCCATCATGTTTGTGGCATTAGCCAGACAGGATGATAAGAGCAAACGGGTCAAACGGGTAGCAGTGATAATAAACTCCTACTTGGGATGGAGGTCGAGGATAGTCAACCTAGCTAGGGGCTTCTCTAGTACAATCACTTCTCTGCGCCCAGTCCGAGGGAGGCTAATGTGACTACAAACCTGTCAATCTCCTAGGCTATTTCCTCATACATCTGAGGTAGTAAAAGGAAGACATTAGCGCGTTTTGAGCCGGCCAGATCACGATGCAGATTGTTAGACAAACAGGGGGTGCCCTGTGTCAGACATGGCCAAACGGTCCCGATATACGAGTCCAGCACCATTTAGGTGCTCCAACGCGCAAGAAACCCATTAATTGACGCGCTATACCATTTTCGGATCATGCTTTTAGGTTTCTTTGTTGGACATTATGGAGATCGATGTGTTTGCTCCCTGCATATACAACCCCCGGTTGGTTGGTAGAGCTCCCCTGGCCTATAGGTAGCCGCTTCTCCCCCAGTTCTGAGAGAGCTATCGTGTCTCCTTTCACGGTAATTCCAACCTGTTTTATTCTACCATTCTACTCTATTCTGACCCGCAACCCGGTCCAAAACCGGTCCTGTTGTGACAACTCACACTGCCATGTCCGCAGGTCATCGTACGTCCCTCTGCTTAGTAGCTGGAATGCATCTGACTCACTATCCGCTAGCATACCACCGCCTTGAAGTGCCTGATGGGATACCATTCGAGCTGAAGCCCTCACCAGGCAAAGGATGGGGTGCTTTCGCCACAAGACGCATTGACCGAGGATCTCTGATTTTGAACGAAAAGCCAACCTTCGTTATCCAGAGGTCGCATACCGAAATCACGGATTATCATGTTACTATTGCCTTCCAACAATTGCTGCCCAGCCAAAAAACACAGTTTTTACTTCTTCGCGACAATGGGTCAGGCTGTTTTACAAGTATGAATGAAGCTTTTGCTGAAAACTCGTTCAACATTGCAAATTCAGACCACGACGAGCCCGAAGCCTATGGCCTTTTCCCCCTGCACTCACGCTTCAATCATTCTTGTATACCCAACTCGAAAATTCCAACTGTTAGTGGAGAGGTCATTTCAAGCTTCGCGACCAGGGACATAGACACTGGCGAGGAGATCAATTTCTGTTATAATCCAGATTTCGAAGGCAGGACTAGATATGAGCGTCATCAAGCCTTGCGTTTTACCTGCGATTGCCTGGCTTGTCTGCCGGGCACTCCCTTCCAGCAGCTTAGCGACATGCGACGGCGATTGATTCGAGGGCTTCAATACCTTACGCATGGCGTGGACTTGGATGGGCAGAGACAAAGTTCGCATGCTATTATTTTCGATTCCACACTGAAGTTTGTCGCAGAGACTTTCAGTATAACTCTTTCATCTAGGTTGATCTATGCCCTTCTCACGATGTTCTTTCTCGAAGAAGAGGGGTTGCTAGATGATTTTATGGACGAAAGGCTAAGACCGAGCTTAACCCAAACGGTGCAACTGTTCAAGTCAAAAAGTAATAAAAGCATTGCCGGACTAGCTATGGAACAGAAAACCTGGGTAAAGAAATTGGAAGCGGCATTCGAACTATATGGCCGAGAAGATCCTGCCGACTATGAGGTTACCCTAGCGCTACGGCAATTGCGTCCATTGTTTTAATTCTTTTCATTTCGTGCATATATCACTTCAGATTCTGATACTCTCTTCTGCTATTTGCTGAAAATGGGCCTCAAGCTTATCCATGTATGTATGTGGGTAATAAATACGAGAAGGAACCATGATGTCCAACGCACAATGGCAAGGAAATTGTTCAACAGGCGGACCGTTATTTCACCCTAACATGATTGTCGTGGCCCTATCCACGGGTGGTTCATTTCGGCAACCTATCGATACGCATTCTAATGTATTCGAAAATGCTGAGCAGGATCATGTTGTTGACGCCAGTCCGGATAAGAATGATGGAAAGGCCCTTGTACATGCTGGATTTGGCGACAGCCTGGGAGGCCTCGCCAATCTCGCTGGATTTCCCTAAAAGAACACTCTGTGCGCGAGTCTTGCGCGTATCGAGGGGATAAGTCTATGAGTCATATCAGTGCCTGTTCATTACGAAAAGGGGTATCGATTATCGATCCGATAACATACGCAAAACCAGGGTACAGTGCTGCAAACAGCACCGGCAAGCATAGGTGCCCCGAAGGGATTCTTGTCCTGACCCAACTCCTTGGCTGCTACTTGCTTCACAGTCTCGTAAACACTGAAGTACAGTCCTGAGCCGACAGTGTCGCGCAACGCATGCAGGCGGAAACCGGTGTAAAGGCCCCAAAATCCATGTCGTATGTATATCTGCTTGATGGCTTGAATTGTCCCCAATCGGGGTTTGTGACGCAGAGACGGGTCTCGAGCTGCGTCTGGGGAAGCCATCGCACGGTTCGACACTAGAACAGAGGTCTGGACGACATTCTTCGCCAGCTCGAAGGGGCCTGTTTCAATGTCAGTCCTTTTCCTCCCACTCTTCATGCGACCAATATAAACATACAAGCAATAGGCGATGCCACTAAGCCAGCGACGAGGCCTGCAGTGGTGAAAGTAAGCACACCCGTCAAGGTTGGGGTGCTTCCAGGCTGTTTATAGTGGTCCAAAGGATTGGAACCAGTTATCCGCTCGACGTTATCAGAGATTATGTCCTTGAAGGCATTGTACACGGTAAAGTTGACGACACGGACTACTGTAACGCTCGCCAAGGGTGGAAGCGCACCTAGGCGACGGTCAGTCCATCCTTCAGCTACCGACTCATGGATACCCACTTACCAGCTACATATCCCCGAGGCCCTTCAGTACGCCAGAGATAGCGAACACACTGCCATATGTTCTTAAAATTGTGTCTTTCATATCAATTAGCATACTAATCCCATCCCCAATGTCACGTATAATACTTACGTCTGCATGCGAGTCTTGACGTTCTCTAAAGGAGTCTGCCCATCGAATTATGAGGAATTAGCATGATTTACATCCCATTAGAGTTGCAAATAAACAATCAGGATTCCGAGCAAAGTTCCACGGAATAAAGCACTCACCACCGCCAGCGTCGCGCAAATGGTCGACGTCCCTGAAGCCACCTGGGTTTTGTACTTTTTGAGGAGTCTGTTCCGTGTGGGCTCATCCATGTTCCAAGCTTTGTGGTCTGGCATAGCGGCGGTTCTTGTGTGGTGAGCAGACGAGGATAATGGTGCATGTTCAGAGCTGTTGTCACTAGTCATCCCTGAACGTTCTCCATTGGCGGCAGCGAGGAATAGCTATAACGATCTCTCTCCGGACGTAACAACACGTCGTATACTGCACAGTCTCTTATACCTGCAGGCTGGGGAACCCGATGGAACGCAAAGCGGTCTCTCAGAACTCGAGTAGACCGTTCAGCGTCCCACAATTGACCATTAAACGAGCTCGACCAACCCGGTTCTATCGTCAGTCTGTTGGAAGGTATCCCAAAAGACCCTTGCAGTATAGATTGGCGCGTTTAGATCCGTCTTTGCAGATTATGAGATAGGTTCGATATTGGGTGGCCGAACCAATGACGGCAACGGCAACGGATGCAACCCCGCGTTCACGAATGGTATCTAGGAAGTGTGGCGCGGGATTGAGCGGTTCAAATGATGTTCTGGAAGAGCCCCCTGTTCCAGACAGCCAGGATATTCTTGCCCAGGATGTGTCGTCTATAGCAATGGGTTACTGATAGTGGTCGGGAGCTGTGGGGGGGGAAGACGACCATTAGCATCAATTCGATATCCCCACGTTTCTCGACAGCAGGACAAAACAGAGTACGAGCTTCCCAGTCTGACGAGGAGGACTTACCGACGATATTCCTGCAATATCCACCCAACGAAAGGTGGCTTAATGCAATGTGAAGAAGAGGAAGAGAGAAGTGCAGTAAAATGGCATGTGGACCGAGCTTAACTCAGGCGCTCAAAGCGGTTTAGGGCCAAACAGAGTGACGTCGTCGTGAACAGCAGCGGAGAACAGACATCTTGGTGCTTACCCCCAGATCAGTTTTAAAACACCTGTGGATATCATGGAAATGGCATTGTTTGATCTGTTGTGTATATCTATGCTGAGACCCTGATCTTATTCTATCAGGAAATTGATCACGCTATCTCCATATAGTCTTGGCACTGCCGAGGCACATCCGCCGGTCGCGGTCTGATCATGTTATCTTCTATATGTTTCGTGCAGAACAGGAATATACGTATGGTATACGGAGTATGCAAAGCAGACTTTGGGAAGATCACAGAACACCACGGATCATAGTGAGCTGTGCAATATATGTGGAGGACAGTGCTCCGTGGCCGGGCCCCACGCAGGGATTGAGCTTATTACCACCTACTAATTAATCACATCCATTGAAATCATTGAATCATTGTAAATCAGATTCCAGACCCAAATTCTACCTTGCCGTGGTTGGGAGATTCTGCAGATCCTTAAGCAACAATCCGGACTTCCGGGCTGCCAGCTTCCTTATACCCGATCCTATATAGAGTACGGAGTAGGGAGCAGCTATTTGAATATGGGGCATATGCCTCACGTCACTGCAATAGACTGTCACGACCATCTCGTGTGGAAATGCTATATTGGGCGGAGGTCGTTTTAGGGCACTCCATTGCCTCCCTTGTGAAGAGTGCAAGTTAGGTTGGTTGGAATGTGGCTCATAGAACAATGTTCGTAGAAAATCAAGACATATCAACGATTGCATGAATAATTTAAGATGCCCAAGTCCAACATGCCATCAGATCAACTGGACTAGAATGGCTGAAGATGTGAATAGTAGTAATCTTGTGATTGTCTCGTACGTCCCGGCCTTGTTTCACATGAGACTTACATTTGAAGTTCAATCAAAGAACACATGTTCTCTTTCCCTTTTCAAAACCCCTGGATTAGGCTATGCCCAAATCGACAATATCAACATGATAATGTTGAGACGATTATGCGAATAAAATTGCACAAGTTGCGCGGACGTGGTTCCTCGGGACCTCGGTCTATCCCCGCAATTTCATGCTGAGCTCCCCACATACCGCTTGATTCGTCTTTATAAGGTCTCGCTTTTCGAGTTGAACCTATACAAAGTCCACTTATCTTTACCTCTACCAAAAATTCAAGATATACACCATGGGAAAGAAGCAAGGGACCCCCGCCTATGTCCTGGGCGTTGGCATGACCAAGTTCATCAAGCCAAGGGGCAAGGTCGATTACCATGAGCTAGGCTATGAGGCCGGCATCAAAGCCATGCTCGACGCCAAGATTAACTACGACGATGTTGACCAGGGTGTAGCATGTTACGTTTATGGAGATAGCACCTGCGGCCAGCGCGTCTTCTACCAGTTCGGCCAGACCAGCATCCCGATCTACAACGTCAACAACAACTGTTCGACCGGTTCGACCGGTCTCGCCATGGCCCGTACTATGGTTTCTCACGGTGCTGCAGACTGTGTGTTAGTCGTCGGCTTCGAGAAGATGAACCCCGGTAGCTTGCAATCCATGTACAACGATCGCGAGAACCCGACGGGACTGTTTGGAATGATGATGGCCGAGACGCGGGGTGTGACCAATGCGCCCGGTGCCGCACAAATGTTCGGAAATGCCGGTGTGGAATATAAGGAGAAGTATGCAACCCCTAGAGATGATTTCAACCCGTGGCAAGAAGGGATATGGTGCTAACAGGTGAAAAACAGGTACGGTGCTAAGAATGAGGACTTCGCCGAGATCGCTCGCGTCAACCACGAGCACTCCAAGCGCAACCCTTACTCGCAATTCCAAACCGAATACACCCACGAGCAGATTATGAAGGCACCCATGATCCACGAGCCTCTGACCAAGCTACAGTGCTGCCCAACCTCGGATGGTGGTGCTGCTGCCGTTATTGTCTCGCAGGACTTCCTTGATGCGCGACCCAACCTGAAGGAACATGCCATCCTTATTGCCGGCCAGTGCCTCGCCACTGATACCGATACAGTCTACAACAAGAGCTCTATTGACCTGATGGGCTTCGGTATGTCGCGCCGGGCATGCCGCACTGCCGTGGCCGAGGCCGGCGTCAATGTCAAGGATATCAAAGTCTGCGAGCTGCATGATTGCTTCTCGGCCAATGAGATGATTACTATCGATGCGCTGGAGCTGTGTGAACCCGGTCAGGCCCATGAGATGGTACGCCGTGGCGACATCACGTATGGCGGAAAGATGGTTATCAACCCGTCCGGCGGTCTCATCTCCAAGGGTCACCCGCTTGGTGCCACAGGAATTGCCCAGTGTGCTGAGCTAGTCTGGCACCTGCGCGGCTGGGCCAACAACCGTCTGATTGACGGTACTTCTGCGGCACTGCAACACAACCTCGGTCTGGGTGGTGCCGTTGTCGTGACCGTCTACAAGCGGACTGATGGCAAGGTCGCCGCCGCTGTGCCTTCAGACGTTGTTGGCAAGTTCAATGGTCTGGGCTACAACCCAGCCGTGGAGGCCAAGGGCTTCACTGCTGAGCAGGCCAAGTCTGTCGTGAGCAAGAAGCACGCCTCTGAGTATGCCCTGTCAGATACCGAAGAGCGGGTCCTTGCCAGATTCTAGAGGATATTATTTAGTTGAACAATTTGTACATAACTCTATCACTTGAAATGACACGACATGCAATTTATTTCACAATGTACCCCAGTCTGCCCGATCTATATGCCCAAAATGTTCCAAGATCCATTCTATAAACAAGTTTCCAAATCGCAAAAGAAATCATGAATCATGAATGCGTCTCCTTCCAATTCTCAGGTAGCCTGTAGTTCTTCGGCACTGAATACTGCCCTTGACAGCTCCCCGGACCCCGACACTTCAAATCACACTTCCCATACAACCGACAATAGCACTCAGAAGCACTTGGACAAGCATCGCGATTCAATTGGTCGAGATCAATGGCTCCTTCATCCCCGTAACTCGCAAAAAGAATGTGCCAAAGATACGAGACAATCCGACCAGCCACAAGGTCATCAGGAGGCGCAGCCATAGACCCCTGCTGAACATTGCGTGCAACCCCATCATCACTCCCATCAAGCAGCCACTGCCTAAGTGCAATATACTCATCCCGACTATGCTGCCAGATTCGTTCGCGGGCAACAACAAACTGCGCACAGCACTGCGCGCGCAAGGCATCATTTCGACCAAGATAAAGATGGAAGGCATTGCGGATCTCTTTAACCCGTGTGTCAGCATCTCCACCAAAGATATGGCCAAGTGCCTTGGGCAGCGCTATATCCGATGCCGAGCGCGCACTCCACGGCGACACGGCGCTCGACAGCCTCATCTCAAGACTGCCCTGCGGGGGCACAGACGAAGGACACGTGCCGGCACTCCAGTCACAGCGCAGGTTGCTGTATCCAGCTGGCTTTAGAGCGGCACGGACGTCCAGGCTGCGTAGAAGGGCAGCATTATCGTAATCTGGGACGTCGTTGTGCCAAGCCCAGCGGCTGCCGTGGACGAAGACAGCGCCGGCGGATGGTATGTCCGCGTAGTTGTCGATTAAGAAGGTTAGGTAGGCCATTGCTTCGTGTCCGCGGTTTGCGGGGACTTGGAGCAGTTTGGAAGTTTTGTCTGCTGGCGCGTCCACTTGGTACATGCATACATGGTACTGGGTGCGGAGTGGTTCTAGCCAGGATGGGTCGCCGTCCGTGGAGACATGTGAGACTATCAGGGCTGGTTTGGTTGTTTCTGCTAGGTCAGGGCATATTCCGCGGGCTTCCGGGATGATGGATGAGGTTGTTTTGTAGCGGATTTTGGTCCAAGCAAAGAGCTTGTCTTTGGTTGATTGCGGGCGGTTTATGTATAAGATGAAAAAGAGAATGCAGAGAAAGATGATTAGTTGGATAAATGACCTTTGTACTTTTTCGGCCCATTTTCTGTATTTACTCATGCAATTATGTGTCTTCTATCCTTTTGCCCCCATGATATTTCAGATATTTCGGGACATGTGGGAATGTTGATGCCTTAGGTGTTAATATCACCCCTATTCGCAAGATCGGTGGGATCGGCGGGATCTGCAGGGAGAAGTACCCATAGCTTTGGATGTGGATGAACATAGTATTAATCCTGTCCATAATGTGCCCTATTCCTACTATGTAAGACATTCATTTTGAGGATACCTAATGGCATTTAATGAGTATTGCTATATCTATTGTGCATATGTAGCATCCTGTAGACGACATTGGGGAGTCTACCTAGGCATTGATACTTTATGTATTAAACCATAAGACTATATTGTAGGGCACTTTGGTCTACAATATAATGTATATATGTCATGCCGAGATCCATCCACGGATACTTTGGTATACCTAGGTATGCTTCCCAAGGTTTTGTCTTCATGTTGTATAAAGGTAATTTTCTTCGCATTTGTTATAGATAGATAAAGCAGAACATAATCTTGTCAGGTCCACCACCATCTACTTCAATCCTAACTTGTCAGGGTGGCACGATTACTATGGAACATAAAACGTAGTCAACTAACTACAAGTGCATATGTAGCTGGCCTCAAATTTCTCTCAGATAATGAGAATTTAAGGTTGCCTCGTCTTGTCTCTCAGGAATTCCTATACTCAATATATATTTACTTCCGCCATAAGGAATATCTTGCCCCGTCGGTAGTTACCTGCATTGTCAATCAACCTTAGAACCTCGGAGCTCTTCAATATCATCTCTTACATTCCACCGTCCACCTTGGCATCTCTGTAGGCCTCTCTCCATCCTACAACATCGGAAGTACGGTAAAACACCCTTCTGGTGCTCATATGATGAAGGCGTCTGAATGGCTTGCAGGTCCCTTGATTTTCACAGCCCAGCAAATGCCTTTGATGGACCAGGGAATGTTATCAATCTCAGTCCGGGGGCTAGTGCTCTGTGGAATTTAAAGGGTATTTTCACTTTGAAGCCACTTGAAGTATCAGATACTGCGCTCACTATACGTTTCTATTTGCATCAAGAGCAGTTGCTTAAACACGACGATCAGATTATGCTGATATCAATATCTGTCCGTTCTAGGTGGCCTACAAATTCTGCAGGCAACGGTATTGCCCGTCTCGACTTTGCAGACTGTAGCACCTCCGCCGGTCATCTCATCACCAGCGGTGACGATTCCAAAATAACAACGACCGCAGATCCCATCTACTTCCTGCCTGGAGACTTCTCCGACTGCATTGGTTTCGAGCCGCCTTATGGCTCTCTCGAGTGCGGCGAATGTCAATGTTGAGATGGGCTATACCACGCATGATTCTTGGTCGACATACGAAAATACGTCACTGAATGCTGGCTGGGCTGAATGGGAGGAGAAGCGGATAGAATCCAGGTCAGCAACACGAACAAATAATTTCTGTCGCATCGTCGTTTCGATCTAATGAGTTTGTGATTACAAAATCGGAGACATATATTACCTCGGTCGTAGCTGTATGGCTAGTTTGAAGATTTCCAAATGGTTGTGGACCTGCTAATGCACAGCAAAAAGGAACGAGGAGATATGTTTTACGACGTTGAAGTTGGATCCCTAAGCTGTCAAATTGAAATCGAAACCAGAGAGGTGTTGACAGCAAAAAGGAGACTGGAAATCCACACCAGGTGAAGCATAACAGCCACGTGACCGCGTGACATAATCCACGCTACTGGCCCCATCGAATAAAATTTTGCGATCGGTTTTCTCTTTTCCTTTCTTCTTCACTTCAAAACATATTCACGGTCCCCAACACACTCTTGTCGATGGAATAATCTCACTCTATCTACATATTTTAGCTTAGGGACCCAGACCGAAGAATGCTCGTTCTAATCCCGCCCCCTGACATTCAGCCAGAGGGGAACGGGTTCGCTTTTGAGTCAACATGCTGTATTGATATGAATCTTGCGATCAGGTCTTGCAGAGTCTGATGCATTTGGAAGTGTTTTCTCGCAGGGGCTAGCTTTGGCTGGCACAGAACTCTTAATGCTTGGGTTTCAACCCTGCGAGCCACTTGTGTCCTTGCAACTTGCATGGTCATTTCCTCCAGACAGGGATGATCATATTCATGCTTTTTATACCCATTAACTCCTATACAGCTATATAGATGTAAACAATCTTGGCATCTTCGAAGTCTTGTCCGTCTTATCTTGATGTTTGAGGTCAAAAAGATGCCAAAACTAAGCCCTCACAGTTGGATACGTCCTTCTGGAGACTCCCTCGTGTTACGTCCGCTCCCTCTATGGGGCTGTGCGTGTCAAAGTTGGGAGATACATTCCTTGTAAACAGCTATAAATTGTGAATGGCTATTCCATATGTGACTTGTCACACAGACAGACGCCGCCTCCTGATATCGGAGAAAACACAAAAAATGCTCCGTCGTCGTGGAATGCTGTAGATCTGCATCTCACATCAGTCCTTGCTAGGGACTCGCAGCAACCCTTCGTCGAAGACCTGCGTCTCCATCCTGTGGGAATTTAGTTCCTGCATTTTGAGTAGCTGCATCTGCATTACAGAGGATCCCAGAAGAGAGCCGTGAAATCTGCACAGGTTCCTCAGGATTTGTTTGACTAAAACCAGCATGAAAATTGCTGAGCGCTCGGGTGCGGCTGTCAGGCATGAGTATGAAGTCCTTCCAACTCTAACATTTCAACATGGAATGCGGCACGATCCATAATGAGGCGTGGTCCGCGTAGCCTTGGTTCATTTCCTCACTTCGATTCACTGATTCACCATCATCGAATATCCCTTGATGATCTCATGCTAGCCATTAGCTTCGACGGATATACTTCAAAATGGAGTCCTTAAAGCCCATACATATGTGCCAATATATAGCTGAACAAATCTAATCTCTCTCCCCGAAATAGCCTTTGGTATGGCCCAAGGCTCATAAAATAAGCAAAGTAATAGTGTTGTTTATTCCAGACGCGGAGTCCGAATACCAGGCGAAGACGCGCGGTAGCTAGTCGCAACAAGACTCTTCACCCTCGCCCCCCTGGCATCCCATTTCCTCCATAATGTGATCGAAGGGGCTGCATATAAATCCCACGGGAGGCCCGCAGAGCCTAGGGCTCTGTTTCTCCCAGCGCCCTGTGTATTTGCAACAATCACTCATTTTCACACTCGTTTGAAGACAATTACTTGAACATATATTTTTTCCATCCATCTATATCCTGTTTAACATACACCATTCACAATGGCCCGTTTCAGCCTTTCATTCATCTCCATTTTCCTTGTGCTCGCAGTTTTTGCTCTCTCCATGCCCACCAAGCGTGACGGGCAAGCTCCCAGTCAAGGACTTGGCCTCGATGGTACTATTAAAGACTTGATGGTTAGTCAACTGTGTCAAAGCCACCACGAGAAGTATCGTATTAACCAATGACCTCAGCATGCTACCAAGTTGATGGATGGTCTCGACAACAAGGATAGCAATGAAAAGAAGAACCATGAGGAGCAACAGAAGGCCAACAAGGAGGAGGCCAAAAAACAGGAGGCCAATGTTTCCGCGAAGGTGGCTGACAAGACCGGGGCTGTTAGCAAGCCTACTGCTTCTGCAACCCCGACCAAGAAGCTTTCCTCTGGCAATTTCGTGACCCAGACTGCTACCCCATCCAACAAGCCCACATCTCAGCCTAATGCCTTGGGGGGTCTTCCCATTGTCGGTGGTCTTCTTGGTGGCACAGGAGGCGGACTACCTGGGCTCTGATTCACCAAGAATCGAGCCCCGATATATGAGACGGGATACGAAAGTGATACGGGATCTGTGCTGAACCCATCCTATTTCGGTGGACGCTACCTGGTCAATATTTATTTTCGTTGTTCACTTTTGTTTGCAAGGGGAAGGTTAATGAGATCCTTTTCAGGTTTCACGATTGATTTAATATGATTAGTTCCCATTGCTTGTCCGTTACGATTTGCTCCTAACCTGTATTGTGTCCGCTAATGTGCTCATTGGGGCCAAAAAAAAAAACCCCCTTCGTCTCTAATCAATAATCGCATCACGAGCTCTGGCCGCGGCTTGCCTGTTGGCCTTCATGAAGTCCCGTGTAATAGCCTGCATAGTACCATGACATCATGAGGTTCTTCAACGACTCATCTTGGACTAGAAATATACGTTAGTTACATGAATCAACATGTCCGAGGGCGGAGCATACCGTTTGCCATGATTGGGTGAGGCATCGGCATAGCAGGCGTGGAGACTACAGAACTGGCATCAGCCACGGGTTGAGAAGGCTATATATCGTCAGCGAGTCCTTTGACGAGGGACGAATCATTGAAATGGCAATATACCTCGGGAGCAGACTCAGAAGCCTGCTCGTCAATGGTCATCGAGACATCCTCATTCTCAGGTTTAGTGGCACCATCCTCTGCGGCTTCGGTGCCTTCATTGTTACCGGGACGTACAACTGGGATAACGCAAGTGTCTTCCGCTTCTTTCAAGACATCTTCAACATTTTCACCCTTGGCGTGAATGCTCCAATAATGCTGGCGTCGGGTTAGATATTCGTCACGTGAATCGGTCACTCAGTTTACTGACCTGGTATTCTTCGACAGCATCGTCCCAGGACTGAACTAGGGCAGAATCATCCCAGACCTCTGCATGTGTCAAGGACCCTTTTTTATTCTTTCCCATGATGCTGGCCCATTTGGGGTTGTAGTAAGTAAACATCTTGGCGGTAACTGTCGTAAGCGGTGGTCGAGGCGACTCACCGCCTTCCAAGCAAATCAGAGAAGAAAAAAAAGTTTCCCGCAGATGATCGAGCAGCATACAGTCTCCAATTCGACACAACAAAACGTCAAAATGGCCCCTGACAAGAGAGTCTCAAAGCGCAAGGGTATGTGAAATCCTTATGACCGGTGGAATTTAATTTCATGTCACTAACGCTACTGCAGCTGCGCCTGTCGCCGCCGACACACCCGCCAAAAAAACCAAGAAGGTCGAAGCCAAGCCCGCCGAGGCAACTAAGGAGACCGCTCCCAAGTCTATCTTGAAGAAGAACGAGAAGGGTGCCAAGTCCAAGACAGAGAAGGCTGCTGCGCCGGCCAAGACCAATGGCGAGCCCGCACGCGAGGTCAAGCCTCGCAAGCGTGCTGCTGACTTCCTTACCGACGAGGAGGCCGATGAGCCTGTCATGCCTGTGAAGGCTGACAAGAAGGCCGAAAAGAAGCCCGCCGCTAAAAAGTCCAAGAAGGAGGAGGCTGAGGCCGCCCCCGTTCCCAAGAAGGCTGCCGCGAAGAAGGCCGCTCCCAAGACCAAGAAGCCCGAGCCCGTCGTCGAGTCCGAAGAGGAAGATGTCGAGAAGGATGTATCCCCCGCTGATGAAAGCGAGGCTGAGAACGAAGGTGATGATGACCAGACTGAGGCTCTCATCAAGGGCTTCGAGAGCAGCGGCGACGAGGACGAGTCCGATGGCGAGGGTTACAAAGAGGGTGAACCTATCCCCAAGGCCCCAGACACCAAGAAGGCCGAGCGCAAGCTCGCAAAGCAGCTGCGCAAGAACGGCCCTCCTGAGGAGCCCGGTACTGTCTACATTGGGTGAGTCTTGACCGTGATTTCTGACTAGTATGAACCATCTAACATCCCATTCCCAGACGCATCCCCCACGGTTTCTACGAGCACCAGATGAAGGCTTACTTCTCCCAATTCGGCGAAATTACCAAACTCCGTCTCTCGCGCAACCGCCTCACCGGCCGCTCCAAGCACTACGCCTTCATTGAATTCTCCTCGACCACCGTCGCCAAGATCGTCGCCGACACAATGGACAACTACCTTATGTACGGTCACATCGTCAAGTGCAAGTTCGTGCCCAAAGAGCAGCTGCACCCAGAGATCTGGAAGGGCGCCAACCGCCGCTTCAAGGTTACGCCATGGAACCGCATCGAGAAGAAGCGTCTCGCGAAGGGCAAGACACGCGAGCAGTGGTCGAAGAGCATTGAGTCTGAGCAGAAGAAGAGAGAGGCCAAGGTTAACAAGCTTAAGGCTCTGGGCTACGAGCTTGATCTCCCCCAACTGAAGAGCGTCGATGATGTCCCCATCCAGGAGGGCCCCAAGGCTGTCGAGGCCGCCGAGGCCGCCGAGAACACTGAGACCACCACTGACGAGCCTACCAAGGCCATTGAGGCCCCTGCTCCTGTTGAGGCCCCTGTTCCTACCAATGATACCCCTAAGAAGGCCAAGAAGGGCAAGAAGACAGAGGCACCCAAGGCAGCTGCTACAGAGTCACCGGCTGCTAAGTCTCCTGCCACCAAGGCGAAGGGAAAGGTCACTAAGAAGGCCACCAAGACCAAGTCCAAGGCGTAAACGGGATCCTGTAAAAATTGTTTCTATTCATTCATCAAGCCTCTTTCTCAAATGCATTGTGTTTTTTTTCCCTCTTTCATCACCAAGTCCCCTTTGGTAATATTCAAAGGCTAAATCAGCATGAACAATAGGAAAAATGTGAAAAGTGAAAAGAGTACCAGTGGTTGATAGGGATGCCTCAGGCTAATAGGGCTTCCTTTGAGGGATATTCTCTCTATTTCTATTTTATCAGTGAGCAAACCATCATTTCCAACCCGTCCTGCTCGATACTTTACTTTCCTATATTGTATGTTGTATATAACCTGGAACATCGCAAGCCCTAACCTGATGCCATATACGCTAGTCCCAATCAGGACTAGCACCATCACCTGACTAGTGCGAGAAAAATAAAAGCCTCGCCCCGAATATTCCGTTTCCTCTTCTTCTTCCAACTCCTCGCTCAAAGAATCGCATTCAAAGCTCACACACAAAAGGGAGCCTCGCTCCCTTTTCCAATTTTGCTTTGGGAGAAAGTCCCCGGACACCCTGCGCTTCGGGTAAAACCGAAGTATCAAGCCAGGCACTGCGGAAACGCGCCGCCATAGAAGCAATTCGATAGCGGCTTACGCCCTATTCCCTCACGGCATCCCGTGCCACCCGACGGTTACATCACGATGTCTCTGGAAACAATGGGGTGTGTGCTGGGTGTTGGAGAGGGGAAGAATTGGTGGTAAAACACCTTTTCTTGTATTGGGTTGCCTTTCGTCATGTTCGGATAGTCATGCGATTGCCTCCTGTCTGCTTCCTCGGAAGTCGATGGAGGTAACTCAATGGGGCTCATTCTTGAGGCGAGGAGTTCCGTTGTCTTTTCTTTTCAAGAGTCTGTAGCTTATGGCAAAGCGGTGATGAGATGCTGTCTCGTTGCAGAAGCCCTGTCACAGGGGCCGGACTCTTATATCTTGCCATAGGCTTCATTTTTTTCTTGTTCGCGTGATGATATACCAATCATAGAGTCAAGCACAGAGATCCCAAGGGATTGTTGACGATAAACGATTTAAAATTATCTGATGAACATTCTATATAGCCAATTTTTCAATGCAATCAAAATGAATGATTAAAATGCAATATTCGTAGCTAAATCATAGCATTTCACTTCGTATAATACAACCCGTTTCCATGCAATATAGCCAGGTCCATATCTTCGTATTCACTGTGCCTTCTTGCTCTCGGCGCTGATAGATGCAGCCTCCCTCTGCTCCTTCTTCTGACCGACAACCTGCACCAGCAATGCTCCCATAATCTCGGCGGCGAGTGCGATGGTAGTCGCACAGACATTACTCCAAACCTGGATGCTGACGGATCCAAGCGGGGCGCGAGGGAAAGACACAATCCATTCAACGTAGTAGGGGAACCAGGCCTCGGGAAGCGGGAAGACAGGCGTTTTCGAGTACCAGAACTGCAGGAAGATCTTCAACCCGTTCGTGCTGAGCCAGCGGGCGATCTTGACAGTCCAGTCAAAGGAAGATTTCTGTGCAGTGAGCGTCTTGTCTGTGGAGAGACAAGGGTGTTAGCAGTCTGGCCAACAAGATAACAATGCCTCCTCTGTAGTCTTGTGATAGTGACACATACTCAGCGTCTCGTATTCCTCCATGCTCTTGTCGTGTCGTCTCCGGGCCTTCGCCCACTTCGCAAATTCATCCTGGGAGCTTGTGCTGTTCATTTCGTGCTTCTGCTCGAGGACTTGACGCTTCAGTTGCTGCTGCTTGCGTGCAGTCCGCGAGGTTGGTGTCGGCAGTTTTAGATAAAGAAGCCATAGCTGTATGCCAAAGAGAGTAGGTGTTAGCGTGTGGGATCACAATGTAGGTGCGCGGCGGAGCTGGGAAGCTTCCCAGAGCCCATTCGTGGGCGGATCGGAGACATACAAGGCTGTCAATGGTGCTTGCACCAATCGTATTGACCAGGTAAATTGCGACGTGCACGAAGAAGACTGTGAGGACGAGGGACAACATCGTGGCGGGGGCTGGCAAGACCGAGATGAGGCGCTGAATGCGACAGCGCAGGCTAGGAGAGCCTGAAAGAAAGCGACGACAGCACAGTCAGTCGACTAAGTGAGTCCCTGACAACTCTGCTGTTTCAAACCGGGAACGTCCTAGGTAGATGTTGGTTGCTGGTTGAAGGAGTGGATGACGTCCCTCGTTGTGGAAAGGTGGAAATAACAGCGGACTTGGTCTTTCCGCCTTCACTGTGTCACGGTCTACACCATCTCGTCTATCACCTTGTCTGGGGCAAAAAGTACGGAATTTAAACAGACAAAATACGATGAGGCCTTGACAATTATTCCTCCCGATTTTCACCAAACGATCAAGCCTTCAAATGTCCAATTCGGAAGATGCATTCCAGCAACTTGTCCGTATCTTCTCGTCTAGAGACAACCAAGTCCTCGAGATCGAGATCATCCCACCAAGCCTAGGTGCTACATTTCTCCAAGATGGATGTTCACTTGGAGTAACCAAGAAAGCACTAGTGCAGGGCTTCACGGTCGCGCGCCAGCTCTTCTTCGACCGATTAATGCCCATGTCCGAGGATGACCTCCAAATCACATTTTCCGAAAACGCCCAGTCCAGAAATGCAAACTCGGCTATTACAGAAATGATGCTCCTCTTTGACTGTGAGCATCTCACAGCCTGTAACTGGCGCAAGCGCCGACTGCGGGCAGCCATGGCGCATTGCCCTGGTATTTCAAACCAGACCTCTGCCGCAACGGAGTTGTTAGAAGCCGAACTCACGCTCATGTCGAGCTACCAGTGCTCGCCACTACATCGCCATACCAAGTCGCCGACACTCTGGCATCACCGGCTGTGGGTGGTTGTCCATCTGCTTCAAAGGCGGCATTGGAGTTCCGAGGATCTGCTCGAGCTGCAACGGACGGAACTGGAAGTTGTTCTCCGCGCTGGCGAGTTACATCCCAAGAACTATTATGCCTTCAGTTATATGCGACAGTTGGATGTGCTCCTTGCTGCCACAGTGGAGAAGACGACTGGGCAACCCAAGTGGGAAACTCATTCGGCGCAGTCAGTTGTCGAACGTGTGGTTGATTGGTGCTTGGCTAATCCACGCGATATATCGGGTTGGAGCTTTAGCCTCTACCTGCTGAGCAATGCCCCGGACCAACATCGAGCGAATGCTCTTGGGAAGGTGGTCAAGTTTGCACTTAACGTTGGATGGGAAGGCGAGAGCCTTTGGACGTTTGTCGACCAAGCATCGCGGCAGTTTGGGCTTGAAAGTGTGATCGAGGATATCATGCTGTCGCACTGCGGTCAAGAAATCAGATCTCGTGATTTCCAAAAGTTCCAGGACAGTCAACTGGACAAGTCATGGCAGACCTGGCTGGCCCGAGCGAGAGTTTGTTGGGTCATAGACGGCCAAGGGCAAGATATATGACCGGATGTGACATGGATGTATATATCTTTTTTATGTGTTTACGATTACCACCGAAATTGCACCTCCATGATATTTCTCATGTGTCGCTACCTCGTTTGGTTAGCGCTTTGGGATACATGCTTGGTCTAAATATGATGAACGCCAATGAGATTCAAAAGAACGCCTCGCTAGACACCCAGCCCCAGGTTTTGATAATTGGATATAGGTGGAAGATTCCGATCGTATCCATAAATCCAGCGCCGTCCTTCACTCGTAGTACACTTTGCGACGTTGCTAGGTGGGTTGTCTGCTTCGGGCGGTCGCGATAAAGGTGGAGGGAGATGAGATTGACTGACAGGTTGGATCGATGGATTGAGGTGTATTATTTTTTGCTTTTTCCTGCTGCAGCCTCGGCGGCTTTCTTTTCGTCGGCTGTAGAAGAGAAGTGATCAGTAAACCAGTCTCATAGTGTAGGTTGGACTTGCGCCTAGCGCCTTGGGGGGATACATACCCTTCCTCTGCTTCTCGCGCATGATGGCAGCGGCGTCTTCCTTGCTCCTAGCGAATTCGCTACCGGACAGGGTGTTCTTGCTCTTCTGTAGAAATGGTCAGTATGAACGAAGAGGACCGGGGTAATAAGACGTACCGTGTTGCCCGCCTTCTTCAGGGCCTTAGCCCGGTCATTGTCACGTTGGTTACCCCGTGTCATGGTTTATAATATTATTTCAATTAATTCAAGAGTATCAAAAAGCAGTTGGGGGCGAAACGTTTGGAGAGTGAGAGAAAAAAAGTTTGGAGGGGTCGGCTGGATTCCGGCGAATCACAGGAGTTTCACTCATCTAGTACTTTCTGTATACCTTCACTATACACTTCCTCCCTTCTTTATTGGATTGTCGGAGTATTTCTTTATTTAATTTATCCTGACTCATTTGATCAGGGACTAGGTGCTGTGATTGGGCTATATTCTTACCTTGTTTCAACTCCGGCTTTCTACTTCACCCCTGGCGCTTCGCTTTAAAGCCCACTACCTACAATGTATTTTACCCTTCAAATATCTTGCCAGATCCACGTTGGTACATGTATGACTTAGAATTCTTTGTACTGTATTAATCAGGTGATAAAGCAGCTGGGCATGTGTTAGGCATATAGAAACAAAACACGGGCAACACGGAGGAAAGAAGGGCGACTTATAGCCGCCGACTCGTTTCAGCATGGTCGAGTATCTTTCGCTAAGGGCCAGTCATTTGGCTACATCGGGCTCTAGTTGAAATTCCAATAGCGGAGATGCAGGTAATTAGGCTTGTTCAGGCTACAACCCGATCTCTGCGCTTAAAGTCCCTATTTATTACAAATTGAAACAACACCTGCAGTATACCTCGCTGCAGAAATGGGGGGAAGGAAACCCTGCCGATTTCTTTCAGTAGGGATCTAATTAGATACGTACCATTTGCGTGGTTCATCTAGATGTTTCAAGTCTATTCATAGAAAATAGTACTATCGCCTTTGTCCGGAGCATATACATTTAGGCTGCTGTACCTCAATAGCCATTCTTCCATAGATGCCTTTCTTCATTGTCGCCATTCACCCTTCTCTTTTGTCTTTGTCTTTCTTTCTTCTTTTCTTGCCCTCGAGTTGATCTCGTTCTATTGCATTGTTCTATTCTTTCTTGGAATTATCAAGCTTTCTGCTGGACAGTCGCTTTCTTCCCTCTTTTAATCCCAACGGTTCCCCTCCAAGTCTGCTAGCAGACAATTTTCTATACATCCTCGACTGCGAGTATCCACCATTCCTGACAAGTGCAGAAACAAGCCTGTACCGCAATCATGATGTCTCGCTTGCGTGAATCCCTGGCTGGTCCAGGGTACGTGATCCTGAACGTCATTCGCGTTCTCAACATTATCACCTTTATGGACCTTATAGCTGCTTGTGCAGTCCTCCTGGCCAAAATCGACATGCTGAATAGCTTCTTCTTCTTCGAGGCTGTGACCCATGCCGTGGTGGCTCTGGTCAGCCGTAAGTATATTCTTCCTTCCATGCTTGTAGTATAAATGCTAACGTGAGCAGTCTTCATGATAATCTCGGAGCTCCCGGTCCTTCAAAGCTATTTCGACAGCCACTGGCCGATGTTCGGACAAGAATCTAGCTTCTACTCTCTTGGCGGGATCATGATGATCCTTGGTGTAGCGACACTGGGCAATCTCAACACCAAAGCCATGACGCAGGAAACCATTGGCATGACTTTCTGGAGAATCATCATCTCCGCCGGCGTCCTGGCCATGATAGTTAGTGTGGTGAATGTTGTGGCAGTAAGTATCGAGATCAAACACCCCGAACCACCCAATATATATATATCCTTGAATGCTAACCCGTTTTCTTCAACAGAGCTACATCTTCAGTGATCCCGAGACCGGCGTCAGTGCCCGCCAGGTGCGGGTGGATGGCGCCGTCGCACCACAAAAGGCAATGAGCAGGACCAGCAGCCATCGCACCCTCCATTTGAGCATGAAGCGCGAGGAAACCCTGCCCACCTACACTCGCCAGAACCCCGTCAAGCGCGCCACGAAGCGTCTCACTGGCCGGTTCCCACTCAAGATCTCCAAGCCGGTGAACCCGACCCTCGTTGAAGAGAACGACGCCGCTTCCTCCAAATACTCCCGTGACTCTGCAGAGATCCGCCCTCCTGATCTCGCACACCACCCTGCTATGTACTCGGGCCACATGGTTTGAGCTGGCTGACTGGTCGACTAGGTCGAAAATGGCGTCATTTTGAAGGAAAGGGAAGACTCGCGGTGATTGAATGAGAAATGAGAAATCTTGCGTTATTGCGATTGGCGCATTCGGCGCTGTTTCATTCCCCTGGTTTTTTGCTTTTGCTCCTTGCTGTTTAACTGATTTAATTGATACGTATTGTTTTTATGCTGGAACATTCGTAGAGTACATATGTAGTTCAAGGTAGCTCCCAAAAGAAAATTGTGAAGTATAGAAGTGGTGAAGGTAATGCCCAGAAAGGACGGGACCCACGTTTGGCCCCGACTTCAATGAAGCTACGTTGGACATCCGAACACTCTTACACCTTTCTTTCGTCGAAACTCGATTCAACTGGTTCGAGTTTCCGATGAAGTAAGGTCCATATTCCAGCAAGAATGGCTATCACAATCTCTTGGGGAACGTAAGTCTTGAAGCTCTCCACATCCTCCGCAACCTATCCTAACCGTGAATAGCGTCAAATCACTCCTCATATTTTTCGCCCCAGTCATACTCCCACGCTTAATCACCGCCTATCGAAGTCTCCGTGTATCCATCGCGAGTCGGCCACCGCCGCGTCCTCTGCCTGCCGCGCCCGGTCGAGCGCTGAACATCTTATTCGGAGGCATCGTCTTCTTTCTACTCCTAAGCCTACCTTTCAACCCCCCACGCGCCCGAACCCAACATCTTCTCTCAGACTCGCTCTCGTCTAAACACCCCTACCGATGTCATCTTCAATCGTCTTGCCCGGCTTCGGCCAGGTAACTTCCTCACCGAAGCCGACGCCCTCCTCCAGTCGAAGTTCACCTCTCTGGGTGCCCGCAAGGTATACCTGACCTATGGCCCCGATGCCTTGGTCTCGTGCCAATACTGCTCCTTCGACAACCTCTACACATACCTCATGTACTACCTCCCATTCCACGTGTTGCTACCACACCTAGCGCACCTGCTGCTTCTAGGCGTGGCCACATCCGCGCCCATCGCAGGGCGCGAGGCCTCCCGCTGGCGCACAAAATTCACCATAGCCGGACTTGCCCTCGCAGCCATCGACATCTACATCATGGCCACCTACGACGCGGTCCAGGGTGCGCCCGGCTCTGTGCGCGCAGGCCAGACACCGCCCTCCAGCATCTACAACAACATCACGCTCCTGCGACCGCTGGCCTTCGTGATCTGCGATGTGATCTGTTCGCTTGTGATCTGGCTTTCCGCAACTAACCGGTTCTTTTTCAAGCCGCCCTCGACGGTTGAACAGGTTGATCAGGCGGTGTCGGTGGCCGTGCAGACGCTCAAGGGCGCAAACTCAAAACTCCATGCTGCGAGTGTCACTCGTAATGCGGTGGTTCGGGATTCGGCTTTGAAGAATCGAGATGATCTGTATTGGCGGACTATGATGGCTTCCGAGAACCCCACTCAAGGGCCTGGAGAAGGTGGGGAGCAAATCCTCAACAATATTTGGGAGGAGGAAGAAGTTGCTAGAGCTATGTCGCGCGTGATGGCCGGGCAGGGTGGAATTGATTTGGCTCAATTGGGGGTCAATGCCAATGATTTTGTGCGAAACGTTACGGAGGGTTTAGAATGAATTCTCTTAATATACATCGTACAGGTGTACGTACCACATCTATTATTATCCCATTTCTCATATCCCGCGCCAAGACATAGAAGACTGGCCAAAATAGTGTAAATAGACCGGAAATGGTAGACTGTTGACATCCTTGTACGGAATCCAACCAGAAAAAAAAAAAGAGAAAGAAATATATCAAATCTCAAGCCAAGATCTTAACTTGCATACAACATACACATCAGGGTCTCATTCATTAAACGAGGCGGTGAGTGGAGCGATGATCGTCGTGAAGAGATGAAACGAATGTTGAACCACGTTCCCCCTCTATTCCCTCCTTTTCCTACAAAATTATTCCTGCACTTTCACCGTTGTTGCTTTTCACGTTCCTGGTTGAACGAGTCAAGTTAGAAAGTACATAGAAGCTCAGATGAGGCAGGTCCCACATCCATCTCGGCATTGATCATTTTGGCTCGTTCTCGACTCTCCCGACTCCCCGACTCCCCGACTCCCGCTCCTCTCCCACGGCCTTCGTGCAATTTCGAATATCCTCCACACTATTGGTGCTCTCTCCACCATGGCAGACACAGTTGTGCCATCGCAGCCAGTAGAGCTAAAGGGGCGCAATGTCTACGTTTCCTCTCCCAGTGGATTACGGCCGGCCAAGGAGACCACGTTCCGTGAATGGGTGGTTGCCAACCAGATCGGTATGAAGAAACACCTCAATCATAGGGTTCACATGGAGACGACGGAAAAGCAAGCTGCACTTGACAGAGTTGCTGCGCTCCCAAATGAATCCCTGGCATATGCGAAATCCCACATCCTGAGCATACTAGTATCACTAACACCAGTTGCTTCTCTACAGGAATCTCCATGACCACGCTGGCTATGCTGCTGGCTCTTCATAACCTCTACCCCTCGCTCCGCCCATATACCCAGCCATTCTTCCAATTGTCCTATTATAACGAATCCTCAAACTCCTACGTCCAGGGTTGGGACGATGTCTACTTCGTAATCAGTGCTGCCATTGCACTCACCGGTATCCGTGCTATCGCCATTGAATGGTTCCTGCAACCCTTAGCCCGCGCGTGTGGGTTAAAGCGCAAACAGTCGCTCCGCCTCGCTGAGCAGGGTTGGCAAGCTATGTACTATTCATTCATCTGGGGAGTCGGATTGGTGCGTTTGGCCCACATGTATCTTCCTGGGAATATATAACTAACCGCTGGTTCTACATTGCAGTACCTTTGGAAGAATTCATACTACTGGGGAGATTTCGCCGCCATGTGGTCGCAGTGGCCCGCCCGTCCTTTGTCGGGCTTGATGAAGTGGTATCTTCTCGTTGAGCTGGCATTTCTCGTGCAGCAGATCTTCGTGATTCACGTGGAAGAGAGACGGAAGGACCATGTCCAGATGCTTTCCCACCACATTATTACCAGTGCTCTCCTCAGCTCGGCCTACATTTACGCTATGTACAATGTGTCCAATGTAGTGCTATGTCTCATGGATGTTGTGGACTTCTTGTTACCGGTTCGTCAATTACTATTGGTCAAGTGTCCCAAGACAGCTACTAATACCTCCACAGTCTGCGAAGATCCTCAAATACTCCAAGTTCGAAACAGCCTGCAATGTTGGCTTCGGTCTCTTCATGGGCACATGGTTTATTACCCGACACATCATCTACCCCATGGTGTGCTGGTCCGTTTATTATGATCTCCCCCGCGAACTCACCTATGGCTGCTACACCGGTTCGACAAGCGAGTTCATCTCAACGGAGGCCCCAAATGCCTTCGCATACATGCTTGGCCCATACTTCAGTTTGGACAACCCCATCTGCTTCAACCCCACTCTCAAATGGATGTTCCTATCCCTCCTGTTGATCCTCGAGGTACTGTCCATTGTATGGTTCAGCATGATTGTCCGTGTTGCTTACGGTGTGGTTTGTGGCGGTAACGCCGAAGATACCCGCAGTGACGAGGAAGACGAAGCGGAAGTGGAAGGTCAGGCCCCATCTCGCGTCCCAGCGCACTTGGCTGCTAAGGACGGTGCCCCTGCCGACCCACTGGAAACTGGAAACGCTCCAGGCTTGGGTCGTCGGCGGTCTAACGGCACTGCCTCGGTGCGCGCGCGTGGTCGTGGTCGTGTTCCTTTCGACCCGAGTGATCGAAAAGCTCTCTTGGGTCGCATTGGATGTGAAAAGCCTACATAAACGCCCGCTTTTCATTTAACATTTTCTTTTGACCAAATTTGATGACTCCCATTTCGAGTTGCTCCTTAGCATGCCATGCCTCTGTCCACATACCCCATGCCGTGATATCCATTCCCCGGGTGTCGGTGTTGAGTAGTCAGCGCTGGCTATGCAATGGAGTCCCCGAATTACGATGAACTGCGATTTCCAACGTTTGTTTGCGGCACATCCTCTTTCAGTCTGCTTGCCGGGTCTTATATCCACTTTATTTTTGTTTCTCTGTTTTCTTCTTATTCATACTCATTGTTGTGTCGCCATTTGCTGGCTGGCGGCGGGGAGGTTTCCTGCTATGCTTTTTGTTGCCGTGATGATCTCTACGGACTTGGAGTTTCGTTCTAGAGATTCACACAATAATACCCAATGGAAGCACTTGGCATTGTACATGTATCATAGAGCCCTGTCCAGTATGGACTTACGGATTTCCCCTGGGACGAATACGGAATATAGCCATGCCTTCAACAACCCCAAATCCGTAGTCAATCTCCTTCGCCCAACCCAACATCCAGTATAGACCAGTATTGCCTAGTAATGGACATAGTCCCTAAGCGGTGGCTCTTCATTCCCATTATACCCATACAACAACACATCAAGCACCCCAATCACATTAGACACAGCCTCGATCCCCAAAAAATCATCCACATCCAAACCAGGAGCAAGAGACTCCCCACAAACAGCATCAAGATCAATCCTCTCCAACTTCCCAGGCCCATCATGAACCAAAGCGTCAACAAACAAAGCATACGCCAACGGATTAACCAGCATAGCCGAATGCGAATAAGAACCCCCAGCAGCACCCCCTGCACAAGCAACCTGCACCTGTACATTTGACACCCCAACCCCACGCACATCCCCCAGGGCCGCAGAAGCCCACTCCCCACTCTGCGGCTGAACAATAAAGTCATTCCCAGAGTACACGCTTGTCGTCGGTACGAATGCCGAATCCCCACCCTCACCACGCAGAGCCCGAATAAACCTAGTATCATAGGCCTGCTGCTGAACAGCCGGTGAACAAAACGGCTTGGCGAACACGCACAGCGTCGCAAGAAGCGTCCCGTGGAAATCACCACTCACAGCCATGAAATCACTTACCGCGGCTCGTGTCGACGGCCAGTATTTCAGCGCCCATTGCACGTCTATGCTGCCTTGCGACCAGGTTAGGACCCCGATCGGACGCTGCGAGAGTGCAGAGATGTAGTTTATTGCGTATGCAACGTACTCCGCGTTGCTTTGGATGTCACCCAGCGAGTTGTCTGGGATGTTGACCCATACTGGGTCTGTGTGTGGGTTTGCAGTAAAGAGTTTCGCGTAGCTGAAGTAGTAGGTGCTGCCGGCTGGATCAGCGGTTCCTGGGACCAGGAGGACGGGGATCTTGTTGCTCTCGCCGTAGGAAAAGGTTGGGGGAATGTAAATTGCGCTGCGAAGTGTTTCTTCGGGGATGTCGTAGGGTGCGTCCCCGAACGATCTTGTTGGGTGGATCCGTGGAGTTGGGTTTTTTGTGTTGTTGTTGGCTATGGAGTTTATTTCGTGGTTTGTTATGCCGTTGAGAATGTCGGTGATGCTTGATGGGACTAGACCTAGGGATACTATGTCGATGGCGTTTTGAAGGCTTGTTCGCTTGTTGTCGTGTTGAATTGAGGAAAGAATCGAGAGCCCTTCTTCGCTGGTTGAAACTGGCTTGATTTTGCCTGTTGTAATATCTGATATCTTGGCTTCGAGCTGAGATAGCTCTTGATATATGTCCGTGCTGAAGGGAGTGCGACCTGTGGATGTGTTGAATAGCTTGTTAAAGATGTCTGGAACATCCTGAGCTTCTTTCGAGGTATAAGAAGGCACTGGGCTACCAAGCGATATTGATACAAAGAAAACAAACCGAAGCACTTTGTGACAGCGCATTATGATTCTTAGCTCTTATATTAATTAGGGCTGACTATCCACCCATGGGGTTTGACCGAGTACATGCTGACATTTTATACCCAGAAAGATATTCTATCGGAGCTCAATCAAAATCCCTTTCGTATCATATTCGATGACTTATTAGATCTGAGTTTTTAATCTAGGCCAGAGACATGTGCATCCACGGACTCATCATATTTCGGAACACGCAAAAGCACCGTCAATACCTTGAGCCCCTCCAAAGTGTCGGGACTATCTCATGCTTCTCATTCCCGGTAGTTCCCATAAAGTCCGAGCACCGGAGTTTCTTCTGTGTCTGTGTATCCCGAGATGTATCTTAATCAGCTCGGGGAGGGTCTGCTGCAACCTCGTTTTAGAGAGTAGGATAGACAGTCAACACTATTCAACACACCAACTGCCCGAACCACGCTCTAAGAAGGAAGGAATTAAGACCAAGAAGAGCTATATTCACCGCAAGTGCATCTTACCGCGGGGTTCATTTGTGATATATCATATCTGGGTATATGGGGAGTCGCCTGGCCGCAGCTTTTCGGTCCTCCGTATCATCGCACTGAGCTTAATGAATGCACCGCGTCTTTTGACATTTGGACGAGTCAGAACATCGAGTCGTACTTCGGATTGAAAATGATTACGAGAGTGCATGTGGCACTTTCCCTGAGCCCATTGTCTGTCCAGTCGAATACTGTTTTCGTATGTTGACATTAGGACGCATATGCTTCCGAAAAAATGGGTTGATTAGGACCTTAGAAAGGCGTCGAGGTGTCCTAATCCCAGCCAAATCATCGGAAATAATTCACCAATTCTAGCTACAGACCAAGGTGCTTCCTTTGCCGTAGTGAAGCGCTCTCGCCAGCAATTCGTATAATATCTCCATGTCGAGCCTCATGGGAAAACACAGCAGAAGCCTTTAGTCATAATAAAGAGGTAGACAATGTCACACTCTCTCGTAACCCGGAACTAAGAAGAATGGAAAATAGCCAAGCGCAGACCAAAGTGATCATTACAGATGGATAGATGGGTCCGAATTCTATACCTTAGAAAGTCTAGACTTATGCCTGCGAGCGCTAATAGCGTTAGAGGCGGAATCAGAAATAATTCGTTTGCCTTTAGTTAGGGAGAAATATACACATAAACTTGTGCGCTGATCCCGTAAGGACTAGGTTCAGTACCCCGAATTTGGACATGGCACACCATCCATACGAAACTACTTTACGATAAGGCTCTAAAGCAGGGCAGAGACTTTGCTTAATTGGGGCTGTGCTGGCGCTGAACTTGCATGAGCAGGGATGGGGCTTAGCTGCCTGGATGGATCATCGCATGGATGTCAGCTAGTTGGTATTGGTAGGCTTCCCCGTGGATATGTAGTTGATCATCTGTGGGAGATTGTGTCCCGTGAACCAAAGATAAAGAGGAAAGGGGCAGGATTATCCTGCTCAGGAAAAGCTACATGTAGTTGTAGTAGATTATGGTAAACTGCCTTACCTCTTGAGTCCAAGTTAGATCCCTCGTAAAGCCTCTCTAGACCTGGTTAAATACCCTATGGTCTTTACATCTCGGACGTTATGCAAGTATATGATAAATATAGAGGTTGAAAAGTTGTGTATGGACACTAGAAGACTTTCGTTGAGGGCTAAGTTTGCAAGTGGAAAACCTGAACTAGCTTCAGTTTATTCAACGCAACATGCCGAGACCACTGAATTCCAAGTTTTAATCAACCCAAACATATCAATCATCCAAGACCATACAAGCGACTATCATAGACGCAAACATGCCTCCTGTGGGGATATATAGGTCCCGGGGTCTATTTCCAAGGTCTCGGCCTCGAGCTTCCAACTCGCAGCTTTTGTCCCACATGTCGTGTAAGTCAACAGCCGATTGTAGTTGAGTAACAAGATATTCCTGCAACTCAGGTACGGGTCGTAAGGAGTAAGGAGCTTCTTTTAAACGCTGAATGTCATGGATGGTTGATGCTAACATAGTATATTTGTGGAAATTGATGAGTCCTTCTGGTGTCATGGCTGGGTTCCCATCTTCGATGAATGTCAAATCCTTCAAAAACAGTCCTGGTAAATGGTTAGTCACTGGCAATTCCAATTGCTAAAGAGTGAACCAACCAAGAAATGGGACGCACGGTGCCATTGCAACCCGTAACGTGTCACGGTAGGCCTGGTAGTTTTGTACACTGCATGTCAAAGCTTGCAAGGGCCTTAGTATGTTGCAACTACGTTCGGTAACCATTGCCCAGGTGCGAGCAAGCCGGTAGATGGGTGCGCTTTCCAGGCCTGCCAGGATGGAGACCACCGCGGAGTAATTATGGAGTTGACAACATGTCTGTCATAGGTGAAAATTAGCATATAAGCAGAATTACAAGGGTGAGGCTAGAGACTACCACGTACGTTGGCCACATTGACCAAATGTCCTATCACTTGGGTCCGCTTTTTCACATCCGACTCTGCGAGTATTAGGGCGCCAACCCAATTAGAGAGCTGATTGGAAAACCGAATCAAGGCCCTGATGTTTGGAGCTAGCTCAGGCGCACCGGAGCTCTCTCTCTTTTGCCAGTTTTTGTTGAGAAATTCATCTCGTTGTACTTTGCCAAACATATGTGCTTCCATGACAGTAAGCTGCCTAGCAATCTCCGTGGCATCGATTTTGAGGAACTGGAGCTTGTCTAATTTTCGTGGCAAAATTGGGTTTGGCGCGGTTGAGATGGATGATACTGATCTTCTGTGGCAATCGAGGCCCGCAAGTCGGCGCTGGACGATTGTGAGGAGTTGACGTGTTGCGCTTGTCCCTATGGCATCCGTGGCGCGCTTTGCAAATGACTGCAGTATTCGCAAGTTACGATCTGTATCAATGTCTTTTGGCTCAGACCAGAAATTCTCGAGCCACTGCTTCAGAACATTTATCACGCGCAATCGAATCAGGGGTTTTGTCTGTGTCGTCCATTCTGTCGTCTGTGTGGCGGTTAATGTGGGAGGCGAGCAGTCAAATCGATCAATGAGGAGCTCAAGAAGTTCTGCTCCAGAGGTAAAATACTTATAAGTAGCGAAGAAGGTTCGGTTGAAAGAACCATCAAGCTTGTCGTGGCGCGTCAGATTTTCCACCAGCGCTGCGAGAGTTCCGGCCCTAACAACCTCCACACTCCCGTGGTACTGGCTGACGAGTTTCTTTGGAGATGTGATGTCGTGAGATCCGGAGTCCCTTCGCTCTTTTGTCTCTGCCAGATCCATTGTGACGAGGAAGCCATGGAATAACTAAATCGGATGTCATTCGAACCGCACACCTGCTTAGATCATCGAGGTCACATGGCATTGTATCTGAACTGTGATTAAGGGCGACGCCAAGCGATTGATAAGTCATATGGGTAGTGGGGTATTTTTCACTAGTATGCTAACGCAGCACTCCACATATAGTCACATTAATTTCCTACGAAAGACCCCGAACCATCCGACCTCGGATTGGGTTCTCACAATCAGCAACCGACCATCGGCATTTTGCTTAGCCGCCCCTGCCACGGACCCACTTTTAACCGCATTTGACCAGGATCGGAGAGATTTGAGTTATCTGATCCGAAACTTACTGTGAACCTTGGAAGCTCCAAGTTTATTGGCACTGAGAGGATCCGCCGCGCCATTTATTTCCCTCTGAGCCACGCGGTCAGAGCCCGCATTTACACTTTTAAGGCTGAGGCGGTTTATGGTTCACCGGGCTTAATTTTTCACGGCAGGAAACTATAGCGGGGGCTGAGGGGTACATTCATTCTGAGTCGTGTAAGTTTCTATCCTATCTTATACTTGTTGTCATCCTAAAAGACCGTACCCCTGACCTGCGGCTTCCTCTTCAAATTGATATCTTTCATCATAGATGTCCAAGGAATCGCTAGAACTATAATACCACACCCAACCGAAAGTAGTCGAAGTTCGGCATAGGCGTAGGCTTTCTGAATAGCCAGCCTGATGGGGGTTCCGACAGGATAGCTCCGTTGTGTGACGAGATCCTCGTAGATTTTGTTCAAATTTGGCAACGCGGATTCCGGGAGGTATCGAAGAAGAGCTTTCAGGTATGTGTTTTGCCAGATAACGGTACTGATGGTGAGACCCGCACTATCGCCAATAGTGCCAACCACGTTCAACACAGCGAGCGCTGTGGCGACGTGTTGGTGGTCGACAGCCGCTAGGATAGCAAGCTGCTCGACAAGAATGAAGGTGGAACCACCGATAGCGAGGAAGATCTGGCACATCACTTGGTAGCCAACATTCACGTTAGGTTGGCGGAAGTATATCATCAAGCCCTGTGCGAAGATGTAAAGCGGAATCTCAATATACAGAGTCCACTTATAACGGGTGACTCTCCGGATTAGCCAACCGGTGGCTAGCAATAGCACACCTGAGACCATATCGAAAATATTGACGATGTAGTTGGAAGTGGTAATGGATAGGTCATTGTTGACTTGCAGCCAGGAGGTGAAGTAGTAACTCCAGCAATAGTTTGAGAGCTGGTAGGTTGCATCCAAAAGGACTGCACCAAGAATAGTGCGGTTCGTAAGAAGTCGCCATTCAAAAAGAGGCACTGGAGCTAGCCACTTTTCCCAAATAGCGAAGACAAAAAGCATACAGAACCCGACGACAAGCATGGCAATAATATAGCCACAAGCCCAGTTATCGGGGGCGTAATGTGCGAGGTCGAAGGGAAGCTCAAACAACACAAGACCAACAGTGAACAAGAAGACTCCAAGGACTAATGTTCTAAATTAGATTTTGCTTTCTCCTGTGGAGGATAGAAATCAGCAAGTAGAGTACTTACCATCAAACTCGATAGTCCAATGACGGATGCTTTCAACTACCGTGCGACCACTTGGTCTCTTGATCCGGTAGCCTTCTTTCTCCGCCTTATACAAGTTGTACTTCAGCATTATGTATAGCGGGGCCGCGACCACAGGAACGATGATTGCCCAGCAGCCAAAGCCCCATTGCCAAGAGACCTGGTCGTAGAATTCGTTTGCCACCTTTGGTCCCGCAAATGCCGTGATAATGTATGGGGAGGAAGTGAACGCATAGGCGAAAGCACGGTTCCTCAGGGTTGAGACGTCGGCTGTCATAACATCGACCGCGTATTCCATACCGTAGAAACCGGTATAGTAGAAGACCTCATGTTCCCGTCAGCATCCATAGTAAACAGTATGCATTCTTAGAGCTCACGTTGGCGGCGCAGTAGATCTCAAAACTATCACAAGTCGCCATGAGAACCAGGCCGATGGTTAAACATATCACCATCAAGAGAAACCCTTCGGCACGGCCCCATACATCCATTATTTTTGCGACAGGTAGGTAGGTGGCGGCTGCAAAGACATCACCCAGGGCTGTGGGCACCCCGGACAGCGAGTGTGCTGTGAATGAACTTGTCACATAGGGGTTCAGAGCAACGATGACAGTAGATTGAAACGCATTCGCAAAATAAAGGAACCAAATGCTATTAGGTCATGATGTCAGTGTCTGTCGGAAATAGATAATGGTATTGGATGCGTGGCACAAAATACAGTGACTGGGAACATACTTGATGAAAAATGCAATCAACATACCCCTCGTCCAGGTCATAGTCACGGCCTCGACATCTTGCACACCATGCTGGGCACTTCCATCAGGTATCTCCTCGAGTACCAGAGAGCTGACGGGACTTGGAGGGCCATCTTTACCATTACGGGCCGTGTTCTGTGCGAGGGAGCCATCATCATTGTCTTCAGTCGACATGCGGCGGAACACGATACGTGCTCTTCGGATCAAAGGGCGAATAGCCATGATGGTTGACTGTAGAATTCAACAGCTGTCTAGCGGCTAAATCAGGTTGGACCACACGTGGACACATAGGGAATCATTGCCCTTATGGTAAACAGGCACCGAAGTCGGATTTCGTATTTTTACTGGTGACTAACTGAAAACTAACTAGTCAAGCACTGCAGGGGCCGTTCCTGGATATGTGGAGATCTGATTCTCAGAGCACTCTCCACTGGCGGTAAACAAAAAAAAAGAAGATAAGATCCTGTGTGCTCGTGCACTCGTGGGCCGGCCCACGCCACTTTTCCTTGCCGATCAGTAATTGCGCACTTTGCAGAGAGGATCCGCTGCTAAATTATTCGTATCCTATCAAAGAAAGCTGTATGATTAATTGAAAAGGCAGGAGAACCTAAATTGCAGGATTTCCATGCTCAAGCTAGGATTTCGTCACGTATCGTCTCTCCCACACCCTCAATATATACGGAGTAACCTCGCTTCTCTTGCCTGAGACCTGACTAGGAATATAGACCAGGTGAAAAATTGGCCAATCTATGAAGCTATTGGCCAAACTGCGTGTAATTGAGGATGGAATCTCATCTTGTATTTTCTTTTTCCTCCCTTACATGCCGATCCTTTTGTGAACTCTTCCACAAGCTTCGACTAGCCCATTGGCTGGAGTTTTACTGTGTTTTTCCCAAGGTATATGTTGTAGTCTTCAAGAGGACCAGTCACGAAAACGAATGACGATCATCGGTTGAGCTAGTCAAAGAGCCAGTAATGGTCGGAGCTCATTTTGGGTAGCATGTATGGCATTCCTGTTGGACCGGAGAGTCGCTTGAAGACGAGTTTCACGTAGAATCAACATCGTGTCTCGTTCGATCAACTCGAAATGCTGGTCTTTCTAAAAAGATTATTAGAGATGAATTGGCATTTATCTTGAAGAGACCGATATGTGAGAGTTAGCCAAACGACTTCTGCCGGGACCTACCTAGTTGCTTCATCCATCTTGGGGGATGAAGTTTAGATTGGAATGCTAGTGAGGTGTGTGTGGCTTAGATCGACGAAGCTGAAATGAAGACCTCGTGGATTGAAATTGAGTGCAATGTGGATTAAGGAAGAGAGAAAAGTAAAGTAGATGGCAGGAGCAAGTTGAAAGGGAAGGCACTTTCATCCGATCAAGACCATACGAAGAGAAGTGCTTGACTATATACATATGTAGACTCATTCGTGACAGTGTCCGTCTCTCACATTATGTTGCTAGAGGTGAAGCATATAGGATTCTAGTAGATTTACCTGGTTTTCGGCTCAACCCGGCAGAGTTTAAGACCTACCATTCTCAACTCTTCAGTTCTCGGACCATATTTTCTACCAATCTTGCAAAGGATTTTATATAGGGTTGCGAACCAGGATATTGGTGGACACAAAGGATGTAGAATCGATCACGTTCTCCAAAGGTCGGAAATCGAATATTTATATTGTTGTAAACTGCCATGTGTACTCAATGGCGAGGGGAGACGCAGTGGGCAGCTGGGCATGTGACGTAGGTTCGAACGAGCCGTCAGTTGGAATGGCTCTATTGGACTTCTTTGCACTTAGCACGGGAATAACCACATTCAGTGATGTTGCAGTACTTGCCTTTGTTGCTCCCGAACAGGTTGCTTTTCAACCGTGGTGCTGCTCGTGGCTGTGCAATACCTCATGTTGTTCGACCAAGGAGAGGGATCCAAATTTCTCTAACGATTCCATCGGAGACGGCCACATTTATTTGAGCCACTTGAAGTCGGGCTTTGCGAGGAGCCAAAAGTACACGGCGATTGACGAACTCAGCGTGGGTGGTGTAATGATATCTCACGTCGCTCAGACTTTGTTCAACTTGCATGAAGTCACAACGAGGCATCCTGGTTGGAGACGTCCGGGTTACAAGTTATCATGGCGATGAGGGGAGAGAATGAACGATACAAAACCAAGGAATAGATGGATGCGTAAGGATCAAAAAGAAGAGAATAGCAGAAACCGAAGAAGCCAAATTGACTGAGAATCAGGCATGTCTAGCCATCTTGCCGTCCATGGATGTACCGTGCCCAAGTCGATGTAAACAACAGAGGGAAAAGGAAGGGGAAAGAGCGAAGAGAAAAGAGAAAGGGCGACTGTCACCACGGAAGTATGTATGCGTATGTATGTAGGCAGTGGTGACCGCACAAAATGACTCTGATTATGGATAGAGAAGGAACGATGGATTTTACCAGATGGCCAGTATATCTGCTACTTAGGAGCCTGGCTTGATAAAGCAGGCCAACATGCAGACAATCAAAGCTGCATACATACCTAATCTTAACAAAATCGCACCTCAATGGAATCTGTTGGACTCTACGCAGCATATACAACCACTATCAATATCGATAGTTGATCGTTCCAACCACTTTCAGAGAATCTCGAGAACAAAAAGTCTGTCGGAAGAAACTACCCAAAGAAAGTGGTAGCTGAATTGTACTACATTCTACTTTTACTACCGCGGCTTCCCTGTTACTTCCCGAAAGATGGGATATTCAGAGCTGAACTACCTTACTCCATAAATCTAGGCCATACGAAGGAACCGAGGAAGATTAGTTCGAGCAAATGGATATAACATTATGTACTAGAGATTGGAAAATACTAAACCCCAGTTGCTCAACAAGTGCGAACTCTCTACACCAAATCGATCAATATCCACCCGGATGAATCTGATCAAAGTCAAGGGGAACACATTCGTACACCATCGGACAAGCATTGCCAGTCAGACAGTGCTGTTTTCGGGAAATCCGCAGGAAGAACTGATCAGGGCCCCGGTTCCACTTCGCGATATCTGCCTCCGTGGTTCCAGGAGGAAGCCCATCCATCGGCCGAAAAGCAGAAATGGGTCCAATGCGCACCTCCTCTGGGATAAACGGTGCGGTTGGTATTCTCGGTCCCATGTCAGCATGAGCAGAGTATGAGCTTGCGGCAAGTTCGGAGCTGGGAATTGGTTTGTTTATTGATTCTAGCAGACCACAATCGGGGCCATTATGGGCTGCATTCATTGCCATTGCATATGATTCTTCCAGGTCCATGATCGTTTGGCCCACGGTTGCCCATATGGAGCACTGGTAAAATCCTTGCACAAAGGGCGCTTGACGGAGTAGGGCTAGGGCTGCGCGCCGGGTACGCGGTTCACGACATCGAAGACTGGTGAACCAAAGCGGAAGACCAATGTTGACGTCAAATGTGAATGGTGGTTGGGTGCCATCTGATCGCACTGAGGCTTTGGGTGCAATGGCAGATTGTTCAACAATATTTTGGAAGTTTGGTAGATAAGCATCGAATTGCATCAACGACAATGATGTGCAGGTCCCTAGCATGACATGTAACATTTCATGATAACTCAACAAAAGGGCACTGGTACCAATCCCTTGCAGCGATAAAAGGTGTCTAGCGCGAAGAACTGTCATCAACTTATCAAACGCAGTACGCCAGTTTCTCAGTCTGGTGACCAGAGTGAATAGTTCAGTATTGAGCTCTTCGGGTAAATGAGGGGCCTGAGCCTGAAGTAGGTGCTTGGAGCAACTGCGTTCAAAGAGCGGGATCTCTATAGATAAGAGCACGATCGCTTCCCGAGCAGACTTGAGTGAGTCGAACTGTTCCGTCAAGGCATGTTCACTGGCTCGTAGTAAAGCAGTCACGGGAGCCCCACCACTGGCGAGTGCGAATGTTCCCAAACGGATAAAGATAGGGATAATAGTATCCTCCAACAGGGAAGCTTTGCTCGCTGCCCCAGATGCTATTTGGAGACGCAAAGCGTTAATGAGCTGCACGCCTTGATAATAAAGCTGCATTGCGCCGTCCGCATTTCCCTCGATGGCCTCAATGCAGATAAAAAGCACACAACTGATCAATCCGACAAAGACGTCTACACTACCCTGCTCGATGCGCTGGCGAACAGCAGATACCGAGCGCGAGTACCAGCGCAAGGCGTCTTGACGGTTTTTAGTGAGAGAAATAATATTATCACGGCGTTGGAGCACAGGAACTGGGGATTGCTGAGGGCACTCAAATAGCGCACTAATGGTGATGATGGCATCCCAAACAGCAGGTTCGTAGCGGCAAACCTGTGGGACAACAGTGCGCCAGAAATCAATATCCAATCCACCACCAATAGAGGAGGCAGCACACTCAAAATAATAAGCAAATGCACGTCGCTCTCGCCACACTGTATTGGTGTTTGGCGATAATGATAAGGGGTTGGCGATGACCGAGATTGTGGAAGAGGGCCGTACTTCAAAGTCACACTTGCGACCTGTACTGGTACATCGGACGCAGCTAGGCTTTTCTTCTCCACACTTGACTCGTCGGATTCTACGATACGCTCGATATCAAACTCTGCCTATGGAAAAGGAAGCAACCTTGGAAGCACCTACTTGCAAGTTTTGCATCCTAGCCTTGACCTCGGGAGGACCCTTGAGCGATGGTTTGAATGGTCCGAGTGAATCGACATGTTGATGGCATTCTATACTTGGCTTGCGCCTAGATACCTCAGCGCGGAGAATGCATACTTATCAAGTGGCGGGATGAAGCCCACGACCTCGTCGACGTCCCTGATGAGTAAGCATCTGGTTAGTCAGGTATCCATGGATTGATTGTATTGGCGGGCAGGGCAAGGCTGGAATCCAACTGGCGAATTGTTTAGCTACTCGGATATCACTATACTTCAAGTGGACACGCGAACAGAAATGCCTAGCAAAGCTCAAGAGTATCCAGGAGATGAGCGTGACCAAGCTCTTTGGAAGGAGTGGGCGAAATTTTACAACCGCGCGGAACATCCACGGATGGCATATGAAGAGCGATGTTCGGAATGTAGCAGTAGCAACGGATAGACTTGAAATCAATGATGTTATCAACATATGTAAATACAATGGTACAGAAAGAGTATTCAGCTAAAGAGAAGTAAACAGGTCCCGCGAGGGAAAGGCAGCGAGGCCGCAAACAATAAGGAAACCACAAGAAAGATCCTAGCCTGGCCCCCAAAAAGGATTGTCATAACAAGGGTTGTGAGAGTCATATACGGGTAAGGTGAATTATTGGGCATTGAAAAAGAATCATGCCCAGTCACGCCAGAAGGCTCGGTTCCTGGAAGCTGTGGAGATAGAGATACATATACCCCTAGCTGGGGTCATGTGTAGGGGTGGGTGGCTCCCGCGAGCTAGATCCATGTCTCAGCCAAGGGGAATTTATGAACATGAGGTCTCCCAGATCATTCAAGCTTTGACAGCTCTCGACAAGAATGCCATTGCGTCCTCGCATTCTCACTACCAGCAGACGATGTTCCTTTCCAAGTAAGAAGTGCCCTACTCAGTAGTCATGTCGGTGACAATGAGGCTCATCTCTAGAGGCTGAAGGCTCAAAGGTAGATATATAGATATAGTGAAGAAAAGTCAGATCGGCTCTCAACCAGCATTGTCTCTGAGCCTGGCAATGGCCGCTGCAATGCCTTCACTCATCTCTTCAGTTTGCTGACCCCCAACCTGAGGCTCAGTAGGGGGCGCAGCTTGCACAGCTTGCGCAGCTGCTGTTTTCCTGCTTTCGGCTAGAACTTCACGAAGAACTGCCTCTTCTTCATCCTCTTCCTCCATATTCTGATCATGTATGTCCTCAACATTCACGCCTGGCAGTTGAGCCCGGCGTTGTATGGCAGGAGCAGAGGCCCTCTTCGTACTCTCGACTCTAAAGTCTTCTCGGACCGCATGGCACCATTGTTGGACCTTCTTTTCTCCCCATCCCGGCACAGCGCTGATCTGCTCGGGCTGTGCATTGATGGCATTTTGCAAGCTGCCGAAGGTGGAGATCAAACTCGCGGCGTCGGACTTGTTGATACTTCTGGGGACTGTGACAAACTCAACTAGTGACTCCTTATAAGATTGGGCCTGCTGTGCTCGAATGGCAGTGGGCTGTGCGTTCTCTGAGGACTTGTAGAGCTCGAGATAATGCGCAGCCTCTGGTGCGGACCAACACAATATCAAGGTCAGATTGTTGATAATGGATGTTTTGGAAAGCTCCCGAAGGCTGTCTTCGTGATTTGGTATATCGACCATTACCAGTACGAGGCGGAGGTTGTATTTGCCTGCTAGTTGTTTCACTCGGGAGTAAATGTATTCGGGGTGTAGGCGATGGTATTTCAAGGAGAGAAACATTGCGCACGTTGTAGTGCCAACCACATAGTCCGCGGGAATGTCAGCATACTCCCATGGCTGGAGTTTTATATGGGTCAGTATTGGGTTCCCCTTTTGTCGTGTGGACACCAAGATCGCGGAAGTACCAGAGCGGTTGACGAGGGTTTGGGGTTTCGGCTGTTGGACTTTAGGTCTTGAAGATGCACCTGGAGCTGGGGAGTTTGGAGGGCGAGCAGGTATGCCACTCTCTGGGCGCGGGGGATCCATCGCGCCCACCAATGTGCTGTTGCTAAATGCAGAGCGATCAACGAAGAGTTGATAAGTCGATAAAGCTACTATGGCTTATCTGGATGGAGACCCACACCGCCCGGGCCAATCTGGCTCAGTTTTCTGCCGCTAATTTTTTGTTCTTCCTCGACCGCAGGAAAAAAATACCGCAGTCGCAACAAAATCACCATGGACGAATCACACAAGAAACGACGCCTCTCGGACGCCGAGAGCCCGGAAATCAAAGTCGAGACTACTACACCCGCCGCCGAGGCCTCGGCCGCACAGAACAAGAGAACTCTTTTCGTCCGCTCACTACCCACCTCAGCCACGACAGAAAGTCTCGCAGAATATTTCTCGCAATCGTACATTATCAAGCATGCTGTTGTGGTTTGCGACAAAGAGACAAAGGTGTCGAAAGGATTCGGTTTTGTTACATTCGCCGACGTCGAGGATGCGGAGAGTGCTCTGAAAGAACTCAACGGGTCCAAGTTCGACGGGAAAATCATTCGCGTTGACTATGCCGAGTCTCGTAAGCGTGAGATCGACGAGAAAGTTGGACGTAGTGTCCCCACTGCTGCGTCCCGGGAGTCCAAGAAACAGAAGGAAGAGGAGAGAGGGCAGGGCCTGCCGCCCAAGCTGATTGTTCGCAACCTGCCGTGGAGTATCAAAGAGCCTGAGGATCTGAATGTCCTGTTCCGAAGCTTTGGAAAAGTCAAGTTTGCTACTTTACCCAAGAGGAATGGCAAACTTTCCGGTTTCGGTTTCATTACCATGCGTGGCAGGAAGAACGCCGAGAGGGCACTCCAGATGATCAATGGAAAGGAGATCGATGGACGTCAACTCGCCGTTGATTGGGCTGTTGAAAAAGACGTCTGGGAAACAACCAAGAAGGAAGACAACGAGGAGGAAGAGGAGCAGAAGGACGAGAAAGAGTCCGATGATGTTGACATGGAAGATGCCGAGGGTGCTCTGGAAGAGCCCTCAGAGGACGAGACCTCTTCCGACGAAGACGACGATGAGGACGAGGACTTGGATGAGCTAGACGATTTGGACGATGACGAGGCAGAGGAGGAGGATGAGCGAAACGCCACTACAATCTTCATTCGCAACCTCCCATTCACCGCCACAGACCAGGCACTTTACGACCACTTCAAAACTCACTTTGGACCGCTACGGTACGCACGTGTGGTCCTTGACTACGAAACTGAGCGCCCTCGAGGTACTGGATTCGTCTGCTTCTGGAAGCCCGACGACGCCAACACATGCATTCGTGAAGCCCCCCCGAGGAGCTGAAGCTATGGCACCGAACAAGGACAAGCCCAAGTCAAACACCGCTATGAAACACTCCGTCCTCCAAGATGAAAACTCCGACCCAAGCGGCCGCTACACCCTGGAAGGCCGCGTCCTGCAGGTCGCGCGGGCCGTGAGCAAGGGCCAAGCCACCAAGTTGGAAGAGGAGGGGGTATCACGCCGTATGGTCCGTGACACAGACAAGCGCCGTCTGTACCTCCTCGGCGAGGGTACAATTCCCTCCAACTCCCCGCTGTACAAGAAGCTCTCTCCCTCCGAAGTGAAGATGCGGGAGGACAGCTACAAGCAGCGCGAGACCTTCATCAAGAAAAATCCAGCTCTCCACCTCAGTCTTACCCGTCTCGCCATTCGCAACCTCCCCCGCCACATCAACTCCAAGGACTTGAAACAACTTGCCCGAGAGTCCGTCGTCAATTTCGCCAAGGACGTCAAGGCGGGCACGCGCCAGCCGCTCTCAAAAGAGGAGCAGCAGCGATCCCGCGACACGATGAAGGAGCTAGAGCAGCTCCGCAAACAGAAGAAGATGGGTATTGTGCGCCAGGCCAAGGTCGTCTTCGAGACTCGCGAGGGTACCAAGGTCTCCGAGAAGAGCGGTGGCGGTCGCAGTCGTGGCTACGGATTCATCGAGTTCTTCACCCACCGTCACGCGCTGATGAGTTTGCGCTGGCTGAACTGCCACTCCATGGCAGTTCCTCCTTCTGCCCAAGATCCCGAAGACCGGGACAAGAAGAAGAGCCTCGTTGTTGAGTTTGCCATTGAGAATGCCCAGGTCGTTAAGCGCCGTAATGAGCTGCAAGCTAAGTCCCGCGAACCCAAGCCCAAGCGCTCGGATGATGCTGAGGGTGAGGGAGACAGAGGTCAGAAGAGGAAACGCTCTGATACTCGTGGTGGGAAAGGAAAGGATGGAAGGGACGCGAAGCGTGGCAAGACTGAAAATGGAAAGGGTCCCAAAGATGGGAAGAGTGAAGAGGAGGACAAGGCCGCCAAGCGCAACCGCATTATCGGACAGAAGCGCATGAAGCGGAAGTCCCGCAAGGGGAATTAAAGGCGTGAATGTTACATGTTACTTTTTAATGTATAGACATTATTTATCCCAGCAGTCAGAGGGGAGTACTGTTCTTTGTACCTACGCGATACCACCATTTCGAAAATGAAAAGCATGGATTTGATATTCGATACTGGACCGTTGATCCATTTCTCATTGGGTATATAATGTCGCATATTCGATCCAGGTGAAAGCTGCCGCTCGATGATAATGTAGCCCTTAGGTGTTCTTGGCGCCTTCAACCTTGCCGACAATGTTATACCGCTTGCTGAAGAAGGTGTACCACTCGTCCAAGACGGTCTTTTCCTTGTCCGGCAGATCATACCACTCCGGTACACAGTCTTCGGGCTTGAGAGAGGATGAAGCAAGAGCACGGGAGGCATCCTTGCCGGCGAAGACTAAGAGAACAGAACAGTCAGTATTCTTGTCGTTATACTGTTCATGAAATAGATGCTGTACTCACCCCGGTATGAACCCGAGGCACCATAAGCCGGATTCCGGGTCACATCAAAGACAACACCTTTGATGGCGACCAGAGTCGGGCGGTTAGGATCGGTACCTGCAGTGCAGTAGATATTAGTGATGCTCTTTGAGCTGAGCGCATTGGGAATCAGGAATTGGTGGGGTTCTAATCCGTGCAGAATAAACTCATACCGTCGCATTTGGCCAATTCCTCGACAGAAATGGGGTCGTCCTTAGGCGGGTCAAGCTGGACTGCCACTTTGGGTTCGAAGCGCTTAGATTCTCCTGTTTGTTCGACCATTGTGATTGTTGGAGGTGAAGTAGAGGGAAAAAAACCTATTGGGGTTTGGCGGGGTATCCCGAGGTAGGCCGAGCTTCAGGGCTGCTTACTTGTCGGCTGTCTGATTGACCGGTTAATCTACATATGTACTTACCTAGGTAGCTACCTAGGTACATTTCTCATTCTGCTTGAAACCTGTATAGATTTAGAACGATTTATAATCCTCTTCTATACACCCCAAGTGGGGTTATATGGTTAACCTTGATATTTTGGCCCTAATACGAACAATATATCCTCTCTAGATGTTACCCCATCATGGAGATGCATTGGTGATAATACCGTGATCGACTGCTTATTCGGGATTGATACCTTCCGATATTTACAAAGCTTCTCTCTTTTTGCCTCAATCTGGTTAGCCCTCGTATAGAGTGAGAGTGCTGATATAACCTGGGAAGGTATCTCATGACGTCAGGATATTGACCGAGAGGTGCACCTGACCTTGGGAGAGTTCTACAACGTCAACTGCTCAGCTCTTTGATTGCTTTCTTTAACACCCAGTAACACAGTAAAATACTTATCATTCGATATGTCGTTCGGCACGCATCCACATCCAAGTTCTACTACCGAACGTCCGCATCAAGACCCGGATCAACGCCGGAACTCCACAGACTCTGATATGATCCATCACCTCTATTTTGAAGACAACGACGGCTTCTTCCCACCAAGTTGGATCGGGAAAGACTCACAGCAGAGACTCTCCACCGAAAACTCGGGTGGCAACAACTTCGAGGGCACTAGGGACACTAGCACTAGTGCCTACAAGGAAAGAACAAGAAAATAGTGGAATGTGGCGTGTGTTAATTACAGGGATGTTTAATATAACAGCTGTACCTAGTTATGTATATTCAGATATTCAGACTTGAGGCTTAAGTTACTCTCGCAAATGCCTTGGTGAAAAACCTCCATTCTCCAATGGACCTCGGCAATAATCTCATAATCTCTCCACACGGGATAGCTGCGGGGACTTATTATAATCTACATATGTACCTAAACACCCAGAAGATACATTGGCCAGCACTTTCTGACATTGCCTGTATCGTGTGATCACTGCGAATACTCTCTTGATTGAGATCCCCCTACGGAGTATATTGTATACAGATCGAAGTATTCAATCCAATGGGCGCACAGAGTGATCAGCCCCAATTCCCCCTCGCTTCTAGGAGGGGCCATGTGGGGATAAAATGGATGAACATCAGACACTCTTAGGCCGACTCTCTGATTTGTCTGGACTCTCCTTTAGTTCGGCCGACGCCGATTGCCTTTCCAGAAGATTTTAACCAAATCCCACTAACGCGAAACAGGAAAATACTACCCAGCTAGGAAAAAAAAAAATTCTCTCATTCCTGATTCCTGTCGCCTTTCTCTTGTCTGCATTCCTTATTTTTCCATTGAAAGGAATCTCGGTCTGGACTATTTTGCGCACTTGTTTGTGCTATTGCTTCGCTCTTTCCTGGAGTTTACAAGGAGACCTTCAAGATGTCGCATTCTCCTAACTCGGGGTATGGCTCTCATACCGCGATGACGGCAGCCATACAGAGCGCAGAACCCATCCTCCTCTCTGATCCCGAATCAAAGCCTACCAAGATGGACAAAGAAATAGAAGTCACCGAGAAAGACTCATCCAGCGCCAATCGCGCGACCTCAGTCGATAGCGGATCTATGAAATCCACATATGACCATACTCATCGCAAGCTTAAGCCCCGCCATGTACAATTGATCGGAATTGGGGGAACAATTGGCACAGCTCTATACGTTCAGATCGGATCTGGACTGCGGACCAGTGGCCCTGCCAGTTTGTTCATTGGATTCAGTCTTTGGTTAGTCTTTCCCCTGCTATACTGTTTTGTTGACTCTATTGGGTTCTTGACCTGGGTTGTCCCGACTTTGCTACTTTCGACAGCATCAACATGGACGGTAAGTAGGCGGTGATACCAGAGACAAAAAAAAGCCCGCCATTGGATCAAGAAAAGAGAGGCAAAGAATAAGGAACCACCCAACCAAACAAAGCATCGAGAAACAAGGCTGAAGCCTGATTCCACAATTTCAGACCAAGGATGTAGGACGCTGTTAGCCCAAGCACTTCCATGCCAACCAGATGTATGAATGTCGACCAAAGTCGCCATTAGCCCTACTTCTGCCCTTGCATCTGCCGAAAGCCAGTCGGACACCCAAGGACTAAACCCAGTTCATGATGCCCTTGCCTGGTTCCTGTGTATAGCTCATTGAACGTCCACAATCTTATACTGTTCTCTAGGAGTTGTGTGATTTTGATCATCACCGTCTGTACGAACACCCCCATGTTTCCCAGGCCCCTTTGCATCTTTCCCAACAGCAGCATTATTTCCATACCTGAGACTATATCCCTTATGATCCCACATGCGCCAATGGTTCAGCTTGCCCTAATGTCGACCGATCGCCCTATCGCTGCAACATTCCTCTGTCTTATTTTTCCATCCGGATGCGTAGTATGATATCCAAACTCACATTTTCGTTTCTAGGCCTGGCTGAAATGGTCACGTACCTACCTATCTCATCGCCGTTCATCCGATTCGCCGGCCGCTACGTTGATGAAGCTTTAGGTGTCGCCGCTGGGTACAACTTCTTTATTTTTGAGGCGGCACTGGTGCCATTCGAGATTGTCGCCGTCAGCTTGATTATTAGATACTGGACCGATGTGATCCCCGTCGCAGCCATGAATGTGGTTATCATTGTACTCTATGGGTTTGTCGTCTTATTTAATGCGCGCACGAGATACGGGCTAATGCATAGGAAACAGAGCACTCAATCTCTTTGCCGTGAAATGGTACGGTGAAGCAGAGTTCTGGCTCTCACTGGGCAAGGTCTTGCTCAGCATAGGCCTCATCTTCTACACATTCATCGTCATGTTGGGCGGCAACCCGCTCGGCGATCGGTTTGGCTTCCGTTACTGGAATGAACCAGGTGCCTTCAACGAGTACTATAAGACAGGTGGTACTGGCAAGTTCCTCGGTGTCCTCGCAGCTGTCATCACAGCCAGTTTCACCATCGCCGGTCCGGACTATGTCTCCATGGCCGCTGGCGAGACCATTAACCCGCGCAAGGTGCTGCCCAAGGCCTTCAACGGTGTCTTCTACCGTCTCACAGCGTTCTTCGTTCTAGGTGTCCTCTGCGTCGGCATCCTGGTCCCGTACAACGACAAGACCATGGCCGATGCTTTCGACAACGGCAAGCCCGGTGCTGCTGCCTCGCCCTATGTGATCTCCATGGATCGCTTGAAGATCCCAATCCTGCCAGACATCGTCAACGCTGTCATTCTCACTGCTTGCTTCAGCGCGGGCAACAGTTACATGTACTGCGCCAGTCGCAGTCTGTACGGTCTAGCGCTTGAGGGCAAAGCCCCGAGGTTCCTTACCAAGTGCACGAACAGTGGTGTTCCCGTCTACTGTGTCGGCATAGTACTCATCATCGGCCTCTTGAGTTTCCTGCAGGTATCTAACGGCGCCTCGGTCGTGCTAAACTGGTTTGTCAATCTGGTATGAGCCTCCACCTCCACCTCCACCTCCACCTCCACCTCCACCCCAATCCCAATTCCTTTTCCATACACCCAACTAATCCTATATCCAGGTCACCGCCTCCCAGCTCATCAACTTCTCCGTCGTCACATTCACCTTCATCCGTTTCAAGAAAGCTCTGGCGGCTCAAGGCATTGCCCGGGAAACATTGCCATACCGCAGCTGGTTCCAGCCGTACATCGCCTATTTTGCTTGCGCAAGCACCACGCTCATGGCTTTCGTCGGTGGGTACACCGTCTTCCTTCCCGGCAATTGGTCCATCCCGACATTCCTCTTCTCCTACACCATGATCGGCGTCTTCCCGGTTATTTACTTCGGGTGGAAATTGTTCCACGGGACCAAGCTCCTCAAGCCTGAGGAGGTCGATCTGGTTACTGGTGTCCCTGAGATCGAGGAGTATACCAGAGACTTTGTGGTTATACCGCCGAAGTGAGTATACCCTCCCTTCCTAGTTATGATTCGGTACTAACAATGCCCATAGAACGGTCGTGCACAAGTGGTGCCAAATTATATTTGAATAAGATTTTCACGGGTCTCATCGTTGCTTTGGCTAATTGCGGTATACTCACGATCAGAACACACCCAGCTGACTTCTGATGCGGGCCTGTGAATACGTGATTCATTGTGTGCTGGTTTGTCTCTACTTTGGATTGCAGACTGCATATGTTTGTATGGCGTTAGCATCGCTATGATACCCAATCAATACCCTATAGTTATTGGAAAATACTGTTTTGAAACAATAGCCGCGATTATTAGTCGTACTTGACATCTAACGACATCCATGGATGTAACAATGCCTGTTATAATACATATACATATGCAATATCAACATATACCAAACAGTAAGAAGATTCACATCCTCCATCAACACACATGAAGTCAGGCCAGGTCGAGCTCTTTGTGTCGTATGTTTTTATACACAATCAAGCTTCACCCGACCCTCCCTCTGCCTTCTCCTTAGCCCTCAGAGCCTCCAACCGCTTCTGATTCCGCTTCCCGAGAACGCGCAGAGTATTAGTCTTCTCAATCTCCGTCATCTGCTGCCAGTTCCCAATCTGCGACAACGTCCCGTCCACGTTAACAACCATCGGACCCAGATGATCCAATTTCACCTCCGTCCCGCCTCCGCTCATGTCGATTTTAATGCCCCCGTCGCCTTGTTGGTTCGCGATGGGATTTGAGGGGTCACTGGCGGGGAGGTAGAGGTGCTTTTGTGGCTGGGGTTCTTGCTCCTGGGTCTCTTGATTTTGGGTGTCTGAGAATGCAGCGGCTGCGGAGTCGGAGTTGGAACTTAAGTCACACATTGCGCGTGTTTGGCGCGTGCAGTCCGATGCTTTGGAGGTGGTTGTGCACTGCGGGAAGAGGATGCTGTAGAGCCGGGTGTTCGGTGCTTGGGTTGCCGCGTTGAGGGACGCCCAGGTAGCAGTAGTCCCAGCCGGGAGTGAGGCGCGCACGAAGGGATTGACGGATACGTGGAGGAGAGCGGCGCGGTAGACTGTGCGCGATACTTGCATGGTTCGGGTTTCGGAGGAGGCTAGGTGGGCTTGATGGAGGAAGATAAGGATTGCCGGTTTCTAGAATCGACACTCCGATTCTACTTCGATTCTATCGCTACACCGCATTCTGCACGTTGCGCTTTGTATTATTATCGGCATGTCTACACAATTAATGATTACTCAAATTGTTCTACGCTGGGTATATCATCTTCGATTTTGTCTGTGACACCGAGCTTACACAATTGAGAGGAGGCCCCCCACGGGTCTGTCACAATCATGAGTCTGCCAGAACAACACCTCCCCAGCCTGTCCAGAATCCTCTCCATATAGTACGTAGGGGTACCCAGTCTGTAAACGAGTGTTTGGCATCACCGATGATTTGCATATGTTCTCAGCGGTTTCAAGGCTTGACCTTGTCGGGAACATTAAAGATCTCCACGGCCGTTCCAAGCATATAGCCCCAATTCTCTGTATTTTCGCCGAACACGTCACAGAGAGCATTCGAATTGATCTAGCCTAGGTCGACCGGGCATTGGAGTTTTACGTGCGGGCATGCCACATTGATATGGTCGTAGATGTTATACTATCGAAACCACCAATTGACCTGCAAGCATATCAGCGACAGACACCAAGTTTACGAAAGAAACATACTTACTGAAGCCGTGACACCTTCACCAACTCCCTTAATACTATGCCACCATCCCTTGGGAATGAACAACCCATCACCAGGCCCAAGGCACGCTTCAAAGCCAACCCCAGCATCCAAACCAGCAGAAACCGGAGTCCCCCAAACCATCTCATCTAACAACGCCCTCTCCCTCCCCTGCATCATCTCCTCACCCCGGAAAGCCGCTGCCTCCCGACTCCCACTCTTCCCTAGCTGCCTCCTCACAGCCCCAAACACAGTCTGCCCATCCGCCGGCGCAAGCAGCCGCACAACCTTCTCCCCGGCCAGCTGAACAAACAAGTTCGGATTCGGGTCACGGTGGAGTGGCGTATAAGTAGGCGGGTGTCCAATCCACACATTCGTGTCGTATACATCGCCCTTGCCCGCGCGCACCACAAGCTCCGGCGTCGGGAAATCGTCTCGAAGGACGGGAGGGAGGTCAAGGAGCTGGCATTGGGCTAGGTATAGCCGTGTTGATTGGGGAGTGGACTCGGCCGTGCACATCCAGTCGAGGAATAGCGTGAGCGGCGCGTGAAACTGCCGGAAGTTATGTATTTCTGTTTCCTTGTCATCAGGTTCGGATTCGGATGTAGTGGCTGTCGACGTGGATTCTGTGAGCTCGAGTGGGACAAACGCGTCGGCGCCGTGTTTGTGGAGGTATTCCACGTTCAGGCTTGCGACGGGGTTCGAGGTGCCTAATGTTGACTCTGGGCTCGCGCATTTGAACCATTGCTTTAGGGCAGGGAGGTCTTGGAAGGTAGAGCGTGGGAGAATTGCTGGTTGTTCGGGGAGGAAGCATCGCTGTTGGAAGGTGCCTAGGGTGGCATTTTCGAGGATGTCGAGTGGCCGGTATTGAAGATGTGAAGAAGCGGAAAGGTTTCGGACACTTGATCGAGGTTTAAAATAGAGGGACGAACGGGGAAGTCGCATCCCGACTCGGATTGACCATAGCTGTAGCTTCATCCAGATCGACGTGGGGGGTTGAAAGGATGCGACTACAAGACCGTGACCGGCTTTTGCTCCGGCAGAAAAGAGTAATACTATACCGGGGCATGAGTTTAATTATTCTCATATTCATAAATCGCCTTCAACATAAAGCTACTCTATAAGAAAATATCGAAGAAGACATCTAAACACCAAAAAGAGAAAAAGAGTAGTGAACAACCTTTGGAATGTACCGAGAAGACTATTAAAACACATTGGGCAGGCAGAGCTCTAAGGCGGTGGGGAAGGCGGTAACCCTAAAAACATCCGAGGTATCAAAGATCATTTACGATGCTGATTCCCAGACTATGTATGTGCATGAGCTACCGATTCAGGCACGGAAGCTGACCTCATTCCACCTAGGCATATATGTGGTCTGCGAGCATACAAACTTCATAAGCAAGTAGAATCGGACGACGCTGTTTATCTCTTCTATAGATTGGTCCAGTTTCCCCCTTGTGCAGGGTTGGCCCGAGGAGCGGGCTAACTGGCAACTGGATCTGGTGAAATCTATATACTACGATGGCGTAGTTCATTGGCCTGCATATATTATTGATCTTGAACCCATTCCTCTGCTTGAATCAGATCCCTCAGACCCTCCATATCACAGATCAAGTCCATGATTCCTAGCTGGTGCTCCAGGCTGCAAACCCTACTGAAGCATACATACCTACCTATGAAGCATACATACATACCTACCTAGGTAGGTAGGTATGTAAACAAAACATGCTTATATAAGTGAAAGCCAGGCATAACCGCATTGACCGGGTAACCCTACTGAGAGGTCAGGCGGGCCTGATATGTGATCTGAGCACAAGCGATGGTATGTCCCCATGCGATTTTCCTTGCGTATTATTCCCCTTTCAACCATTCTCTGAAAAGGATCCAATCACGGATCATATATGTAGGAGTATTGCCCCACTTATCGATCACAATAAAGTTACATGAAGCCGAGGTCGATATGGATCCCCGCAGTTGAGAGAAGCTACCTAGGTACATCATACATATGTACCTTTGCACGTTGAAGACACCCGACGAAAGGCCGTTTATGCGACTTGTATCTTCCTAGCAAAGATACACTCACATTTCGTGCCACGTTGGGTGTCTACGGGAATATTAGCATGTCCCAGGTCTCACCGTCATTGGGTTGCCTGTAATTACTGTTAACCTGCAACATGCCTTCTTCCATCACCCGAATCCATAAGCGCCATGCCTACAGCAAAGATGCACGCACTTATTATCCGGTTCTCATAGTAGGTGCTGGAGAGTCGGGGGTTGCCATGGGCTGCCGGCTCAAAGAGGTTCTGGGGACAGACCAGTTCCGAATATTCGAGCGTCAGTCCGGTATTGGAGGTACCTGGTGGATCAATAGGTATCCGGGAGCTGCTTGTGACATGTAGGTGGCCCAAGGCAGAAGCTTGTTTACTATATAACTAACACCGAAGGTAAAGACCGGCGACTTTCTATTCCTTCTCCTTTGCTCAGAAAAAGGACTGGTCCACACTCCATCCATCTGGTCCAGAACTCGCACAATATATGGCAGATGTCTGCGAGAGATATCAAATTGTGGACAAGATTCAGTTGAATACGGATGTGAGAGAACTTCGATGGATCGAGGATGACGAGGAATGGGAGGTTACGCTCTCGCACCTTGTCCCTGGAGCCGGTGATCTAGCTCAGCACGAACGAGATCGAATTGCAGCTCAGGAAGGTCATCACAAAATCTATGTCAAGACAGAAATTGTGCGAGCCAAGGTGGTCGTCAGTGGTGTCGGCGGGTTGGTAGAACCTAAGACATGGCCGAAGGACATCCCAGGTATTGAGGACTTCGAAGGTGAGATAATGCATACGGCTCGCTGGAACGACCAGATTGATTTGGAGGACAAGAATGTCATCATGATTGGTTCCGGCTGCAGCGCCGCGCAGGTAGTGCCCGAGCTGGCCAGGCCAGAGGCCAATGTTCGATCTATTACTCAACTCATGCGAACTCCTCCGTGGGTCCAGCCTGATATAATCCCTCCCAAATATCTCCCCTTGTACGAGAAATGGTCGCCTACACTCATGACTCATGTGCCTGGACTGGCGTCGTTCATACGAAGGGTTGCTTTCTTCATGCTGGAGAAAAGTTTCTACGAGATGTTCACAGACACTGCATGGGGCCGAAGAGCACGGCCGCAGCTGGAGAAGAAGTTTTTGGACCACATGCGCAAACTTGCGCCAGAGGAATACCACGAGATCTTGACGCCGAACTACAGCCTCGGCTGTAAACGACGGATCATCGACGGCACCTGGTATCGCAGTCTCAATGCCCCAAATGTGGAGCTGACTACACAGCCTCTGACAAGGGTCAATGCGAAGAGTGTGACTCTTGGTCCCGGCCGCCACTATCCACCCCACAAGTCGGATGACGCAGTTGAGGCCAGGGAGATTCCCGCCGATGTGATCATCATGGCTAATGGCTTCGAAACCAACCAATGGCTGCACCCGCTAAAGGTGATTGGCAGGGAGAGCAAGAATCTTGAAGAGGTCTGGGCGGAGCGCGGAGGCGCCCAGGCATACCAGGGCATCGCAATGGATTCTTTCCCGAACTTCTTTATTATTTTCGGTCCGAACACGGCAACAGGGCACACCAGTGTTATTTTCGCGACGGAGAATGCAGTAAACTACTCGTTGAAGTTTATCAAGCCGATCTTGAATGGTCAGGTTAGCTCGTATGAGATAAAGGAGGATGCTGAGCGTGAATGGACTCAGCAGGTGCAGGATGCGCTTCAGCAGAGTGTATTCCGTCGTGGGGCGTGCTCTAGCTGGTACATCACTGCCGATGGTTGGAATTCAACCACATATCCGTGCGTTCCCTGCTTGCTGGTTCCTGATTGTTACTGACATAGTATTCAGATTCACTCAGATTCACTATTGGCTGCGTTGCACGTTCCCTGTGCGGCGGCATTGGATTGCGCGACTCACGAGAAAGGGGCGGGTTTCGCGAGGTGTCCGGAATACACTCCAGGGATCTGTCATTCTTGGTCTCGTTGCTGCCTTTGGCTTACTGCGCCAGAATCCTGAACAAAAGGGTCAGTTGGTGCAGTCATTGCTGGCTGGGAAAGAGTGGTTGGTCTCAGCAGTTAGGCAATTGACGCGCTGATAGTTTTCGTTCGGGGGGTTTTTTTTTGGGTTTATTCGAGACTTGTAATCATTTGGAACCGGGGCAATATATCAAGTCCTGTGCCATTAACAAATTATGGTCATATACATCAGTACATTCTTATATTCTCCATGTGTAATGTGCCCCGGGGCCAATGACCGGCCGGATAATCAGATGAGTAAGCTGAATCTGGGGAAACCCCGCGAGAGAGGAATTTCTCCGCACTTCGACGTCGGTATCTCTCCTCCGGCTACTCATTGAATCGCTTCAATATCCTGCAGGGCATGGCTTCAGAGTCACCTCAGCTAGAGATGTCACCGCCACAACCAGACCCCCGCGATCAGTCCACCGGTGCGTCCGATTCCAACAAGAGAAAGGCGGAACAGGGCAACGGAACACAGGCGCGCACAAAGCGGAATCGCTACATCTCCATTGCATGGTACGATATGGCCTGATCCGGCACTTTTCTGCTTTCCGTTATCTCGGTCGCTTCACCTTCCAGACTTGCGACTGGTCGGATAACCTGTTTTGCATTCAAAGTCATATGATTTTGCCTTCTCCTTCGGCGCCTTTGTAGGGAGACCAGAGCTAACCATGTAATTTTCAGTAATGAATGCAAGCGACGCAAGATCAAGTGCAATGGCCAGATGCCTTGTCAACGGTGTGGCCACCTGAATTTGGAATGTAAGTGGCTTTTGACTCTGCTGACGGCTTGCAACTCTTGTGTCCGAGCTGTCCGATCCTCAGTTTCGAGTGCTGACCCAATCCCCAGGTCGCTATGCACCTAATTGTTGTAATAACAACTTCAAAGATTCGGAGTAAGTCAACGAATAAAGCCCGGCCAGCAGTTGATACTAATAGCCGAGCTAGTGAGTTCCGGTCGATGACAGATCAGATCACCACTTTACAAGAGCAAGTCAACAGCTTGTTCACCAATCTCAATGACCTTCGTACCCAAAGATCAGCCTTTGAGTCACCAGGGTTTGAGCATCTCTCTCGCGATGGGTCTCAATCGGTCTACACTCCAATGCAAGCCGGCCTAGCGAAGCCCCGAGCCCGTCCCCCACGCTTCCATGGTCCAACAAGCTCGGCCTTCAATTTTGACGTGGCCAAATCCAGCTTACAGAATATGGGTATTACCCCAGCGGAGGATGGAATACCAGACGACTTGACCACCGCACATGTTTCTCCAGCTGGCTCCCCAGCTCCCAATCTGGGACAGCTTCTTCCAATCACACACCCTACCAAGGATCCAATATGGACGATTCCGCGTGAAGAGGCAATGCGTCTTTGTAAGGTTTACGAGGAAGAGATTGGAATCATGTATCCTGTGGTGGATATCGCCAAGGTTACCACCCAGGCTAATCTGCTCTACACATTCATAGAGGCTGCTACCAGGACAGGCTTTGCGCAACGAGGCTTTCCAGGCTGTGATGGTCTCCACGATGAAAGCTCGATTATTCTTAAATTGATTCTCGCAACCACGCTGGTCGTGGAAGGGGGCGGTCAAAGTGAACTTGGGCAGCGGCTCTACTTGGATGTTAAGCCATTTATAGAATCAAAGTTATGGGAGTCTCATACCATCAAAACTATCCAGCTCTTTGCTATTGTGGTAAGTCAAGGTCTCTTCAACTGGGGCAGTCAATGACTCTAACTCTGTGTCCCACTCCAGGCCACATACCATTACCATACAGATGATGACGCCATGGCTTATAGGCTTATTGGATTGGCGGCACGAATGTGCTTAGAGATGGGATTGCATCGCCGGGATGCTTTGGTGAAATCATTCCCAGATGAGGTGCAGTGGGACGAGATCACTCGACTATTCTGGTCAGTCTACAGCTTGGACAGACGATGGAGTCTAGGAACGGGATTACCTTTCGTGATCCAGGACGAGGATATTGATCCGAACTTACCAGAACCTGTAAGGCTGTATATCTTCTGACATGCAGTTACCTTTATTAACTAACACGTGGAAATTACAGGACGCATCATTACCTTACTTGCGCTGCATGGTCCTATACAACCGGATCAGCTCCAAGGTCTGGTACTCTGGTTTGGGCTCCGAAGGCACCACTGACATCCGTCGTGATGAAATCGGCTATCTGGATTACCAAATCCTACAATGGTACAAGCAAGTTCCAGACGAGCTCAAGTTCTATCCTGTCGAGTCCCCTAAAAACAGCGAAAACGTAAGCAGAGGCATGAGGCGGCTCAGGGTTCTCTTGTACCTGCGGATGAACCAGCTACGCATCCTGATATATCGCCCTGTGCTCCATTCTCCTGCCAGCATTGCCGAAGATCGAGGCCACGCCCAGACTGTTGTGGAAATAGCCAAAGACACAGTCCGTGTCCTTACTCGGCTAAACCAGATGTCCGATATTTACCGGACACAGCAAATAACGTTCAACTACTTCCTAGTTGCTGCATTGGCGGTGCTATTCTTAGCAGTGTCCCATGCTCCGGTCGACTTCAACCGACAAGTCCGCGATGAATTTTACATGGCGCTCGACTTGGTCAACGGGTTCAGTACCAAGTCCTACGTCTCCAAGCGGTTATGGAAGACAATCAAGGGCCTACAAAAAATAGGCGAGAAACTTGGCGTTCTCGCCCGTCCTTTTGGGCCAGACTCAAGTGATCCTCATTCAAGTGCTGCGGTGGCCATGGCCGGGCTCGCCGGACATCCAATCCAAGATCTCTCTATGTATGGACCCATGAATGGTGGGAACGAACTCGGAAATAGTCCTCTCAATGGACTCCAGATGAGCCAAGAGTTAACAAACCTGTTTGAAGCTGTTGGCGCTTTTGGTAATTTCATGCCTAACACTTCGAGTGATGGTATTAGTGGCTTCGTCGGGCCGGATGGGGAAATTCAGAACACCGGCGAAGGTTTATCGGGGGTTTTGGGTGATGAGGGAGAGTTTGCTCGAGTCATTCGGGACTTGTTTTGATATTTTAGGCAATACCCTTTGATAGTTACATGTCGTAATAACACCAATGACAGCACTGGTTAGTTGAGTCTTCCAATAAAAGATATGAGTATCAATGGCCCTTCAACCTTTCAAGTTACCTAGGTAGCTATATCCCCCCACGTCAGCTGACACGTGACTCATGCCGCTCAGGCAAATTGAAACCTGCCAGCATTGACTTCACTTTTTGCCATCGTGAGATATAGCCGACACAATAGCTGCCACAATACGTGAACAGCCCTGGAAGGCCTCTCTCTCTCTCTAACTGCCCACCGCCCCCACGAACCGAACGGACCTAACCCGATTCGACCGACACACCGAACCTCCAAGCCCGAGTCACCAATATTAATCTCCGAATGTTTTGAGATCTGGTAAGCGATCTGAGAATTTTCGATATGAAGGCTATAAGAAACTGATAAGATTTTGGTGGGGTCCAGCTTAGATCCAACCTCCTCCCGTTGATCGCACAATCTCCCCCTCCCGCACATTGCCATGAACGTCTAGCTTTTCGGCCCCTCCATCAACTTCCATATCTCCTACTATTATACTTGAAGTCTTTCGCTCTCACCTCCCAACTCCTATACCCTTCCTCGCCACGATCCAGCCTCTCCGCGTGACGAAATTGCTTCGTCTGCGCCAACATCCCCGGAGACCTCACCCCCCAGCTCGGCAACGTGTCGAGAGAGACAGGTTCGGCGTTGGCCGACGGCCTCGACAGGCTGGATTTGAGTCAACTGTCTGAATCGACCTTATCGTCATCCGTGTCCGCCTCGTTCGACATGTCGTCCTCGGAAGGAGCGCCGGAGTCCTGGATTTCCTCGTTTTGTTCGTTGATGGGCCATGAGTTTTTCGCAGAGGTGTCGGAGGACTTCATCGAGGATGATTTCAATCTGACTGGTCTCCAGTCACAGGTGCCGATGTACAAGGAGGCACTAGAGATGATCCTTGATGTGGAGCCGGAGGATGACGAGGAAGAGGAGGAGGAAGAGGAGGAGGAGGAAGATGAAGACGATGCGCTCGGTGGTGACCAACCTGGATACAGAAGAGCAGGTGATCGGCGACACGCCCGAGTCGCAAGCGATTTGAGCGTGATTGAGAGCTCCGCCGAGCTCCTGTATGGGTTGATTCACCAACGGTATATCACTTCGCGGCCCGGCATTCAACAGATGCTCGAAAAATATGAGATGCAGCATTTCGGCACCTGTCCGCGAGTCAACTGTAACGGATGCAAAGTGCTCCCCGTGGGCCGGTCCGACACCCCTGGCCACGAAACGGTCAAGCTCTTCTGCCCCGGTTGCATGGATATTTATACACCCCCCAACAGCCGTTTCCACTCTGTTGACGGCGCCTTCTTCGGTACAACGTTCGGATGTCTGTTTTTCATGACATTCCCAGATTTGGATATCGGGCCCCGGCTTGACGCGACATTGTCAATGATGTCGCCACGGAGTGCATCAACGCAGTCTCGCACTGGCTCCCTGACACGAACCCCGGCTGGTCGCCAGGCACAGTCGCCCACGCCGGAAAATCAGCCGCTGGAAATCAACGGGGTCCGGACACCCAACCTCTGTCCTGGACTCGGCAAGGGCAAGATCTATGACCCCAGGATCTACGGCTTCAAGGTCTCTGAGGTCTCGCGTGTCGGCCCGCGTATGAAATGGCTGCGCATGAAACCGAAAAACGTTATGGAGCTCGACGAGGCGTGGAATCACGAGCACGGGCTGTCTCCACAGGAAATACGCGACGATAAGGACGGCGATACCGAGATGAACGCGGAACAAGCGCAAGATGCTGTCATTGCGAACCGCAAGAAAGCCCCGATGCGGCGCCGGCGACCAAACCTTGGCGCCTTAGTCTCCACAGATCCGATGGACGTGCACGGTCGATGAAGCTGGAAAAAGAAAAAGACTTGCATTCGCGGTTGTTTCCAAGATTGAGTCAACCGTGACATGGGAAGATCTGTGCCGAGCCCTTGGCTGTGGAATGATTGGTTCAGGAATTGATGACAATGATGACAGATGTTTAAGCTTGTTTTACTCGCTGCTTTGAATGGGCTATCGTTTTTCTTCTAATCTATTGGGCTTTTATTCTGTCTGCGCGCATCTTCCCTGGGCCCCTTCCATGATCCTCTTGTTTCGAATACCAGGATCAATCCGTCTCCATTCATTGTTTTATTCATCCTTTTTTTTATGTCCGTAGACTCAGCACATTACTTTTCTTTTTTGAATGGAAGGTGAAGTAGTACACATTACTTTCCATACTATCTTTTCCCCTCGGATGCTTCACGCTTCCCATGTTTATAACGAGTACGGAGCAGCCCAGCATTCAAGGGCCCACCTCCACATATTGAAAGACAAATCATCATAAGAGCAACAGAGCCTCAGGTACTCCGTACTCCGTACTGTGTACCGCAATCTGCAAGTAGAAGCTGAGCCTCCACCTTTTGAGGCTCCAACTGCATGTGAACGTCACCCAACGGGCTCGTATACACCGGCGTCCCCGACGTAACCCAATTTATTGGAAATATTAAAAACATTCCAGGTCCGATACAGCACGTTCCCGAGTCCGTTCAATTATGCGTTGGCGTTTCTTGTCCCATTCAAGATCTCAACGCGTCGGCGACGCCGATGTCAAGGGTGCACCACCTTTGCCCGTGCCACCTATGACACAACAGTCTCGTATTAGGCCGTACCTTGCTTCCATGCACTTCCAAGGTCCACGGAGGTTATCAATCTGATTTATAACAATCCCTCATAATTACTCATAATTTATCATCGGAGGGAAAAAAGTACGCATAATTTATAATCCAAGTTTGGTACCAAGGTACAAAAGAAAACACGCTAAGTCTATTCTTGTATAGTGCACCGGACTGGCGGACTGGCGGAACGGCGGGTAAGCGGTCCACCTGGGAATCCCATTGAGGATTTAGCGTATATGTATATGCATGCCCAATCCTGGTCAATTATTGGGGTCGGGCGCGTCCAATTTGACTCGATTTATCCTATTGGAATGCTGAGATAGTGGTGTAACGCTAGAAACTGTCACATGGGGCATATCCATGGCCAAGGGCGGTTCTTGATGCATTGTGATTCCCAAGCATTATGGTATGGAGTTGGTATAGTGGGTCTTGAGTGCATTTGTGTTGGTTTTGGTTTTGTTGAGGAGGCTTTTATATTGCCACGCTCCTTTCTTTTCCTTTTTGTTTTGAACCTATAGTGAGTTTTAGTACGGAGTAGTTGAACTCGGGTTCTTTGTTGTCTTTTCCTTCTCCTGAATCTTCAGCGCTTAGATCTTGGCACCAGAGCATATCAATCTCCAGCAATGATCTATAGTTGGTAATGGGCTATATATTGGTTTCTATTTTAATGTTCTATCACTTTCCAGCTAACTATTTTGACTATCCTGGCTCCATGAATCTATATTTGTGAGAATAGGAGGTGATAGACAGATCAATGAAATGGTGAGATCTTTAACTTTAATGCCATGCATAATCTTTCTTACGTCTTGGCACTAGATACCTTGATAGTCCTGGAAATATGTTGATCAGCCTAATATCTTAGATACTATATATTGAACAGGCAATAGAATCATTCCTGATCTGACTTGGTTATCTTCTTACTACAGAGTACAAGAGCTTATTATTACCTAGGTAAGGAGCAACGTTATTATCAAAGGCAAGAGAGGTCCAAGAAGGAACCTTAGAAGGGAAGAGAATATGTATTTTGTTTTTCAATCCGACATCCTGTGACCTGTGGTCTAACAAAGGCGAACTACTAGCAACACGGCTGGAGTAGCTTTCCTCTTAGCCAAGCCATATTGACAGAAAAGGGGTTTCTTTCAGCTTTAGGATTACAGTTCAATGAGCTTTAAAATACGAGTAATGTCGGTTTAGAGGAGACTGGACGTAGTATTTGCTGCTTTCAAACCATTATATATAAAACTCCTTCGGACATTCCCTGAATTTGGAAATAAGTAAAATAGGAAAGGAAGAACAAAGAAGAGCAAAACAAGCCTTTGATTACCATACCGAAAGTCTATTAGGACTTGGAAGAACTGTAAATAAAAATACTACGTCCATCTACCACTTTTGGGAAATATTGACGAGCGCACGTTCTCCCTTCGCCCGTCGGGAAGAACCCGAGCCTAAATCATCAATGCTCCAATTAATACTCCGTCGTTTCGAAAAATCCATAATTAGAGGTGCGGATGGCAGATGGTCCACAGATTTCCACAATCTTGTACTATGCATGCCCAATTAGTGCCACGCACTGCCAATGTGGAAATTACCCCATAAACCATAATCAATTAACGATCTGGACGGCCCCCAATAAGGCCCAATCCAGAATCCAAGAAACTAAACCAGTATTTATGCGATACTCTGTACCTAGTACTGCGTACTAAAACCCCAAAACCCATCATGTAGGTATATGCACTCGTCGCATCGATTTCCTCATTTGTCAAGGCTAAAATTATTCGCCCACACAAAGAACCCCCGACATACAACATAGAAATTGACAGACCTACCGTTCCCAATACTGCGGTCTCCCGTGCTGACTGCGGCCAGCCCCGCTGCAGAATGTGGAGTTTGACGGCGCATATCCCTTAAGGCGCCCTATGGGTCTAGACGGCAATAGGCTGGGTTTAATCGTCATTCCAACGGGATTCACGTTCAGCTTCTTGGCTGGTCACATATCTAGTGGATAGCTCTAGGAACTTTGTTCCGCTGTACTTTTTCATTGCATATTCTTGTTTATTTTGGTTGTTTTACTTGGAGTTATTCTCGGACTGGGGTTGCCTCGCAATAGTTGATTTGTATGTACTATGGATATATCATCCGCCCTCTGTATACGAAGTACGGAGTACGGTGCCCGGAGTAGGTATCCTTGGCGAGCATATCAAAATTGTCAATTAGCAAGCTAACCAAGGCTGAGAGACCCTTTTTCTTTTCCCATTTCTCTCCTTATTCTTCGGGGTTTCCCTCATTCCAAATTCGTTCGGCAAACATTGACCGAGTTGACATTTTTGGCTGGCGCCGTAGATAAGGTTGGGGGCAATGCGGGTGAATCACTGCAACATGCAACGTGCAACGTGCAAAGAGGGGAATTGAGAAGAGGACAAAAATCATTTTATTATAAAACACCTTCCTTTTTGGCCAATGTTAGCTCCTTCGTTTATGCATATCTCCATATTTTTGATCCACACCAGTCAGGGATGGGGGATAGGCGGGAACACTGCAGACCAGAGCCGCCAACCCTGATAAGAACATGCTCCAAGCTAAGCTGGGATAGGAAAATGAAGGCTATTGGCTGGCCCTCTCCTCAATTCCTGCCATGTGGGTTGAGGAATAAAGCTACCTAAATTATTTTATTGTTTTTCTGTTTCAGCCCCAATCCTCTAAGAATCAGTGAACTACGGAGTCATACGCTAGTAGGCTATTCCCGAAATATTGAGGGTGGTTATTTTCCCATCATAGTCCTCCGTACTCCATATGATCTGAGGTTCTTTGTGTTATTGCATATAGCATCCGTGCCACCGGAGTTGCATAGCAACCATTGGAGGGTCAAAGGCGGGCTATTACTCCGAGACCTTTGGGACCCGAATGTAAACTGTCTATTCTAACCGGGCGAAACATCGCCAATCCGAAGTGGATGCGACTGTTGGGAAAAAAAAAGCCAACATGCTAGGCGTCTTTTGCTTGGCTCCAGGGTGTTTCTTTGGAGGGGACCTTGGTTAATGTGTTGTCCTTTGCCAAAGTACAATGCTTGAAAGGAGGGGGAAAGAGTTGAGGCGCAGCACAATTCACGGACCACCTCCGTACCTCTCTGCGCGTATAGTACAACTATGTAACCGGGATAGTGGATTCTGATGGGGCAGACGGAGGATATTACAGATTGCATCATCCGATGAATTTATCGGAATTAACTGAAAGTGGATGCCAATTTACAAAATCTTTTTCAAAGCAAATTCGAGTGGCTGTTCGGCCGAACTGGCCCAATATACCGGGATAAAGAAGTGCTGTGTGGGGTGTGGGTATTGTCTCTTTCTGCAGGGATCGGGGGTTTTCCCAGTAGATTGGTCCTTAGTTGACAGTGCACTTGAGTTATGATTCTTGAGTCATGTATAAAACTTGTCCGCTTTAAGAAACTGGTGGTTTTTCATATGTGTTCTCACCCTTGGATATTAGGGCTATCAAACTGGGGAACATCAGACAAAGGATACATGGTACGGAGTACGTCAATCACCGTTGAGATCTCCAGAACAGGAAATCGTTTCAGCCATGTAAAATGTTTTTGGCTAAGCTGAAATTGAAAATCCCGCATGGATTTGGGGGCCGTGGAGTTATGCAAGTCAAGTTGGTTTTGGACCAATCACTGTGAGAACTTGCAAGGTTATAGGATTCTATTGTTAAGTATCCAAATTCGTCAACTGTACTCTCTGGATCTGCATTTAATGAAAACAGAGAAAGGAATCAGACGAAAAATAGAAAAATAGAAAACAAAATAACAAGAAGAAATAGAAAAAGGAAAGAAAAGAATCCATTCAACGTGGCTCCCTAGCTCGCCCCTGTTCCCTTAACACCACGCTACCAATAAAAAGAAGAATCAACACCAGTTATCATGCAGTTATCTCGTCACACATAATAGGGAGAAAAAAAAAAGGCTGGCACAAATAAAAGAGACAGAAAACAATAAAAAAAGAATCGAGAGTGGAGAGCCAACTCCGGAGAAGGCAACAGGAAAAAACCCGGATAGACTGGAATCCGACGTTTGGGAGATCAGGCCTGGATGGGGCGGAAATATGTACCCGCAATCCGGGCTCGCCCCCGGTCCGGTCACTTTACGGCCGTAGATCGTACTCATACAGGCCATGCATTGAACGAGGTGAGCATGGGCCTGATTCCGGGGTGAGTGGGAATGTGAAAATAGATGCCTCTGGTGACGTCGATGGTGCTCGCTGGTCCTCGTAGTATGCAAGCGATGGCATCTGGAAAAAAACGCAGGCAGATATTAGCTGACTGGTCGGCATGGTGAGTAGGCTCAGCGAGGAAAATGTACCGGAAGCGCAGAAGGCTGATGTTGAGAATGGGACTGCGCCTGAGCTTGCTGTTGGCACAGGTCGATTCCGGCCATTGTTGCGTAGCTCATGCTGAATGGACTGATCAGGTCTTCATCGTAGGCAAGTTTGCGAGATTGCATCGATGGGAGCACGGGGACCAGCGAGGGAACGGGCTCGCCATATTCGGTCTGATAGGCGACTTCACTATAGTTGCTCGGTGCGGCGTGGTAGATGGGGGACTGGGCGTAGGCAGACTGCCGGTAGGTGTCATATGACGACATGGATGGGTATGAGAAGACTGGTGGGGGCGAGGCAGAAAGCTGACGAGTGCACTGCTGGGCGAACATGGTTTGACGGTCCTCGGGGGAATAGTAGTCGTACGAGGCAGTTCGGTCTGACTGTGAGTGAGGCTTGACATCTGTGACTTTGGAGGATCGCTTTGTTCGAGTCTTGGTCGATGGCTTAGGAGACACCGGTTCTGCGTGTGATTGTTCTGGCGAAGCAGAAGTTGCAGCTCGTCTCTCGAGGTCCTCCAAGCGGCGCTTCAGTTTCTTGCCTGTTGGGTTGCGCCGAGTCAGAAATGTAGCCTCAGGATGGGATTTCTCTTTCCTCCTTACGATAGTTGCGCTGCGCGATACGGTTTTGGATGCGCCGACGCTCTGCGAGATCAGAGATCTTGGTCCAGTCCTCGTTTGGGTTGGCGTTTGGGCTGAATGCGCTGCTGTTGCTGTGACTACCACGAGAGCCTGAACGGCCATCATACGATGGAGAGCGATTCATGGTTAAAAGAGGTAAAGGCTAAGAGGGAGATAAAATACAGAATAGAGAATAGAGAATAGAAATAGAAATAGAAATGGGAATAGGGAATAGTATAGTAGATGTAGAAGAGATGAAGGTGGAGGGATGTGATAACGCTATGAGGCTAAAGACCCGAGACCAAGTGGATGCCATATTTATATATAAGAAGAGGACTTCCAAGGTTAAGGCCATTGATCAGCTGGAATTGGTTTTTCGGGCCTTGCAGCTAAGCCCCGTCGCGATAACCAGCTCAGTCCGTGCTCGAATACCATTAGACTCGACCTGCCATGTGCACAAAGTCCCGGTTATTATTATTATTATATTTCTTTTTCTTTCTTTCTTTCTTTTTTTTTTAATTAATTGCATTCAGGGATCCACGTTCAGCCTCTGGTAATACTGCAAATTGACACTCTTTGGGATTTATGAAACGAATTACTCTAATACCATAAGTCCATTAAAACAGAACTGTCCAAACGCCTACATATGTAAATACCTAACATAGTACCCTAAAACAATTAAAACACCAAAACCCCAGGGCCAAAACTAATACCAATACCAATACCAAAACTACTAAAACACCGATAGACCGGTCAGTCGCGGATCGGGGTGATCTCAGATCTAACATGTAGCACCAAAGTGGTACGGCGTATGATCAAAATCCAAGACGGTAGGATGGATTATTGGATTTGGGCCGGGACACGCTAAGCAGACGTTCGCTTGGAGGGCGATCCTCATTCGACCTGACTGGCCCGAGACACGATATGTCCAGGGATGAAACGGGATGGATTTTGGGGTTACACCTTGCGTTTTACTTTTTTTCTTCTATATATTCTCACGTGGGTTGCTTCAATGTGCACGGTTACCACGTTTTTATTTTATTTTTATTTTGGTTTGTTTTTTTTTTTACTTCATCTTGGCAACGGACTAAGGGGATAAAGATCTGACTCTTTGGCTGATCTTGAGGATTACTCGGGCAGTAGAGTATTGGAGATTTTTGGATATTCAAGACTATAGACAACCTTGGAATAAAAGAACTAGAATAATCCAAAACCATTTGTCACTGGGGAGTCTAGGCGTCCTGGAAAAGTAGGGTCTGTATCGTCCACAAATGCTCTTTAAACTACAATTGGTTCGTTCGTATACATTTGTTCACCCCTATGCCTGTACTGGAATAGAGCCACTTTCCTTCAGTGACTCTATAATTAATATCACTTTGCTTTTCTTGGCTGTCTTTGTTTTCTTTCTTTTTTTTTCTTTTTCTCTTTTTTAATCATTATAACCATTATTATCTTCCTGTGATATGATCTCATTCACGCGCTACCACTGGTTGCCTGATTGGAGGCATCGAGAATACCCAATCGAGGCATATGATGCGCACTAAATCCGTGCTCTCCGTACTCCGTCTCCGTACTCCGTAGGAATTAAGGCCCACTGTTTGCCTACGGAGGGATGGAGGTATTGTGTTGTCTACTGTCTAGCCGGAGATACGCTCAGACCCGGATGCTTGGCAAAAATACGAAGTACATCATTAGTCCGGACAAGGGGGTTTAGGGGGGAAATCCCCCCCCAAAAAAGAGGCTCTTTTCAGGTAAGACAAGCGAGGCTATGAATAGGTCTCTCCACCAATCCGGGAGTTAATAGCAGGAATGCAGTGCGTATTACTTGGCTAGTGCGTCGCCCGAAAGTGGTGATTATCTCCCTATGTAGGGCTGAGCTGGACACCTTCTTATTCCTGATCGAGTAATGTCGGAGAGGCATCCCATGACCTCAGTGACACGCTCAATGAGCACAACAGCTCAGGTACCCGGTACATAGTTGTCTTCACCGCTAATGCTGTCCATGTCTCCAGTTGGAATCTTAAGAAGTGCACAGCCATCCTAGTGGAAACTCTTCCTCCTGCAGGGATTATAGCCACTCACATACCATTCTCGTCCCCGGATGCTTGGATGGGTTGCATTTTGAGCCTTCTAATAACAATCTAGAAGAATGTTCCTGGCGGTGGACTATCATGCAGCCCCCGACCTTGCTGTGTCCGAGATGCACCTCCCATGGCACACGCATATCTGCGGAATGCCTCGTCTTTTTCCCCATTGTGTTTTACTCCCCTTTTTTTATTTTTATTTCTATTCTTTTTTATTTTTTGGGAGTCTGGCGTCACTCAGGGAATATCAATGACGGCAATCCCCGAGCTTCTTGCGTCGTGCTGGCATGTTGTTCTCGCTTTGGATTGTTACACTAAACGTGAAATGGACCGAGTGCGAAAGTCCATCGAAGTGCACCTGCTGGCCATCTTTATCCTATTTCGCTTCAAACGGATGTTTCCTAGGGATGTCGGACAAGGCGTCCAGTGCTAAAGCTGGATGCGATCAAACACAGTCTCCGAATGGGAGTCGATGGCTGCAAACCGAGCATGGTTAGAATGTCCAGCTTATTGCTCTCTTCTAAGGGCTCGAGACACACCAAAAGCCATTCACTTAACTTCTCCAAGTTTGCGTTTGACTATATTTGTCCTATACAGGTCAACAATAAGTCCGGAAGAGATAATTATAAACTCTCGCCGGGGGCATCCCAAGATAAGAAGCTGACCAGTTCCCAGGCCACACACCAAGTCCGGTTATTTCCCGATACAGTAGAATTCATAAAAGCCTTAATTGCAATCCCTAATAAGCCGAGCACTAAATTTAGCCTATGAGATCGAACAACACCCATTGTTATCCATGCGGAACATCCTGAAACGCCTGTTGTGTCCCACTGCGATTCCAATTTTTGCCTAATCTATAGCCAGAGGGCGTACAGACTGAGCCTGAAACCTTCTCTAGTACAGAGAAAGCCCGTCTGTTATTCCAGTTTGCTTTCCCTCTCGATTCACTCCTCGCGTCTGGGTTTCGCCTCATCCCACGTGGTCCACGTGCTGCATGTCGCCTATTTTACCTTGTTTTCGGTCAAGGCGCAGCTGAATATCTGCCGCTAGTCTACGCTGTACTCCATAATGATGCGATTCACCCACCCAAACTATCAATTCGAGATATTGATTGGGTCTTTTAACCCTTGCGAGTAGATTGGCTTGTACGTCCTAACTCTAGGATTTATCCTCAGGTAGCATATTGGGGGAACATGGAATTCCGTAGAAACAGGCGGGGTTATGGCCAGGGGTGGCTGACAATCGTCAGCACTATGTTCGTACAAGGTCAAGCCGGAGTCTAACTAACCCGTCCGAATCCTCATCCATGTGCTTAGGGGTAATGCGTTTTGTGGGCTGGCAGCACTATCTATGCTTGGTGCTAAATCTGGTGGTCGAACTTGAATGAGGGTTACATCTGTCCCTGCAAGAGTGATATAGGGTAAAGATTTCTCTAAGCAATGGCGTAGATAGAGTTACCTGTCTCGGGGGGAAAGAAAGGACTGTTTTCATGAAAAGTACCGTTCTTCACCGTTTAGATTTTGATCCCCGTGGCTTTGGCTACCAGCTCTGCCAGCCAGCGTCCTGTATGAAGCCAGAGGCACATGATTTTTCTTACTTCGCCCCCAAAATAGTCCATTTCTTGGGCGATATTTATGTAAATGAAACACTGAATACCAAAGCCTAGCAAATAGTAGCCGTAATCTGTAAGAACGTACATAGGTGGGCGAAGAATCGATGATACGTCAACCAAACAGACTACAACATTATACCTAGACTGTTGTCAATCTAATACCTCTAGCGGATCAACGGTCAAACTCTGTCAATCGAGTGGGTCATATTTGTCCTAGTATGGTATGTAGTAGATGGCATAAGTAAGGCCTCTTCTTTTGCTACAATTTGAAGATCCTTACTTCCACTTTATCTATAAACAAATGCTGTGTTGGTTCTTATTCTTTACACAGTCCATAGACAATATATTCTATTTCCCCTATCTCGGTAAATCTGTCATGAGTCATCGTGTTATATGAACAAGTTCCGCGCTGATATATAACTGCATTTCATGGCCTACGATCAAATACGTAGCTTGGCACATCTTTCGCCAAGGTGTGAAAATCATGCAACGGCTAGTACGCTACGATGGCACCCATATAGTGATTATGTGCCGAGTACTCTACCTCACTAAGGCTGTTTTATATCCGCGATAATAAAATCCAATGCCCCATCAGAGATACCCCTAATCAAGTTGAATCCTGTCTTGGATGATGGGAACATAGAAGGCTACCATAAAGCCGGGAAATCGACGATGAGCGAGCAAACCATCGCCCTGGAGCCGTTCCATTTTTACTACCCTCGAAAAAGGGGCTTGTTACTCCGAGCGTCTTTTTTTTCAATCGATATACAAGGGGCACCCCAATGACGCAATGTTCGAATAGCCTCTGCAAATCCCGACTGCAAACCCCGTCGCGTGTTGCTATACTACGACTTGTGGTGAACCAGTGGAGCTATACTGACTTGACGAGGTTATATTCCCCCCTCAGCAACTGAGACGTGTCAATCATACATCATGTGTTACTCGGAGTATATACTATATCTCTACGAGATTGTGGACTCAACGAAACACTGAAAATAGCAAAGGAAAATTCCCTATATAAAGCACCAAGCTCCAGATGAATATGTAAAAGACTCCCGCTGCTGCTTGGTAGCTTCGGTACCTCAAATATCCAAACAACATGCAAAATGCAAAACCGACCAAGAAAATATCGCCTGACCAAGGACTTTTGAAAGCCTCTGCGGCCACACAAAGTCTGGGCACAGAAGCCCTTTATCTCACATGTCTGTTTTATATCACGACACTGACGGATTGTTAGTATATCGTTATCCAGGTCCAAAAAGGGAGAAAAAAAGGTGCCAGCTTACCTCCAAGGGTTCTTCTCGTCACCGTATTGGATACCCTCGATCCAGTTCTTCATCTGAAGAGCAATCTCACCAGCCTCCTCATCCTCCTTCAAACCACACTCAACCAATTTACCTCTGTAACTGATGTTACGAACAGGGCTGACGATGGCAGCAGTGCCAGCACCGAAGACTTCGATTAGGCGGCCCTCCTCAGATGCCTCGGCAACTTCGGACATGCGAATCTTGCGCTCGGAGACGTTCCAGCCCTTGGGGCCGAGTCTCTCACGGGCGAGAGTCAGAACGGAGTCACGAGTAACGCCCTCCAAAATGGTACCGTCAAGAGGAGCAGTGATAAGCTCCTTCTGTCCGGTCTCCTTGTTCTTTAAAGCAATGAAGAGGTTCATAGTGCCGACCTCGGTAACATATTCTTCCTCGCCGAAGAGCCACAGGTTCTGCTGGAAACCACGGGATGCGGCCTCGAGTTGAGGCAGAATACAGGGGGCATAGTTGGCCCCGAGCTTCTTGTCACCAACACCGCCGGGCCAGGCGCGGACGGCGTAGTCAGTGGCCTCCAGGGAGATGGCCTTGAAGCCAGTTGGGTAGTAAGGACCCACGGGACTGGCAATGACATATAGGAGGGCGGATCCTGGGGGACCAACTCCCAGGGTCTTCTGAGTACCAATCATGGTAGGGCGCAGGTACAAGGAGTAGCCGCGAGCACTGTGGAGGTTAGCAAGGATGTCCATTGATGTACACAAGATATACTCACTCTGGGATGAACCGACTCTCGAGCTTCACAAATTCTCCAATAATCTTTGTCAGTGCATCGCCGTCAACTGTAGGAAGAGCAATGCGCGCAGAAGACTTGTTTAGACGTTCCATGTTCTTGTTGGGGCGGAACAGACGGATGCCGCCGGTGCTGTCCTTGTACGCCTTCATGCCTTCAAAACATTCAAACGCATAGTGGAACACACAGGTCGCAGGATCCAAGCTGAGGTTCTGGTAGGGGACAATGCGAGGTGCGTGCCATCCGTCGGTAGCTGTCCACTCCACGGAGAGCATATGATCTACGATTGCTTCCAGTAAGTGCCCGAAAGACAATAAAGCGCAGAAATTCTCTTACCTGTGAAGTACTTGCCAAAGACAAGATCCTTGGAGTCCATAGGCTCCTTCGGTGTTGTGGTCTTGGTGATAGTCAATTTCGAAGCGTCAAGACCTGGGAGCTGGGAGGCAGCCGCCGTGGAGGCGCTGAAAGCCCTCTGCCATGTCCGGCTGGCGGCAATGTTCTGTGAGGAGAGGACGCGGGGCATTGCAAGCCCGGTCAGTGCCTGTCGGCGAGCCAATTGGTGGAGCGACTTCATGACTGGTGTGGTGTTAGGAATAATCTAAGGGCCAGCCAGGGGTATAGAGTGGAGAGTGTCAATTGAGTCACTGGAAGAAGTATAGACGTACTGAGATTGACGAGGTCAACGGGGTTTATATCACAACTAGAAAGATGACTCCGCACTAGAACTGTAATATCTCTGCGGAGCTCGACAACAACTCCGATGACTCGGAAGCCCCAGATGTGAAGTTCTGCCACCGCCCTCCTGATAAAGAATGTCGTTGCCATTTTGGCCAATCAGTGGCTGCAAATTAGAGTTGTACCGCCGACTTCGGCTCCATTCGGCTTCCTGCGGTTTGTATCGGTTGCCCTGAGCTTTCAGTAGGGCAGAGGCCTGAGGCACCCGCCAAGAGCTCATGGCAGATCTCGATCTATACCTGTGTATGGCCTGAGAAGGGCACCTACTAACGTATTTCACAAGCGAGCTGGACACACAAGCGAGCTGGACACCTCGCTCATACTAGTAAATTTAAATACATTTATCCCAACCAAAACGCCATTAAATTAAAATTAAAAAAATCTTCATCTATCTAGACATGCATCTCTTCTATGACCCTGATTTTTACATAGCCCGCACGTTGGTAAAGCCCTGATTCTTGGCTGCAAAGGTGGCGAAGGCCTTATTCGCGGGGGGGTAAAGGTGCTTCTATTGCTTCCACCGGCTGCATAATTAATGCAGATACTTCTTGAACTAAGAGGCCTTCTTCCGCCGGTATCTGCCTTCGGGATCTAGTGCGCTTTTGCTTCTGCTTCTCGTTGGCGGCACGTAATTCGCTTACTTCTTTCTCGAGAAAAGCGGCGGATTGCATAGTGATCTGGCAGGCTTTTAAAACCTGGTTTATAGCGGAATTGAGCGGGCTCGGGGGGGCTCCTTGATCTCATACGAAGCAGTGCTTTTATTGAGGAGGCTTGCTTTTGCAATTGCACATAGTTCGAAGGTGTTTTTGGCTCCCAATCACTACCCCGGCTGGAAGGGGGGGTAGGGGTAGTAAGCCGGATATTAAGCTTCGAGATCACTTTCTCCGGTGCAAAAGGAATTAAACCAGCAGATTGAAAGCTATTTTTAACAGTCTCAGATTTAAAGGCTTCCATTCGTGCAGCAGGATATGCTTCAAGAAAATCCAATTTGTCAACATAATTCGATCCGCACCGCATTCGAACTTCAACTAGCCGGCTATAAGCTCGTTTTAACACCGCAAAACAGCCTATATCCAGAGGCTATAAAAGGTGAGAGGAGTGCGGAGGCATGCAGATTGGTATAATCTTATTCTCTTCACAGATTTTATCGAACTTCGGGGTTAAATGACTTCCGTGGCCGTCAAGTATCAAGAGCCGATACCCCCCCCTTTATACGCGAAGAAGTAGTAGGAATAAAGAGCTTTTCAAGCCAGCGAAGTCCAATTTCATCAGAGGTCCATCCATTAGGACTAACCTCAAATCGCCAATCATCCGGGAGGCCGTCGAACCAAGATTCAATAAAGACTTTGCCTTTAAAAATCACACACGGAGGGAGGACCCAGCCAGCAGCATTCGTACACTCAATAACAGTCACCCATTCTCGATTTCCAGGCTATAAAAGTGCTCGCCGACCGTAGTATTCACTCCTCGTTATAACCTTCGCAGTTGCCGTTAATCCCATCGCGAAACCAGTCTCGTCGAAGTTATAAACATCATCAGGGTCGATCCCAAATTGAAGGATCGTTTTTTGAACGAGATTAAACCACTCCATAATAACTTTCGGATCCTTATATTTCGCACGCTCGTAGTTATACCGTTTCGAAAAGCGAGAGGATAGGAGAGGGTGTCTTTTCACATAGTTCGTCACCCAGTTTTCGCCGACCGAAAGAACCGGGGTAGTTCCGCGCTTTTCGAGTAAAAGATTCGCCATTTCTCGCACTATAGAAGGCCGGGGGGCGCCTCCACGTCGATCCATAGAGAGAATCCATTTTTCAAGAGATTCCTCCTCAATTTGTGTCAATTTATGTGAGTTAGCGCGAGAAATCGCGCGGCTTTTAACTCCATGGAGGCGGGTAGAGAGGGTTGAATTCGGCACGTTAAATCGGCGCGCCGCTTCACGAATTGAAGAGATTTCTTGATTCTTAAAAGCCTGGATAGCTAATAAGATCCTACCCTCTTGCTCAGTTGAATTTTTAGAGGATCGAGAGCGAATTGGTGGCATAGTGGGTGGTTAAAAAAGAGGGTGTAAATTAATTGACGCGTTTTGGGTGGGGTGTCCAGCTCGCTTGTGTGTCCAGCTCGCTTGTGAAATACGTTAAGAGCTCTCTAAGCTACTTCGTAATACCTACCGGAAGGTTCCAAGGTTGCGATACAGGAGGTATGTGGATTGATCTGCGCCATCGTAAGACTTCAAAGACCTGATCCATTCGATACAAGATTAATTATATTCAATATAACACACAATGTCTTTTCGAATGTCATCCAGACGTCTTTTTGGATTTGACTATCGCGTTCCGTTGAGAGTTCAAGCACAACCTGTTGCGTTGGCGATGAAAATATAATGCCTGAGGCAGAATACATATTGATATAATCACGTGATGCTCCGATAGGAAGAGTAGTTGTTATCGAGGATCAACCTGAGGTCGTATTGCGCGGGATTATTGACGAAGTATGCGACACGTGGATAATAATTTTTCTCAGCCTTTCAGCTAATGCTTCTGACTCTGTTAGCCACCAAGTCCCAACCTCGACTCACCTCCCATTGATACTCTCTAAATTCCACTGTGTTGTTGAAAATAAACATGTCTTGTGCTGGCTACACCGTGACGACACTGTGAAACGAACAACTCCCTTCATTCCGTCGACTATCCGTGCCGACCCATTCTCGTCTGCGGCCTCATCATCATGTTTTCATCTGCGCTCAAGTCTTTCAGTTCCAATATTTCCGCCAATTACCAGATCTCACCTAACCCCACCGTGTACTCCGGCCCCTGGAAAATCCACGATGCAAAGAAAAAGTCCACGGGAACGGCGGCGTCCGTGTTTATCTTTGACCGCAAGTCTCTAGATACACGCTCTAGTGGATTTGGGAGGGGTTCTGGATCCTCCCCCAAGAAGCTACAAGACGACGTGATCGAGCGACTTAAGCGCGAAGCAGGCAATCTCGCGCGCCTACGGCACCCATCCATTCTTCAGGTGCTCGAGCCTGTGGAGGAAACGCGTAATGGCGGTCTCATGTTTGCCACGGAACATATCACCGCCTCGCTTTCCGGGCTGCTGCTAGAAAAAGACGACCAAGAGAATACTACACGCGCTGGTTCGCGAAGCAGCCGGTATGTGGTTGAAGAGGCTGATGGGACTCGGATAAGAAGAGATGTGGAGATTGATGAATTGGAAATCCAAAAGGGACTTTTGCAAGTTGCTAAGGGTCTTGAATTTCTCCACGAGTCTGCGGGCCTAGTGCATGGAAATCTGAACCCGGAGGCCATCTATATCAATGCCAAATCAGATTGGAAGATCTCTGGTCTGGGATTTGCGGGGCCTCCAGATTCTTCTGAAACTCGTTCATCGCTGCCGCCATTGGCTGTGTCTGAGGTTCTCTATCAAGAACCAAGGCTTCCTGCTTCAGTACAATTGAGCCTTGACTACACGTCGCCAGACTTTGCCATGGACTCCAATGTATCGTCAGCTGCCGATCTCTTTTCTTTGGGTCTCGTCATCATCGCTCTGTACAACTCTCCGCATGTCTCTCCTCTACAAACGAACGCAAGCTTGTCCACATATAAGAAACTGCTGAGCTCTCCGTCTTCTACTCCGTCACAGAGCAATAATTTCCTCTGTTCGAAGCCAATTCCCAAGGATCTAGTTTCCCATGTCCTACCGAGGCTTATTACAAGAAGACCTGCCCAACGCATGAATGCTCGAGAGTTCCAGCAATCACAGTACTTTGACAATGTGTTGGTTTCCACTATTCGGTTCCTGGAATCTTTGCCAGCAAAGAATCCTAATGAGAAGTCTCAATTCCTGCGTGGCTTACAACGGGTACTACCTGAGTTCCCTGTCTCTGTCTTAGAGAGAAAGCTATTGGGGGCGTTGATGGACGAATTGAAGGATCGGGAACTGCTTGCGCTAATATTGCAAAACGTGTTTGGTATTCTTCAGCGGATTCCCAACGGACGCCGTGTACTCCCAGAGAAAATCATCCCTCGTCTGAAGGAAGTCTTTGGAACTGGTACGGGCAAAGGGTCTGCTGAACGAGACTCAAAGAAAGATGCCGGTCTCATGGTCGTGCTTGATAACATGCAGCTAATTGCTGATAATTGTTCAGGGATGGAGTTCAAAGATGGTGGGTTTTGTCAATGGAAACCTTTAGGCCTACATCTGACGTTTCTTTTTAGATATTCTACCCCTGATTCGGCTCGGGCTGGATTCGCCCACTCACTCCTTGGTGGATGCTTCCCTCAAATGCCTCCCTGTGATGCTCCCAGTTCTTGACTTTAGTACAGTCAAGAATGAGGTATTCCCTCCCATTGCTGCTACTTTTAGCCGCACTAGCAGCCTTGCTATCAAGGTTCGGAGTCTGGAAGCTTTTAGTGTGCTTTGCGGAGCCTCTGCAGAAGTTTCAGACGGGCTTGACGATGATTTGTCGGGAATCCAGGCGACTAAGCCAAAGCCAGCCAAATCCTCGATATTGGACAAGTATACTATTCAAGAAAAGCTCGTCCCGTCTCTCAAGGCGATCAAAACGAAAGAGCCGTCGGTGATGATGGCATCGTTGAAGGTGTTTCGTCAAGTTGGAACCGTCGCAGACTCCGAATTCCTGGCTTTGGAAGTTCTGCCAGTTCTCTGGAGTTTCAGTCTCGGGCCACTGTTGAGCCTTCAGCAGTTCAATGCCTTTATGGCTCTGATAAAAACTCTTTCAACGAGGATTGAACAGGAACAAAGCAAAAAGCTGCAAGAGCTATCCTCTGGCGCTGGACCAACCGGTTTTCAGAATGGCGCCGACGAATTTTCGCAGTCCGTCACTGGCCTCAGTTCGCCCGATGCGGATGGCGGTGCTGGCAGTTTCGAGCGCCTTGTTCTTGGGAAGAAGGCATCTCCTGCGAATGGCCAGAGTATAGATATGTGGGGTAGTATGGAACCAGCCAAGCCAGCCACACCAGTGGTTCCGAGCATGTCACCTTCATTCTCATGGTCTTCAAACAATGCAGGCACGACACACCAAGCGAATGCCTTAAGCCAGCAGTCCAATATTGGCTTCCGTTCCATCACTCCAGATCAGAAACTGGGCTCTTTCCCGTCTCTTACTCCTGCTCGGCAAGCTTCACCAGTTGCTCAAGTCTTCCCTACTATGCAACCCTCGTCTTCTACCTGGGGAGCCCCGGCGAATCCCAATATTCGATCCCACACCGGCCCACCGGGTCAGTCCTTGGGGTCCATGCCGACTATGACACCCTCGAATCATATGTCCGGAGTGACGGCGCAACCGGCACCCAACTACTCCTCATTCTCGATCCCCCCTCCTCCTGCAGGGAATGTGGTGACCAACAACACTAGACCCCCTCCGATGAACACAGCCAACAGGTTAACATCTTTCCAAGGCACGGCCGCGACACCACAACAGGGAACCCAAAAGCAGGGGTTAGACAAGTATGAGAGTCTGATATAAGGACAATTCTTGTTATTTTCGGCTGATACCCCTTTTTTATTGCTTGTTATTGCTATTTCTATTATTGCACATTCCCATAGTAAATAGTCACTGCAACAGTTGTAATTAAGCAAAGTGAACAAAAGAACAATAAATTAGCAAATCATATGCCAAGCAAATGTAGATCGGAACTCCAATTGGTGATCCGACCGTGGCAAAGGAAACACGTACCTGATTGGTGCCTCTTCATGATATGTCATACTTCGTCGTGAAGCCCCTCCATATGCACTCTATGCGTGGCATTGCGAGATCCGTGTCACCTTTGTTACCCCTCCATCGAATCTCTCGCCTATCGACTCCCCGACTGGCAAACATTTTCTCCTCGTATTCCCATCTAACTCGCGCCATGGACGAAAGCATCAAACAGCATTACCTAGCTGACTCGCCTCCTACCGTGGTGAGACTGGAAGTCAAGTCACACTTCGATACCCTCAAAGACCAAAACTTGAGGAAATATGCGCACTTCATGAGCAGGTACGGTGTTCCTGCGATACACCCGCCAATACCACGCCTTCTAAGACCTATTGGCAGCTAACTTTTTGGAATGTATACAGAGCCGCATTTGAGGGCACTCGAGTCACCCTGCGCCAGGTTTCCCCCGAGTCTGAACCCATCTACGACCTCATCCTATCACTATACCATGCTTCCAATGGCGACTGGAACAGCCTCGCCCAGAAGACACAAGTCAGCTCCGATGATCTCCGTTTCTTCCTTGAATATGCGGGTCAATTCTTGGGCAACTGCGGAAATTACAAGGGCTTTGGTGACTCCAAGTTCATCCCTCGGCTGTCCGCATCCGCATTCGAAGCTCTGTCATCGTCCACTGCGGAGACGAAGGCGGCTTTCCAGAAGGCTAACACCACTGGAGGAGGGATATACGAGACCAGTGAAGAGTCGATGATGCACCTCGGATATCCCAAGCAGGGGCACATGACCACCTACTACCCCGATTCCCGACAATCTCACAGGAGGAAATCACAGCAATTGGTGATTTGATGGAGAAGAAGGGACTTGCGTTGGAGAACACTAGAATCCGGAAGACATCCTCGGGTGATTTCGAGCTTTTGATCGCATCTGGTGTTTCGTCGCCTCCTGTGAGGGACCGGGATCTCGGCGATGTGGTCGCATTCGAGCTTGACGGAGACCTGAAGGGAAAGACGCTGCATCTTGTCTTCGGTGATCACCAGGAAGAGATGGCAAAGATCGCGCACAGCGTTAAGCAGGCGGGACTTGCTGCTGCAAATGAGAACCAGAAGAAGATGTTGGACTCATATGCTCTTTCATTTGGAGCTGGATCAATCGAGGCTTTCAAGGAGAGCCAGCGCATCTGGGTTAAGGACCAAAAGCCAGTCCTGGAGACGAACCTGGGCTTCGTTGAAACATACAGAGACCCCCATGGTGTGCGCGGGGAATGGGAAGGCTTCGTTGCTTTGGTATGACACGTGATGAGTTTATATTTACTGCTATCTCTAACATTCATTTCTAGGTCAATCTGGAGCGCACCAGAGCTTTCGGAACGCTGGTTGACAGTGCCGAAAGCATGATTCCCAAGCTGCCCTGGGGTACAGACTTCGAGAAAGACAAGTTCCTCAGCCCCGACTTCACTTCATTGGAGGTCTTGAGTTTCGCCTGCTCGGGTCTCCCGGCTGGCATAAACCTGCCTAACTATGATGACATTCGCCAGAACCTTGGCTTCAAGAATGTGTCTCTGGGCAACGTTCTCAGCGCTAAGGCTCCCAACGAGCCTATTCCTTTCATTGCTGAGAGAGACCAGGAAGTCTTCCGCGCATTCCGGGACCCGGCCTTTGAGGTCCAGGTCGGCATCCACGAATTGCTGGGTCATGGAACTGGTAAGCTGTTGCAGGAGACAGCGCCGGGGAAGTACAACTTCGACATTGAGAACCCACCCATCAGCCCCGTCACAAACAAGCCCGTGTCGACCTGGTACAAGCCTGGACAGACATGGAGCTCGGTATTCGGTTCAATTGCTTCGTCATATGAGGAGTGCCGTGCTGAGTGCGTGGCCATGGTTCTTGGCTGCGACTTTGGCATCCTGAAGATCTTTGGATTTGGTGATGGCAAGGAAGACTTGGCCGGTGAGGCCGGCGATGTCCTGTACGTAGCCTACCTTTCCATGGCTCGCGCGGGTTTGGTCGCCCTCGAGTTCTGGGATCCGAAGACCCAGAAATGGGGCCAGGCACACATGCAGGCTCGGTATAGTATTCTGCGCACCTTCCTCGATGCCGGTGATGATTTCGTCAAGTTGTCTTACAGCAAGGAGGATCTCTCTGATCTGGAGATCCATCTTGACCGGTCCAAGATTTTGACTCACGGACGGCCTGCCGTGGAGAAGTACCTCCAGAAGCTGCATGTCTACAAGAGTACCGCAGATGTTGAGGCTGGTAAGGGCTTGTACGATGATATTACCTCTGTTGACAGCTGGTGGGGAACCACCGTTCGTGAGGTTGTTTTGAAGAACAAGGTCCCCCGTAAGGTCTTTGTGCAGGCCAATACTATTCTTGAGGGTGACCAGGTCAGCTTGAAGGAGTATGAACCCACTCTCGAGGGTCTGATTCAGAGCTTCGCAGAGCGTAACGTCTGATACGACTTATTTATATAAAAATATTGAAATATTGAAGTACACAAATGAATTGCATATAAAGCGCGTATCTCTCTCCCATGGAAGTCGTTACATATACACATAAATTACCTCCCTTGTGTTGTCTTCTCAGGGGCGTCTGGACGATGGCTTTTGTTCAAAGTTGTCATTGCCCAGGCGTGACTACCCCTACTCCACACCACACTAGTCATACCAACAGTTAGATCATGATTTCTCTACCAGGTCACATTTGATTCGTTTTATTTTCCTTGTGATCTTCATAGTAAAATTCCGAGACATCATGGTTTTCTAACGGCCAACTACGTCACGCAATGCGCCACCGCTACCGACTCTAGGATACAGTACATATGTAGTTCTTCCCGAGTATTGGCAATTTCCAGCCGCGAAATCATCCTCTTATCCTCCTATGGGGATCGTTACATTCTTTCCTATTGAAGCTCTCATGGACTGGATGGTCAAAGTAATACCCAATTTTGTGCTATTCAAAGTCAAGGAAGCCTGGAAACAAGTCTATGATTTGTTCATCGATTGCTTGATGAGGCCTGCTGCCCTTTCTGCGGCAGCATACACAGTCGCCTGGATATCCCCCTGGGGCAGTAATGGAAAAATATAGAAAAGACTTGTTGCATTTTAAGTGCAAATAGATTTTTCAACGATCATATGGCATCATCACTTGATTCATGACGCCAAAGGGAATATATGTACTGATTTGGTCCATGAAGGCTACTCATCTTAAACACCACGTAAAGGTGCAAGTTTGTTTGGGTGCCGTATATAGACCGTATGCGGCGAGGGAATTGGGAGTGTGTTACGCGTTACGCCAATACTTGTTGCAATGATACGAAATGCGGAGGTGCCTGTATACCACCAGAGCTGCTGTTGATAGTTACCATGACTTCGCTATGTTGTAGGCACGCCTAATATTATCCCACAATCATCATCGTCTCTACATATGTAGCAACAGGAAATCCAAATTACATCCAAAACCAAAACCAAACAAAAACAAAAATACAGAGGACACGGCACGTGCCAAGGTCTCGATGGCTAGTGAGGCGCTCGGGCTTACCGCCGTCCCAAGTTGATCTACCCGTCTTCCCCAACCTCTAAGCGCTCTCTTTCTCTAACACTCAATCACTGCGGATTTAGCAGATGAAGCGTATATTTGTTTTATTCATTTTGGAGACAATATTCTTTCACCCTGGTGCTGAAAGTCAATCATCGCATTGGAAAATTGCCAAGACACTTGAACACAGCGACTTGGACGACACTCGTCCCAGACCAGTCGCATTGCTAGACTAAGTCAGCATTTTATCTTTTTTTCCCTTGCGCATATCAGCCTGTCTGACGTGATTCAGGTAATAATAGAAACCACGGTGTCGCGAGAAACGCCGCCGCCGGACCCTTCAACCACGGCGTGCCCGCCCCATTCAGCGGACTCCCTAGAGGAGGACGACGATTATTACACTGCACCTCCACCGCACTCCCCAGCATCAGCGTCGAGTTCCTCACCCGCATATCCTCCGCCATTTTCATCTCTTATCTTCCCATCACTGCCGGACACCAATCGCCCATATAAAGTTACTGAACCTGGACCAGCTTGTCCTCCAGCCTTAGCGCCCCCAGCACCTGTCGAGGAGTCGCTCGAGCCGGCCCCATCTTCAGCAGTTGCTGACACAAAAGCGTCCCTCACTGAACCAAAAAACGAAGGCTCATCCGACGACGGTGAACCACCACCGCCATACACAGAAGGCTATAGTCCACTTGAGTCATTCACCTACGTGATGGCTGCTGCGGGAGGCGCCTCCAGTATCATAACCCAGGTTCAGCAGACCGGGGGGCCGCCAATTAACACACTTGGTGGTGTGTTTGACAATCAAATATGCTTTGTGTGCTTTTCGCTAACATGTTATAATAGATATCGGTGGAGATGAACACGTCGGTCTTGACCTTCGGTAGGATCATGCTTCATTCATATCTCAATTATGCATAGTCTAACGAGTTGATAGTGGTACGCGGTTTACCCTTTCGCGAGATGAGCTGTTGACTTTGCCTGAATTCGTTCTGCTCTCTCTTTTCCCCAATGGCCTCCTCCCAGATGGCCATGCCACAAATGGTTTCCACGACGGGGATGTATTCCCGGTTGATGTATGCAAATCTCTATCTTGAGTATCAAGTTCTTTCTGACTGATATTATCCAGTACGATCCGGTCTCACTTCAGTACATGCTGGATTTCTTCCGAACTGTTGCCCAAACCATCCCTTCATCTCTGCCTTCCGGCTCAAACTCACCAGACATGGAAATGTCGGATCCCATGCAGGGCTCAGCCCGTGACATGCTCCAGGACCGTGCTGGCATCATTGTCCTCCGAGAGGATCTCGACTTCTATGTCATTCCCCCTCGCGCCGACATTGGGCACGATGAAATGCTTGAAGTCAAGCGGGCGGCGGGTAGGTCGTTGTTGAAACAGGATGGCATCTTTTCTGGACTCCGCAAGAGCGAGGAGATTGGATCAACTGAACAGCATCTTATTGAAATGCTGACAGCCGGGTGAGTGGCCTCGAGATTATAATCATGGGCCAATGCTAATATACAATGAAGAGGATTTGATCGTGCTGACCAGTGGGGCCACCGTGCCCCGGAGCCTAACAAGGCAGTAATCTGCAGTCTTGCACTGGCCAAACTCCGCACCGATATCCGCGGAGACCTGTCAAACAACAATTCCGTGGGCATGGCCCAGAAGCTTCTCCTGTTTTGGCGCAAACCTGCCCGCCGTTGCTGGTGGGAGGGCATTGAGCTGCACGACGTCGAGGGCGTCAAGGGGCCAGTAAAGGTCTGGATCAGGCGTGTGTGGACTTTGGAGATGGTAAGACCTCAATCCTCACTTAAAACTCTTCATAGCTAATCCCATCGCAGAGTGTTATTGGGCTCCGCTGATTTTTTTTTTCTCTTTTCTTCTTTCCCTTGCATGTGCGATTATCATTCCCCCGGCCTCGTGCCTCGAAGTTTCGACTGTTATTTTTTTTTCCTAAAGTTGCATCTAAATATGTCTGCAACAAATATTCAACCTTCCATCTTACCGACAACAGCGCTGGCGTACTCATCAGTTTGGGTGTTCTCCTTCCTTTCGGTGTATTCATTTTCTAGTCTGATTGGTAAATTAATTTTTTTTTCTCGTGAATCAGTTTAGTTTGGCTGTGGAGATTGAATATATAGTGCAGATCTAGTTAGAAATTGTAGCCTTCCCCTCACATTCCGTTTGCTTGATTTGGATTTGAGTCTTGTTTCATACCACAATGAGCCCTAATCCAATATGTACATATGTAACTATGTTCTAAGAGAAATGAGCAAAGGCCAAGTGCCTATCGATGATTTTTTACTGTTATTGATACGCCTATTGATGCTTTTGTTGCTTTGGTTTTCTGTCGTGCTGGCCTGAGGCACTAATCACATGATGCCCTCCCTGGAATGGGACTAGCGTCGAATTGGGCAAAGTCGCGCAGAATATCGATCTCAGAGCCAATCTCTCCAACTGGATCATATCTGGATGCCTTTGACGCGATCTTGATTTTTGTCACACATTTACTTTATGCCGTGGCATCTTACAAGTACTCGTTGTTAACCTTTTCGCGCTTGGACCATTCTCAATTGTGCCTCTCTGCAGTGATCAGCCCTTCGAACATCGAGCCGATCATAACAATCGCAAGCTCTCTCTTCTCCCACCCATACCCTCGAAGGGGCATGTTATTGTGCAATTGAATCGCCAACATGTCCCCTCTCCGAGGCTATATCAGTTCCTACCCCCCGCGCATGCGCCAGTATGGAAACGCGTTGCTCACACCTGTCAATCCTCCGTCACAGACCGGTCCGACTCCGCGCACCACGAAGCGTGGAACCACAGCCATCAATTATGCGGAAGATGGATTTGATGACGAGGATTTTGATGAGACCGATGGACCCCGGCGGCCGACGGGACTGAGGAGTCTTCGGCGTGAAGAATCCGCTACCGACAAGTTGGTGCCCTACTCAGAGAAGCTGGGCAAAGAAGTGCATGCGCCGGTTGAGGTGCAAGGCCTCTTTCGCGAGTGGATGATCAAGAGAATGCTGCGACCAGCGTATGTTCCCTATTGCCAGGACTGATGTGGCCATTAACGAGAGCGGCCTCTGTCTTCCCTGTGTATCCTTAAAATCTGGCTAACATACAGCGTGGTGATTCTAGGTGTGCCGATCAACTGCAGATTCAAGCGCAACTCCCCTTGACACTCGTTCCAATCCGAATTGACGTCGAAGTCCCCGCTCATCAACCCCTCGAGCCATTCCCTTTCCCACGCACAGTCGTGGACCCTAGCATCAACCAGACTCTTCCTGCGTATCGCAGACCTGACCCATTGCCACCGTTCCGTATTAAGGATACCTTCTTATGGAACCTCCACGAATCACTCTCCACGCCCGAAGAATTTGCTATTGGATTCGTCCGCGATCTTGATCTCCCAAACCCTCAAGCCACGACCATGACCATCAGCAACCAGATCCGGCAACAACTGGAGGAATACGCTGGCGTCGCTCTCCACCCACTCTTCCAGAGCACAGATGCAGGTACGCTGCCCAGTGCTCCGCCACAGACTGAACCGTCAAGAGACACGTCGACGACACCAGCCGCTGCCAATATTGCGACACCTGATAACCGACCCAATGTGACGTCCACTGTGACCGTGACCAAGGAAGCGCTGGTAAATGACAGCCTTTTGAACCCAGATGACGCATATCGGTGCTTGATCACCCTCAACATCAACCTGCAAAACAAGCTTTACACAGACAAATTTGAGTGGTCTCTACTACACCCACCTGGAATGGCTGAAGAGTTTGCGCGTATCACTTGCGCAGATCTCAGCCTTGGGGGTGAATGGGTTACTGCGATTGCACATGCCATCTACGAGGCGGTTTTGAAGTTCAAAAAGGAAGTCTGCGAAAGCGGTGCTCTTGTCAGCGGCCTCACCGGCTACGGCAACGAAATCGAGAATTTGGCAGCCAATGGCGTGGAGGCTGGCTGGCGTTACGACCCTGAGACCATTTGCGATGAGTGGCAACCCCAGGTCGAGACACTGTCCAAGGAAGAAATCGAGCGGAGGGAAGGGGACCGTGAGCGTCAGATCCGACGTCTGCGCCGAGAAACAGCTAGGTTCTCTTCTACCACGGGCATCACGCCTGAGATCTCAAGGCAGAACAGTGGCAATTACTTCGAGGTAGATAGTGAGACTCCGCTCGGACGTGGAGAAAGGAATAAGCGCAAGCGCCGATTCCGCAGCTTGAGCCCTACAGGCAGAAGTGGCACTCCTGGTGGCCGGGGAACTCCTGATACCGGATCAGGGGCTGGGTACGGTGGCGGCGGTGGCACGCTTTCCGAATGGTAAGGCACATTTACATCTCGCTGGAATATTCACTAATGAATTCTGCCTACAGGGAACGCCAAAGCTGGAGATGCAAGAACTGTGCGGTGTGGGGCACAGCAGTTTGGGCTGTGCGCGATGGTCCAGATGGTCCCCGGGTAAGTGGTCACTCTTGAATGTATTACCAACTGTTTCTAACCATATCATGGTCTAGACACTCTGCCACAACTGTGGCCTGCTCTATGAGCGGGATAAGGTTGCACCGGAATGGTCCAAGGATCTTCATCGCCACGACGTTCCCGTTGGCCGATATGGATAAATTTTCAACGGGATCTTTCCTTACATTAATGTACTATCTTAAGCTTCAATGACCTACTTCACGCCACCGATTTCCTATTTTTCCGTGTCCTTCTCAACCATTTAATCCGTTGTTGTTGCACCTTTCTTTTACCAATCTCGGCGCCATGGCGCATCGCCTTCTGTTCTGTTGCAGGCATCTACTCTCGATTTCCATCTGCAAAATCTAGGGGGGGGTTATTATCATTGTGAATCGCCATATCTTTTTTTCACTTATCACACAACGTCTTTCCTGCCTTCAATGCTTGTTGTTCCATTCCGTGGATGCTTGGAAGGCAGAGAGCTACTAGGAACTAGAGTAGACATTCAATGTGATTATACAATGATACATAATGCCATTTGGAGCTATACAAGTCACCCAGAGACGAACCCCGGGGGAAGATTTGAAGAGGAAAGATCGGGGGGATTTGGGAGGAGGGGGTGGGTTTATACTCCCAACAGACGCACCTTCCCAGAATGAAAATGAAAGATCCCGTACTTTCCTATTTGGCCTTTGTCTCGTAACATGCAAAACAAATGTTCTTGTGGGATGCGCCTTCCTCGCCTCACACTTCCATCTTCCATTTACCTGAATAGGGATTTGATATTCTGGGATGGCCTTTTGACGGTAACTTCGCGCCTTCCATGTCTATATACATATGTAGGGATGGCTATATATGGCCCACTGGCAGTGTGTCTCGTCAAATCAACCTCCAAGGAACTTCAGGATATGGTCAAAGCCCTCAGGTTCCTTAACCCAATGGCCGTCACCCTCTGCGCCAGTAAACTCCTGCCAGTCGACGCGTACCATAAGCCTCCGCAAAACTTGACATGCCTGTCGTCCCAGCTCCACAGATAACCATGGATCATCTGATCCATGGCTTAGAAACACAGGCGTAGATAAAACAGAATTATGAACAGGCTGATCAGAGCACGATATCTCAGCAATTTCATCAAAGTAGAACCCGGATATTAGGCCCTGTGCCTGAGAACTACCAGGACTAAAGGATGGATCGGATAGTAACTGCTCTAGCTGCTGCGAGAATGGCAACCAACCACAAAAGCCTAGTAGACCACCTAGTGGGACTTGGATTCGGCCCGTCGCGGTTGCAGCCAAGAACGCCCACAGGGCAGTTGCCATCCCCTGGCTCATGCCTCCAAGATAGATGTGGGAAAATCGCCCATCTAAAAGTCGAGCTTCCTCCTCGAGAATATCGAGGATGTGTAAGACTGACTCTCTTATTCCGTCTTTCTGTAGTTCCTGTCGTTCGTGGATATTGTCTAAGGAGTAGGCGTCAAACCAGGCGCACATCTCGTCTTCGAATGTAGTGCTCCATCGGTCGCGGGAGGTTGGAAAGACCCAGCGGTAGGAGGGTAGACAGGAGGGCAGGTTTTTACCTTTGGAGGTTGAAGATGAGAAAAGTTCTTCGGCGAACTCGGGGCCATCGCTGCCACGACCATGTAGGAGGATAACCGTGTGGGTATGGGTGTGGGGGGCTTGGGGGTGGTGGATGTGGGGTTTAGGGAACTCCATGTTTCCTGTTCTTTTCTCTTTTGATACTGCCCAGGTGATCTGGGAGAGGTCAGATAATTTTGGGATTTTTAGTTCGGTTGGGCACCCTCGTAGTTAGCGGTCAGCGGTCACCTTGTCAGTTTAAGCGGTTTACTATCAAAGGCATCTTCACGGAGGCTTTACGAGGGAAACGCCGGTTTATAAGGATTCTACTATATCTTCATATTGCTCATTTCCTGGCTAAGATCCAGTGAAACGCGACACTCCGCAACACTCCATTTTCTTCTTCGCAATCCACGGCAACTTCATCAATCTCCATCTCAAAGCCAATATCTGTGAGGAGTCTCCTCATTTCATTTCTACCCCAGCCACTCCAATGCATTGCCCCTTTTGTGCCACCCAACCAAGATTCATCAGAAGCGCTCGCAAACCCAGTCTCAGGGAAATTTGCGAGAAGCCGTCCCCCAGGTTTCAGCCAATCGTAGATACGACGAAGGATCGCAGTTTGTTCGTTGCGTGGCAGATGAAAAATGGAATACATGGCCATCACAGCATCGAAATGCTCCTGCTGAATTCTAATTCCATCATATCCCCTGGTATCAGGCTCACGGAATCAGGAAGTCGCTCTTTTGCCATGGCGATCTGAGTGTCGGATATGTCATTGGCAGTGACGTTGATGTCCTCACGCGATGCCAACAGTTGAGTGCACGGCACTCCGGCGCCGCATCCTAGCTCAAGGATGTTAATTTCGCGGCTTTTCTTAGCAGAATCAAAGGATCGAAGCATAATATCGAGATAGGAAAGGCGTCTTTCATGGGAAGGTTGTGTCCAGTTCAGGTAGACTTCGGCAATCTCATCATAGGCTTTCTTTATGTCGTCCTTGATTTGATGGTTATCGATGGCCTCGGACATTATGATGGAGCTGTTGTCTTGTAGTGTGCTGAATGGTGAATCTCGTCAGAAAGAGACACTATTCATTAGCAATGACTCATTTGGCAATTTAGACCTCGGGGAATATGACTAGTTGTTTTTATGGTAACCTGATGAGGGTTAGTGTAGTTACGAGACCCGGGTAATTGGAATATTCTCTTCTGATTCGTGGCCGATTTGCATAAAATGTACTGAGGTGCTATGGTAACTTTTACCTGTATTAACGTATCTCCAACAAGAACATCCCCTACTCTTTCGGGAAAGGCCATTTCCAGTTGCGAATATGTTCGGGATCAACCCCATTATCGAAAGCCTCGGACTTGGCCGCAAACTGCTCGTTGTACAGCTTCTCTCTCACACCAGCTGCCGAGTTACCAAGAGTCTGAATCAAATCAATGGCAGCCATAGCGAGACTGTATCGATCGGTGTCATTGCGCATAGCCAGTTCAAACGGTGTGTCAATGTTGCCCTTCTCTTTGTACCCTCTAACATGCAGGTTATGTTGACCAGGTCGCTTGTACGTGAGTCGGTGGATGAGCCAGGGGTAGGAGTGGAAGTTGAATATGATGGGCTTGTCGGTGGTGAAAATTGACCTCCATCTCTTATCGGACATTCCGTGGGGATGGTGAATAGCGGAAATCAGTCGGAATAGATCCACCACATTAACAAAACGGACCTTGAGCTGTGGGAGATATTCACGTAGTAGTGCGGTCGCGGCTAGGGCTTCGTGGGTCGAAACGTCACCGCAGGATGCCATCACGATATCCGGCTCGGCGCCTTGGTCGTTACTGGCCCAGTCCCAGATTCCGAGACCCTTGCTACAGTGCGCGACGGCTGCATCCATGTCCAGGAACTGGATGTGCTCTTGTTTATCGGCGACGATCACATTCACGTAGTTGACACTGCGGAGACAGTGGTCCATCACGGAGAGGAGAGTGTTGCCATCGGGCGGGAGATAGATGCGGACCACCTCGGGGCTCTTGTTAGCCACCACATCGAGGAATCCGGGGTCCTGGTGGGTGAAGCCATTGTGGTCTTGTCTCCAAACAGTCGCAGTGATCAGGATATTAAGAGACGAGACTCGGGCTCTCCACTCCACTTCAAGGCACTTCTCGATCCACTTGCAATGCTGGTTGACCATGGAATCAATGACGTGGATGAAAGGCTCATAGCTGTTGAGCAGTCCGTGCCGCCCAGAAAGAATGTAGCCTTCCAGCCATCCTTCACAAGTATGTTCACTGAGGATCTCCATCACGCGGCCATCGGGAGAGAGGTTTCCTCCATCTTTATCCTCTTCAAAGTAATCCCCCATCCAGACTTTCTTGCCTGCTTTGTACACCTCGGAAAGCTTGTTAGATTCAGTCTCATCGGGGCCAAAGAGCCGGAAGTTGTTCATGTTCTGAGCGACTACATCACGAAGGAATTTCGCCATGTTGGCCATGCCTCCCTTGATTGTCAGTCCAGGATCAATATCCTTGAACCCGTACTCTCTGAAATCGGGAATATGGAGCGGCCGGCGCAGGAGACCTCCGTTGCCAACAGGGTTGGCACTTATCCGCGAGTTGCCCGTGGGTGCGAGTTCCTTCAGTTCCTGAATCAATGTACCATTCTCGTCGAAGAGCTCTTCTGGTTTGTAGGCCTTCATCCACGTCTCCAACACCTTAAGATGAGCGGGGTTGGTGCGAACATCAGTGATAGGAATTTGATGCGTGCGCCAAAATCCCTCGAGAAGATGGCCATCAACCTCCCGTGGAGCCGACCATCCCTTGGGTGTGCGCAGAACGATCATTGGCCAGCGAGGTCGGAACGGGGTCTTTGTCTCTCGAGCTTTCTTCTGGTGCTCCTTAATCTCTGTGACACATTGCTCGAGTGTAATCGCCATGGCTTGATGCATGCTGTCAAAGTCACTTCCTTCCACGAAGTATGGCTTCCATCCATAGCCAACGAGCAAAGAGGTAAGTTCATCGTGGCTGATCCGTGCAAGTACCGTCGGGTTGTTGATCTTGTATCCGTTGAGATGGAGAACGGGCAGGACTGCTCCATCATTGATCGGGTTCAGGAACTTCGTGCTGTGCCAGCTGGTTGCAAGTGGGCCGGTCTCGGACTCGCCGTCTCCAACCATGGTCAAAGTAATGAGATTGGGGTTGTCAAAGACGGAGCCAAAGGCATGCGACAATGAATATCCCAGCTCGCCTCCCTCGTGGATGCTGCCAGGTGTCTCGGGGGTCGCGTGGCTTCCAATCCCACCAGGAAAAGAGAATTGTTTGAAGAACTTCGTCATGCCCTCCGTATCCTCGCCTTTATCTGGGTAGACTTCCGAATAGACACCCTCAAGGTAAGATTGTGAGATGATCCCGGGGGCGCCATGACCGGGGCCTGAAACGAAAAGAACATCGAGGTCGTATTTCTTGATGAGACGGTTCATGTGCATCCAGGTGAAAGCTTGCCCGGCATCGGAACCCCAATGACCCAAGAGTCGAGCTTTGAGATGCTCTAGCTTAAGAGGCTCTTTGAGGAGTGGGTTGTCGCGAAGATAAAGCATTCCCAAACATAGGTACATGCTGGCACGAAACCAGGCATTCATCTTACGGATTGTCTCGGCGTCGAGAGGCTTCCCTTCCACTGTTGAACGAGCCTCTCCATAGGCGGAGATGCTCTTTTCGCCTGCCTTTGATGCCATTATGTGGATCTTTGCTGGAATGGAGATGTTGCAATATGCAGGGGAACCAATCCCTCGGTGTGGTCTGAGGATCCGACAAAGATAGAAAGTTTGTACACTGGAGTTTTAGATGCTAAGAAATGGTAAAGTTCACGATGAAGAAAGAAAATGCTTTCAACTGGCAGCAGAGATTTTTTGTCAATTATACTGACAGACTTATTGTCTGATAAGTCAATGACGTGTGATTTGTTTGCTATCTGCGAATGGATGCATTAAGCATGAATCATGACCTAGGTACTTATGCACATGTGTAAATTATCATAGTTAATAAAACATGATTATCAGATAGACCAGTCCTGTCATGAAGTTACGTAGTTATGCTGTAAGGAAGTGGAGCAAAGGGAGTAGAATGTAAGTGTCATTGAGTTCATGGACTGTCCACAGCTATATATATATAACCGGAGAAACCCCTGGAACATTGTTCCTCCGGTCGAATAACCTTCACCATTTTACCTCTTTGTTTTGACTTGGTGCATCTCATTTCCAATATCTCTCCTCCGAAAACGATAAAGAGGCATGAAATGATATATTCAATAAGGATAGGTCTCCCGTGGCGTCTATTGCTACATACTCCAGTAATCGACCATGTTATTCTCACGATATCAGATCAACAGCCTGTATTTCGCAATTCTGGAGTGATACATTGAATGTAGTATATGTATGTACCTATACGTACCGGATTTTCCCTGGCGTGTGGGGCTTTCCTATTTGATCTGCCGCCGCTTTTATGAGGGTGCTCAGGCTCAAGCTCACTGAGTAGATGTCAGCACGGACTCAGATCAGTGATCATGCTCAGTTCACTCACGTGTAGAATGACTATTGCTTAGTGAGTGCTTAGTGAGTGCTCATTAGATGCTCCCTAATTACTCAGTGATGCTTAGTGTCCAATCAGTGAGCAACACTGATACACTTAGCCCACCGCAGACTATACCTAGAAGGGATTAGCCCCTATAGGGTCGTTTATACTATAATAGTTAGTTCGTTAATAGTATTGCTACTACCCTCAATTTTTGGAGCACTATATCTTGTTAAGGAAATACGCTATAACGAAAGGGCGTAGGATAGAGTGGAGAGCCCTATCCGTTTTATGATATTACTTCTATCTTTCTTTCAATTTAGAGCGGCTCGAGCTTAAGATCTCAGATATAAAAGCAAACCGTATAGTAGCATTAGTATATAATAATTAACCTATCTTCTATCTAAGCGCCTTTTACCTTAGACATTAATTTAATATTATATTCTATTATATTAAATATATCCACTACCTCTAGGTCGCGCCGCACTTGATTATAGGCCGAAAAGACTTCTTTACTAAGCGCGATAAACTCGCGAAGGAAAGGCGCTAGCTATAGCGGGAAAAGAATAGTTATACCCCCGGAGCCTATAAATAAAAGGACTTAATTCGGGAGAAAGACAAAAGGCTTCTAAAAACTAACGAAAAATACTAAGAAACTATAAATCTTTAGCTCGAGTGAGTTATATAGTATCTAAAGTAGCAATCCTTTCCTATTCACGTATTCTACTAACCTTCCTTTAGATTTACTATAGACCTAGAGAATAGGTACGAATATTATAAAACTTCCCTCGGTTCTCCTACTCTAATATATAAGATAATTAAAGCGTATATTCGCTAGTACGTAAATTCTATTTAAAGACGACTAAATAACGATAGTCTACCTATAGTAAGAACTATAAGTACGTATACTAAGCAATTCTTTAGTGGATTCGAGTAATTTATAAGAACTAAAATTGTCCTAGACGATCAAAAGGAAATAAAAATAGTTGGTTCTTCTATAACTTCCCCTCTAATTTTATCTTAAACTTACCTAGATATAGTGGATTAAAAAGACTTTGATAGTAGATAGCGTCGTTATAGACTAGAAGAAAGAGAAACTTAACTTTACAAAGTAAGACTTTTTAAGAATAGTCTTATCTTTATAGTAGACTAATTACTAAATATTTATTCCGGGACTACTTAAAGTTATTATCTTATTTGCTCTCTAGCTATATCTCTTTACTAGAGTAAGAGTCGGAGCTTTTATACCCTCTAGTAAGGATAAGTATAAAAGAGGTCTTCGATATAAAGTAAGGTATCTTTACTCTAGCGATATTATATAATATTAATCTCTATTCTAGTATATTAAGTTAGTTCTATTTCCTTTATCTATAGGTCGTTAGGCGGTAGGTTAGAAGGTAGATTAGAAGTAGCTTAAAAATCGTCGATATAAAAAATATATAATATAAGTTAGAAGGATATAGTGGTATATTTATCGAATATATAGGAATTTATTAATTAGTGTTTCTAGATTCGGAATTAGTATCTAGGATAGCAATAGGCCGTAATTTATATCGGGCTACCTTCTTCTCTCCCTCGTATTAGTATATAGTACTATTTATAGGGTAGATAGTATAGATAATCTAGCGTAGTTTAATCTTTTAAATAGCGAGATTCTATTATAATAGAAGGAAGAGTACTTAGATAAACTAGTTCTTAAATATACTATAGCGGACGGGCCTTAAAAGATACCTTTAACGAAATAAAAATTTTGTTCTTACTTATATCAGATTTTTACTATTATAGGGTACTTTAGTGAATTAGTAACGATCTATTATATATAACAAAACCTTAGGAAAAAAGTCGAAAGTAAGCCCCCTATACTATATAAATATAATAGATATAAGAGAGAGATCTTAATACTAAGTTTTATTATAGAGAGAAACGGCTCTATACCTATTAGTCAGATACTAGTATATCAGGGGCTAAACACTTTTCCGGAGTATTATTAAGCCTACTATTCTTCTATAGATATAGTAGGAGCTATTCTAGATAAAGAAGACTAGTCCGACTATATTAAGTACTTCTAAGGTTATATTTAATATTACGAACGTGGCTTACTAGATAAGTTACTAGTAGAGATTAAAGAGAGTATTTTAGAAAAACTAGATATAGTAGTAATAAGAGCCTAGATCGAGTTATTTATATAGAACTATAACGAGGATTGCCTTAAGGATAAGAAATTAGAATATAAGAAGGCGCTTATTAGGTATCGCCTTTCCGAACTTAGGCAATATTAAACTCGATAGGTATAGAAGAAGAGAGACTAGAAAGTTATTAATCGAGGAAAAGAAGAGCTAACCTATTCGGAAAATAATATTCGCGTACGTACTTAGATATTAATTATACCTAAGATTACGCGAATCGTAATAGCTATATCCTTAAATAAAGAGCTTTCCTTTAACAAAAAACTTCTCTTTATCGAAGATCTATAGATATAGTGTCTCTATGATTTTGACGTGGTATACCTCCTAAATAAAAGCCTAGTATAAGGCCTCTATCCTATAAAAGGTTACTAAATTAATATTATAAAGTAAGCTCCCCGATCTAACGATAATCTAGCGGATACTAACTCTACTAGTCTAAGGAAATATAATAGAAGTGCTTATATTTATAGATATATTCGGCGTAAGAAAGTATTTAGCCTTTAAATATCAGAGTTAGAGATATAGTTTTACTATAAATATATAGACTAGTATTTATCGAGTTAATAGCGGGATTATTATAATACCTATCTCTAGTCCTAGAAAGCCTAGCACTACGAAGTAATTATCTACTATTATACCGTTATTCGTCCTAGCTACTACCCCTTCTATTTATAGGACCTAGATCTCTTTATAGAAAAGCGTTTACGATACTAGCTACGAAGTGATAATCTAAGAGAATATATTAAAGGGCAGCACTTAGCTAAAATTAGGTATTATTAGATAAAACTAATATATAGATACTCCCAAAGCTTCTATAATAAGCGTGACCTCCGACTTCACTTATATAACGCGTATAGGCTTAAGGAAACTATATAGCAAAATCTAATACTACCTAGTAAGAGAAAGCGCACTTATAAGTTAGAAGCCTAAATATCTTCAATAGGCCTACAAAAGGGTCATCCTAAAAAAGCCCGATTTTACTATTACTTATATCCAAGTTATAAGCGTGAGGACTATATATTAGAAGGGTCTTCTATCCCCGTCCCGGCCTTACTCCCGTCTATTGAAAGGAATCTAGAATAATACTCAGGGCAAAGTATTTATAACAAATATAGCGTCAGCAACTAGAGCAACTTAGTAGAACCATACTTCTCGGAGTTAGTTTCCTTACCCAGCTTAGGACTAACAAAATATATATAGGCTGCTAATACCTTATAACACTATTATCTAAAGAAAGCGCGCCTTTTATTACTTATAAGGACTATACTTATATTTAATCTATTCTAATAAGGCTTAAACCCTTATTATATATTTAGTTTAGGCGTTAGGGGTCGTATATCTCGACGACTTATCGACTAAAGACGATCTAATTATTGTTTAAGCATTAATAACTTAGTAGGGCTAACCGGTTACCGATAACTATAGTTAACCGACTATTAGAAATTATTAACTAGCTATAAAGTCCTACGATAATAGTATTAGCAATACTTATTATATCTAGGACTATAATCTAGATAATTAACGTTTTCGACTATAAGTCCTTATATATTTCACCCTCGCTCTAGGCTAATATTATCTAACTTCTACCGCTTATTAGACTAGTTAGGCAGCCTTTCTATCTAAACTATACTAGGGTATATCCGCCTAGACACTTAAGGAAGGGGAATAAGATAATTACCTCTACTCCTATATAAAAGCTCCGAGCCTAAACCTATTTTCCTCGTAAAGAACTATATAGTATATCACTTATAGGCCGCAAGTTCTCTAAAGTTCTATCTCGTTATCTTTCTAGCTAGCTACTAACTTCCCTAGTAGAGATTGCTTTAGAATAACTCTCTATAGCCGAAGTATATACCTAATATACTGTACCGTTTATATTTTACTACGCGGTCGAGAAGACCGTCGCTAATAGTATACTTAGGACGTTCTTAATAATATAGTCGTAAAAGACTATAGCGTCCTATACTACCGCTTCGCCGGAATCTCTATACGAATATTGCCGGTACTTTATACTATAGCGATCTTCGCCTTATAACCGTTTCGGGATATCACTAAAGCTACTAGTTTAAGCCCCTCACTATAATATCTTACTAGTTTAGTATTACTTTACTTAGATATATAACTAAGCTATAAGACTTTAGGCTAAATTTAAGCACAAGAGTTTATTAAAATAACTCGATCTACTTTCTTCTTATATTTAATATATCCTAGGGCCCGACGGCGCTAGCGCGGTTCCTTAGGGTCTAGTACGATAATCGATATATAACAACTTATCTTCGTAGTATAGCCGAAAATCGAGGCAGTCTAGTTCAAAATATTCTAAGATAGCATCCTTCCTATCTCACATTAGCGTGGTCGAGAATAACGGGGTTTACCTTACTAGTTCTGGTATAACTCCTAAAAAGTAGCTAGAGTATCCTAGCCTTATATATAACTCGGAGAGATAGCGAGTGTGATATTTATCTAACGCTCTAAACCCCGAGCCTATAAATCGCGTTCGAGTTACTCGCTCGCTTATTTCTCTACCTCGCTTAGCAAATACCCTTCGCTCTCGTAAAAAGAATCACTAGCTAGTAGGTCTATTAGAGTAGAGTATATTAGGACAGAATATAGATATCTGAATCTTTAGGAATTGGCCTAGGCTTTTATAGATAGATTGGCTAAGTATACTAGCCTACTAGCTAGCTAGCTTCTAATAGGTTAGACCTAACGAGTACCTACCTTTTAGTTTAAATAAGCTATTTATTAAATTAACCGTTTAAATTCGATTTCTACTAAACCTATCTAACTAAGCGTTTATTATATCTCTTAGTTATTATATCTTTATACTATCAGATTGTTTCTCTAACTATTAATAATCGTATCGGGGTTTAGAGTAACTTCTAGGCCCTTAACTATCAATTAGATATAGGACGGATCGAAATTAGTTTCGCCACTTCTATATAGATATTCTTTCTAGTCTCTAGGGGTTCTAGAATGTTAACCTAGTAAATAGCTAAATAGATAGATATCTACTTACTCGTTTAGAGATATAATAGGATATAGAGTAACTAGACTAAATTTAAATACTACCTATGATACGCGTAGATCTTTAATTAAGCACGAGAGGTTATACCTAAATAGTTCGAGGCACGATATTATACATAACATTATCGGTAGCGGAGCGCTATCTATATCGGAGGGGCCGCTAGCTATAGTAAGTATACTACCCGAGTTTCCTTAATTATCGACTACTAACTAGTATTGTAATATCTATTAAATAGGCTAAGATAATTATTGTATAGCTAGCCGAGAGACTTTATCTAATTAATATATGTGCCCTTACTAAGACGGTCGGAAGTATCTAATAATATATCTATAATTAAGTATTCTTTATTTACCGATAATACTTTAAGCGTTAGGGCTAAGATCGTGAATATAGTATAGGTCTAGTCTTATAAATAGTCCAATTTTAAAGAAGCCACTAAGGTTCTTTATCTAGTAAATAAAGAGAACTAATATTATGAATTAACTATTTAATTCCGTCCTATCACCCACTCTTTACTATAGGTATCTATAATAAACAATATTTCCTAACTTTATTAGTCCCGATCACTAGTAATAATAGAAAACACGCCCTTATAGCCGATAGAGGAAGGCTTATCCTCCTAATTATAGATACTATATCCACTAGTTAAAAAGCGATAGAATATCTCTCTTACTTATATAGAGTGTCGCTAAAAGCGAATTAAGGTTAGAATATAATAAATTATTTATATCCTAATACTAATAGGATCTAGTATTCTAGTATAACTCTATATATAAACTATACCGCGAAAGGTTATCAATATTTCTATAGCAATAATCGTAGACGTAAAGCTTATAGTATCGAGTCGTCTATATTATATTAAGCACTGCTCTACACTATAGTTAAACTCCGCTCTAGAAACCCGGATACCGTAAGGTCATTTATTTTATAGATCCGAGCCTTATAAAGCGCTCGAGATAGAACGAGTTTTCTCCTTAGTGAGAGTAGATAGGATGATTAGGCTATCTAATAAAGGGAAGATAAAGGATTTGCTATAAGATATAAATATGGTAGGGGTAGAAGAGGGGTAGAAGAGGGGTAGAAAAGGTGGTAGAAAAGTAGAAAAGTGAGGAGAACAAACTATAGTAATAGCGCTTTTGTACTATTTCAATAATATAATGAATACTTAACTTACTAAGCGCTAAGAGATATAGCCGCCTAATCGCCCTAATAAGGCGACTATATTCCTAAATATACGTAGCTAGATATAGATATACGGAATATATATATAATAAGTCGTATATATTATACCCACAGAATCGAGAATATATTATAAGTCTTCCTTACTTTTATACGTATAAAATAGTATCACTTCTTATACGCCTTGAATTATAAGACTTATAAAACTTCCCCTTGTACTTTTATAGGATATCCGCTCTAATATACTATTCGAGTAGGAGGTATATAAAGCTATACTAATCGGCTATAGTACTTTCCTAATATATCTTCTAGAAAAGATAACTATAAATATATTAGAATCTCTTACTATTCCTATTATTAGACTAGCAAAATTTAGCTTCTTTAAATTAGCGGTCCCCTAACTATTAGAACTTAACGTAGGCTTCTTATTATATCTCTTAGCACCTAAAGCCCTTTAAATATAAGCTAATATATTGTACCTTTATTAGTTAATAGTGATAGCCTTAAGAAATTTCTTAAACTAGTTAGTATACTAGCTTTAAGTCCTAAATCCTAAACTATGTCCGCTATTCTTAGAGAAATCGCCTACTAGCGTGAATAAGTCTATATAAAAGATAAAGAGCTAAGGAAAGCCTAAGACTAAGTGCTTAATCTAGAGGAGAGAAAGCGAGTTACTATCGAGGAAATATTTATAGCTAATAAGGGCGAAAGGGTAAAGTAAAAAGACGCTCTTAACCGTATCGAGTCACTTCGTGTATTAGTTAACTAGAAAGATAAATATTTTACTAAATACTCTAAAGAAGTATAAGGTCTCCGCTAGTAGATAGACAGTATTGAGTTATTATACATATTAGAGCTTGATAAAGTTTCTTAATTAGCGAAGGATATTAGCACACTCTAATAGAATTTAAAAGAGAAAGATAAGACGATTAATAGGATAAAGGCTACTAGATCAAGTCTTAAATCAATATTTTTATTAGCGTAGAAGAAGATAGAAGAGCTAGAAGCTAAAAAAGCCTCTTTAGATTAAGTACTATAAGTGAGCTAAGGCTAACTCTAAACCCTAGAAAGTTTCACTATTTAGTAATTAGAGCTAGACGAAAATTTAATATAAGCTATATTATACGTATTTAGCAAAGTTCGTATACTAATTGATCTTATCTAGAATAGCTAGCTTTTTAGATCTATAGGTCTTTGCTTTAAGCGAGATATTCGCTATTTCTCCATAGTATGCCTTACTAATATAATATATACACTATTATACCAACATGCCCCTATAATCCTTATAATCTTTATAAGGATTATAGTATATAGTGTATATAGCTATAAAGTCTCGTTAAAAACCCATATATGATTAAAACCTTTTAGGATAAAATATTATAATTAGAAAAGAGTGCTTTATAGCCTTTTAGTCTTTATATATCATCTAGCTAAGCTAGATCTATATAAGACTTATATAAGGCATTATTGACATTTTTAGTAAGAAATCAGCTAGTATATATTTAGAAGGTATTTAGGTTATATTAACCTTTCCTTCTAATATAGCTTGCCTTATAAAATGGTATATAATTTCAATATACTTTGATTGCTTATAAAATTCTGGATTCTCAGCTAACTTTTTAGCTGAATTATTATTAACTAAGATTATAGGTATACTAGATATATACCCTAATTCTAGCTCTTTGTTTAAATAATTAAACATATTAGCTAGATATATAGCTTCTTTAGTAGCTTCTTTTAAAGCCATATATTCAGCTTCACAGCTACTAAGTGCTATAGTCTTTTATAGTTAAGAATTCCAGCTAATAGGATTATTTAATCCTATAGAGGGGCTTAGGCTAAATATATAGCCCGATATAGATTTTCGTTAATCTATATTATTACCCCAATCAGAATCAGAATAGCCTTTTATATATAGGTCTTCTCCTAAGCACTTATATACTAATCCTAATTTAGGATATACTAGTAAATATTTCTATATCCTATTAAGGGCTATAAAATACTCCTTACTAGGATTACTTATATATCTAGCATAGTATATAGTAGTAAAGGTTATATCAGGCCTAGTCTTTAAGGCTAAATAGAGTAAAGACCCTATTTGTTTCTAATAGTTATTAATATCACTAGGGCTTACGCTAGTGTTATTTTTCTTTAATTTTAGCCCCGGTTCACCTAGTATTTTAATAGGCTTATAACTAGGATTATTTGATATAGAGAACTTTTTTAATAGTTTCTCTATATACCCTTTTTGGTCTATATATAGTGTTTTTGTCTAGTAATTAATTTTAATATCATTACCTAAGAATATTAATACTATACCAATTTCTTCTATCTTTATATAGTAGCTAATTTTAGCTACTATATTTCTTATATAGCCTAAATCTTTATATATAACTAATATATCATTAACGTGATATATAAGTATATATTAATCTTTAGAGTTTATATAAACACCCTTATCATAGGGGAATACTCTAAAGTCAAATTTGGCTAATATTTTAGATAGATATTTATACCAGAGTCTAGGGCTCTATTTTAGACCATATAGTGCTTTCTTTATGTTGGTATAATAGTGTATATATTATACTAGTAAGGCATACTATGGAGGAAAGAGAAGCTATATCTATTCTACCGGTGCTATCTAAGAGATCCTTGGATATACACTATACGGTAGAATTATTAATATAGCTAGCCTCCTAGTATCATAATGAGATAATAAAGATATCATGAAGATATCATAGATTATCTCAGATTTGCCTCCTAAAAGGGTATAAAAGCATGCCTGATTTCTATCTCTGATGAAATGTAACTTACTTCTTAATTTTATTCTGATCTCTAACATAACCCTATTTCCTATTTAGGATAAGTATAACCTATCTAACATATCTTATATAATCCTATTATATAAGATTATATAAGATTACATTCCCCTAAATAGTTATAGTCTATACTAGACTATAATATATTATCTGCTAAATTGCTCACAGGTTATGAGCCCGGCCAGTAACCTATTTCCTATTTAGGAAATCAAGGTATATATTTCCTATTAAGGAAAGGCCGAGACTTTACCGAATCATTTCCGACTTATTTTCGAATTCTATATACTACTATAGTATATTACTATAGATAGTATATAAACTTTATATACTATATCTTAATATAGTATATATATTTGTTGCATATATACTATATCCTAATATAGTATATACACTTAAAGCACTATATACTATTAATAGTATATAGCACTACTCCGATATTATATCTTTCTATGGCCTCCCTAGAGAAGATATATCTCCCTAAATTGAAGGGATCGGAGAATTATATCATCTGGTCTATTAGGGTAAAAGCTGCCCTAATAAAAGATGATTTATATACCCCTATAGAAAACCCTTCTATAGGAGTGAAAAACAATAAAGCTATATCTGTTTTAAAGCTTTATTGTGATGATGGACCACTACTATATCTTAAAGATATAGAAAGTGCTTATGAAGCCTGGCTAAGACTCGAAGCCCTATATAATCCTAAAGGGTTTACTACTGAATATTTAACCCTAAAAGATTTCTTTAATACTATATTGAGTGATTTTAACTCAATGGAAGAGTATCTTAATAGGGTTAAAACACTAGTAGATGACCTTAAAGGAAAGGGTATAGACCTACCTAACTAGGTAGTTATAGCCTGGGTCCTAAATAGTCTTAATGAAGACTATAATGGGTTTATTCAAAATATAACCCAATTATTAAGAAATAACCCTAATGCGTATACTATTGAATCTCTATTTTCTAGCTTAATTGATGAAGCTAGAGGTAGAGAATCCTACGCTTATAGGGGAAGTCATTATACAAATATTATGATGCTTAAACATAAGCATCAAAGGTCGTATAAAAATAAGCCCTTTAAGGGAAAATACTGTCAGTATTGTAAGGTTATTAGTCATAATACTAATAGCTGCTGGCTATTATTTCCTAATTTAGCACCTAAAGGCTGGAAGCCTAGAGGTAAAAGGGCTAAAAAGGCTATTAAGCCACCTATCTCAGCTACTAGTGAGTCCTATAGAGCTAAATTAGCTAATATAGCTAATAGCCCTAAGTCTCCTAGCTAAGCTAAGATAAATGAACATATCATATCTAATATAGTAGATACTCCAAAATCTACTAAAGATATCGATATGTTAGATCTAGTTGATAAACTAGATGAAGACCTATATACTAGTGTTGAAAAACAGCCTCCTAAGGAGGCTAGTAATCAACTACTAGATATAGATAAACCTTATAAATGTGAAGAGGTATGTCCTCTTTTGACATATAGTACTATATCAAGTACTAAAGGACCGCTAGATAATATAGGATTAAATCCTATAAGTGGAAAAGTGGACTTTATTCTTGATAGTGCTGCTACTATTAGTACGGTATGCAAATTGGAATACTATTCTTATTACGAACCTACCACTACCTTGGTAAGGTGGGGTAAGGCTAATACAACTAAAGCAACTTATAAAGGTGATATATATATAAAATCTAATACTGGTTATATATACTTATTAAAGGATATATATTATATACCTAACTTAGGTATAAATTTAATAAGTATTCACCAGTTATATGATTTAATAGCTTTATTTATAAAAAATAAAGCCTATTTATATACACTATCAAAAAGAATAGTTGCTATTGGTAATAAGAAGGACAACCTCTATTATATAAATGCCACTATACTAAAAAGGGCTATTAATACTAAAGTAGATGCTAAGACTGATCACCTTAGTATAACTACTAAAAGTGATAATAGCTATATTCCAGAAAGGACTATTAAAAATAGTATTATTAATACTATTAAATTGTGGCATATAAGATTAGGGCATGTTAATATACAATCCCTAAAAATCCTTCTATTAAATCTCCTAGGGATAAGAATATCTCTAGAAGAAATTAAGGCTTTTCTTAAAGAAAAATGTAAGGTATGTCTATTATCTAAAGATAATAGAAATATCTATCGGAAGTCAGATGATCCTACTAAGTATGAAATCTTAGATAGGATACATAGTGATTTAGGTGGACCTCTACCACCTACCTATAATAAATATAGATATTATATCACCTTCCTAGATAAAAAATCCAGATATCTATAGATAACCTTACTATATAATAAAGATGATGCTTATAAAGCATTTGAAAATTATAAAGCCTTAATAGAAAACACTACTAATAGGAGGATTAAAGAACTCTTTACTGATAATGGTAAAGAGTATATAAATAAGCAATTTAAATTAGCCCTAACTAAATATGGTATTAACCATATAACTACTCCTAGTTATACTAAGGAGCCTAATAGGCTAATAGAGAGAATGAATCTTACTCTATTTAATAGGGTGAGAGCATTACTTATACAATCAAAAAGCCCTAGCTATTTATGGGGAGAAGCACTGCAGGCTACTACCTATATTTATAATAGGACTCCACATAAAGCATTGGGATATAAAACACCCTTTGAAGTGTTTTATAAGAAAAGACCTAATATACAAAATATTAAGGTCTAGGGCTCTTTAGCCTATTATTATACAAATAAATATAAAACTAAGCTATCTCTTAGAAAGGAAGAAGCTATAGTTATAGGCTATAGTGATTATAAATACTATAAGCTATGGGACTATAAAAGGCTAAAAAGCCTGTGGTCTAGGGATGTCACGATATGTGAAAATAAATTTCTAGAAAGACCACCTAGAAATATAAATCCCTATAAAAACAGTCCCTATAAAGAAACTGAGCTTATAAGCTCAGAAAAGGTTAATATAGATCCTATAACTATATCTCCTGATAAGGAAGATAATAAGGTATTAACTAGAGCTAAGAACTCTAGAAGAATTGCCTCAGATCCTAATCATAGGATAGAAGTGCAAGTACCTAAGTTATATACTATAAAGGATACTATATTAACTAACTATATTAGCTCGATTGAGACTAATATAGATAGTAGGTTCTTATTAACTACCTCAATGCTATCAGAACCTAATAGCTATCAAAAAGCTATTAATAGTCCAGAAAAGGACGAATGGTTAAAGGCTTGCTACGCTGAGATAGAAGAATTAGAAAAACAAGGAACCTACAAGATAATAAATACACCACCTAGTATAAACCCTATTAAGGGTAAATGGGTCTTTAAAAAGAAACCTATAAATAATCCTAATCCGGATAAGGATTATATAACTAATAGTAATAAAACTATTAGATATAAAGCTAGGTGGGTGATTCAAGGATTTCACCAAAAACTAGGGGTTGATTTCCTAGAGACCTTTTCTACTACGTGTAGAACTGAGTCCTAGCATCTATTATTAATAATAGCTGTTAACAAAGGCTGGCACGTGCTACAATATGATGTTAAAAATGCCTTTGTACATGCTAATATAGATGCCGATATATATACTATCCTACCTATAGGAGTATATAAAGATAACCCTAAAAAGTGCTGCTATTTAAAGAAAGCACTATATGGTCTAAAACAGAGCCCTAGACTCTGGTATAAATATCTATCTGAAATATTAGCTAAATTCGACTTTAGAGTATTCCCCTATAATGAGGGTGTTTATATAAACTCTAAAGATCAATGTATATTAATATGTCACGTTGATGATATATTAGTTATATATAAGAATTTAGACTATATAAGAAATATAGTAGCTAAAATTAGCCACTATATAAAGATAGAAGAAATTGGTATAGTGTCAATGTTCTTAGGTAATGATATTAAAATCAATTACCAGACAAAAACACTATATATAGACCAAAAGGGTTATATAGAGAAATTATTAAATAAGTTCTCTATATTAAATAATCCTAGTTATAAGCCTATTAAAATACCGGGAGAACCGGGGCTAAAATTAAAGAAAAATAACACTAGTGCAAGCCCTAGTGACATTAATAACTATCAGAAACAAATAGGGTCTTTACTCTATTTAGCCTTAAAAACTAGGCCTAATATAACCTTTGCTACTATATACTGTGCTAGATATATGAGCAATCCTAGTAAGGAGCATTTTATAGCCCTTAATAGGATATGGAAATATTTACTAGCATATCCTAAATTAGGATTAGTATATAAGTGCTTAGGAGAAGACCTATATATAAAAGGCTATTCTAATTCTGATTGGGGTAATAATATAGATCAACGAAAATCTACATTGGGCTATATATTTAGCCTAAGCCCCTCTATAGGATTAAATAATCCTATTAGCTGGAATTCTCAACTACAAAAGACTATAGCACTTAGTAGCTGTGAAGCTGAATATATGGCTTTAAAGGAAGCTACTAAAGAAGCTATATATCTAGCTAATATGTTTAATTATTTAAACAAAGAGCTAGAATTAGAGTATACATCTAGTATACCTACAATCTTAGTTGATAATAATTCAGCTAAGAAATTAGCTGAGAATCCAGAATTTCATAAGCAATCAAAGCATATTGAAATTATATACCATTTTACAAGGCAAGCTATATTAGAAGGAAAGGTTAATATAACCCAAATACCTTCTAAATATATGCTAGCTGATTTCTTGACTAAAAATGTCAATAATGCCTTACATAAGTCTTATATAGATCTAGCTCAGCTAGATGATATATAAAGACTAAAAGGCTATAAAGCACTCTTTTCCAATTATGATATTTTATCCTAAAAGGTTTTGATCATATATTGGTTTTTAACGAGACTTTATAGCTATATACACTGTATACTATAATCCTTATAAAGATTATAAGGATTACGGGGGCATGTTGGTATAATAGTGTATATATTATACTAGTAAGGCATACTATGGAGGAAAGAGAAGCTATATCTATTCTACCGGTGCTATCTAAGAGATCCTTGGATATACACTATACGGTAGAATTATTAATATAGCTAGCCTCCTAGTATCATAATGAGATAATAAAGATATCATGAAGATATCATAGATTATCTCAGATTTGCCTCCTAAAAGGGTATAAAAGCATGCCTGATTTCTATCTCTGATGAAATGTAACTTACTTCTTAATTTTATTCTGATCTCTAACATAACCCTATTTCCTATTTAGGATAAGTATAACCTATCTAACATATCTTATATAATCCTATTATATAAGATTATATAAGATTACATTCCCCTAAATAGTTATAGTCTATACTAGACTATAATATATTATCTGCTAAATTGCTCACACTTTAAATAGCAGCACTTTTTAGGGTTATCATTATATACTCCTATAGGTAGGATAGTATATATCTCGGTATCTATATTAGCGTATACAAAGGCATTTTTAATATCATATTATAGCACGTACCAGCCTTTATTAACAGCTATTATTAATAATAGATACTAGGACTCAGTTCTATACGTAGTAGAAAAGGTCTCTAGAAAATTAACCCCTAGTTTTTAGTAAAATCCTTAAATTACCTACCTAACTTTATATCTAATAGTTTTATCACTATTAGTAATATAATCCTTATCCGGATTAGGATTATTTATAGGTTTCTTCTTAAAAACCTATTTACCCTTAATAGGGTTTATACTAGGTAGTATATTTATTATATCGTAGGTTCCTTATTTTTCTAACTCTTCTACCTTAGCGTAGCAAGCCTTTAACCATTCGTCCTTTTCTGGACTATTAATAGCTTCTTAATAGCTATTAGGTTCTAATAGCATTAAGGTAGTTAATAAGAACCTACTATCTATATTAGTCTCAATCGAGCTAATATAGTTAGTTAATATAGTATCCTTTATAGTATATAATTTAGGTATTTACACTTCTATCCTATAATTAGGATCTAAGGCAATTCTTCTAGAGTTCTCAGCTCTAGTTAATACCTTATTATCTTCCTTATTAGGAGATATAGTTATAGGATCTATATTAACCTTTTCTAAGCTTATAAGCTTAGTTTCTTTATAGGGGACCTTATTATAGGGATTTATATTCCTAGGTAGTCTTTCTAGGAATTTATTTTCATATATTGTAATATCCCTAGACCACAGACTTTTTAGTCTTTTATAGTCCTATAGCTTATAGTATTTATAATCACTATAGCCTATAACTATAGCTTCTTCCTTTCTAGGAGATAGCTTAGTTTTATATTTATTTATATGATAATAGGCTAAAGAGCCCCAGACCTTAATATTTTGTATATTAGGTCTTTTCTTATAAAATACTTTAAAGGGTGTTTTATACCCTAATGCTTTATACGGAGACCTATTATAAATATAGGTAGTAGCCTGCAGTGCTTCTCCCTATAAATAGCTAGGGCTTTTTGATTATATAAGTAATACTCTCACCCTATTAAATAGAGTAAGATTTATTCTCTCTATTAGCCTATTAGGCTCCTTAGTATAACTAGGAGTAGTTATATAGTTAATACCATACTTAGTTAGGGCTAATTTAAATTACTTATTTATATACTCTCTACTATTATCGGTAAAGAGTTCTTTAATCCTCCTATTAGAAGTATTTTTAATTAAGGCTTTATAATTTTCAAATGCTTTATAAGTATCATCTTTATTATATAGTAAGGTTATCTATAGATATCTAGATTTTTTATCTAGGAAGGTGATATAATACCTATATTTATTATAGGTAGGTAGTAAAGGTCCACCTAAATCACTATATATCCTATCTAAGATTTCATACTTAGTAGGATCATCTAACTTCCTATAGATATTTCTATTATCTTTAGATAATAGATATACCTTATATTTTTCTTTAAGAAAAGCCTTAATTTCTTCTAGAGATATTTTTATCCCTAGGAGTTTTAATAGGAGTATTCTTAGGGTTTGTATATTAACATACCCTAATCTTATATACCATAATTTAATAGTATTAACAATACTATTTTTAATAGTCCCTTCTGGGATATAACTATTATCACTTTTAGTAGTTATACTAAGATAATTAGTTTTAGTATCTACTTTAGTGTTAATAGTTTTCTTTAATATAGTGGCATTTATATAATAGAGGTTATCCTTTTTATTACCTATAGCAACTATTTTCTTTAATAGTGTATATAAATAGGCTTTATCTTTCATAAATAAAGCTATTAAATTATATAACTGGTAAATACTTATTAAATTTATATCTAAGTTAGGTATATAATATAAGTCTTTTAATAAGTATATATAGCCAGTATTAGATTTTATATATATATCACCTTTATAAGTTGCTTTAGTTGTATTAGCCTTACCCCACCTTACCAAGGTAGTGGTAGGTTCGTAATAAGAATAGTATTCCAATTTGTATATAGTACTAATAGTAGTAGCACTATTAAGAATTAAGTCCACTTTTCCACTTATAGGATTTAATCCTATATTATCTAGCGGTCCTTTAGTACTTGATATAGTACTATATGTCAAAAGAGGACATACCTCTTCACATTTATAAGGTTTATCTATATCTAGTAGTTGATTATTAGCCTCCTTAGGAGGCTATTTTTTAACACTAGTATATAGATCTTCATCTAGTTTATTAACTAGATCTAATATATCAATATCTTTAGTAGATTTTAGAGTATCTACTATATTAGATATAATATATTTATTTATCTTAGCTTAACTAGGAGACTTAGGGCTATTAGCTATATTAGCTAATTTAGCTCTATAGGACTCTCTAGTAGCTAAGATAGGTAGCTTAATAGCCTTTTTAGCCCTTTTACCTCTAGGCTTCCAGCCTTTAGGTGCTAAATTAGGAAATAATAGCTAGCAGCTATTAGTATTATAACTAATAACCTTATAATGCTGATAATATTTTCCCTTAAAGGGCTTATTTTTATACGACCTTTAATACTTATATTTAAGTATTATAATATTCGTATAATGACTTCCCCTATAAGTGTAGGATTCTCTACCTCTAGCTTTATCAATTAAGCTAGAAAATAGAGATTCAATAGTATACATATTAGGGTTATTTCTTAATAATTAGATTATATTTTGAATAAACCTATTATAGTCTTTATTAAGACTATTTAGGACCTAGGCTATAACTACCTAATTAGGTAGGTCTATACCCTTTCCTTTAAGGTTATCTACTAGTGTTTTAACCCTATTAAGATATTCTTCTATTGAGTTAAAATCACTCAATGTAGTATTAAAGAAATCTTTTAGGGTTAAATATTTAGTAGTAAACCCTTTAGGATTATATAGGGCTTCGAGTCTTAGCCAGGCTTTATAAGCACTTTCTATATCTTTAAGATATAGTAGTAGTCCATCATCATAATAAAGCTTTAAAATAGATATAGCTTTATTATTTTTCACTCCTATAGAAGGGTTTTCTATAGGGGTATATAAATCATCTTTTATTAGGGCAGCTTTTACCCTAATAGACTAGATGATATAATTCTCCGATCCCTTTAATTTAGGAAGATATATCTTCTCTAGGGAGGCCATAGAAAGATATAATATCGGAGTAGTGCTATATACTATATTAGGATATAGTATATATACAACGAATATATATACTATATTAAGATATAGTATATATATAATAAGTATATACTATATATAGTAATATACTATAATAGTATATACTATATATAGTAATATACTATAATAGTATATGCTTTTTGTAATACTATATACTAATAATAGTATATAGTAATGTATATATATACTATATTAAGATATAGTATATAATGTTTATATACTATCTATAGTAATATACTATAGTAGTATATAGATTTCGGAGATGATTCGGAGATAAGTCGGTAAAGTCTCGGCCTTCCTTAATAGGAAATGTATACCTATATTTCCTAAAAAGGAAATAGGTTGGTGGCCGGGCTCATAACCTGTGAGCAATTTAGCAGATAATATATTATAGTCTAGTATAGACTATAACTATTTAGGGGAATGTAATCTTATATAATCTTATATAGTAGGATTATATAAGATATGTTAGATAGGTTATACTTATCCTAAATAGGAAGTAGGGTTATAACAGAGATCGGAATAAATTCAGAAGTAAGTTATATTTCATCAAACGTAGAGACCAGGCATGCTTTTATACCCTTTTAGGAGGCAAATCTGAGATAATCTATGATATCTTCATGATATCTTTATTATCTCATTATGATACTAGGAGGCTAGCTATATTAATAATTCTACCGTATAGTGTATATCCAAGGATCTCTTAGATATCACCGGTAAAGTAGATATAGCTTCTCTTCCCTCCATAGTATGCCTTACTAATATAATATATACACTATTATACCAACATAGTCTCTTTTATAGACGACGATAGAGTCCCGGAAGATAGTATCCTCCTTCTACCAAAGGTAGACAATAAGTTAGAGCACCCCCTTTAGCTACCGCCTTTCTTAAAGATATACCGCCTACTTTAGTCGTCCTAGAATAGTTATACCAACTATAATTGAAGGTATTTAATTTAGGGGGGAGGTGTTCAAACTTCTTATACACTATTACCCAAGTGTATAAAGTAATATAATTATGCGATATACTATCCTTCGCCATAACCGAAACATTCCCTATCTCTATTCATTATGTGTACCACTAGTATCATTTTCATTTTATATATCCTTATCGGTTATCGGCTTAATAAAAGCTTAAGTCTATAAATATTAGCTCAGCTATAAATATACACTAATTCAGCCTTAGGTTTCAAATTGCTAGGAGCTTGCTATATATTCCAAATAACGTTATATAATATAAAGTTACACTAAATTAGAGCAACCTAGGAAGGTATATAAAGCTCTGCTAGATTAAAATCGAGTAGAGTAAGTTTAGCGATATTAATCCAAACGGATATAGAGAATCGACTATTTCCATTACTATCTTTAAATAGAGCGGAGTAAATACCACGAAATACTTAAAGGGGAGAGTTTTCTATATCTAAAGGATATAAAGGACACTATCGGGTTACGAAGAATATGTAAGCTTTTATACTATATATTTTATATAGCTATTAATAGCTTCTTAGTAAGGTTTATTATAGGACTTTTTAACTCCTAGGAGCAGAGCGCGCTTATAGCGCTAGTATAGGAATAGTATATCACAGGATATTAGCGCTAGTAATTTAGCGTCCGCTTATAAATAAATATTTAGCTACTAGCCTTAGTAAGGAACCTAATTTATTTAATTATACCCGATAATATCGAGCTAAAAGAACGGCATTATTAATAGATAAAATTATTTACGTATAGCCCCTATTAGAGGCCCTATCTTAATATCTTAAATTAAAGGATATCCTTTTATTATAGTGAGTACGGATTGTTAAAGGTATTATATAATAGTATAGCTCTAGTTATAAGAAACTAGAATATTAATCTTAATATCGTCTATATATTGTTTGGCGAAGTACTAGAATATTAACGGGCCTATAACGATAGCTCTATATCGTAACACTCGTCAAAAAGCTTTAGGATGGTCTAAAAATCTGCGAAAATATGAATACCTATTTCCTAGGCCGAAGACACTATTAGAAAATACGCTTTTAAAAGATAGTCAATAAAGAGTGTTCTCCTTTTATAGAGACTTTAAAGATATATCCCGTTCTCTCTAGCGTAGATATAGATTCTAATATATTAGGTATCGAGATTTAAAAAAGAGAGAAAGATCGTCTATATATTAGTTATATATAATTTAACGCCTCTTACCTTCTTCCTAACCTATAAGCGAATAACTACTTATTTCAATTTTCTAATAGAGGATTATAGATATTACTTATTTCTAATATTAATAAGGCGGAAGTTAGACTATCGGGTGTATCCTATCCTAGAAGAGATAGAATATAGCTAGCTTCCTAAACCATAGGATAGATAGACCTTTTATACTAATTTCCTATATAATAGTATAACGGTATCTAATCATTATATAATAGTTCCGGTTAATATAGAAATCAGAACAGATCGGTGGATAGGGGACCGGTTTACCTAGAAAGTTAAGTTATTCGCTAATAGTCCGGTAGAAGGTATTAAAAAGCGTAAATACGCTTTTTCCGTTAAGTTATAAAGTGTTTACCTAGGAAGCTAGAACGAAATAGAACAATAATTAGGGGTTTAAAGTTACTACTCCTATTAAATCATTGTAGTCATACTCTCTATCTACGCACTTTATAAATAGGGAACGGAATAAGCAATTAATTTGGTTAGCTATCTTAAACGTTTATATATACTTTAAACTTTCCTATTAGCGGAGCTCTCTTATTATTATTACTCTATCCTAGAGCTCTATAAGAGATTAACTATCGTTCTAGAAAGTAACTAGTAATACTATATTTGTTCCTAATATATACACTAGATAGAGCTAAGTAGTCGAGGGAGGTTATATATAGTAGAACCCTTCTTCTGGTCTCTTTTTTTTGTTTGCGAGAGAACTTTTTATATAAGAATAGCTCTAGATATATAGCCCATATAACCATAAAACGATAGCCATTTTTATACTATTATTTAATACCATACTAAGATACTATCGAAAGTGTGGGTCAGGGGCAATCTATAAAAGGCATAGTATCATATAAAGCAAAGTCCAGCAAAGAATTAGAGAGAGAGTGGAGATGAAACTAATTTCGATCGTATCTATAATAACGAGCTCTATCATCAAATGGAAAGGGGCTCAGTGCTAAATTCAGGTAAATATAAAAGTAGAGTAGTTTCTAGAATAAGAGATAGTAACCAAGACGTAGTATACTAATCTGTATCTAGAAAAAGCCTCCTTAAGGTAGGAAATTGTAGGTTATAAAACACCCTAAGGTGATCGATAGAAGATAAAAGTAAAAATATAAAGGAAAATAAGGCTGTCTTTACATAAAATAAGGAATTATCGACGTTAACGATAAAGTACTCTTTAAAATACTTTACTAGTAGCTCTTAATCTAGACTAAATTTAGTTCCCTCAATAAGAACTCTAAGTGCTAATAAGTTAGAGTTTATATCTAGTATAATAGCTCTGTTTATAGTCGATTGTATATTAGAAATAGGGACGAACGTCTTAAAAGAACGCGGAGTATAGCCGAGACTAAAGTGCTTATTATATAAGAGTGGGTAAGAGTGTATTTTATATTTTGTCGTAAAGACCCTAAAACCACCGAGGGAGTTAATAATAAGTCTGATATACTTATTATACGTTTCGCTAGTGGCGATAGTTTTCCGGTATATATTATCGAGCCCTAACTCGGCGGCACGGTTATTTAATATATATAAATAATAACTATCACTAAATATCTTTTCTAAATTAACACCCTTATTCTTAGTGGCAGTCCGAACTATTCTAAAACTTAGGGGCGTAATATATTAGAGGAGTCCGTAAATGGAACGGTTATTGCCCGAAAAAGCTAGGTTAAAAACCTTGCGTAGCCGGCGTTTATATTTTTTAAAGCAATTTCTAAATCGATAAGAGTAATACGTGGCTTTATTTTGTAATTAACACTTTTATCGAGTATAGGAATATTACGAAAGTCTATATCTCGGAACCTAGCCTCTATAATAAATATCATAAGTTACGCGAGGACTAGGTTAAGTTTATCGCCTAGAGAGTGATATAGGTCACGTTATAAACAGAAATTATAACTTAGGGGAAGACGGTGCTCCGCGATCATAAAGTAAAGCGTACCTTAGATAAACATATTTAGTAAGGTCTATAGTAGTATAATAAGAAGATTTAGCTATCGATCTCTATAGACAGTAACTATTCTTAACATTTTTCTAGCGGTCCACTATACCCTTAGAGATTTTGTATACTATATTTGGTTAGTAGAGAAGCGTAAATATACCTTCCGAAAAAATACAAGCGCCCTTAATAGGTAAGCTGTATAATAGAGCTTGCTAGTTATAGTAAAGTATAGGATATAGTGATCCGTTAGTATTATAGGATATCGAAACGCCGCCTAACACAATATCGGTGATTATAGGTATAGTAAGCAAGTAATATAAGTTACTATTTAGTGCCGTATAAGCCCCCCTAGGCCGTCACTTAGATAGGAGTGGGAGGGAAGTGATAGGTCGCCAGATTCTCAAGGCACTTCTAACTCTATCGTTTGCCTTGGTTATATCTCTATAGAAAATTCTAGTTCCTTTGGATCGCTAGTATAGTTACGAGATAAGGCACGGTATCGAGATTGGTGTAGGAACATCGATATCCCTAGATTATTCTTAATATTGTGACAGAAATCAGGTGTACTATGAACGTACAGGTATAAATCACAATGTGTAAATTCTCTAACTAACTAAAATGAATAACTATCCCTTTTGACAATTTAGGTGGACAGATTTGTAAGCAAAAACAATACAACTCGGACCAAGGTTTTTCCTCGGTATAATACATGATGATCTCAATTTGGTTGACATATTGGTCTAGTTCTCTTGGCGGTAGGGCTAGAGAATCGCTCGAAGAGTGTCGGCGGTTGCACCAGTTTCGGGACGCACTAGACAGTGGCTAGCCTTATTGTGCTGGCTTTGAGATTGGCAGCCTTTATAAGCGAGTTAAGTGAGTTCCACGGCCTTCTTAAAGTCTAGCAGATCCCTACTGCGGTACCTTTGTAGAGTTATACCGCTCGGTAGGTCCTTTGACCTGCAGCCAAAGACGGAAACAACGCGAAACAAGTCTATTTTCGTTACCCTTCAACCCAAAGATGATGTATTTCTCAAAGTTTGTCCCATCATTTCAGTTCAATACAGTACTGAGCTTACCCCCGCGATAATAAATTGATATAGTGGTACGTCACAAATAGCGGTTCTGGCGCTGCACTTGACCGAAGGCGACATGTGACCCTCGCCGGTGTGTGGCGTAGCAGTAAGTACGTCACTTGGCAAGACTCTACGTGAATTACTAGTTGGGGACCTAGTATGAAACGTAGAGGCTACGGGTTCAAATCCTGTCACCGGCACAATTCCCGCTTTTGAGATACTTCTCAAGCCGGGCGCTATCTTTTTCTAGAGGAGAAAGTGAAAAAAAGGTTGCTATTATGCGCTTTGCCTTGGACCAGACATCGATCCCGGTTCCATCCATTCTTCACTCAAAGTTGAGGAAATCAGTTTCATCCAGGAGTGTCCCCGGGCATCTCGTGACGCGGTTCTGTCGCGGCCGGCACTTCTTTTCGATCCATGGAACCATCCACTTCCGACGGTTCATGTCTATTATCCCCCAGCTCATTCGGAACGCTCTCATAATGAGCCCCTGGGTGCAACGAAGGACTGCTCCGAGTCGTCAGGGCCCCTTCGTTGTTATGGTCTATCTTTGATCGGCGACGACGGCAGAGAAACCAAATGATTCCGACGATGATCAGTGCGCCGCAAACGCCTCCGACTACACCACCTGCAATTGCGCCTTTGTTGGTCGAAGGGGACTCTGATGTCGAAGGGGACTCTGATGTCGAAGAGGACGTTGGTGTCGAACTCGCCGCTGCTGTTTAACGAATGAGTGGCTTGCTTCCTACTCCAGGAACGACTACATACGAGGGTTGGGAAAACTGTCCGCTCTCCGTACATCACGGCCAGCGTCGTTGCTGATCCAGTCATTGCTCGCACAGCCAAAGTAGTAGTCGTCGGTGTTGGCGTAGTAGTAGCCCCGATCCTCCGACCCCGCGTCGCAGCAAAAATAGTAATCGTTTAGAGTGAAAAGACTCCATTTCGAGCTGGCACACTGAGGGTGAGCCGTAGAGTTCCCCGCCGTACCCTTGCCATCGTCGCACCATCTATCCTCCCCACTGCCCTTTGGGAAGGTTCCCTTAGGACAACATGAATACCAGTCGCCCCAAGTCTTTCCGCCATTTTCATCGCCGGGGCATTCTTGAGCCTTAGGGACGCTTCGGCGGACCTGCCAACCAGCTCGGAATTCCCCAGTCATCCCGAGCTCGTCGAAATTGAGATCGAATGCGATTAGGAGAGCGAAGAAAGTGACGAGTATGGGATGATCGATGTATACTTCAATGACTGATTTGAGGGTGGGAATGAAGGGGTTGGCACTGGCGATGGAAGACCATGAGAGGAAAAAAATCAAGCTTCCAGCCGATGAATAGAGGCTTGTCTTCCAAAGTTGAATGTTGTTGAGCTGCCTTGGGAGCCGCCTCGAGCGCCCCTGAAATAAATTCACGTGGATACACAGCCTCGCCCTCGTCGGTCATGCATGTGTATAATCTTATAGACAGAACAGACCAGCCCGGCACGGATTGGGGGCCAATTTTCCTCTCGTCTCATGAACCGTTGATTTCGTCCAAGAATACCTAGTTATACGTGGTATTTCGGTTTGCCTTGCTGAAACCATAAATCTTGGGATTAATTACGATAGGAGAACTCATACAGTAGCTTGAATTGTGGTCGATCTTGTATGTTGATTCAGGGGTAGATCGGCGAAAGGAAGGTCACTTACGGTAACCGGCCCCACTTATTCTTTTACAAAAAATACGGGGCCCTCGCAAGCGAGGGTCTGCCACCCATATGAACAAATACCACCCAAATGACACTGTCTTCCATTTCCAACCCCCCCATCTTTGCACCCCCACCCCTGCTCCTCACAATGGCCACACAAAATAGGCAAATTGAGAGACGTAAGACGCTATAGACGCCAAAAAAAGCGCTCCGTCGCCTCGCTGGCCTGAGATTTTGACGTCCCGAGCGGGTCAGCCAGCTGGCAAATATCACGCTTTCACAACACCGTTGAAGATTGGTTCCGCTAGAAGGGCCGTACCTTCGAAGAGTATATGCTAAGTGGGAGCGGGAGCCAGCACAGTGGAGATCAACCATCAACTCGAGGCTCGTAAGGGTAGAAAATAGGTCTGTTCAAATTTCAGAAATCCGGATGAAAGCAGGACTTCGGTCAGGTGCATTTCCGTTTCAAGTGCAACGAAAATAGACCGATGTGACCGCAATTAAATCGTATAGACTTGAAGATTAGTTCACGATTAACAGAGGTGGTCAACTAATGGTCAACATGAGGAAAAGAAATGGCGGGCGGTGAAATTGTGACCGAACGTTCAGGCGTTTTAAAGAGGGCATGCAAAAGTGGTGTACATTACTGTACAGCGTGAAAAGATTGGCTAACTGAGAGCCCCTTCCCCACCGAAAGCGCTGGTTCGTGCATTTCATAATACCCTCGTCCCGCCGGGTCGCTGACAAGAAATTACTGGGGACGCGCTGTCGCACGCAGTTGCCCTGAAACGAGACAGAAAGGCGAGCACGTGAGGGCACGCACGTGAGAGGACAAGTACCAGACCAATGAGAGTGACTAGTGACGCGCGCTGCGCACGCTGTGGCCCTGAAACGAGCGGAAAAAGCGTGCATCCGCACACGTGAGATTGCAATAAACAGGCAAATCAGGAGTGCAGGAAGAGTAGCGATGAGGATCAATTCTTGGCAAGCAAACAGACCAATCAGCGTCGAGATCAGCGAGAAATTCGGCAGTGGGAAAGCCAGCGAAGGTTTGCGGGCAGCTCCCGCAGGGTAGTAAACCCCTCCACTTCGTTCCTCGTTTCAGGGCATTTCAACCTGCTCTCAAGGGCCACCTCCGCTTCATTCCGAGACCTCGGGTGAGACCGGAGAAATAAGGGGGGGGTTGAAGTGAAAGGGGGCTGTGAATGAGGGGGCAATGGGAAAACAGGGGTAGGTCAAAAATAAAATAAAATAAAAACAGGGCCTGCGACGGACGTAGGAGGGTGCAGTTGACAAGTGTATTTTTTGTCAATTTTAATTTAATTTTGCCCCTTTTGGATTGTTTTTATTTTTCTTTTTTTTTTACCAGCCGCCGTTGACCCCTCCCTCTCCTAGTCCGCCTGCAAATCCCGTTAGTTTAGATCCAAATCTGGCCTCGGAGTCTGGATTGTGGTACCCCATGTGCTCTTTCCAGCTAGCCGAATAGCGGGGTCAACTATCAGGCGCCAATATAACGAATTCAACCAGCTCAGCCTTGCCATACGAGATATCTCAAGAGGCACCACTTGCCGCCCACGGGCTGGTGCGATCGGCAATGGCATGCAACCCCTGAAAGCACACCTGGGTGGATTAATGACAAGGCTATGCAAGGGTTGTGGGCCCCAAGCTGCCTGGCTATATTTGGGTATTAGTCGCACTGCGCGATGCGTCGTTAATCATGGCAGTGCTCGACCCTTGTGAGCCTCACACTTCCCCGGGTTGGGGGGGGGTATTTTAAAACCAAGCTCTAGCCAGACACGTTGCCGCGTACTGGTTTCGAGATCGAAAACACGAACCATGCGAACCATGAACTCCAAGCCAAACAACAAATCTGCTTCCACAGCAACCAACAGAGATGACCCAAATCAAATTGCAATCGGGATCAACCGTTCAAGATGGATTGTTTGGGTTGTAATCTGCGCGTCGTGTATGTACTTTTGTCATGCAGATTCGCCTTTGAAATTGTCCCTACAGCTCATGGGAGTGAATGGTATAGCTCCAGGAACGAGAGGTGGTACCCTGGGAGCGTTGGTTACTAGCTTTGCCCGCGTCACTTTAAACACCATACAGCATAGGAGTTCTGGGGATGTCTTCTTACCTCTGTACGGAACTGTTGAATAATAATAGGGTCACCAAGAACTTTCCTTGAACTTGTGGACAGACTTGGTGAAACAGGGGTTTGGTGAGACCAGGCTCTGGACATTTCAGTTAACAAGCTTAATGATTCCTAGCCAGGTGGGCCTACTTCTTCCCTTGTCATACCATTATACAGAAAGGGGTGGACAAGCAAGATTCTAAGAAATAGCATCGCTAGAGTACTTGTATTGACCGGATCCGAATTGCTGTCATGTTTATGTTCTTTACTTCATAATTTCTAACTTTTGTTTTTATCATTCATAAGAATATAGTTTCAATGAAAAGGCATTGAATAACTACACGTGATAAAAATAATAGAATAACAAGGGCTTCTGTGGTGTGGAACCTTATTATGTCTAGAGAATTCTGCTAAGCTTTCTCGAACTGTAACCCGCTATATCACCTCTACTATCTAGTGCTAATACCTTCGCTAGGGTGAACTAAAGCTACTATAATTTAGGCAGTATTACGGGCTCTATTTTCTATTCTGCTTAGTGATATTATTAGTTTAGGATCTAGATATATAGTAACCTTTAGCGGAAGCTTATATTATAGAATATATATTTTGTACTTTAGTTAGCTCTACCGTTAATAGTAGTTGCCTACTAGTATATTCTCTCTCTTTCTCGTTTTATATAATTTAGGGCGGTAGTTATAGATATTAAGCGTAGAATTAAAATAGCAATTAGGAGTATAGGCGCTCTAGCTTACCTAGCGCTAGCTCTAATATATATATATAGTAAAAATATATAGTGGTAATATATATCGGAAGACCGTCACTAAACCGTCTAATTCCCCTAGAAAGTAGGCTCGATATTAAGGCAGCCGGTAGACGTTACGTTCTAGTTTCTAGTAGCAAAGCTAACTATTTTATTGCCGACGGTATAATTTTGAATTAGCAGTCCCTCCCTATCCGGCGAATGCTATCTAATTGTAATCTGCTTATTTCCGTTATTGGTATCTATAAATCCGCGTACTATACTAATATCTAGTTACGTAGTAATAGTATAGAACTCTTTAATCAAGGTATTCACGATCCTAAAATTATCGATATTCGAAAGTAGATTAACCGCGATCAGAGCCGGCGAGATACCTTCCGTACAGATATTAGAGATAGTATAGTTCCTAATAGTATTATTAACGTTTACGGTATTTATCGCCGACGAGTCTAGATAAGAGGCGGACGACCCGACTAAACCATAAGGGTAATACTCCAAACCTAAAGTGTATCTAGTGTGGATCATATTAACTCGATTAATAGAAATATTAGCGATATTACGCGAATACTAGCCTATTTAGATAATAGGGGCATTGTTAGTCTTCTATACTATAATTCGCTCAGCGCGGACATTAGAGTAGTAGGTCTTAATAGTGTTATCTCTAGAGTGGTAAAATATATCCCGTACGTAGCTATTTAGGTATATCTATAGTCTATCTATCTATATATAGAAGATGCCTACCGGCTTATAATTAGCTATATCTATATAGAAGTTATCAAGATCTCTATAGAAGTCTATACTATTAAACGGTTACGCGTTAGTTATAAGCCCGCGGAGAGTCTAAGACTACCCCGCTATAACGCTATCTCCCCGCCACAATTTAAGTGAGGTCGTATCGGACTTATTGTTGCTATACCCGGCTACAGTGTTAGCCTAGTAGACATATTGTTCGCTAGATAGGACGCCAAAGCCAGTCGCCTTTAAAGGGGAGTCGCTGTTTATATACTATATAGCTCCCTTAATATATGCTCCTAGGGCTATATAAACCTATATCACGGAAGGGCTTAAGATTGTATATGCCTTGCCGGTGAAATAGTAGACACCGGGCTTGAAAGCGACCACCGACTGATTGATTACGTCTAGACCACTGATATAGCCCGGTTGAACTTTATATACATCGTTCTTGTTCGATGGAACCATCTCCGATAGGGGGAAGGGGCTGGCAAAGATCAAGAGGGCATTCAGTGGCTCTCTTCCGACTATCGGCATGGACTCATTATAGTTTGGAACGTAGCCGTCACCAGATAGGTTCACGTTTTGCACATAGTATGAATTTGGTCCTGGGCCAGCATTCCGATATTCCCAGATATCATCCGCAAATTCCACCATAGCTGGCATGAACGCATCAGTATATCCTGCTGTGCTCACTGTATTTAATGCCGTTTATTCCGCTCCTCTCGTCGTTCTTGCTTCTCCTCTAAACCTCTATTTGTTCAAAAACACGCTGCTAAATGTGTTCCCAGGTTCTGTTCTTAATTCCCTTCGCAACTCCACCAGTCTCGAACTGTCCACCAGTACATGGGTGACTGTTTCGTGCGCGCCGCACGCACACCGATCGTCGTCGCGGAAGCCCTAGCCCTATGCTACTGGAAGAAATGGATACTGCAGAGAGAAGGAAAGCACAGAGATAACCCCTATCACCATGGTGGTTTTCTCCAACTTACTTGACATGTGCTTCATATTAGCAATTGGCTTGTTGGTTGTATTTAACATCTTCGACCATTGTAAACTTATACATCAAGCAAAAACAGAATCCAAGTATTGTAACCAATTCGGACCAACATAGCCAACATATGTATCTGGCCTTACTACCACAGCCGTCGCTTGCTTATCATCAACCCAATCACCCTGGAACTCATGAGTCAGGTTTGTCACGCGCTTGCCACCAGCATGAACATGCCAGAACTCCGCTTTCTGTTGAATCTCGATTCCTTGTTCTAGACACTGAAGCGAGGGCTCCCTCCCAAGGAAAAATATCTTGAATCGTCCATAATCGAATATTTCATACAATCTCTTCTCCGTCAAAGAGAAGGCTGGCCTAGACCCCTCTGTGGCATTGATGAACAATGAAGTAGAAGGAAGAGTCCTAACCCACAGGTCCGGACACCGTCTTCCCGCCACAAATTCAGCATAGGAAGAGGCTCGGACCAAGGCACTAGACGCTGGATATGAAACGCCCATCCCTGAAGAGAGGAATATGTCAGTCACTATGCAAAACGTAAATGAAGCCAGGATCTGATACCTGTGATGTAGTCCGCACTCTTTTCAATACGATCGACGTATTCTAGCGCTGTCTTAACGGTCGAGCGCACCAGTTTTGCAGCAACATCAATAACCCTCTCAGCTGTCATGCGTCGTTCCTCATCGTAGCTTTTTAGAAGAATAGCTCCTCCGAGCCCTTTGGCTGCAAATGCAATGCGCCAGATCAGGTTGAATGCATCTGCGATGCCCGTATTGAGACCCTGGCCACCGTTCACGGCGTGGACGTGTGCTGCGTCGCCCGCCAGAATGATCCGTCCTTCTCCATCCCTCGACACAAACGTGCTGGCAACACGCTCTTTCACTAAAGGTCATCGTCATTGTTAGATTTCTGAAGACAAGTACGAGGTCTAGTTCTAAATAGATAGAGTACTCACCTTCAAAAGAGCTAAACCACTCCGTGTTCTTGAACTCAATCTTGTGCGGAGCCATATGCTCTTGAATAGACACTTTGGCCTTATTCTGCGTAATTTCTCCATCCAACAAAACATAAAAGCGGCTCATTCCCCGCTCTCTATCGCGTGAGCGAGTGGTGGTTAGAAAAAGCTTCGTGAAAGGCAGATAATTTCATACCTAGGGATCCATGAGACGCGGCATTGCCCATCTTTTTGGAAGGTGATGATCTCCGGGCAACAGGGAAAGTCCGTCTCTATGAAGGTATCCAATACTGCCCAGACCATCCCTGGCTTTGTGCCCCGGAATGGAATATCTAATGCAGTACGAACGAATGAACGTGCACCATCGGCAGCGATTGCATACTTGGCCACCACCGTTTTCCCATAATCGGTCGTCACTACCACACCAGAGTCAAACTCAGCGATGGATGTGACACAGCTTTTGTATGCGACCGGCACATCGAGCTGGTGCAGAAGAGCTTCCTCAACCTGGGGCTGGCCGATCATCAAGAAATTGGGTCGCTGGCAATTCGTCAATGAAGTCCACCAGTGCTTTTGCTGGGATGTAAACTGTCCATTTTCGAATGTTGAGCTTGCTACATGAAGTAAAGGCTGTCAGTAAAGCGATAAAAATGGGGCTAGAATGGATCCCCATATCCCTCGGCAGAAGACCTACTATTGCAAGGCAAGCCGAAAGGTTCGAGTAATTGTAACGTCTTGGATACTTCAAGATACTGCTGGGTTCGGGCATTCAGTGCATCGGCTCTGCCAAGATCAAGGGAAGTATCCTTTGCATCTGAGAAACAATTCATGAGGTTAATATAACGATGGATTATCCTTAGAGGACGGGTATCTCGTACCTACAATGTACACTGACAGGCCTAAAGATCTGGCGAGGAGAGCGGATAGCAAACCCGTTGGTCCACCTCCTACGACAACCAAATCAACATGAAGTACTTGGGGGGGGAGTAATTCGGCATGATATGTGTATGTCCGTATATTTTCCATGCAATTGGGTGGTGATCGAAGGAGATAGAGATACTATTGATTTTGAATTTTCAGTGCAGACTCGAGTGCTCGAAGGTGAACTGATCATAAGGTAGGTAACGGTGCCCAATGACAAGACTTCAGCATCAGCCCGAGATCGGCTGGTCCCATGTGGCCCCATGTTGGAAATCTAATCGCCGAGGTCAATTCCTCGGTGTTCCGACGGCTTTCCGAAATTACGGCCCACTTGGGTTCATGTATATGGAAAGCTAGAGTCTCAGGGTCTCAAGGTCGCAGGTCGCGTGATGTCGGCAAATCTTTTCGGCACGCGAACGACGGGGGATGCTAGGAAAATCTAATTGCAGGTGTTTAAGCGGCGGGGCCTGTGTTTCCGCTGCAGTCGCAGCGACAGGCAGTCCTTCAGACTCTAGTTCAAAAGGCAGACTCAGAAGACCAGTCTATTAACTTAATCTTCAAAGCATCCCAAGTGTCCTCGCAAATTGCCTCTGTTCTACAAAATTAGCGCAGTCATGCTGGAGTCTCTTACAGCCCAGCCCGCATCGTTGACTTTGATGCCAGTAAATCCTCTCTTTGATTCAATCACCCTCCAGAAGGCGTGGGAGATCTTGGATATCATTCACCGGTACCGCATGCCTCCTCCGCCGACAACGGTTGATCGCAGTGATGAAGGCACACTGAGGTTTCTGTCTATCATCTACACTCAAGTCCGGTCTTCGAGTGAGATCCAAATGGTCCTACCCGCATTCCCATTCAAGTCGCCTAACCGAAAGGGCAAGACACTGGGACCCTTGCCCGACAAAGGAGAGGAACTTGGCATGGCCTATCTGAACGGCTTGTGTGCGGCCATTTCGGACATCTATGATCCCGGCGCTAAGTTGACTATCGCGTCAGATGGTCTTGTGTACAATGGTAAGTGGGTCTCACTCTCTGTTAAGCGCTATGTGAATATATCTATCTATCCTGACACTGAGATGAGACAGACCTTTTAGGGGTACTAGATGCGGAGGTTTTTTCTTATGGAGAAAGTTTGCGTCAAATGGTCAAGAATCAAGGATACAAGCACATAAGCTTCATACGTCTTCGGGACCTTGTCCACTGGGAAATTGACACTCCACTCAATGCCGCTACCTTTGAGAAGTTCGCAGGTGATTTCCGCCAGAGATTGATTGACAACTTCACCCCACTAGACTACGATTGCCGTGAAAGTATCCGAGCAGATGAGGATGTTCGCACAACATACCGAGGATATATCAAGTTCCTGGCCAAAGACTTGGAGCACACCTTTGTAGAGGGAGAAGTGTCGAAACGGTCCCACAAGCAAAAACTGGAAGCTATCGCGAAAAAGATGATCGCGCGCGGGAAGGTGAATTCCACTCGGTGACCGCTGGAAATTATCTTTGCCACTGACATCGCTTTCCTGTGCAGGCATTCGCAGAAGCTATCAGAAAGAATTACCCAGATCACGTCCGACTCTCAATCCACCCGTCATGCGGTTCCGCAAAGATCTCCATCCAGGTATTGCCTCTCGCAACCTTTGCAACGACTCCATGGCACTCGGCTCCATGTTTTACTGTTGATGGCCGAGTGGAATATGGCTTGCGCGAGACCTTCGACCGAAACCCAGATGTCGAGTTGGTTCAAAAGAGCGGACAACCCTGGTACTATCGATACAAGTCGCCCCTTTATTCATGGTCGCAACGAGTGGAGTTCGAGCCCTTATACCCTTGCGGTTTGATGATCCGTCCTGTGGGAACTATATCGGCCAAAGACGTGGACATGCGGATGGTGCGGGATCTCGCCCAGGAGATCTCCCCGGTAATCCTTCGCGGCTTCCGAGACACCCGGGATCGTGAGTTGTTCATCAAGAAGGCGGAGGAGATGGGAACGCCCATGCCGTGGAAATTTGGTTTAATCCTTGAAGTTAAGGATCATGGAAGTGACACTCAGGGGTTGAATAACGTGCTCACATCGGAATGGATGCCATTTCACTATGACGGGTTGTTCAAGGTCCAGAAATCTCTAGATGTTGATGGGAAGGAATTGGTTAGATCATGTCCCCCCAAGTAAGTACTCTCTTCACCCGAATCCGGGAACCGCAGAGATCTAATTACTGTATGGCGTGTCAAGGTTTCAATTTTTCACTAGCATGACTCCCTCTCCGAAAGACACGGGGTTTACACTCTTCTCCACGTCACATCTGGTATGGCATTATCTGCCTGCAGAATACTCGGTGAACTATCTCCGCACACTGTCCTGGACAGTAGAAACTGCCTCTTTTGACCAGGTCAAGGTGTCCGACTTGCCTCTGGTTGAGGATCACTTTGCTCATCACCGACCTTGCCTCCGCTACCATGAGCCCTGGCCCCAGGAAAAGACCACATTCACTCCAACAACGATAACCATCCAAGGTGTGCCCGATTCGGCTCAGATGTGTCGCGTCCTGGACAGTCTCTTGCATGATCGGCGGGTGGCCCTGTGGCACTGCTGGGAAGAAGGAGATTGGCTTATCAGCGACAATGTGACCACGATGCATACCCGGAGTTCCTTCACGGGGAACTCGGATCGCTGCTTACGGCGCATCCATGTTGATTAGTGGATTTGAAATCTAGTGTCTTATAAACTATGATTTTATTTGAAATCTTTCTTCTCGCGTGTTGGAGTGCTTGAAGGCCCTGGCCCCTGGAACAATCTCATAACAAAGGATCGGAGATAGGAAAGATAACATGACCACTCTACAGTAGTGCTGCTAGTACATGTTCACGGGTTGGTCGCGCTCCAGGTAGCCGCGCCATTCAGGAAAGGTACGCTGCAACTTGGTGCCAGAGGTCTCCTGGGGATCCTTGATAGCACTAGCATACTTGATGAGGGTGGGCCCCGAGAAGGCCGTGTTTATGATGGCCAGGTCATAGGGCATGCCAGATTCCTTACTGGTGCCAGTGGGCACAGTGGTAACGGGGTAACCAGCCTGGGCGGCGACCTGCCCCTCAATCGTGTAATCCTCGATCTCCGATACCGTAAACTCTTGTCGGGCAAGAAAATGAAATACCCAGGTCCGTTTTCTATCGTGGGAGTCTAGGAATAGGCACGACTCCCTTCCATGTACTGTGGCTGTAATGTTTGGTTTGTTTCATGAGGTGCGGAGGTCGATTTTCGGACGCGTCGGCACGTTGTCGACAGAGGATAATCGCGTCGTTGAGCTCCTCCCGACACTCGGAGACAGCCAAGCTGTTTCTCTGAGAGTCCCTAGCGGACACAACGTGGAGGTGGGAGCTCGTCCACCAACAGCGTTGTAGACTCCAGGAGCTCTACCTCCCCCGGGAACATATGAGAAAGCCCAGGGATCGGTCTCATCCATCCTGGCATCCCGTTATCCGCTGCAAGCTTTGGTGGAGCATACAACTCACTAAAGCATCTTTAGCACGAATATTTGCAATAACAGAATCCACTGAAGACTGGAGTTCTTTATTTTTCAACACAGATATGAGCGAAGCTAAGTGTTTCCCCATTAACTGAGCCTTTAGATCCACTGTCCGACTTCCCGCCGGCCTATATATCGCCTTGCACCGATGGTGGGAGGGTTCGTCTACTAGCTCCTGAGAGGCTTACAGGCAATGTCATTGGGCTCGACACATCCGCAAATGCGGAGGGCACTTCGCCATCCGCTCCGCATATTTGCGGATTGCGGATATTACCCTAGTATCCGCATCCTCTCCGCAGGGAGCTAAAGATGTCTGCGGATGGTCCGCGGATGTCTGCAATAGAGATGCAGTCTTCGTATATTACTAGTAATGAAGTGCAGGCAGTTATGCAAAGCCCTCTATGAAATTCAGCGGGTTTTTTCCGAGTAAACTAAGGCCTTTTTTACTATGTAAACCAGAATTCAAAACTACAGAGTTTGGGCTGGCAGAATTGGGCCAGCGGAATATAGAGATGCCTTATAGACAGGACAGATGCATTATGGAAGTAGAAAATCAGGCCAAGTTCAGGCCCGGGGAGAGATTATCCAAAGAGGGGGTTTTGAATATATCAATCCCCTAGTATACGAGGAGGATTTGGTCCAGAAACTACGTGATACGCATGGGGATGATGCTATTATGCATCGACGAATGGAGAATTGTGACCATACATGGGACAAATCATACGAAGCAGAGACTCCTCAAGAGAAGGCCAAGGATGAAGCTTATGATTTGGCAATGGAATTGATAAGACCATGGTCAATTTACGGGCGTGCCTGTTAAACAGTCCAAAGCTAGCAAATAATGAAGAGAAAAAAATGGCTTCTTTGCGCATGACTGAAAGAAGGGAGAGCCACCAAAAATCATCGTGTACCACGATGGGACAAAATTCCGCGTAAAGATTCACAATGACGTCGGGAACTTTCATTTTTCCATCAGCAATCCAGGTGGGCCTTCGAGAAAGTAGTCCTAGCAATTTATTTCTCGTGATATCCATATGCTCGAAACATATTCAACACTGATCCTTTGACTGTGTTCGTGCAGTAAGTACTAAGACTCCTGAGAATCTTTGGGTACATTTCCCCTCGGCCCACATAGTTCCGCGGGTTGGATGGCAGACACATGATTCGAATTACATGCATTTTCTTATTGCCATCATATCCACTTATGCTTTACCCACGTAAAATCCACGTATACATTGATATTGAACGTTCTTAATGGCTGGCAATTGCCTATTTGGGACTATTACCTGCTAGCTTTGCGTTGGAGACCCACTTCGCCCGAAACAAGGTACAATACGTCGCGGGGTAGTATCAGCCACAAGAACTTTTCCGCATCCATCTTCAAGGACCTTGGCATCAAAGTGCCTCGAGCGCATATGACTTACTAGGCAGGCCCGGAATAAGTCACCAGTGTACCGTGCAAACGAACCTATCAGCAAAAAGGATACAGATGACCTAGCATCACTCTCCTTCACTCTCTTCTTTCTGCGCAAGTCTGACCTCCTGAATCTGAGCCGATTATCATGTAGAAAAAATAAAAAATTCATGAGCACGAAACTGAGGGTTTTGGGGTTGTCCACCAATAAATTTACGTCGCTAGCATTGTTTAATGAGGGGAGTTTGCAGCATGGGGTACGTACCCGCGAGAGGGCGTATTGCGAATATAGGTTGATAGCTCTTTCTCCTCTCCTTGTCTTCTCTCCTCGTCCGTCCCATTCAATACAGTGTTTTCTCTATTGATTCTCCATTGTATAATATCTCATAGAGATATCCTTACGGTCGCGGGGGATGATAATGGTGAGTGCGCTACCGACACGGTGAGAATCACAGCCCTAAGCTGGGTAACCCAGTAAGAATATATCCATGTAGATACTAAGACGGGCTTCTCCACTATCCATTATCAGTTGATTGATCTCTTGGCAGTCCGTGCTTAGTAGCTAAGATACCAGCTTTGCTTTCTCCAAGGAATTGGCGTAAACAATCTCGACTAGACTCTGGCCTTCCAAATGATGCATATTTGTTCGTCCGGAAACACAAATTATCGCGTATGAACATATTCTTTATATATAGTGTGAATACGGATATCGCTTCGAAGGGAGTAGGAATATTAAAATTATCGTGAACTAGGATATAAGTTAGTCCTTTATAGATCTAAATCTCACGCACTAAGTGTCTTTGCTAGTATAGCAAACGTATTACCAGGAGACAGAGCCAAGCATATTTCTCTAATAAGATTAGCAAATGCCCTAGTTATAGGGCAAGCTATATTATATCTCACCTTATTTCTCTACTATACAAATATATATATAATCTATATATATCGTGAAAGGCAAGGTAGAGCACCAGAAATTTCCCTTATATATATTATAGACTAAGCTAATCTATAAACCTCCTTAGACCCAAAGACTTGATAAAATAGCGAAGGAATTCCTTAACATATTACCTACGCTAGTAGGCGAGCTTATTACGGTCAAGTTTTTACTACCATAAGTTTGAATTAAAGTTAGTAGGAGTAGGTCTATTAGGGAATAGAAGTTAAAAGGGTTATATAAGGTCTTTTATAGTCGTTAATTAACCTAAGTATAAGTGGGGAGTATATAGCTATCTATTAAAGTAGTTATAATATAGAATGAAAAGTAATGCCTACCTAGTCTAAGATACTACTAGGTAGGAGTACACTTTAGCCTTACGATTTAGAACGTGATTAAACCTAATAATACCTAAGTTTAACCATCCTCGACGCTCGAGGGTTTACTAGTCCGTAGTTATAATCTTTAAGGTAAGATAATCCAGACCGTTAGATTAACCGCACTTAACTTTAATAGCTCTAGTATATTTCCGCCCTTAGCTTATTAACTATATAGTAATATAATTTAAGAATAGTTTAATTAAGAAGAGCTATTGTAGAAGCTACCTAGTATCGAAATAAGTTAGGGTTCGACTAACGTATATAATATAGTGAGACTTTATATAGTATATACCTTATTAAAAAGAAATAAAAGAAAAAGAAAAAGAAAAAAGAAAAAAGAAAAAAGAGAAGGAAATTAGAATCATCAGATCTATATAAGAGTCAGTTAGATACCAGGCAGCTCTAAGCACCTCTTCAAGACTATTATCACCGAGCGAGATAAGTCAGATTTCACTTAGTCCATATTTTGACTAGCTCTACAATAACTAAAGAATAGATAACTCCGATAATTATAGCCTATTCCCCGACTAATGATTTAATCTAAATCCTAGAAAATAAACTTGCTCTAGTGTCTTCGGAAGGTAACTCTTAGGACCTTACCTATATTTAAAGTGCTATATTATAATATCCGGCAATAAAATACGTTTAGAAGAGAAACGTCGTTTCCTATAAGATACTAATAAAAGACTAGTCGTAGAGAATAAAAAGCTCTAACTATACTATAATAACTAGGAACTACTATAGTAGGGCCGTTATTACGTTTTTTCTTACTTAGAGTGATTTTATACTCGAACGAAATAAGATCGATACGCTTATAGTACCTCCGGAAGTTATTATCACTACCTATATTATTTTAGTATTTCGCCGCCCCTAGTTCTAAGTGGCGCTAGTCTATATCAAAGATATAGCGGAATTCGAAAATAGCTTTAACTCTAAGCTCTTACGATTTAATTCCCGGACCTAAAGTAGAGACACGCTAATCTATTTTAGCCTTATTATACTTATTAGTTATTATTATAGTACCGTAATTCTTTGTAGAAGCCGATAGAATCCTTTATATAAACTAACCAAATAAAGGGATATTCCTAATCTAATATAAAGCACGGGATATAATAATATAAGCGAAATTTCCTATTCTAGAAGTAGGAGAGCTTATTCTATCACTAGTAGTAGGACCTTAACTAAGCTTAACTTCTTGGTATTACTTTAGCGGTAGAGGCGGGACTCCCGGCTTTTTAACGCCTATCGTATCGTATACGCTATAGCTATAAAGCTTAGCTTAGCTTAATCCGAAGCGCCTAGTTATAGAGCCTACCTAGTATTATATATTATCCCTTTAGGATAAATCATAGCTAGCCTCCTTTTCAAGGTATATATAAGGATTGATCTCTATTAACGAAGCCTAATTAGCCTAGATATATAGATAGAGCTCGCGGATATATATACCCTAGTGTGACTTTAAAGCAAGGGAAGGTAGTCGAGCGCACAAAAAATAAGAATAAACCAGCTTATAAGGAGGATTATAAAAGTTAGCCCCTATCGTGATTATATATCAGAAGCTAGGGAGACAGCGAATAAAAAGATATAGTAAACCTCTTATATGACCTATATATAACATATCCGAATTAGTAGCTATATTCTAAGGGCTATATTCTATAGAATATAGAAAGCAATAGGTAACGGTCTATTTATAACTAAGTGATCAGTAACAGAGTGCTTATATAACCTTTATCCTTCATATCCTTCATATCCTTCACAACCTTCACAACCTTCACAACCTTCACAACCTTCACAACCTTCACAACCTTCACAACCTTCACAACCTTCACAACCTTCACAACCTTCACAACCTTCACAACCTTCACAACCTTCACAACCTTCACAACCTTCACAACCTTCACAACCTTCACAACCTTCACAACCTTCACAACCTTCACAACCTTCACAACCTTCACAACCTTCATATCCTTCACATCCTTCATATCCTTCACATCCTTCACATCCTTCACAACCTTCACAACCTTCACAACCCCGCTAGGAATATTGGCAGACTTAGCAGCGGACCTTTATATATAAGAAATGTTTTGGTGGGTCCGCTATATAAGAATAGGCCATCAAACTTAATATATAACAAAAGCCTCTTTAAGCTCACCACTATATCTCATACTATATTTTATATAGTAGAAAGGGTCTCACTCGATAACGAATATATTATCACAAAAAGATTTATACGTTAGTTTAGCTAAAACCAGGAAGTGAATAACTCGGCTTCTAGGAACGGGACGGTTTTACGTATATAGAAGTCCACGATTAGAATCTTTCGTCCCCTAACTTCCTACTAAATTTTATACCGATCCTAAGATATTCACTTAGCCTAGGCTATTAATCTCGCCTTTAATCCGATAGTGGGCTAGAAGGCACCGGAGGACTATAACCAGAAATAATCGGTTCGTAATATAGGATCTTACCTAGTCTATTGAAAGATATAATCCGGACTTTTTAAGACTAGCGGGAATAGTACTAAGTAGGCTAGGCCTATGGTTCCTAGAAAATTAATAGCTAGGTATTATATATATAGTATTCCCTGCTATACTCTCTAATTCACGCCTATTATCTATAATATAATAAATATATACTAACATTCTCCTCTCTATAGTTATTATTTATATCTTTTCTGCTAATATACCTAGGTTATAATTACCTTTAAATCGATCCCCTAGTATATCCTTGATATTTAAAGACTATATAATAAACCAGATAAAAGGGACTTTTAATTCGTTAATAATACCTAATAATCTCTATCGCTCGTAGCTTACAAAGGCACTCTATTATACTTAAGAAGAAGTAGAAGAGAGCCTCGAGCGTTTATATATCTCTACTATTAAACGGCTAGGTTCACTCAATAATATAATTATAGGTGGCCTGATTAACTAGCCTTTAATAAAGATTGATATTAAAAATAAAACCATTCTAATAGTTTCTTAGTATTAGGATAAATGCTACGACGGTAAGTTTAATATAGAGTAGCTAGACTATTCTTGATTTTGCTATTAATTTATATAGATAGGAAGTTGCCTATATCGCAACCGACTTACGCCCCTAATATAGAAATCGAAACGCTCCTTATCTAAAAGACCATATATACTAATCTACTAAAGGAAGGGGAGCTATTACCCGCGAAATATGGTTTAGAGAAAGGCTATTATAAAGGAAAAGAGAAGGTATCGCCGACTTAGGAGCCTCCGATTAACACTCTACACTAGAAGTCTTTTAGCTAGAAGATACTAGTTTTAGTAAGCCTCTTTCGGCTAGGATTCTCTATCTTCGAAACTTATTGCTATATATAGACAGATAGATATATAAATTCATTTACCCCGACCTCTCGTAAAACGATATATAGGATATAGCAACTATATATATCCTTATATATATATCTATAATATCCTACTTCCTAAAAACGAACTTAGAGCCTTGTTAAAGCCTATTATAGCCTAGGTGCCGTTTAAGTTATTAGGCTGCCCTTATAGCGCGCGACTTTTAAATCTTTATGACGCCTTAGCGAAGTCTAGTATAGCTTTAACCGTCCTAGCCCCCGACACAATGCCTAGCTTACCTCTTTTACCTTTGGTTAAGCCTCCTAGTAGACTCGATATATCCTTAAACACGTCCCTAGCTTCACGTCTTAGCTCCCTTCGGATTTCCCTTAAATTTGTGTAGTCTACTAGCACGTGGGTGACTATTTCTTATACGCCGTATATAGACTAACTATCGTTGTGGAAGCCGAAGGTCTTAGTATAGGTAGATAGCTAATTATAGCGCGTGCGTAGCTATATTAATAGGTACGCCCTACCCCTAGGCAAATTCCTATATAGCTTCCTAGTATAGGTCGCCGGTAGAGTGCTATCGATTTTTTGTAGATAACCGCCATTAGTAGATACTTTCTATTCCCGCTCCTACTAAGTATAGATCTTATCCCGGATAAGCGCTCTCTTCTTTATTAGTAAAGGGTGGAAGGGGTATATCTTACCTAGGCTTACCGCGTCCTTAGGTAGTCGACCTACTATATCGTTCCCTAGGTTATTATAGTATCTATATATCTAATAGAGACAGAGCGTGATCCCCTTCTATTTTCTAGGTTCTAGATTGCTTATAACGCTGATCTGCTATTATAGAGGATCGTTACCGTTAATATTCTACTAAGTTCCGCTATTAGCCGAAGATAGCTAATCTTAAATACTATACTAATAGCGTAGAAGATACCTATTAGCTCCGCTATATAAACCGACTACCGGTCTATCGATCCTACCTAGACCTACTAGGACTCGATAACCTCTAGGTTATTATCGAGTATAACGACTATAGCGCCTAGGTAGCCTTCCCGACCCAAGGCGTCCGAGTAGACTACAATAGCGGATATAGACGGCGCTATCTCCGCTATTCCCTTACTATCTCTCGGTCTAACCCGATCCTAATCTCCGTAAAGGGCTCGGCTCGCTACAGCAGTAGTAGTCGTAGATCGATAGTCTTAAGTTTCTCTAATCTTTCTAGGTTCACGGTCTTTAGGGCTTCCAATAATAGGAAACAGGCGTATAACCTAATATTATTCCTACATTTCTACGCTCGCTATAGTATATCCTATATAGGATAATCGCGCGGTAAGGTATAAAGGCTTACGATAGTGTTCTACTCTTAGTAGCGGAGTCGGAGGTGCGTTAGCAAAATATATACTTCTACTTCTAGCGTTATAATAGACACTATCCTAAAAGCCGATATAATACAGATTAATACGGTTCTCTAGACTATATTTAAATATCGTAGGTAGGTCTTATCTCGTAAGGGGTCGTGCTAGACCGTCAAGGCGTAGTCTATAACCGGCGTTACATAGGCTTAGTATAGCTATCGCATCTATTCTAGGCGTAGATACCGTAGCCCGCCTAGAGTAATACTAACCTTAATTACGCGTTTAATCGCTTACTAGGCGTGTTCCTTCTAGCGAAGCTCTTAGTCGAAAATCGCCCCCAGCAACTTAGCCGTAGGCGATAGTTTAATTATCTTCCCGTTTATAATCGCTTAACCCTAAAGCTATTTACGTCTTCTCCTAGTGATATAATTAGTTCAGTTTTCTCGGCTACAAATTAAGACTAAGTTCGACGGGCCTAGGCCTCAATACGGGGGATATCTTCCGATTGAATCTTAGCTAGGTTCTCTTCGGCTAAGTGTTCTAGCCGTGCTTTACTTTAGACAATTCGTCTTTAGTGGATTATATAAGCTCGGTTTAGTAGGCGATCGTTTCTATTAAGCCATCAATCATTCGCTAGATATCCCGAATCGTGACGCGTCCACTACTGTCTACGGAGCTCATAATCTAGGTAATTGAGCGAGCTGCGTTGGGGTATTGCTAAGGCGAGCCTATCTTCTAGTCCGCGGCGCGGTAGTAGAATCAAGGTTTTCCGACGCGTCGGTCACTGCCGTTCCTCGCGTGGTTGTGCGAGGAGGTTCGGGAGCACCCGCATGTGGGTCCGCCATTCTTCCCGCTCGGTACTTGCTCGCAGACCGCCTCATTTCCCTAATTCTTGCACATAACTACATCGATATAATCTCTAATATCACGACCGGCCCATTTAACAAGGCTTTGATAAATTTATGATAGAAGCTCAAGGCATGAAAGGATTACTCTGTCTGGGAAGATTACTTGCTAACCGGCTAGGGTTAGATTCCTCCTATTTTGTCTCAAAAACAGGCACCATGATCAATACGGGAGTATCGTGATAAATTGGGCTCGGAAGCCAACCCTATCGTGCTAAACGGGATGTCAACGACGACCGCGGGGAGCATCACACGCCAGACAACGATGATTCTAATGGGGACACTGAGCCTTTGAGTACACCAGAATTTTGGGCGAATTTTGGTGACGGAAGCTCTCATTCCACAGAACAATTTCAAATCTGCACTGACAAATTCGGCTTGTGACATGACGCCATCTCAATTGACATATGGCCGAAGTCCCAACTTTATTTTGTCCCCTGAGCCTGTATCTGCTTTACCGTCAGGCAAGGGCAAGGGGAAAGCCAGGGCCGCCAAGTCTCCTGAAATCGAAGAAAGTATGCTTATACAAATAATTGACGAGGACTGCTCCAAAATTCGTTTTGCTAATAAAATTTGCCACAGGGGCCCCACAAACCAAAGATGGAAGCTGCCACCAGGAAACAGAGACACACGCGGCATCTTGTGGTCCAGTCAACTTTCCGTGGTCTGGTCAAAGTGATGAATTGTCATCTATCGCGCCTAGCCAGTCGGGGAATGGTGATCATGGACCAGGTAAACGCAAAACGGGACATGGAGGAGAGGATTATTCTGGGAATAGGCGACCAAAGCACCTGGCGAACATGGAAATGAATGGATGGATGAGCGGTGTACTCATGTAGTAGCGTTACACACACAATTTATTAACGCCCGGCGGCTAAGCCGAAAGGGCAACTATCTCTGATCTACTATACATGTCATAATATATATAGTACTGTGTCTCCTCAGAGCCCATACATAAAGCCTTGCAATATATGTCATCTCAAATATCCGTATCGCAGCGGATCCTCGTGGGTTAGTAATTTGGTTAGTAGGCTGGCTTGAAGGCGCTTCTCCAAGTGTTCAACATCCTATTTTCGGCAGTTGAAGCGCGTCTACCATTGGTAACACGAGGTGGTTGGTGGGTTAGATCGGCGAAAGGGGGTGATTTATGTTCGTCGGTATGGTTAGATGGCCTCGAGTCGGCCCGTGGCGATGGCGAATCGTATTGAGGCCCGTACTGCCTCTAAGTTCGGCGTCCACTTCTGATCATCGGAAGGTAGTAGCGTTACAGTGATATTCGAAATCAGCTTTACCTCTAATCTCTCTCTCTTTATTTCCCAAAAGCCCCACTTAGAGCGCACTAGTCCGTATTTAGATACCTTTCCGCCGGCCTTCATTTGTCCATGTATCCTCGATGAATCAGCGTAAATTACAATAATTTGGTGTCTAACAACTCTTTAGGTGGTTTTATCATAACGAATTCGAAAACGGCTTAGTAGAAATCGAATATATGGCGGGCGTACTGGTAAAATCCACAATGGTAAAGTTCTCTATCTAACAATAACAATGGTGTGGTTGACAGTCTGGTCAGACACAATTAGTAAGCAAAATGCGTAATAAAAAAGTCATATATTTTAACGGTATTAAGACCGTAATATCTCGATACTTGACATAGCTTACTCCTAAGATACTAACGCTTTGTTTCTCTTGTATCCAAAACCACATGAGTAAGGCAATTCGTTTATTTATTTACTCCTAGGAGCTTTCTATTCGAGAAGGTAATAGCGAAAAGTTCGACTATATTAAGTAACAGATTCACTAAGTTATAAATAGCCAAATTCCTAAAATGTAGTAAGCGTTCTATCACGTCCACAAATCACTATAATCACTCTAGCCCCCTTATATCTATCGGCTAAAGCCAATTCCTACGACAAAGTAGACATTTATTCTATCTCGTTAGCTATTCCCTGATGTATATCTTATAAAACGGGTGTCTATATAGACCGACTGGCTGTTTTTCGCCTAAAGTCATAATATCGAGGTATATAATACAAACTTTATCGGAACCATAGCGATCCTAGCTAACCCGCTAAGATCCGGTTTAAAAGAGGCGCTTTCTATAAATGATTGCGCCGTCCGGATGTGATTTTGCTCTTCTATAGAGAAAATAGGTCTAGGGGTTCTTAGTTCTACTGTTTCCTAGAGTAACTAGGCTCGTTAGATAGCGTTCAAAGTATAAACAAAGAATTGGTTCTCGAAGAAGTAACAGGCCTGATTCGCTAATTCCTACACTTCCCCGACGTCGATCTGGTAGAGTTCATTAGAGGTAAATACGGGCTTAGGAATACTAAGGCTCGAGCTTCGTTCCTGGGCCTTATTTATAAATCTGCGAGTAGAGACGAACAATCCTAAGCGAACGTAATTCCTAGCTTGTTACGCTAATTCTAGTACTTCCTCAATATCGATCTGGTGGAGTTTATCGGAGGTAAATACGGGCTTAGGAATACCAAGGCTCGAGCTTCGTTCCTGGGCCTCATTCATAAATCTGCGAGCAGAGACGAACAATCCTAAGCGAACGTAATTCTTTGCTTGTTACACTAACTCTTCCACTCTTTCTATGCCGGTGTGGTTAAGTTCATCGTACGAGTACGCAGGCATGTCTGAACGGAAGTCCTGGCTAGAGCGGGGCTGGAGTTGGCGAACTTATCCAAAGGGATAAAGCAAAGGGAAGGGATAGTAATGAATGATCTGCGTAGAAGGATTTCAAGCAGGATAACAGGGGTGTTGATTATAGATGTAAAAATCTATACAGCATGTATGTATTGAGGCAAAAATAGTATCATGAAAGAACACTATGAATATGAAAATTCCAATCTTGTATACTGAAGAAAGTAAATGAATGATTTGTCTATCTTCTTCATATATGGGAAGAAGCATCTATTTATGCTTCTTCTTCGTATACCCTTATTATGATAGATTAGAAAGACTCGGTGAGAACAACATAGACTTGGTGAGAACAACAACGCAGGAATAAGCAATGACTGACTAGAAGTAGGCTCAATTGAAATACCTAGGCGCCGATGCAATGAGATAATGACTTGTATACTGAGGATAGCAATGTTATAATCAAACTGCATACCGCTAAGGAAACCAGGCTTCTTTTGGTAGGAGTCTAGGTGCAGATCCTTTATGAATATGATCTACATTTTACTTCCCGAGTTAGGGCTAGCGTTATAGTATGAAAATAGCTAGTGTTAATAGGAATTAACTAGGATTTTTAATACGCCCCCTAATATAAAGCTATATAAGGTATAAGTATATAAAAATAAAGGTAAAGAAGATTAATATAGTATAGAAACTATAGATAAAGAGGTAGTATAAAAACCGCGGATTGATACGCTAATTAACGCCCCCTACTTAGAAGAAGGGGTTAATAGATCTAGCTATATAGGATCTAGTTTTAGTCTAGCTATAAAGAGCTTGAACTAGGGGAAAAGCGAGCGGCTTTATAAAACCGTCAGCGATATTTTCTATACCTTTGATATAGTGTAAAATGATTCTCTTTTTATTAACTTACTCTCTGATCTAATACTAATATACGTCGATATACTTTATACGTCCGGTATTCTTTGGATTGATAGTTATTAAGATAGCGGATTAACTGTCACTGAATAGTGGGATTAGTGTAAGTAATCAAGGATCGAGGTTATTAATTAATCTCTGTAGCTAGATAGCTTTACTTCCGGCGGTGGAAAGTGCTATATATTTAGCTTCGGCGCTAGACTTAGCGGTGCTAGACTACTACTAAGACTTCTATAATATAGGAGCACTAGTAAAGAAGAAGATAAAGCCGGTGTGGCTCTTTATATTAGCTCTAGATATATAGGAGGTATCGATATATCCCTAAAGATCGAGGTTATCGAGTACTCCTTTATTATTCGCTCTATATATAATTATATAATTGCTCGTTCCCCCGGTATAGGCTAGCAATCTAGTTACTAGCTTTTGATGCTCGTCGTTGGGATTGACGAGGAATTGGGATAGTATACTTACCGCTAGTGTAAGGTCTAGCCTAGAGACGGTGTTAGTATAATTCACAGAACTAATATTAGATTGGTATTGCTTAATAGCCTTACTTATTACTATATGATCTTGCTCCTTAGTGGGAATATAATTAAGCGGGATAATAGGCTAAGGAGAGCCTTAGAAGAAGTACTTACTTTGCCGGATAGAGTATTTGATTCTATTGCTGCTTTGCTGATTCGATTGATATATATCTTCTATAATATAGATAGTATACCGGCGTCCTTTTAATATATAATCTTTATAGAGAGGTAGTGATAAATCTCTCTAAGATCTGATATTGTCTACTTCGTTAAAATTAGCTTCTTCGTCTTATTAATTAGCTCTATATTCGAAGCTATAATTAGTATATTATCGATATAAACGAAGATATAGATAATAGAGGCGCCCCCCCTGATTAGAGCGCGAGCTAGATCTATGTTTATAAATGCGGGATTTATTGCTACGCTTTATATAAAGGTAGGGATTAGTAGATAATCTTATAAAGCTATTTTTTAAAAGAAAATCGCTAAGGGTGTTCGACTAGTTGGTAGTAGATTGTTTTAAGCCGTATATACTACGTTTTAGTAGGTATACTTTATCGTTAGTGCTAAATTTATCTTCGAATCTATCTAGATAGTTTATATAGAGCGTCTCTTTAAGAGGAGCGTTTAAATAAGTATTTTCGATATCGATATATATAGTCTCGAGTCTCTTTTTAGCTATTATAGTAAAGAGTACTCGAAGTGTCTTATATCTTCCGGTGCTTATAAAGGTGTCTTTATAATCTAGGTACTCTCTTTATTAGAAGCCTCTTACTACCTAGCGAGCTTTAAATTTTAGAGGTAAGCTATTGGCGTCAATTTTTAATTTAAAAACCTACTTGCCGGTTAAGATATTAATATTACTGCTTGTGGAAGGCTTCGGTCTTAGGACTATCTCCTATATACTAATGAGATCTAATTAAGCTATCTTAATCTTTATAGCACGATATTACTAAGGCTAAACAGGTGAAGCCTTTGCTTTTGAAACTATCTTTGGGTTATTAAGCTATTTAGGATTAATAGATTTTATTAATGGTATAGGAGGTAAAGGAGGAAGATCTAGATAAAATCTGGTTTTTGATCTGGCTTTTAATCTGGCTTTTAGTCTAGCTTTTTAGTACTAGTTATTAATACTATAGTAGCGGTTATTAAAGCTTATATTTTAGCTTTGTTCTCTTGAGTTATTATGTTATATATATGGTTCCTAATATCTTTATTAAGCTGCTATAGCTCCTCTATTAATATAGGAGGTGCTCTATTAGAAGTATCTAAATCTATATCTAATATCTCTTTAATTAGCTTAATAGCTTCTCTATTGTTCTTATTAGCGGGATCTTAATTATTTGATTGATTATACTCTTTATTAAAGAATAGGTCTTTATCGATAGAAGCTTCCTCGGCGGTTAGTTTTAGGAATCGAGTCCTTATTTAGGTAATCTTATCTTCTAATTAAGGCTTTAGTAGATCCGGGTTATTATATAATGTCTAATTGTCCCTTTCGTCGAATATTATATCTCTCCTAACGATGATTTCTCCTTTATAATCTAGATCCTAGCTTAGCTTCTAGATTCGGTACTATATACTATAGTAACTAGTATACCCTATTAATCTGCCTAGCTATACTTTAGGTTATAGGTGGCGGTTAGTAGTTTTCTTTGCTACGATATATATCTCTTTTAGATTCTATACGACGTATATATTATAACCTAGGACCTAGAGGAAGCTGATATCTAGCTTCCTCCTATAGCGAATTTTATAGGGAGTCCTAGTAGGTTATCCTCCTACTTATTGCTTTCTCCTATAATAGATAGTAAGGTTTCGTACTATTATTACTATCTTTATAATCTCCGGCTAGAGATAATCCGGGAGTTCTATATTATATAAGATAGCTCGAGTCCTCTCCTAGATAATACGTATTATACGCTCGACTTTGCCGTTTTGCCTATGTACGTACGGGGCAGAGAAGTATAACCTTATATTATTGTCTTTGGCCTATTTTTGTAAGTGGTAATTGTCGAATTCTCCTCTGTTATCGCTTTAAAAAGTAGCAATCTCCGTTCTATATTCTAGAAGCTTAGTCTGTTAAAGTATTAGTAGATCTAGAGTAATAAAAGCTTTGATAGTAAGCTCTCTTTCGTTAGTATAACGCTTACTTACGTTAATAACTAGATCTATAATATAGTCTTTGTTAGAGGTGAATTGAATATCCCCCTAGCTATCGAAGTCGTTAATATCGATTATCTAGTATCTTGTCTGGCTACCGAATCTATAGGGTATTTTGCCTCCTCCGCTAAGATCTAGATATACTAGGTCTCCGGTCTTAGTTAATCTATATAGTACCGGCGCGCGCCTAGGTACTAGCTAAGCTTTACTAATTATATAATATTAGTATTTCTCTTTAGGAATAGAGAGGCCTTTAATATTAATTCTGTCTATAGCCGAGGCTGTTTCTATAATAGTGTTAGGGTGTATATAATATAGTCTTCGATACTAGGTATCGATATTAACTTAGTCTTTTTTTAATTTAATAACCTAGGGAGCTTCTTACTCTGGTAAATCCGGTGTTAGGATTATAGCTTCTTGCTCTATTAAAACCGGTAATAGAGTTAAATTTATACTCGAGGAATCTGGTTAAATTAAGCTACTTTATAAGGGGCTCTCTATATTTATAGATATAGTTCCCGGCTATATATTAGTAGCTGAATTTTTAGCTAATATTACTAGTTATCTGCCGCTAACTCTATATAGTAATAAATAAAGATATAGGATCTATATCCTTATCGTCGAAAATTAGTTCTTCCTCTTTAGGGTATAATCTCGTTATCGAAGATTAATTCTTTTTATTAAGAGGTAAGGTATTATATACTTCTGTTAATACTTATTAATAGTATAGCTTCTTTACTATTTAGAAATTAGTAAATCTTCTTTATATTAAGAAGCTAGTTTTAGCCTAAGCGTCTTCCTTTTATAAGTATAGCTCTGTCTAGCCTTTTAAATATTACCTTCTTACTCCCGAATTCTGCTATAATACTTATATTAGTAAGCTTATATTATAATATAAGGTTTATCTAGAGGTTAGGTATATATATAGTGTTAGAGAGCCTAAGGTTTCTACCCTCTTTACTCCTATTGTCGACTATTATTATAACGTCGCCGATAAGGCTATCTATAGTTTTAGTTCTAAGAGCTATTCGAATGCTAGTATTATAAGGCCTGCTAGTCCCTAGTATAAAGAAATCCGGTGAGTAGATTATAAAGGTATTATATATAGTATTATAAATCTATTTTAGTATATTAGGTGCTGACGTAGAGAAAGCTTTGGATAAGGCTGGAATTATAGTATCTGTGATAAAGACGTCTATTGCTTTTATATTTGTGCTAGCTAGAGCTAGTTCTAGATGCTTCTACTAGCACTTCTTAATAGTATGTCCCCGCTTATTGTAGTGTGTGTATGTTGGGATAGTTGATCTAGCTAGCGATAAGCTTTTGTCCTTGCCTTTAGAGCCCTTTTTGCCTTTAAATTTGGCTTTGGTAGTAAGTGTAGTCTCGGAGGACTCGATATCTTTATCCTAGGTCTTCGTGGTATAAGATCTGCTAGTCTTTTTGCTAGTAGAGATAGATTTTTCTTCTCTATAGAGCTCTCTATAAATCTGGTTAAATTAATAGAGGTTAACTAGGTTAGCTATCTTACTAACTAGTGCGTCGAAATTGGATCTCTATATATACTATTCGGGACCGTCGAGGTAGTATATAAGTTTAATATATTTCTTAATTTTATCTATTTCTTCTTAGATATATACCTTACTTTATCTAGTTATAAGCTTGCTATTCTAGGTAGATTTAAATGATTTAATAAGATTAGAAATAGATCTATATTTAGAATTGACTATTTTCTTAATGGCTATTATACCTTTTTGTACGGTAAAGATTTCTTTAGTCTTATATTAATCATAAAGAGATTTTTAGATCCGCTCCGGTTCTAGATCCTTTAAAAATCGAAGGTTCTTATTAATCTTTATATTAATAGTATTAGCTATTATAAGTTATATATTACCCTTTAGTACCTTTAATAAATAGTATTAAGGGTGATTAATAGGTAGATCTCTTACCTAGCCCTCGATTACTTGTTCGAGGAGGTTTTGGTTTATAAGCTACTTAATATTCTATATCTATAAACGGTAGTTAGCTTTGCCGGTAAGGGCTAGGAATTTAAACTAAGCTCTTTTTTTTCCTAGTTTTGTTATATCTTCTATAAAGGAGAGATATTTGACGGTAGTAGCTTTTTGTTAAGCTACTAAGAGAACTAGCGTTTATTCTCTTATCGAGAATATAGTTTGTTCTCTTCGATATATTAATTCCTACCGGATAGGATAATTAGTAGACAATTGGCCGACGGGATTAGGATTGTCGAAGGTATATAGTCTAGCTAGCTCCTTACCTTTGCTAGTACGTGTGGTATATAGATCTATCTTAATACTTTCTAAGATATCCTCTACTCTTTAAATAGCTTCTTGCTAAGTAGTATTAAGGGCGGTTTGTTAAGAAGTAGTAAGAGCTACTTTAGTACGTAAGAGCTCTTCTTATAGATCTCTTATATACTATTCTTGTATCCGTATATATTCTCTTTGCTCTATCTAAGTAAGTATTAATTTATTCGCTGTGATAGTGAGTTAGGTGCGAGCTATAGCTTCCTCGTTATCGCTACTCTTAGATGCTTTATTGTTATCGGTAGCTTTTGCTATATTTATAGTTTCTATAGTACCCTTACTAATATTAGTTAGTATACTCTTATTGTCGGCGAGAGGATTATAAGGAGTAGGTAGAGGGGGGGTCCCGATGATGGCGGGAAGATTCCCTAGGCTGAGCTATACCGCTGTGGGTATTAGGAGCTATAGCGTATAGGGTGAAGTGAAGATGAAGATAGAGTGAGAGGTAGATGAAGTTTATAGAAAAGCTTTAATGAAAGATAAGGCTTGTGAAGAAGCTTCGAATGGAAGATGAAGCTTATAAAGAAGCTTCGGTGGAGGATGAAGCTTATAAAGAAGCTTCGGTGGAGGATGTCTATAATAAGACGGGTGCTCTTAGAAGAGCAGAAGCTTATGAAAAAGCTTTAATAAATATGCTGCTTAATAAGTAGATGCCTTTAACAAAGGCTAGAGCTTATGAAAAAGCTTTAATAATATGTTGCTTAGAGGTGAGTAATGGTATAAATCCGGCTTATAGAGCTAAGCCGGGCTTATAACCTGTTGATTATAGATGTAAAAATCTATATAGCATATATGTATTAAGGCAAAAATAGTATTATAAAAGAACACTATAAATATGAAAATTCTAATCTTGTATACTATAGAAAGTAAATGAATGATTTGTCTATCTTCTTTATATATAGGAAGAAGTATCTATTTATGCTTCTTCTTTATATACCCTTATTATGATAGATTAGAAAGACTCGGTGAGAACAATATAGACTTGGTGAGAATAATAACGCAGGAATAAGCAATGACTGACTGGAAGCAGGCTCAATTGAAATACCCAGGCGCCGATGCAATAAGATAATGACTTGTATACTAAGGACAGCAATGTTATGATCAAACTACATACCGCCAAGGAAACCAGGCTTCTTTTGGTAGGAGCCTGGGTGTAGATCCTTCGTGAACGTGATCTGCATTTTACTTCCCGAGTTAGGGCTAGCGTTGCAGTATGAAAATGGCCAGTGTTAATGGGAATTAACTGGGATTTTCAACAAGGGGTACTATTAAAAAAATATAGAACATTTTCCTGGCGCTTTGAACAAAGCGAAGTTGCGTAGAGTATATATATTCGGATTACGGAAAATATATATTTCCGGAGCCATGGTAGTTTCTAGCAAGAGGAGGGCATCAAGGAGATTTATCGTCGACAGTGTGTCTAGTTTATGCTCGGTAAAACATTTTTTATAAGGACGAATAGGGTAGCTGATTTCGATTATCCTATATATAAATGCAGCCGATCATGTAAACGAAATATAACCTCACTATATACCCGAATCCAGGCTTCTGATTCTTGACTCCTATATCTTTCGATACCCAAACTCTATCAGCAAGAGTACATGTATTATATGGTAATTTACGTTTAATAAAGAATGGGCTTAGCGCTTTATATGACTAGGGTTAAAAGGGCATCTTTACTTTCCTAATATAGAGGGCGGTATCGGGCGCCACTGTAGATAGAAAGACAAATTCATCCTTAGGCAGGACTATATTATGTCAACCGTGATGGAATGGGTCTAGATTCAATTAGTGAGTTTTGACTTCGGACATAGAATTTAACTAAAATCTAGGTTGGTTGGAGATAATCAAACCGCCTCGCCTAATAAGACAAAAATTATTACACACGAGATTACTATAATTTACGCTAACTCAACGAGAATACATGGACTATGAAGGCTGGCGGAAAGATATCTGAATACGGACTAGTGCGCTCTAAGTGGGGCTTTGGGGAATAAAGAGAGAGAGATTAGAGGTAAAGCTGATTTCGAATATCACTGTACCTTGATTAACTTCTCATTTGCAATTCCTACAGTACAGCATGGATCGAAACCAGCTACTACTGCCGGTATGTATGCTGAACTCTAGTTCCGAAAATAAGTACCACATTGAGGTCTACCAAAACGCCAAGTGTAACGGGGGGATCTATCTCATACTCTGGTGATTCTGAGGATTGCTACAACGGATTGGGCAACGGCGGTGCCGGGCTTCAACTCTTGGCATTGGAGAAGGGCGGGGAGCTTGTCTTCTACGGTCAACCCGGATGTTTAGATAGTGAGCAAGTCGCCAGTTTCATCCACGCAAATCAGACTGGCCTTGGCTGCAAGCCGTTGAGCGTAAACCCCGTTCCATTTAAGTTTCTCGACGCCTAGAGCTTCAGAGAGCATCTACGTCGGGCTGTGCTTTAAAGAGAGCGAATGGAAGCAGAATCAAGCTAGACTATGGCCGCTTTGAAAAGGTCGTTTACAATGATTTCCCAAAGTTATGTATGGATGCGGAGAGCGAAGAATTGTGGGCTGCTGAAAATTCCATCGGCCGTTCCTCGAAATCGAGGAGAAAGAAAGGACGGTGCATGTACCTGTGGTAATTTACATTAATGCAGATGTGAAGCTTATTGAGCCACAGACTGAGGCGGAGTATTAATTGAGGTACAATAATAATTCAAACACAACGTCTCTCATTCCCACTCCTTTGGCCTTATAAACAGAGTATCTGCTGTGATCGCCTCAATCCAATGTTGAGGAACCTTTCTTGGAACCGGGAGAGAAACCCTTTAAGTAAATCTTGCGACCTTTAACCCGATTAGGCCATGCTCGAAGAAGTATCGGGGCTGTTGGTGGAACCGAGTGGAGATAAGACGTGTTCAAGTAGGCTGTCACTTCTGATTTATAATAGTCGGCAAGAATAGGATCTATCAAGAGGGCAATGTACCTACCGAACAATTTCCTATTATAGTAGTATATCTACTATATAGGGCTCAAAAGTAGGAGAGACTCTACCTCCTACCTAAGAAGATAGAGCTTGAACGTGGGATTATAGCCCCGGAATAGTGATCTTATCATCTTAATTTAGGGTTCCTCGGAAGTAGGCATAGAGTATAACTTTATAATGTTAGTATAGTACACGGTAAGCTAGCACCTTATTTCCAGACTTATATACGTGCGCTTAGCTAAGTTGCTGCTATTATTATAGGAGGGTGCCGGGTATTGTTTCGCTAATGATCGGTATCCGCGAATGGTTCGAAAAAGAGAGAGCAAGTATTGTCGTTTTATGACTCTATATATATTCGTTGCGGGGCTCGTGAGAATGAAGAGTAGTGCACACCGCAGATTTCCACGTACCGGCTTGGACTATTATGCAGAGGTTTTCACAATGGCAACATTCCTAGCTGGTGCAATCAACTTTTCTTATAGCTGGAGGGTGCAGAATAGTCCGCCCTGGGGTTTGTTTGTTAACGTGTTTAGGGAAAGAGTGCTTGCGTTGAACAAATGGTGGGGTTAACCAAGCCTATGACCAACATGATCCGATTAATAATTGATCGCTAGTTCATATCTTAACCACTCTTCTTAACCACTCTTCTTAACCACGCTGTTTACTATAGTCACAATATTTAAGAGAGTTGCTAACTCGCGATGTCTGGCTTTCTGGCAATGTCTAAGCAAATGACCGTTGCCATCAATAAAGTTAGTTCTAAGTTTATAACCTACAGAGCCTATTCTTAACGAGGGACCAACCATCCAACCATGTAGGTATTTCCTCTTTAAGATCACCAGAAGGACTACGTGACCTCTAATCGGCATACAGTCGTTCTCGAAATCGGCTTGACCAGTACACACTTAATCACTCTTTCCTGGCCCCACCGCCAACGCCTTAGCGCAGATCACTTATTGAGCGGGCCGCACTAAATTGATGGACGCGTAGAAGGCGATTAGTATAGTACTATATCTTGATACGTAAATTAATGGAATTCCCTGGAAATTTATAGTGGGCTCTTAAAGATTGTCTATAGGGTCGCCTAGCAACTAGTTCCTAGAGGATCTACTAGGTGGCTTCAACTTCCCTTTTCAGCCTGCACAACATACGTTCTCTATATGGTCATCACTCCTGAGGGGCGTATCTTTAGCTTCGAGAATATCGAAGAATAGTATCCGCAACAGTCTTAACAATTGTTGTTTACGAGTGAACAGCAACCTTTCGGTAGCTGATGGAGTAGGCCTTAATAAAAAGTCGCTAATAGAAGACTCAGATAAAGGGGGATTTGTACCACGCGATGCTGAAAGTCAGAGAATTTTGAAAATATTTTTAAAATTCCTAGCTCAGCCTACAATCCAAAATTCTCCGTTGAGTTTACGCCAGCGCCTCAAACCCTGCCCAACAATTACTTTATCAAAAAGCCTCAATTTATCAGTTACAATCGAATCAGTCAAGGACCTCGACCTGACTCGATTGCAGAGGACCTCAAGGAAGCAAGAATTTATCGAAACTCTTAAGGAGGCACTCATGTGCCAACATTGCTACATATCTCGGTTGTCAGGTTTCTGACGGCACAATCACGGGTCTTTGCCTTGAGAGATACCCTCACATGCTGATGAAAGAGGTCAACCCACGCGGCCTCATGAAGAGAACACTGAGAAGCACGCGGCAAGTGACGGACTATAGTTGTGTTCTCGCGGGCGTCGAGAGTGGGGTCAAGTATCTTCATCCGCTTGGGTTGGTTCATAGCGACATCAATCCAAGCAACATAATGATTGATAATCATCGGACAATTATCATTGATTTTGGTTCTTGCCGGAGTGTATGAGAGAGCCTAGAAGATGTCGGCCGTACTTACGAATTGTACGATGAGAAGGTACAGCATTTTCTTTTTTAGAATGACCTAAATGCCTTGGAGATTCTAGTACTAGTTCACGAGAATTCCAATTTGATGTCTAGTACTTTCGAGGTAGATCTTATCTCTGTGCTCTTATGCTGCTTATCGAACCATACTCTCTCGGTGCGCTAATCTGTATCAAGATAGGATCAAAGTATCAAGACTTCCAATTGGTTTCATGCGTAGTAGCGATGTCTGTTCTTTTCGCCTAGTCCTATTGCAGGTGATTTTGGATTGTAGCCGAGGCCTTTCTTTCTAATGCGAGTAATGGGCGCATAAATACTAGCCTCCCATCAATAAATCAATAAATCCGATAAGTTTTTGTGCGACTCTTACTTAAGTCTATTTACATTCCATTGGTCTGCCTAAGGATACCAAATTAATGTTAGCTACTAGGGGAAAAGGCAGGGATAGTGGAAACTGTACAATGACGGTATATTACAGAAATATTTCTGTTTTAGTAAACTCAATAATTACGAGACTTATAGACATTGTGGCTGATCTGTCTCGCGATAGTGGCTATGCAGATTGACTAGAAATGCCGTAAATACCTTACGGAGAGAAACTATATTAAATACGGAACTAAAACCCCCATAACCAAGCTAATTAATAAAATGGTTTTATTCAACCACGGTAAAAGCATTCAAATCGTCTCCGGTCATAATTCCAATCTTAACAAATTCTATTAGAAAGGGCTAAAGCGGGCCTTCAGAGGAAATAGAGTTGCTAAAGGTATAAAGTCACGTATTGACCGCTGGTCTAGGAACAATCGTTACTAGGACTATTATATAAACCTGACGTGCTTAGGGTATGTTATCGGCGATAAAATACCTAAGGATCCGCCGGCCTGGTGTTTGGGGATCTAGAACGGAGTCGGTAGGCTAAGGAGTATAGGGAGGGGCCCTTCTACTATCTTAGATCTAACTCGATTAAGGACCTAGATACCGTGCGTTCGTCCTACTAGAGACGCCTTCCGTACTTCACCTAAGCTTTTTACCGGGGAATAGCAATATTCTAAGACGAGAGAATGCTAGGTCTATCTAATAGTTTAGAGCGGGTGTCTATAATTTAGTATAAAAAGATACAAACTAAGAAGATACACGCTAGAAATATTATATATCTACTCAATAGCGAGGGAAGAACGGCTCTTTTCTATTTTTATACGTATTCGTACCATATTTCCACTCCCCACTTAGGAAAGTGACGCTACAAGTCTGGGCCCTTTCGGGAACCGGGGCTTATACTATAAATGCCCGCTATTAAGCTGCTAAGCTTATGAGTCTCTCGAACCATACTATTGAATACGTTGGTTAACCTATAATATAGGAGGGGCAAGCGTCTATAGGTCTTACTTAGCTAAAGAATACGAGACTTTAAATGTCTCCCTGTCTGGGAAGAAGAAGAGATAAATATAGGCCTTAAGTACGGATATGGCCCCTCTTAAGGTCTTAAGTACTTTTTTTCTTATAAAATATCTCGGGATTATTGTATCCCTATGGCCTGACCTTCGGCCTTATAAGTGATGCGTTAGAGTGCTAGCCGCCTGTCCTAAATTATATATTGCCACTTGTTTGTTTTAATAACTACTAATAATATTTTATTTCTATAGTTAACGCTGCGTTTCTCTCCTTATTAAAGATACTCTTAGAGGTGAGGGAAATAGCATATCTAGTATAGTGATTTAGTTAGCCGAGTATTATAATATTAAGAGCTCTGAACTTTATAGACAACGTAGAGAGTTCTATCGTCGTATATATGGTATTTTTAAATGTATATAGTCGCTCTGTCAATAGTCGCACTTTTATATCCTAAAAGTAATTAAGACGATCTTAGTCCGGTTCGTGTATAGTATCGCTGGCCGAGTGTTTAGTCTATTCTCTAAAAGTATCTTAGAATCTAACACTTGTAACTCCGTTGCTCCGGATTGCGAACCAGGATGATGTTAGTCTCTATATCCGAGCCTACTAGCTTCCGATTGATCTAATGCTGATGATAGCCTTCCTAAAGTAATGTTAGCGAAAGTTTAATCGATGGTATAGTCCTATTGTTAAAGCCTCGGTTATACTTTTGGTAGCTTCTAGGTTTTACGTGGGTATAGGGGCTGATAATGTTGGTCGGTTCGACTATCGTAAGCAAAAGAAATACTAATCTAGAGTACGGTTAGTTAATATAGAATAACGAGTGAATAAAGGCTGAACTCACTGCGATATATTCAAAGGCGGTTTTTGTGTTTGGTTAAGTAACTTGGATATAGAGGAATAATAAAGACCATTGTTTTCGGAGTAAGTGACTAGACATATATATTCCCCTTTCAAATGGTATCACTTTAGGCAGAAATACTAGGGCAAACGGGCGAGGCTTAGAATTCCTAGGATCAAAACGAAATAGCTATGAACCTTTAGAACCCTAGTAATACCCAGATGAGCTCCTGGGAGCCCGCGAGCTCCCAGGAGCTCATTAGTATTACTGTTGATAGCGTGTCTTCGGTTTACGACCTACTTAGAACTAGCGCGAAAGACATGACGTTATACGCTCAGAGAAGCCTTTGACTTATACGCTCATTAGCAAGAGAAGTAGTTCAACGTCATCACCTGCTAAACACTGATTACTCTAGTTATATTAATACAGGGAACGGCTCTAATCAAGGAAATCCATCCAATCGCCCTCGCCCTAGTAGTAGTCCAAAGCCCGATTAGGGGATCGCTAGGCTAGTAAGCGAAGTATTCTAAGTGTATTCCTAGGAGCATAGGCTGAAATAGGAAAATTATAGGTCAATTGAATAGCCCCACTGCGACGTTTTCATTTTGATAGGGTCGAGACCGCTAGGATAAACGGTCACGGACTGCGCCAGTCCTTTTTTGATAGGGCGATCTAAGTGGAAAGGGTTACACGTGATGGGATTAGCGTGTCGCATTTTATTGATGTAGCTTACTCAGGTCGCTCAGCCGTACACTTAGTGAGCAAATCAGGATGCTCAGATGATGATCAGTGAGTGGATCAGGGGGGCTCAGGGTATGATCAGGTGATGCTCAGTGAGCAGATCACGTTGATTATATAATGGCCCGTGATCAAGTCAGGGTACTCAGGGACGTACTCAGTTTTACTCAGTGATCAAAAAGCGGCGAGAGGTGAGCATACTACCGAAGTTTTGCTCAAGCCAGGCGCAGGCCCGAGAATCTGAATACTTGGTTTTAGTATGTTTATTCATGCAATCAAGGGGTTTCTGACAAGACTTACACCTTCGACCCAAAACCCTTCATGTCCCTGACATTTGTCATGAACGTAGCGGTATTCCTCCCAGTGGAAAGGCCTCGGCCGACAGAGCTGAACTCCAGCATGCCAGTAGGTGACAAATTCCGGATGCCAATCTAATTCACCTGATCGATATTGTGCAATAATAGCTTTTACAGTATCGACCATCTTGTACTTGTCGTTTTCCGCCACGAGCCAATCCAGCGTAAACTTGAGACCATCTAGGCGTTGTACAATGGGCCAACTTAAACCTGGCTCTGTAGCTATCAGTGCACTGGATAGAGGGAAGCAAATTAGTCTCTCTATTTAGAAAAATTTGGGGTTGTAGTCTCACTCACGTGCGCTCCGTCTGCTTTGCCATCAATTCTGTCAGCTTATGCTGATAGACATGAGGCATGATATTCTCTGTGATACGCTCAAGACACCTTTCGATCTGAGATTCAAAGTCATTGCATAAGAGGGGTCAACTCCCAAGTCCAGAGATGAACAGCGGCGCCGGTATCAATTAGCCAGCAGAGGTAGAACTTACTCGGGCATCAGATCAGGCTCCTCTGGGTTCCAGCCTTGAGGTGCATTTTCCCGCTCTCTGATAACGCCTTTTACTTTCGGCCATTTCTGTTTCTTGGGCATTTGTGGCCTAAGATGCCTAAGATTCTTCTTTCGTTTCGAATAGTCAGTGTTGAGATCGGCTGCAAGACGTTCCTCGTCCAGCTTCTGCGGGATTTCCTTTTTGGTCTTCTTCTTCTTTGGAGGTTGCCTCTGCATCTTCACTCTGGCTATCTGCCTTGCGTTTTCCATCGGACTTCTTGGGTGTACCTTTACCGGCAGGCCTTGCGGCGCAAAAAGGCTTTGGAGGCATCTTGCAACAGAGAAGATAGTCACGAACAAGGGGGTACTTTCGCTGGGTAACTAGCAAATTAAATATTGAGTATGTACGAATGATAAATACGAAGGACAGAATTTCGAAGGTATTTGTATTCTAAGCTTTTTGTGCACGCCGACCCCATCGCACCGGATGGAAGCCTCGGTTATGCGATGTCAAAGAAAGCTTGAAGGCCGTAGACAAGACGGAACAAAGATGGCAGAGCATGCTCTTGGATGAAGGGCGAATCTCCTTTTCATGCCGTTCATTCAACATAGCTTTTGAAACGCCTCATTCGGCGAGTTCTTGCAAAGGCGTACTCTCAGTGGATCTGACTTCGAGGATTCCCCCAATATGCTTTTGGCTTATTCCTTTGATCTTTGACACGAGTTGTGCTGCTTGTTGGGGCTCAGTCTGGGCAATAGTTCTCCGCTGTACCTGATGTAAATGGGCTTTAATGCGGCTGGCTTTGTCAAACAAAGATTTGTGGATTCAACCCCAAAGGTTCAGAGTCCTCACTTGGGTCACGTTGAAGCCATGAAAGACACCAGCTAACTCTATCTGCCTCAGACCCCTGTATCGGTTGAAATGAGAGCCCAAAATAGATTGTGGCGCGATAATATAATGAGGGCGAGAAAGCGTAGAACTTGGAGAACTACGGAAAACAAAGAAGACCCGACTCTTGCCAATTCTATTTTTACACCTCTCTCACTCCCTTTACCCATGTCCAGCAAATATTATCTAGTCCTCATTATTATATACTCTTTATCGTGGAATTGGTAGATTCCTGAACCTCAGTCGCGCCTATAGTGGCCAAGTATGCAGTAACAAATTCCCACATCAATAGATACGTTAGATATGTGAAAAAGAGTTGTCCCGAGAGTTATAATGTATGATACTGTCAACTACATTACTAGTTGCTCCAAATTTGTCTATGAAAAGGCCACAGTGCCACATGATACTCCGTACACTCTCTATACATATAAGCAGCCACATATTAAGACCCACGCCGTCAATCTCCGAAACCGGGACCGAAACCTACTCTGACTCGAAGTTTCCTGGTGTTCCTTATATTCCGATGCAATAAGCGAGCTTCTTTTCGCCAAATACTCGAATCTCTGGGGGCTACTCAACGCTGTTTCGCAGGAAACATCAAGATGAGCGAACCCAAGCCGACCGCAGTCCCGCTCCCCAATTCTGAGCAGTTCTACCTGAATAGCGAGCAGGGCGAAACATACCTGATTCAAGTATCTTGGCCGCTGCACTGGCACAGTGTCAGCACTTCTGCTCGCGGCTCATTTCCCATCTTGTAAGTGCCCGCTAACGATTTTCCAGGCTTGGAGAAGGAGAAAAAGCGATATATTGTCGACGGGAATGCTCTATTCTTGACTGCAACCGAGGCCGCCTGGCGTCGTGCTCCCGCGTCGCATTTTGCTGGTGGGGGTATCATTGTTGCTATCGGATACCCATTGAACAGAGAGCTGTATGATATGCGACGACGAACCCTTGATTTATCTCCGCCAACACAAACTCCAATTTCTGGACATGGAGGTGCCGATGTATTCCTTGACTTCATTCAATGTTCCGTCCGACCCGCGGTCAAGGCCCGGTTTCCACAGGTCTCTGTCTCTAGAGAAGCACTCTACGGCCATTCCTATGGGGGATTGCTTGCATTACACGCGTTATTTACTCGAAGCGGGTTATTTGATTGTTACATGGCCAGCAGTCCCTCAATCTGGTGGAATAACAAATTCATTTTGCGGGAGGCGAAAGACTTTCTGAAAAAGGAGCCTGTGGGCGAGAATTTGCCTTCGCTCATGGTCTTCTGGGGCTCAGACGAGCAAAGTCCTCGTCAGCGGGATAATGAACCTCTTGAGAAATATGAATCAAGAAAGCAAAAGGCCTCAGATTTCAGAATGTCTGGTAATGCTCTCGATCTCTGCGAGATATTGCGAGGTTGCAAACGGTTGCATACTGTCCTGGCTAATGAGTTCGACGGGGAAGAACACACAAGTGTAATGCCATGTTCAACAAATCGGAGTTTGACGATGTTCTTTGAAGATTGGCCTCTGAACCAGTCATAGAGAAATTTCATGAATCGGAAACGAAAACTTCACGTAGATGAAATGATGATTGATAAGACAAGGTGAACCGTTCGTATTGGCGGAATATGTTCTCCGAGTTATTTCCGTCAACAAGTTTCCCATCTTGGGATTTGGGGGCCATTCACAAAATACGGAATGGTTCGGGCTGGGCTCTCTGGATTTGGCCCCAGTCAGACGATTGAAAGCCTGGCTTTTTGTCGATGTTCTTTCCACTTCTGCTCAGATATTATGGGAGCGCCTGACCATCAAATTAAACAGTCTCTTTACTTAAAAATGATGAGCTTCTTTGAGGCTTGTCGTGGCTACGCAGGGGTATTACCACCTGGGCAGGTGAGCCCCAATTTCAAATACCCAAAGAGGCTAGCCCTCGGAGATTACCGCTCGGATCTAATCTGATCTCCATAGTGATACTCTGTATGGTACGGTACATACATTGCACGATGCGTAGCCGGAGACATTTCGTTTCAGATCAATCTAGGAGAATTTAATTCTACATGGCTTTTGGGTGTTTACGAAGTTTGCATGGGCAATGGGGTTTAACTTGGTTGATTGCTATCCCCAACTTCAACGCGGTTTAACTATCCTATATGATCCTACACATGTACGTAGTACTCAGGTAGCAGCAGTCTTAAGTTCGGTTATTCTCACAGCATTCAAAAATTTCCATCCACTTTTACTGAGACCCGGCCCAAGATTTGATGTTGTCAATTCCGACATCGGACTTTGTAGGGACAAGTTCTCCCTCGGCGGAAGAAGGCTCGTCTATTTGCTCCATGAAAAGAATAGCGGCATTTATCGCGCTTTGAATTCACCGGAGCCCCAATATCCTTTCTAGGAAGGCGCTAAGTGTAAGCCATATTACCTGTAGTATCGCTAAGGAGCATAAAATGTTCCAATGGTGAAGCCCGGGCCACCCGCTATCTCACCATCTGATGCCTTTAGTCTTGGGGCCAAGATAACTTGCGCTGTTTTGTCTTAAAGCCATTTGGCAAATGCAAGGTTAGCCCTTTGGCCGTATTTCGAGGATGAGACATGGCGAAATAAATCGAAGTAACGGAACCAAACAACACCCAATATCATGTCTTCTTTGCCCCTGCTGACTGAGTGCGAAAGAAAACGAATGATCCTAAAAGAAAGGATCAAAGTATGAAACATTTATTGGTGGGTTGGCGAGTACAGCCCTACGTGTGTATTCACATCCAGGTTTTGTTCTAGCGTCAGACGCTAGGCGTGATTAGGTATTCCGTCGCCGGCAATTGATAGTCCAATTTTCCTCGTTTTTCTTCTGTTTATCTTACGTTCTAACGTAAATACGTTAGAGCGTCTGATCCAGGACGCCGTATTTAATGTCTAGCTCCAATCTCCTTTTGGATCAGTTGTCCCACATCTAACGTGTGAATTCTTTGCCGGAGAAAAGATGGCGATTACGAGTAGATTCCATCAGATAGTTGGCACCAAGCCTGCAGAAACTGAGATTACCCCAGTTGGTGATCCAATTGCTCTGCAAGTGAGAGCCGACGACAAGGAAGCTGGACATGCTCCTATCGATGATGTGACTGGCAAGGAGGACGCTAGGCCTGCCGAAGATGCCCAAGCTGGTGTTCAGAAAATTGAGGCTGTTACTTTGGCCTGGGGAAAGGGATCGATGCTCATGGTTCTGATATTGTATGCTTCCCTGCCCTCGTTGCACTATTCGGTCCTAGCAGATCAGCTAGCTCACGTCGCCCTTTTCCAACAGTATCTGGCTTCTCACATTGGTGAACAATCTCAAGACTTCGGTCGTCTACAGCCTAAGCGCCTATGCGACAAGCTCTTTCGCGGGTCATTCACTTTTGACCATCATCGGGATAGTGGCATCTTCAATGACAGGCGCAGTGTATATCCCTATGGCGAAGGCTCTAGATCTCTGGGGTCGTGCTGAAGGTATTCTGCTGATGACTTTGTTCTGTATCCTGGGAATAGTCATGTTGGCTGCATCCAATAATATAGCTACCTACTGTGCCGGACAGGTAAGATGAGATCTAATAGCCACGTCTTCATTCATGCAATATCTGGCAACATTAACAGGTATTCTACTCGGTCGGATTCGGGGGGGCTCTCCTACAGTTGGAATGTTCTCGCAGCTGATGTGACGAACTTGAGAAACCGGGGGTTGGCATTTGCTTTTACCTCGTCTCCGGCAATAATCTCAGCATTTGCCGGATCCAAGGCGGCTGAAGGATTTCTTGCTAATGTCAATTGGCGATGGGGCTACGGAGTTTGGGCGATTATCTTGCCTGCTTTCGCTTTGCCGATATATTTCATGCTGGCCTATAATTTACGCAGAGCCGAGAGGGAAGGAATCCTCGTTAGGGAAAGAAAAGCCTGGAATTTCAACTTCGAAACAATTTGGTGGTTTATGAAAGAGTTTGATTGTGAGTCACCGTATTGGCGGTTTGTGACCGTGCTAATTCTTTCCTCTACAAACAGTAATGGGTGTTTTCCTATTCGCTAGCGGCATGGTGGTTTTCCTCCTGCCATTCACTCTAGCCAGTATGGCACCACATGGTTGGCAAACCGGCTATATCATTGCCATGATTGTGATTGGGCTGGTCCTACTCATCTCATTTGGTTTCTATGAGACTTACCTGGCCCCGGTGCCATTCCTGAACTATAAGTTCCTCACCGACAGAACCGTTCTAGGCGCATGTCTCCTAGACATGACATATCAGATATCTTACTACTGCTACGCCGTTTATCTCCCGTCATTTTTGCAAGTGGTGTACAATTTAGACGTGGCCACAGCTGGATACGTTGGAAACACGTTTAGTGTCGTGGCATTTGTCTTCTTGTTCTTCGCTGGCTGGCTCGTCCGAGTGACGGGTCGCTTCAAGTGGATTCTCTGGGTCTGCGTGCCTCTCTACATCTTTGGATTCGGTCTGATGATATACTTCCGTCAACCTGGTGGATATATTGGATACATTGTTATGTGCGAGGTCTTTTTCTCCGCTGCCGGAAGCGTTTTCATTCTGTGCGTGCAGCTTGCCGTCCTTGCTTCGGTCGACCACCAACACGTCGCCGCAGTGCTTGCCTTGCTTTTCGTGATGGGAAGTATTGGTGGATCTATTGGCAGTGCTATCTGTGGAGCCATTTGGACAAACACGTTCTTGAAAAAACTTGGGCAAATCCTGCCAGAATCAGCCATGCCCAATTTGTCTCTCATTTACTCGTGTCTTCCCCAGCAGCTCAGTTACCCAGTTGGAAGTCCTGAGCGAGATGCCATTGTGGAAGCCTACGGCTATGCCCAACCAAGGATGCTTGCAGCTGGTACCGCATTCATGGCTTTAGGCTTCATCTGGGTTGGCATGATGAGAAACCTGAACGTCAAGAATATGACACAGACAAAGGGTAACGTTTTTTGACGGGAATGTCTCATTCCAGAGACGGGTAGAGATTTCTTCGACTGAGGCCATTTGACGGGAACCAACTATATGATATATTCTGATGCTTCTTCCCAATTCCTTCCTGTATTTTAATAATATCCAGACCTCGGGGACAATATAAACCTCACAATTCGTGATAAAGATGCGAATACTGTACCCATAACAAGAAATCTTTCCAGGATAAGGTTCGTCCAAGCTGCTATGCTAGTTGGTCATAGAATAAATATATCCTATCAAGCATTTTGAAGGACCAGGTGCTTTATGGGATGGGAAATCCCTGGTGAAGGGTGAAGGGGATAATTGTTGCCTTCACTACTAACTAATTACGTAGGTACCTACTATAATGTCTAATAAATCAGCTAGTCGTCAAACAGCCTCGGAAGCATCGAGAATATTAGAGTTATATAAACATTATTATTAGATTAAATCACATCATTAGAAATGACCGAGATTTCCTTCTAACCCAGTACGTATACGTATATCAAGTGTCAGGCTCACCGGTGAATATTCTGTTGCATCCGTTGAAATTTGTGAGAATTTAATGGCTCATCGTCCCCTTGGAAGCACTCGTACCGACGGCCTTCTCCCAACTTGCTGCCTTCGCCGAACCCCAACCTCCCAATATTGATAGCCTCGTCGCCTGGGTATGTTGCCACGTCCCGAACAACACCAGACATCTCGTCCAGCTCAGGAACTTTATCACTCTTGCGTCCAATGAGCAAAGGAAAGACCTTATCACCAGCAAAGGCGCCAAATCGCAGCATCACAAAGGAATCCAATCTTTCGGTCCATCGATGGGAAAGACCTGCGTAGAGTGATAAAGCCAACAGCGGTAGCAAGTAAAGTGCCATCTAGATGGAGACTACGACGATTCCCGCAGGAGAAATTGATGGAGGATCCATATCGGCACCTAATTCGCAACGCAGGCATGTCTCAAGTTTGACGACACCTCGTCTGTAACTTTGTCGTCTGCTACAAGGGCTGCGGCGGTAGCAATGAATGTATCGATAAAAGAGCCAGGGCCGAAGCTTGCCAGGGCGGCCGAGAACAACGGTCCTTTGTGTCTGTTGAGATGGGATCAATTTTGTTGCAAGGTAAAAGCTACAAATCTTTCACTTTGACATGTTACTCCTACCCCTGAGCTGTCATCTCGTATACTAAGAGTCGAATACAGCTTGATACTTGGGTACACACTCACATTGTTTCCCGGTTCGTACCCGAAACCGCCTAGATCGGTATTTGGCCAAGGCAAGAATGGTCTTCTTCTATTTCCAGAACATATGCGGACATCTAACACTATATATTGCATCACACCTCTATATTTCTGCGACCTCGGTACCCTCCACTTCCAGGCCTATCCTTTAACCTAGCAGTCGTCCCTCTGCAGTCCCACCTGTCTCGGAGTTACCAGAACTATACCAACAATGGTTCGGGACTCCGAAGTGAAGCAATCTATGTCATCAAGTTGTTCCAAGTATCGGCAGCCTCCTGTCCACTCAGAGAGGCAACAGCGCTCTCAGCCGCATAGCACTGGTCAATCGTAGCCTGAGGGGCATTGCACGGGCTACGCAAACGGTTGCATATCAGGTCAGCCGGAGAATCGATAGTAGGCGACGAGCCGAAGGGGAAATCATCCTGGTTGTTGGTGGTATACGAGTACTCGGTGCGGCCATCAAGACCATACAACCAGTTGATCGTCGGGTCCGAACAGCTTCCGTAGTCAAGACCGTCGGAGGTGCCGGTGTTGGAGCAGTCGTCCGCAATCACAGTGGTAGTAACCTGGAGTGTCTGGGTGTCTGTCGAAGTCACGGTGGAGGTCACGACCTGGTTATTGGTAACAGTGCTTGTGTCGGTATGAGTGATTGTATTGGTGACTGTCTCATACTCAGTCACGCCGGGCTCGGTGACGGTCGAGGTGCCGACAAATTCGGTCGTAGTTGAGACTGGGCCGGGCGTTGTGACAGTGGTCGTCACCGTGGGACCGTCCTCCGTCAAAGTTGTGATGTCGGTGGTCGTGGCGGTGCACGAACTAATCGTGGAGATTACAGTTTCCGTCTCGGTGGTGGTTGATCCGGCACGGCCGTCGTCGCCGGTAGTTACAGTTGCTGTGCAGGCACTGATCGTTTCGGTGATAGTGGCTGAACCGTTGCCATCGCCGTCAATAGTAACAGTCACGGTAGCAGTGGGGGTAGCCGGGCTAAAGAGATTATCATTAGCTAATTAGCTTCTCTCATCAAGCCCAGTGGTCAACTAACCAATCAGTCACGGTGACAGTCGACCCGACATTGTTGCCGTTGGCATTGTGGCCACAGTGGCTGTTGTCAAACACTCCTGGGCCTATGCCCGCACTGTCTCCATGGCCAGGAGATCCCCAGAATCCATGCTGGCTCCACTCACCGGGATTACCAGAGCCACCAGGGGCAGGGGCTGTAAGGGTAGGGAGAACCTGCAGCAGGACGGCTGAAAGAGCGGCGAGTCTTGCGTAATATTGCATGGTTGAATTAGATATTATAAATTAGATTGATTATAACAGTTTAACGAAGAAAGAAAAAAAAGTAATGAGAAATCAATGGGGCTATGTCGAGCCCTTAAAAACAGACAGTTGAAAGAGTGTGATGTCGATGGTTTGGAAATGAAGGGCAAACATACGCAGTTATATACATCAGCAAGTAGGCTAAGTTACATCGCTGGCAGGAGCCATGATGTGCATGTTGAGCTCATTAGCCAATCCGGCACTTTGAAAACAAAAACACTTAAGAGGTATGTTCGTCGGTCGACTGAATCCTAGAGTTCCAAGAATGTCAATTTCTGATATGACTCGAGCTGGGAACCTGCAGCTGGGTATTTTATCTGGGCGAAGTATATCCATGGTCTTTGCGGCCAATAGCCACAAGCCCTGTAGGACTTGTATCTATAATGCTGAGGTGAAGGTATTGTCAAATTGTCCGCTCAAAGTTTTTGATAACCCGGCTGTCTGTTGGGACTTGATATAGATTTTGTTTTGGCGTGCTCACTACCTTCCTCATACTCTTGAATTGAAGAAAGCTATCTTCTCCCATGGATATTACATGAGGCCGTCTAACCGTAGACCTACACCTGAGTATGAACACATAGTTCTAGTCAGGTTCAGGGTATTTCTTGATGTTACCTGACTCGAGAGCAGGAAGATCAAAGAATCTCGCGTAAGTATGGCATGGATCCACCCCAAAAGAGCCCCAATTGGCATCACTAAGATTAGGAATGCGATGTATCATTGCTCGAACATCGGCCCCAAATCTTTCCCTTTGTATTGTGATATATTTTGTTAATATGCTTATGCTTATATCACTTGTGCCCAGTACAGTTTAGACCATGAGATGGAAATGACTCCTGGATTGATGCTCTGTAATTGAATATGATAGCTATGGGTTTAAAAGAGTGGTGCTTCTTGGGTGCGGCTGGATCACATTCCAGAACCGCCAAGTTGCTCATTCTTCGGAGAGAGAGCTATGGGTCTGTCGATTTAGATACTATGTATGGCCTAAGTAGTAGATTTTGAAGAGTGTCCTAAGGTCAGTGAGGTCTTCCTGTAAGGATGTTGCTTACCTCCCAGGGAATTTAGAAAAACCAAGTGCTCTGGGCCATTCAGAATGCCATGTGCATATTTTCTCTACAATTCAACAGTAGCATGCTTTTATCATTCAAGAGGTAGATGTGGCTATCCTATTCTGTAAATTTGGTACACACAGCACAGTTCTTATGTATAGGAGCTTTAGCTTCATTGTGAGGGGACTATCAGGAAAGGAGTCACCATCATAAGGCATTCACCTCAACTAAGGTCAACGCGACGGAAGAACTCCATATGGTGCCGAGCTTCTTCAATAAATTTGGCAATCAATACGCAATTGTGCCTACGTATCCGAATCTATATAGTGAGAGAAGTTGTTCATAAGATGAAAATAGAACTTTCAAAAGAAAAAGAAAAGAATTGATTGACAGTCAGTTCTGAAGGGGTATTTGTTCCCAGAACTGCATAGCAAAGTAGGAGTCTCTTCTTTCTTCTTTTCTTAGTCCGATATATACAAAATCATATTAATCTCTCCTGCTTCCCTCTTCTCTAAGAATTCCCGGCCCTTTCTCGGGATTAGGCATTCTAAAGTGTGTTTCCAGCATTGGTTGGGACGCTTGCCTGGGCTGCCGAAGCCGCACTTGCAGTTGCAATGTTGAGGCCAGCGAAGTTAGAGAAGAACTTAGTATCAGCGTTCGTAAACTGGTCCCCATTGTTTGTTTGGATATTGGTCACGCAATCCCTCTTAAGGTAGCCGGCGCATGCTTTGTTGGCAGTAGCACTCGGCGAGCTAAAGAGTTGACCGACGAAATCTCCGACAATTTGGGTGACATTGTTGAAGACACAACCTTCGAAGAGACCTTGGCCGTCGTCGGTGCCCTCAATGGCGTGGCCGCTGTTGTCCTCCCACACACTGTTGACGGCATGGAAGAGCGTCTTACCGCTCAGTGCAGGGCTGCGGCCGGATGTGCGATACACGTAGTTGTCTAGCGGACGATTAGTATTTTCTACTTGCGTATTTGTATCAAGAAAGTATGATTTGAAGCACTTACTTGCAAATGTGATCTGGTCGTCGGCTCCGACAAGCTCCAATCCCCAGTAGTTTTGTCCGTCGCACGAAGTAGAGAAGTTAGTTGCGCCATTCATGAAGCTGTTGGAGATGGTGACATGAGCGTTGGCTTCGTGGCCAAAGACATAGTGTACACGGCCAGTGTATTGAGTCTAGTTACAATCCAGTTAGAATTCAGTAAAGGGATTGTCATGGAGAGCTTGACTAACCGTAACATGGTCAATCCAGACCTTCGAAGTGCCAGAGAGTGTGATAGCGTCGCCACCCCAGACTAGTTGCGGGTTGAGGTTGGTGATCATGATGTTCTGGACAATGATGTTGGAGGCACGGACTATTCTCAGCCCTTTGCCGAGGAGTACGCCCTTGTTTCCGACTCCGATGATCGTCTTATCTGAGTGAACGCTGATTCCTGTGGTTCCAGCAGTATCCCACTCGTACGGCTCGGACGGTTTACCGTCGCATCCTTTTCCGATATCTATCGTGGACTGGCAACCATCCTCAAAGGAACCATATGCCTTGCAGATGTTTCCCTTGGTTGTCCCTTCCGTTCCAATGAAATCGAATGTCTTGTCGATAATGATGACTTGAGGATCATCAGAACCCAGAAGTTCGATTAGATGTTTGACATCGGTTGGATAGACTGGGGTCGCATCACCACCTCCCGTAACTCCGTATGCAAATCCTGGAGGCGAGCCAGTAACTGAGACCGCATCGGCTCTCTTGGCAGGGCTGCTTGCAACTGCCACAGTGGCGAATAGTAAACCAAGGCTGAACTTCATATTGGATTAAGAGGCCTGCAGTTGCGGCAATGACTATGAAGATGGCTGGCGAAAATGGTTCTGCTAAATAGGGAAGATAATTCAAGTTTACTAGGATCATTGGGGCTTCTTATGCCTCTTGCCAAGCTGTGGCCTTTTGTCGAGACATTATCGAAGTTGTCTCACATGTGTCGATGGGAAATGTCAATGTGAAACCGATCCTTCAATTGTTTTTATGTGGGGCTGTCAATGGACTTCCATACAGCTACGGAGCTCTACTCCGTAGTAATGAAGCGAATCCCTCGCCCAGTAAGAAGTAAGCACATATCTACTCCGTATTCATAATTTGTTCAATAGAGCAGGATGCTCCTAAATTTAGCCCATTCTGTTCTAAGGGCACGAACGTCTACAGGGTTCCTCATCTGCATATATTAAATGCTTTCCCCACAGGGGAAATTTCGGAAATTTAGGAAGCTTCTTCCACGGAACACTCCGTTTCCCACACGGAGTAGTGGTCACTATAGGAGTGATCTGCAGGGGTAAGAGACGAGATATATCTGCTCACGCCGGTCTACTGTAGCGGATAAAATATTTATGTGGAGCAAAGGTGAAAAGAGAGTGGTTAATACGGCTATATCGGCTACAACATATGGATGAGACGGAGTAGCATAAGAGACATACATATGTAACTTGAGAACTATCTCCCGAGGTCTACGGCGACCCGGCACGGATCACCAGGTACGGGGTAAAGGTCTGGGACCTGTCTTCATCTGCAGAGCGACGGAGTACTCCATATTGGGCCACGTGTGCTACGGTCTTAGTTCCCTTAAGACCAACTCTAAAAGGTATACGGAGTATGGAGTACGGAGTACAGGTATCAACGCCTGTCAACTGGCTAGGGTACAATCCTTTGTCTCGGATTAGGCTGGTAGGCACATCGTCTCTTACCCCCTACAAACCATTCTTTCAGGGACTTTCAAAAGCGTAGTACAAAGTGCCAACACAATACTTCGGAAAGGAGAAACCACTGCCGATTTTACATTTTCCGGAAATTTTCCTAGTTTGTGTACTCCATACTCCGTGCGGAGTACATACTAGATACTTGATTGAATTAAAAGTATGTAGATCAAGATGTCAGTTCGTCTACTTGAAACACCAGGATACGCGGAGTTTAGGACATAGCGCATGCTATCAGATCATAACGTAAGAGATCTGCAGCGCTCCGTGATTCGTTCCTGATAATGACAGCACTTCCATGGATCAGTGAGAGGTCGATGGCATACCAGGATTAGAAGGTTAGTCGCGATGGTGGTGTTTGTTTGTCATAGGTAATGATTAAAGAAGTCGTATTACACGGTCTTATGCTTTGATTCCATTATGCTAGATACTAATCTATTCGAGTTTGAAAATGATGGGACAAGCATTCGCACCACTTCGTATCACCATGTCTCGTATGAGTTCTTGATGCAGCTGGACAGACTGACCAAGACATATCTATTCATTCAATAACCCCTAGGTTGCATATTAAAGCCGAGCTTGAACTGGGCCACCAAGCTATTCAATTGCGACCTTATGTAGTATGTAGTTCAAATCACGACAGGATAAAAGAAAGGAATCTACTTTGCAGCTTAATTTCCAAGCAATTCAAGGTCGCCACTTCCTAAGTTTCCCATAGCAAGGCGGATCCTCAGTTCCACTCTGAATGCTAAATAGTAATAATAGTGATATTGTAATCATGTCAATAAGTCAATGCGTCTATATGGATATGTTGTCCATATTCCGTATTCAGCTTCGAATTGCTCTTGTTATGGGGAGATCTCACGTGGGAGAGCTTCAGTGATACACTGGGGTTTCCACGCCGCTAGTCTATGAGTCTTCGAAAGACCGGAGAATCTGATCGACCTAAGTATAGAGCCAATCCACCCAAGTCCACTTATATGATTGTTATACAGCTTACCTCGGTGTTGCTCATCTCATTACACAAAACCATGGTTTATGGAGGGCAAAATACAGCCTGCTGAAAATGTCGTCCTCCGTGGCCCATATTTTAGTCCATATTGTAGTTGGAGATCCTCGAGCAAGCAAAGAATAGATAAATCAAGCGCCATATATAGTCAGAGCTATTGGCAGTAATTCTAAGAATGAAACTCATACTTGTAGGTGTTGAGATTGTCACTAATACCCGAGATTCCTATGCGTAGCCTTCGTGATCGAGGATTTGGATTCTCCAACCGTAATAGGGTATAATGTAAACACATTGACCTTATTTCTACCCCCGTAGCGTTTAGGACTCCTCGAAGCAGTGGAATAGGACGAGCGAAGAACATCGAAATGCATGGTCGACCTACAATATAATTTAAGTGTCAAAGATGCTTGAGAACCAGGAGCTAAAGAAACTACTAGTTACATATCTGGCTGATTCAGTACATGAACACAAGCGCTGGCCCCAAGTGCCAAGTTCTTCTGGTTCAAAGCTACATTCGTCGCTTTCATATTGTAAAGTAAGAAGCATTAATCATGATAAATGAAAAGATACAGAACAGCCATCTAATGTACAGAGGATTTATAATCCCAGGGTATCAACCCACAGCAAGCAAACTGAAAGGAAAAAAGTGATAGCAATCTAAGAGAATAGGAAGCAAAAAGTAATCACATTCTGAGAGGATTGAAAGCAAAAATAGGGGACATTCAGCCTCTCAAGGAATAACTCATAGGCCCTCTTTAAAATGAACGAGAACGCTGAGCCGAAGGGGCACCCACAGGCTCCTGCATTAAACCAGCTAGTCAGTGTTTAAACTTCTTGAAGATCCTTTTACGGAGTAGAGTACGAACCGAGCTGGCGCGCCGCTTGCGACCGTTGCTTTCTCTAACTCCGGCGTCGGCCGTCTCATTCTGAGATTTGTTGATCTCTCCTCCAACACAAATGCTGTTATTTCGGCCATTTACCCGAATGCCCGCGAGAGCGCGGATATTGACAGGCCGGGGGTAACCCATATCATCGTGGAGAGCATTTGCGCGGTTCAGCGCAGCGATGATGACAGCTGCGGTGGAACTCAGGCGAGGGGCCCCCTGGTGAGTTGGATCAGTGGGAGAATCCATTCCAGGAGATGACACCATGATGGTGTTTTCATCACCAGTTACGGTGATTGAGTTGTCGATGTAAATATTGATTGGGGAAGCCCATGGGTCGTCCATGTCGTTCTGGTCGACGCTCATGACGGTGGTGCCGCTGGGTCTGGTAACAGACAATGTGTATGGGGGTGGAGCTGTGCCTGGAGTGGAAGTAGAAGTAGGTGTAGAGGTAGATATAGAAGAAGTATTGCGACTTGCCCGGACTTCGGCGAGCTTATGCAGGTGGTGTCGCAAAGAGTCTGATGGAGGCATCATTGTGAATGAGGTTACGTTATTTTTCTTTAATAGCGTTTGTAGTGTTATGAGCAGAGTGAAGAAGAGAAGTGCAACAGATTGTCGGGGTATTTAAGGTCCAGTGTTTCTTCATTTCGTTTGAATGGGCGCAAACAATAGGAAAGAAACAATCAATAGACAATCAATAGACAGCCAATCAGAGACCGTTATGGGCCATTGACTTGCCTAATTGGGATCCTTGAATGGGCTTCTATTGTTCTCAATAGAGATCACGTGATTGCTATTGTTCATGGGGTATCAATAGAAAAAAAAAACTATGTACCTGGTACCGAAGCCATAGTAGGTACGACCGTAATCAACAAGGTACCTCTACATACAGTGCCACAGTTTCGCTAGTGTAGAAAATGCGCCTCCAATTCTCTTCCTAAAAAGCAAAGCGGAACGCTGCACCGGTCCACAAGCCCCTGACCGTGGAGCAGTCCTTCATAGAGTGCGTTTGTGTCACCATACGCAAACGAACTGGATCCCAGATGATCGGATGTTCCTTCTTCGGTCGGTCGGAGATCTCTGCTGATGCCTACACCATCTGGGAAGTGGGCATGTCTGGTCAGGTTATTGGCTGGTCTTTCATGGGCGCAGGGCATCAGACCCTACCGGTAGGGTCGGTTGGCTCCTTACTGCTAGACGGGATATCGGAACCAGGGTGGTCTGGGTGGGGTTGGCCCGGGTAGTATCGCCCACCTGGGTGAAGTGATTGCGCCGTCTGCAAATAGTTATTAGCGAGGACAACAGCCCTTATAGATTGCCCGAGTTATACCGGTGTTTCTGTCGCGTCCGACATCCAAACCGTTACGGGTTGGTACTGACTTCGCGGAAATCATCTCCTTCAACTTCCACCTCGCGATCCCGAATCCGGCGCATCAAGGCCAGGAAATTGCTTTGTTGGAACTTTTCGCTCTGTTCATTGCGCACGCTGTCGAGCAGTTGCCCTGCAGTCCGTGCAAGTTCATCTGCATCTCGACTCCGTGTTTCTGGGTTCTGGTTATCACTCTGGGGAATAAGATCCGATCCGAGACGAATCTGCTCTTGGGTGGCCGGCTCGGAAATGTCGACTTTGTTGGTCTCCTGCAAGTGCTCCTGGTTATCTTGCTGAGCAACATCGGCTCCTTGCAACTCCATATCTGCCCGTGCTTGATCAAAGGCAGCCTCAAAGGCGGATTCATCAAACTGCTGCGTGTGTTGTTGCTCGGTCTGCATACCCTGCAAGGGCTGCATCTGATCCATGGAGGAGCCATACATCTGGTAGCTTGGCGTAAAAGATGGTTGATAGGCACCATGCATTTGCGGGGTTTGCTGGGCCTGGGACATAGGCCCTCGTTGTTGAGCCATGAATTCAGCGTGCCAACCCCCATGTGCCGCTGCTAGTGCGATATTTGGTCTTTGTAGTTGCGATACAGGGTGTGAGGGCCCCGAGATCTGTAAGTTCTGGAAGTCCGATGCCCAACTTGCGTTGCCTGCACCGTGTGCAGCTGGGTGGTGTACCGCGGCATGTTGTGATGGTACTCCAAAATGGGCGGGATGTTGCAAGTTAGGCAACGCAGGGCCGGCGAGGTTGCCTTCAAATGCGGCGAACTCCGGGTCGAGTATTCCTTCTTGGGGGTTCTGAGAGCGGAAACCCTACAGTATACAGTTAGCATGAATGGAATGATGTAAATACAGAAGCGCTACCAACCTGCACAGGCGATTGGCGCGAAGTTAACCGGTCTTGCTGAAGGGTCCGATCAACAGATGTATGCTTCTGGAAGTTCTGAAGGGCATTCGACGGCCCGCACAGCGCATCACCCATAATGACCTGCTTAGATCAACCAAAACTGAGCGAGAAGTGTAACGGTGCGATTTTAGTCTTGTAATCAGCTGTTAGCACAAACTACAGCAATAATAGAAATGAAAGATGTAGAACTTCAGAAGAGACTCCGGCCACGCCACGCCTGCCGTGGGGTTGCCGACGGCCGAGGCTCATCACGTGCATAGATCCAGGTAACGTGACTGAACTAAACACACGATAAGATACGAGAAGGGCCAGGTTGTTTGGCTGAAAGGGAGAGAGCTACTCCGACTCCCCGCGCTTCCACAGCTGTCAATTTTATTGTTTGCTTTATTTAATCCAACATGGTAATTGTTATTCGGCTACATGGATTTGAGCCTGTTTCACAATCCCATCGCTAACAGCTTCAAACCTTCAGGCGACCCCTCAGGTGATCTCGAATTCCGGGCACGAAGAGATGATTGTATGTGCTAAGATACGAACTGCAATGGTGGTCTATATGGTTACACAATGTACGCGAGCTAACTGAGCTACGTTGAACATAGCACGATGCTGGCTTGGACTATTACGGCCGCCGGTTGGCCACATGTTCATCCGACAAAACGATAAAGATCTTTGAGATTGAGGGAGAATCACACCGACTAGTCGAGACGCTGAAGGGGTAAGCTGGTCTTGTTGATGTGTGCAGCTGAATATTTGGTCACTGACATAGTTATTTGATAGCCACGAGGGCGCTGTGTGGTGTGTCGCATGGGTGAGTGATACTCCAAAAACATAAGCCATGGTAGCGCGCAATCGGACTGACCATGCGATTCTCTCAACCTAGGCCCACCCGAAATTCGGGACAATTCTAGCCTCATCTTCCTACGACGGCAAGGTTCTGATCTGGCGGGAACAACCCCAGAATGCGACCTCGCCCTCCGGTGGTAGCACATGGACCAAGGTCTTCGATTTCTCCCTTCACACGGCCTCCGTGAACATGGTCTCCTGGGCTCCCCATGAGAGCGGATGTCTTCTTGCCTGCGCTTCTTCCGACGGCCACGTTAGCGTGCTCGAGTTCCGTGACAACAACTGGACCCATCAGACCTTCCATGCCCACGGAATGGGCGTCAACTCTATCAGCTGGGCCCCCGCGGCCTTTGCTGGTAGCCTCATCAGCTCTAACCCCGGACCCGGCCAACAGCGCCGGTTTGTTACCGGTGGCAGCGACAACCTGGTCAAGATCTGGGAGTATAAGTATGTTCACTGATAAAACATGCCAAACGTACAGCTATGACGTGAACTGACTGGATATCCTTTAGCGCGGAGTCCAAAACTTACAACCTCACTCAAACCCTCGAGGGACACTCCGACTGGGTCCGTGATGTGGCCTGGTCCCCGAGCATCCTCTCCAAGTCCTACATCGCCTCCGCCGCGCAAGACAAGACCGTTCGCATCTGGACCTCTGATGCTTCCAACCCGGGCCAGTGGTCCAGCCAAACACTGGAGTTTGACACTGTTCTGTGGCGCGTTAGCTGGAGTCTCAGCGGCAACATCCTTGCCGTCAGCGGAGGTGATAACAAGGTCAGTTTGTGGAAGGAGAACCTCAAGGGGGAGTGGGAGAAGGTCAAGGATATCGAAGAGTAGTGGTTGTTTCAATTTCGATGTGTCATTTATTCCCTTCCTCCACGCATAATATTCCTTCTAACCAAAAGCTACATTGCTTGTTACCATAAATACTATTCCACTAAGCCGAGAATCCTACGTCAATTTCCAGCGCTTTGGGCGAGCTTTGTCTGTTTCATTCCCTATCTCGTCCACCGCCCAGCTCTCAGAAAAATAAAGACAAAATCTAAAGCAAATAAAGAGAGAAAAGGAAAGCAAACGGAAAGTGTAGAAGACATTGGATGTGGCCCTCACACGTCCCAAAAGATGAATGGGCCTCTGGCATCTGGCTCCTTCATATCCACCCACCGTCCCAGCATCATGCGCCCTCCGGGTACTATGACAGCCTCATAGCCATGAATCCAGCCCTCGCCATCCATCACGACGGAGGAAGGCTGCTCCTCTTCATCGTCATCCTCATCCGCTTCGACGATGGTAAAACAGATCCGCGTCCATCCCTCAAAGCCACCATGGGGGATAGCAATCTTTTCGGTGAACCCGAACACAGGGTTTCCTGCCTCATAGTTGGCATCATAGGATTTCTGTTTGCCATCAAAATATACGCGCTCAGTATCGACTCCACCAGCGGGAGGTATGATCTTGCTGCATTGCGCAGGCCAGAACGGTTCGGAGGAGGCTTGGACGTCAAGAGTCTCACCATTGGTTAGCATGGTGGTATAACCTTCCAAAATACTCGCCTTCCACTTACCATTATGTCGATTCCATCGCCGTGTGTCTCAAGATCAGCGCATGTCTGACGCTGGTTGGCCTTTTGCAGGTCTGATAGCGGATGTATACACGCTGATCGAACACTAATGTCAGCTTGGGGTCATGGTTAGATTTTCTTTCTATCAGTGGACTCACAGTAGTATCCAAGCCACGATGGGCTTAGTCTGGATGCCTCGGTTGGGATGTCCTTCCGCGCCTTAGGCTTCATTTCCGCAGGCAGCCCAGAGAAGGATTCTTGGAAGGTAAGCTCGGAAGCGTTCAGCAAGTGACGTTGCCAGAAATTGCGCAAGTTCAGCAGCTTAGCGAGATCAAGGTTATCGTGGTCGATGAATGCCTTGCCCACCTCGTCTGCATATGAGTAGACTTGTTTGATATCGTAGTCAGTTCGACGACAGGGCTCGGTGATGGTTGGATCGAGAGCAAATGAACTTAGGCACTGTGTATAGGAAAGATCAGTGGATATGTCTCCAGACCATCATTCGACGAAACGCGCGTACAAGCTGGAGGGCATAGAAGAGTGGCGAGGAATTTTGTCCTTTTCTAAACTCGCTCAGGAAATCTACCCCTTTCAGGGTCTCATGTATACGTTGCAGGGTCTTTGAGGTCGCTTCAGGATCGATGGGTAGCTTCAGAGACTCCTCGAGCAAAGTCTGCATGACTTCCATCCAGAGGTACTGACGGGCGTCTTCCTCCTCCTTGAATTGGATCGGAGAGTTCAGTACAATGGCGCGGATTTGGTATTCAATCTTCAACTCCCTAGAGCGTCTTCCTGGAGCAATGTCGTAGTGTGTACCAAAGCGATCTCGCCAGATGGCCGACTCCGAATTGAAGACCTTTTCCCACATCTCTTTGCAAGTCTGGGAGAGATGGAGAACATCACGATCATAAGGGAGAAAGCATGCGATATCCTGGAGAATCTGTTGATATCAAATATCAATGGCTGCAATCTACATTGTAGATTTACAAGCATATACTTGCCTCGGTGGGAAGCTCGAGCAGCCAGCTTCGAGTACCTTGCATGGCAGTTGGAGCAAACTGTATGAAGTTGTTGTTCGACATATCTGCACTTGTGGTATAGTATTCAGTATGCAATTGCGTAGTCTGAAGAGCGTTCTAAAGCGTGGGACTCACTGCGCCTGCTACGGAAGATTTGAGGCAGCAAATGTAAGTGTCAAGAGCGAATAAAATGCGATAGATATTCGATGTGCGCGCTCACATGTCCTTGAAGCGAATTATTACTCAATGTGCGATATCATCATCAGTTTCAATTAATAGGGCTAATGTTCGTTTGCCTGGCCAAATTGGAACAATGTGTACTTTGAGATTGACCTCACAAGTGACAAAAGGACAAACACAGACATAAAGAGACGAAGAACTATAATGTACCACCTCACAAGACCAAGTGGAGTACGTGCCCCCGATGTTGATACATGTAGGTTCTCTTTCAAATATGTCGTGAGAGATGACGTCGCTGTAGGCTTTCAGTCACTCCCCAACCATCTGCCAGCAGACCCTTAACTTCCTCGAGGCTAAGCCCACTCATCTCAGGGTAAATTGCCCATACAGCAGCCCACCCAACCACACAGACAAATGCATAGAGAGCAAAAGTCCATGAGGGTGAGATCCATTCCATCATAGGTAGAAAAGTAAGACCGATGATAAAGTTTGATCCCCAGTTGGTTGCAGTGGCCAGTCCTGACCCCAGGGAACGTACATTCAGAGGGAAAAGTTCAGACTGCTGCCAGGGGACATTGCCGAGCCCAAGGGCATATGCCGCAGTATAGACAGTAAGACAGAACAGGATTGCAAGGGGCACAAGAGAACTAACGCTATTGTGGTTGTCTTGACGGCCAGTTGGAGGTTGTGAGTTCCATTTGTCGTCCACTGACGAAAACGAGAAAGCACAGACGACCAGAGCAACGACCATGACAGGGATTGAATACAGTAGAATGCGCCGGCGACCGATCTTGTCAATCAGCACAAATGCAAGCAGCGTAAAGACAAAATTCGTCATAGCCACCGAAAGTGATGTCAGTGTCGGCGAGGAGAACGAAAGGGAGGAGAAGATGGTTGCAGAAAAATACATCAGGCTGTTGAAGCCGCAGAGCTGCTGGACCGCCTGGAGCATCATTGCTATGATCAATGCTCTTCTATTTCCACCGTGCAACAACTGCTGACCCCGTTGGACGGTATCATGTAACCACTGCGGCTTTGTGCCACGAGACTTGGTTGGACCCATTTCCGAAACCTCTTGGAGTCCCATCTCTGATGCCTCTTGGGCAATCTCCCCGCTTATATTGCGCAAAACACGATCCACCACCTGGTCATGTCCAGGGCAATCCTGATAGATCTTAATCAGCACTGCCTTCGCCTGGGCATCGAACCCAGCCTGGACCAGCCATCGAGGTGTCTCGGGTAGCAGAGCAAGGATTGCGAGCTGGAAGAAGGCTGGCAGAGCTCCAATTCCCACAATCCATCGCCAGCCTCCAGTCGTACTAGAAAACAGCCACCCGATTACGTATGCCACCACCTGGCCACCGGTGATGAACAGACTGAGGATCGTGACAAGTCTTCCTCTTGCGTGTGAGGGAGCCAGCTCGGAGATATACCTAGAGAGATTACCCAGCACGTTAGCAATCATCAGTCCTTCCACAGTCATATTCTTGTCATGGCTCAGGATTCTCAGTCCCGCCTGCGTGACAACACGACAACATAGCACAGCCAACCTACAATGGGGTCACCGCACTCGCGCTACCAACAGCAAGACCAACAATGCTGCGCCCAAAAATCATGCCCCAAACCTGGCTTGTAAATGCCTGTACCAAAGCTCCAAGTGCGAACAACAGATCTGCACCAAGTATGACCTTCCGACGGCCAAACTTGTCCGCCAGAACCCCGGTAAACGGGCTCGCAATCAACGCAAATAGGCTGGTACAGGACGTTATGAGGCTTTTATCGAGTGTTGTCAATGTCCGGCCCGAAAGATCTGACCCGATGGTCACCAAAGTAGACGAAATAACACCTGTGCTACAAGTTCCGACGATGGTTAGTGAACGGGAGGATCAATGGAGCAATATGGCGTGTTTGGTAGGAGCTAGCATACTCATATCCAAATAGTAGACCACTTATCCCAGCGGAGAAGGTCAACGCCCATATGAACCAGCCTCCTGAGTATTCCAGCTCAGAGGCCAAGCTCTCCTCGTGCTCAAGGTCATCATGGTCTGAAGAGGGGCGGGAAGAGGCGAGCAAAGGGGCATGAGGACCTGACTGGTCTTGCTCATCTGCACCTGACATATCTTCGGACTCTTCCAGCTCTGGCCCTGAGGTATCATCTGAACTTTATCCACTGGGCATCTGAGACAGTAAAGTGATGTCCGGGGTTGATCGCGATAAGCCGATAAGGAGACCCACTCAAGGCCCGAAGCGGAACTCGGATTCCGCACGCCGATGTGGTCCAGTACGTTGTAAGCAATCATGGAGGGTGAGAAGAAGAAAAGGATAGGGCTGGAAGATTATAACCTTGGTGGAAATTGCTCTGCCTTGTTATACGCACTGGAGTTGAACGAAGGCCTAACCTATCAGGCAGAGCGAAAACTACGTGTGTATGTAGGCTGCAAGAAATAACAATGATGGTCATAATGTAGATTCATGCGGGATATTCATAGTTTTTGCGGCATTAATCTGTACATGTAGCCCTCCTACCCTAGTGCTTAGCCACAACACCGGCAGCATCAGCCTGTGCGGCGATTTTCTTCTTGTAGGCGTTGACGGTGCCGTCGAATTTGTGAACAGTACCGCCGTCACAAACCCAGAGACTGGTGCAGACATTCTGCAACATGGTCACATCGTGGGAAACCATCACCACACCACCCTCGAACACCCGGAGTGCATCCGACAGGGCATCCATACCCTCGATATCCAAGTGATTGGAGGGTTCGTCAAGAACAAGGATATGAGGATTGGTCAAGGACAAGCAAGCAAATGCAACACGAGATTTCTGACCTCCAGACAGCAGTTCCATACGTTGGAGACCGGTTGTACCAGTGATACCAAACCTATAAGATGAGAATTAGTCAATGCAGTAGATGCAGGTGGGTTGGATAAACCTACGCTCCCAGGTGTCGTCGGTACTCTTCGTCAGTTTTACCGGGGTATGTCTTGGTCATGAAACCGACTGCACTGGTAGTCATGTCCAAAGCATCGACGTGATGTTGGGCAAAGAACCCAATGCGTAGTCTCGAGTTTGTGGAGATGAGACCGCTTGTTGGCTCAAGCTGGTTGGTGAGTAGTTTCAGAACTGTGGTCTTACCAGCACCGTTAGGTCCGACAATTCCAATACGCGAATCAAGTTGCACATCCAGATCGACATTCTTGAGAAGTGGCTTGTCCTTGGTGTAGCCGAAGCAAACATCGGACATCTGGACAATGGGTGGTGAAAGCTTCTCGACTCCAGGGAACGCGAAGTGCACGGTGTACTCAGCCTCTGGAGCTTCAAGGACCGGCATGCGCTCGAGCTTCTTGATTCTTGACTGTGCCTCAGAGGACTTCGCGGCGTTGTATCGGAACTTATCAATGAATGCTGATGATGATCGTTAACACAGCCCCTATGACAAGATGGAAGGGATGGCAAACCTTGCAAGTGTGCTCTTTCGGCCATTTGCTTCTCGTATTCACGCTTAGCAGTCTTCCGGCGCTCCTCTTTGGTTGCATAGAATGATTCTACAAGTTGTTAGAGCTGTTCGTAGTCGTAGGGTTTCGTGTAACTTACCGAAGTTAGCACCTCTGTAGTAGTCCAACCTCTCGGAGTGCTGGTGGATAATATCCGTCGCGACCTCGTTTAAGAATGCACGATCGTGAGAAACCACAAGGACTGTGCTAGGGTAACTTTGAAGATAATTGGAAAGGAAAGTAATTGACGGAACATCCAACATGTTAGACGGTTCTGTGGAATGTCAGTAGGCTGCGTGTGGAATTAAGAGACCAGTGATCCATACCGTCAAGCAAAAGCAAATCTGGCTCGCAGAATAGAGCTCGTGCGAGAGACAAACGCATTCTCCAACCTCCGGAAAAGGTCTTGGTGGCGTACTGCTGGCGCTCTTGGGAGAAACCAAGACCAGCCAAGATACTGGCCGCACGGGATTCGGCCTTGTCAGACTCCATTTCTGAAAGCTTTCCATAAATATCACTCAATGTAATATCCAGGCCCTCTCGTTGCTCGTCGAGTCTAGCGGCATCCTTCGAAGTATCCGCCAATGAGGATCTTTCTTCTTCGATGGCCGCCAGTTGTTCCGAAATTTTCTATATGGTCGTTAGTGAATATGCTGCTGTGATATCTTGTGACTTGACTAACCGCTTGCTCTGAGAGAAGATGTTTCCGCCACACATCGGCATCCAGCACTGCTTGTAAAGCTGGTGTATCGTCACCAGTGATCTATGGTACAAAAAAAGTCAGTAAGAGAAAAAGGAACCGAGCTTGAATTTGAACATACCTCTTGCTCAACATGAAGAATAGAAACGTGGGTCGGAATCGGGATTTCTCTGCGACTGAGAGCACGCAAAAGTGTAGATTTACCGATACCGTTCTGACCAACAAGACCGTAACGACGACCATAAGCGAGTGTGAAGGCAGCATCTGTCAGAATGCGCAGGCCACTAATCGAGATATCGATGTTATCCAACTTAATGTCCTTACTCTTGGCCTGAGAGTCCGAGCCCATTTGAAGAGGGTTGACAGCCATGAAGAACTCCTCGTAAGACATAGCCTCATCAGGCTGATTGAGTAGACGGGAAGCCTCGTAGGTAACATTCTTCATGGACTTCTTGTCCTGCTTGGCGCGAATCTTGCGCTCGGCCTTCTCGAGCTTCTTCTTGTCCACCTTGGACTCCATCTTTCTAGCATTGGCGGATTCTAAGTCGACTGTGTTTCCAGTCAGACCCAGTGTAGAAGACATGTTCCGCTGCGCGCCGACATTGATGGTCTGTTCGAGCTTCTTGGCCTTGAAGGGCATTTGCCTCCGCTCTGGGTCGCCATCGGAGGAGCTCAGCGTGGTGATGAACCTCGTAACCAAGTTGCCGATCGCTTCGTAGTTTTGCGGGGAGAAATCTCCCGAAGCGGAGACTAGGAGCTCGGTCACGGTTTCGGCGGCCTCTGTCAAGGGGGACTCGGCACAGGCATCGTCGACATAGAGGTTTGCGGCGTGGGTCAGGTAGCCCTGTCAAATAGTCAGCTTCAATGGACTCACAATCCTCCACCGCGCATATGTGCGGAGATACGTACCACTGAGTATTCGGTGATGATGTGGTCGAGACCAGGGATCTGGGACTGGAGTTCAGACTCCATCTTGCCAAGCTCAAGAGGACGAGCGTCACACCGAGGTTCAGGAAGATTCGACGTCAAGAATTTGTGGAGTTCTGGAATTGATGTCCCCATCGTGAATAGTGGCGGATTTTTGGGATGTTATCGATAAGATCACGTGATGCTGGTATTTTCAAGACAACTTTAGAAGCTTAGAAACTTCAATGTTAGAAATTCTGTGACTGACATTGAATGTCAACTAATGTAAACTTCGGGCCTGCGCTGTAGGGAACGCCAAAATGAACGAGAGGTAGCTAGGTGATTACTCTTTCCCACATATTTGCGGCTACTAGACCACCTGGGCACAATATAGTTAAGCGATTTCTGCAGCTTTAACACCGAACTATATGACCATAGCTTTGCTTTGAAAGTAATTAACTCTCAACCCAAGCTGTTTACAATTATTTATTAAGCAAAAGTAGTATCGAAGGAAGTTGAGTGGCTGTGTATTGCCAGTCTCTGCATGAAGATGAAGGCAAGGCATTCATCTACATTAGCGAGCAGGTGTAGCATTGAGATACTATTTCTTTTTGATACAGTTTTCAGTATCAAATTCCTTCTGTATTAAGATATTTTCATAAGGTACAGTGTGAGCGATTGGTATTACGTGAGGACATCCATTCACCTATGAATATCCTCCATATGGCACACGCCAAGAACATTAAGGATGCAACGCTTGAATGATCCCTGAGGGGTCTTTCCAAATAGTGGAAATTCAAATCGGAGCCATTGTGAAAGAGAGGTTGCTGGGGTGAATTAACCTCGCTTCAGCAGGTTCCCAGCCGACTAGTTGATTGAACGCAGATGGTCAAGTTTTGAATCACATTAGCGTTGGTGATAGACTTGCGGGAAACAAGCGTCAGATCACCGAGTGTCACACAACCCCAATGTTTGGGAAACCCTTAAGCTGACGAAGTACGGAGTAGACGTAGCAGAATGATCGACCTCAGCTCCTGTCGTCTTCCCGGTCATGGGTTGATAAGCAATACGAGGTTTCGCGATAAGAATAAGCAAGACCCAGATCTGACCGTCTGATCTAGAAATGTTTCGGCTACTCCATGCAGATAATAGAGACATAGACGGTGAAGTGAAAGATGTGGCCTGACTATGATATTCTGCATCAACAACTGGACTCTGACTAAACTACTTAAAATAGATCCATGGATGATTTTTGCAGACTCTGCAGGTGTTTCATAGGCAGTTTCATGTTGGGAGAAGTTGCATTTGACCAGTAAGATGGAATTGATGGAATGCGAAAAGCACAAAGGTACTGGTTAATTATGAACTGTTAGATGAAGTTATACCAGCTTGGACGCTGGAAGAAGTTCAAAAAGTACATGTACATACTATGTATGTAATTTGCACACCTGACGCGGAAGTCAGGAATTGCAAAGCACGGGGCTTACTCTGGGCAAAATCTGCGGAAATTCGAAAGGTCGACAGTTCAGCTCCAGGACCAAAGATGAATCGTACCTTTGTTTTTATGTGATTCCTTTTTATGGATAGTCAAGAAACCATTCGAGACATTTCAAGGTCATCCAACAGTACAGGGAATATCTTGTTCCGGTCTGCAGGTCACTGCAGCCATCACCGATATAACGGATGATGGCAGAGAAGAAACACAAAAGTATTGGTTCATAGTTATATTTACCAACTCCGTAGGGATGAACAGTTCACACGGGACACGTAGAAGACGATTAAGGAACTGTATCGAACGGAGTAGTCCGTATATTGTACTCCATCGAAGTTCCATATATTGACCTTCCAAACTGAATGATTGGATATGCCGATCGCTATAACTTCGGGTCTTATGTAGGGATCGGCCTAGACTGACTTTTTTAGGTAAAAAAAAAATCTCAAATCAAAATTTTCAAGAGCATGAAACACGAGATGCTTCTTCCCCCCACTCTTTGATACGCTATCGACGGTTAACTAACCAGCAAAAGCAGGAAGCAGGAATTCGGAGTGAGGAACTATGGTTCACGACCCATGAGGGTTCCTTTTTCATTTGCAAAGTGGGAAAAGAGTGGGAAATAGCGGAACAGAGTGGAGTGTTATATGACGATGTCAAAAAGGAACAATAGCTCCGGGTACTATATCGGGTTAATTTGCGCATCGAACAGGTCAACTCTCAACTCTTTGAAGCTAAGATCGTACTCTGTAGTATCAACCGAATTCATCACGTTCTTCAATATAACACTTTTAAGGTGCAGGATATATTGTACTTGCTGGGGCCCTTACATTGAGCCTCGCAACGCTTCTTTCCAGTCAATCCTTTATTGATGTTCCATTCTAGAAGAGTCATGTTAGTTGAAAGTGGATCTGGGATAAAAAAAAGTTTTTATCCATACTACTCCGTACAGAATGACAGCTTAACTGCCTTGGATATCATAGGTATCCCAATGAAACAGAGGCATCCATTCAAATGTTAATATCGTTGAACCATGGTTCACCATAGAAAAACAGGCAGTTCATACCAGTGGACACCGATCGGCCATTTCACGATCTTACTAACGATCCTAGTCTAAGGGCCGAAGACGCCATCTCAGCCAGCCAAAACCAGATATGTGGGGAATTCTGGATCGCATGGCTTTTGGGGCCTTTTTGGCTTCTCCATTTCCCTGCTCTTTAACTCCGTAGGCCACTCAGAAACGGACTTCTCCGGTTAGAAAAGTTCTGGACTATGACGCCAATGCAAATGTGAGCCGCAAGGGATGTCTGCCAACCGATCCTCTTCTCGCCTGCATTCTGCATTTGCAATAACGCCCGCAGGATCGTGCACAAGAGCTAGTACCGTTTCGTGCTGCCCTGTCGTAGAAGTGCAAATCGGATTATTTCTCTTGGGACGATGCAAGCCTATGAATGTTAGTGTTTTGTTTTGATCAAGGTATAATCTTGCTAGCTTTTCCCACCAATTTTGGACCTTCAAATGAATGCCAACTTCCAAGTACATCGATGTACTCCATAATTGACATAATATCAAATAAATCCAAAAAGGATCCAACGAGGGGGAGTTATTGGAGTTGCTCCTAGCGTGCGCAGGGCGGGAGCTGATAATCCCCGTGTGTTGTTGTTGATTTCCCCGGGTCACATCCACTTCATCTGGTGCTCTCCTTCTTTACTCGGCCTCCCAGGGGGTAGAGGCATCTTAGTTTTCTCGGAGGCTTTGCTCGGCGTTTCCCATTCACTCTTTTCTTCCCTTTCCTTCTTTTTCGCTTTGTCTCGAATGTCAATCGCGGCATAGGTGAGGCAGCGCAGCACCTCTCCATCCCACCCGACCGCGCAATCCGCACTTCCATCCATCCCATTCTCAATTTGCTCGATACTCTTTCGGAATTTGCATCCATCTGGAATGTCATTCACGGAGATTATCAACCTGGAGCTGATCGTCGGGGTGCTTGACATCCTCCACGGCGTCCTCTGAACATGGATCACATATCAACTGTAAGCCTCCCAACTCAATATAGAATTGGAAAACGAGACCCGGAAGTGCTCGCACAACGGCGGCCGGGTCGCTTCGGAACCTTCACTGACTGGCGCTTCTAGCTCTGTGCATTAAGCACTGTCGGAATAGCTCCTACCGGCCTCGCGCTCGGTCGCGCAGAACGGACTCAGAGGCCTAGCCTCTTTCGACGGAAGACTCACGCTCCAGGTATCCCCGAGCCGCTCTCTATCAACACTGAACCGACGGATGTTGCCCGGCCGAAGACCGCCATTCCATCTCGAAGTCCGGCCGCCGAGTGGCTTGCCGCAAAGGAAGAGGAAAGCTCCCAGGGAAGCCAAGGATCAGATATGTCGAAAGCGCCCTTGTCGTTCAGCGGTGCGCGCCGGCGCCGGCGGGGTCAAACACTCACAAATCCACCTCTGCAAATTCCGGAACATGAGTCGACAGACTCGTCGGTCGGAACACATACCCGGCGGCCATCCACCGGTTGGCTGCGACGGCTGTCGATGGCCTCCTTCCCAGCTGAAACCCCGACCGCAATTAGCCCAGCAACACCCTCGTTCAATGGGTCAACAAGTCCACTCATTTCTCACTCGCCCCGTCAGCGAAGACCCACCAACAAATTGGTGAAGCGACCGAGCTCGCAGCATACAGCTACGTATGCTTTCACCCTGAACCCCATCTGTGGACCATCGCCGGCTGCGCTGCGCAGGCCCGCCACTAGTCACCAGAGGTCTGAGTCGATGATCCTCCGGGCCCCCTTAACACCTGATTTCGATACGTATTTTCCGAAGACTCCTGTCGAAGGTCCAACGATCGAGGAATTCGAGCTCGATAAACAGAAGCATTGGACGCCGTTCTTCGCTCCCAAGGCCGGTAAATTAGCGGAGAGACTTTCGCGCAGATTCTCGACCTCCACTGCCCCAAAGGTTCAGAGCGTACGCCAGATTGTGTCTGACCAGGGCGCTCTTCCTGCGTTGGTTATGGCTAATGTGATCTCACCCACGACTGCTGCACCCCGGGACGACAGATCAGTGCCTCATACTCCAATTGAATTCCACAATCCGTTCCAAACGGCCCCCTCTGAGCTTGGTCCCAAGCAGCCAATCGCCCCGGAACAGCCAGCAGAAAGATCTGGCCATAGGCAGTCATACTCGGTCAACGATATTGAGCCGAAAATCGAGCCGAAAATTGTCATGGCAAACACAGTTACCGCGCACGGGACACCGATTATGGGACTCGTTCGCGGCGGCTCTCTGAAGCGAGTGAAGGGGAGGACCTTCTCAGTCCCTCCTTCGGAACTCTCCCAGGAAGAAAAGAACGTCGCTATTCCGAGTTCCCCGGAGCCCGAGCCGCGGCGCAACATTACTGATCCTAGCGTGTTTCGTGCTCCTTATCCCATTTCGCAACCTGGTTGGGCTGATTCGGCTTTGGAAAGACGGTCTCAAGTTGGTCCCCGATCGGTATCGCAGGACTATAACGTTGGCTTGGGATCTCGAGCCGGTTCACGTCAAATGACCTCGGATGCGGTCGCCCTGTCGGCCTGGCAGCAAGCATCTCGTCCTGGTGGTCAAGCTTATGGTTCTCTTCGCCGCCGTCCCAAGGGATTTTCGATCTCAGGTTCCGATCCGGCTTCAACCATCATTGGCTCCGATGCCACGCGAGTGTTTACATCGAGCGATGGATATGAGACAGACATGATGTCGGACTATTGGGACTCTGTCCGCACACGTGAGACCAATCGCAGTGGAGTGAAGGGGCTGCGAATTGAGACGATGTTTGACAAAGCAGGTACGAGCTTGGTGAATGAAGAAGCCACGACCTTGGAGTCTCTCCTCCCGCGGGGTTCCTTCGCCGCCCGGTCCTTGGACAAGGATCCCCAATTGTTCACTGATCCGCTTCTGTCGTCCCCTCCTTTGGCACAAACATCCATGGTTGAGAATCCGTCTATGTCTGACGATGATGCTCTCAGCATGATTGGAGCGCTTCCGAGCGATGATCGTGATTGTTTCCCATCTTCTTCGACCCGTTCATTGGCGAAATTTGCTGAGGAGCCCGAGTCGCGTGTTGGTGCAGATAATGATATGTCTGGATCGTTTATGGGCGAGTTGGATTCGGATATCAACAAGAAGACAAACATCTTTGACTGGTCTGAACAAACGCACCCTAACCGTGAAACTTCGGACTCTGGGACACGTCCTAGAACCATGCATGGGAAGCACGAGGGCGTTATTGATAGAAACAGTCGGGCTGTTTGCCGGAAAGCACCATCCACCGTCCATCTTAGGAGCCAGAGTGTCCCAGTCGCTAGTGAGCTTCCCATCAACGAGTCGCGTCAAACTTCCGGCAAGTTTGGTACTTGGGGCTTGGGCAGTAAGGGTGTCAGTGAAGATTGGGATAGTGATTTTGACTTTGACGAGTCGGAGGACACACCTGTCGCCGAGAACAAACCGCTTGTTGAACCTGATGTCAATCGCCAGAGCATGACTGTTCCCAAGGCAATTCTAGAGCGTCAAGCAAGTCTTCGTGGTCAGTTTGGGCAGGTTCAAGAATTGACGCTGCTGGTGGAGGAATTGAAACGCCTTCGACATCAAGCAAACGTCCTAGGTGTTGTCAACGGACCTTCGAGTGAACTGTGGGCAGAAGCGGAGCAGATCGTGAACCTTGCTACCATTGATGATGAAGAGGAGCGTCGCTCGCCGCCAGGATCTCCACAGTCTCTCACTTTCAGTTTTGATGAATCTGACGATGACGGCCTTAATGCGTCGTCAAAGCGAAACAGCGAAGTTTTATGGGACATACCCCGTGGTGAAAACACCGAACCCACACTGCCCCTCTCTCAGCTTGCAAGGGACTCCCCAAAGTCCCAATCCGTACTTGATATCCTCCAGCCTCGCCAACAAGAGCCCGCTTCAGCTTTTAATGGGTTAGAATTAGCATCACGTGCAAAGAAGCTTCCGTTTGATACTTCCTCTCTGAAAAATTTGGTGGTTCGTGCGGGTGTGGTGACGCGTGCGTTGAAGGAAGTCATTCGCAAAGCAGACGGGGTAGCAACCAGCCCGCAGGATTTCCAAGACCCGCCATTCCGACGCATTTTCGACAAACCATCTCACGATGATATTGCCAGCTTTGAGGCAGCGCTGGCTGACATGTCCTAATCAACTTTTCATTTCTTTTCATCCACCACATCGCAATACTCACTCCCTCTCATTATCTTCTATCCGCCAACCACAACCCATGAGATGAGCCCCAAAACACCTGAAGATCATTTGCATGACCATCTTCTTCATCCTTCCTAATGTTTACTCCCTGCACGATCTCGGAGGATTCCGTCTATTTCTTTCCAGTGCGATCTGACGCAAAAACGCCATTACCTTTTTTTTCCATTCTCGTGTACAACTCTACCCCCATGTACATTGCCAACAATACGGTTTTCCCTTTCCCTTTCACGTGTGCATCCCACACATACGAGTGCCCATGGGGCCCATGACCTTCCATTTTCTCTTCGGTCACCTTCCCATTCCTTTCGTCCTTGTTTCATATTTGCGCAGCTCATATTTCCTAATTGCGCTGTACTAATCACGGAGGATTCCTTCCAAAGGGGACGATCTGTCCTCTGATGATGTTTTCAAATGAAGACCCCCATACCAGGCAAAATGAAAAGCAATGAACCCCAGATGTGATGATTAACCCGGGGACAAGCCCTGGAGGGCAATTCTATGAACTTGCCATCCTGTGTCTAAGTTAATACAGAAATGAACCCAACTTGTAATCTTCATATTATCCAGGTTAAACGGAATAAACAATAGTACACAAGCGAACACTACTAGTATTGCTCGGGGTTTCGGAGAGCGCCACGACTGATCTCAGGATATTGAGGAATTTAGTCTCGCCTCGCGCAAGTTCCCGGGGGCTATTGATTTTCTGGTGTGCTCAGTGGCCTTTAAAGGGGTTCAGGGAATCTATACTTGTCTCCGAATACAGTGGAGATTCACTTCCTATGATAGTTGAACTCTCCAGGTGTCCACGACCCATCTTTAATCTTTATGGTATATATCGGCATCCAATACATGAGGAACTAGGTTTGTCCTCTATGATGATATCGATTGGTTTTAGAGGTGAATGATTGATATCCGATTTCGAATATTTGATCGATGAATCCTCGTCGTACTTAGCTGCTGGGCTCAATATATATATTAAGAAGAAAGTGCGGATATCATTCCGAGAATTCACACTAAGAAAGCAGCCGCCGCCATCTCTCCGTTCTAGATAAACTAAGGTATTTGACGAGCTGCAACCGGCTTCACTCTTTATTGATATACTCCGTACATATATCGGATGTGCTCCATGGGGGCGTTTTGTGGCTATGCAAGTCCTCCGTAGCGCGTCACCAAGCCAAGACAAGACATTATATTACACATCTTCCACAAGTAATTGGATAGCCTGCGCTTAGCCCGGCGAATTCTGTTTATTTATGATAAATGCTGTAGTAGATTATGTGTATTCTTTATGGGTACATATGTTTGTATAGAGGTTTCCCTTGAGAGAAGTTGAGTTAATAATACAGGTTAAGGATTAGATGGAATCGAATGGCAAGTAAACCATTGAAACCAGTGCAGAGAAATAGAAGATAATTTCCTAATAGCTGTATATAGAAGCTGGAAGTTATGCCTGTGCTTTCAACCTTGGAAGGTATACGGAGTACAGAGTATACCTAGGTAGAGTACGATTAAAGTAAGACGTAGTATCGTTAATCCGAGTATTCCGAGTATTATCCGGGGCTGGAAATGAGGGGGGCTACACCGGTGTCTCATCCTTGAAGCAGAAATTACAGCCTCAAAATCGCCTTGTACCGAATCAACTGACCATTGACCTCTCTATGTATAAAGTACGTTGTAGTACTCCATATGCACAGGTTTATTATTCCCTTTTGTTACAGATTAAGCATTAGCCAATGTGAAGAGTCAGGGCTTGGCATAGCCTTGGAGCATATAGGAAGAAAAGGAAAAAGAAATGAAAAACAAGAAAAGCCCCCTTGTGCCCTTACATGGAAGATACAGAAAACAGTGAATGTTTGTAATAAACAAGATACAGCCACTCTGATGGTGTCCACTTGGGCAACTTCCCAACTCAGGGGCAGCCGTTCAGTGATTGGCTGAAAGGGTGCGGGTTCCTGACGCTACGGAGTACATGGTCCCATCTTAGAGGTGTCTTACCCTCGCCTTGCTTGCTGCATTTGGTCTTACATTAGGAGTAATGGATTAAAAGATTAGGGAATCACAATAAACAATAACAATAACAGTCCATAATGACTCCGTACAATATGTATTTAGGGTATTTAGGGTTGTTCTAAATTAAGACTCAGGGGAAGATGCGGAGATAGACCTGTACCTAGGGTACAGAGTACAATACCTCTCTGTATAATATTGGCGCTAGTCCACTATTCTAGAACTCACTTCTCCTTCTCCTCTTTTCTTCTCTCTCTCCCTCTCTTTATCCAACTCATCTTCATTCTCTTTTGGCTGCTGGCCGCCACTCTTTTTGAGGACCTAGTCCTATACACTCCTTTACATTGCTACACCTCTTACGCTCTTTCCCCCCCCAGATATTCGTGATTTTCTCAATTGTGTGAAATTTAAATGACGAGCATCAATCTCGAGCGGCGATCGCCTTTTTAAACGTGTTGACCGGTCTTCACGTTCCAGACAGAGTCGGGTCTATCCGTGTAGACCAGACTACATCGACTATGCCTCATGCTCACCATGCCGGCTTGGTGATGCGAAACCACGTTCGTCGGGATGTCATCCCTCCACATCGATTGCCATTTTTGGTCCCCAGTACCTCCTCTGTAGCCACCACGCTTCCATCCCTCGTGGCAAGAGCCGAATCATCTACCACGATCACGGGTGAAAAACCCACCAGCAATCTGACAACGACGGTCTTGCCCGTCGTGCTAGGTGCAGGTGTTCCTATTCTGTGTGCTATTGTCGTCCTCATTTTGCTTCACCGGAGACATGTCAAGAAGCTTCTGCGGGAAGATGCAATGGATAAACATAAATCTCTCGATTTTGGAATGGATACAGTGGGGCCTGCAACCAGGAGGAAAGGTCCTGGAATGCCCCCCGATGTCGGAACCAACCCATACCAAAGGCCTGTCTCTTGATGTGGGCCCTTATCTGATGCCCCCGGGCCTGAAAAATTCCCCGGAGTCTCTGCGCTCCATGTCAATAGATGATGACAAGTACCGCCCGGCCACTGCCTCCATTCGGTCGTACCCCAGGGGTTCCCGATTCGATGGTGCCGACGACGGCAATTCAGGTCTTCTTCAGAATGCGCAGAGGATGTCTCGTTCATCCCCGCCGCTGTACTCCTCCCCCATCGAATCGCATGGACGCAGTCTGGACCAGCACAATGACTACCTTGGGGAAGTTCCCGGAGTTACGCATCCGCCTGCTGCACAGCAACCTGGCATGGCTATTGGAAGTCCTAACGCCAATCGGATTCCTTCGCCAGAGCCCCTGCCCCATCTGGATTCCTCTTCAGGCCTAAATTTCGGACTAGACAATACACACGGCAACACGTATGACAACCAGTATGAAGAGCGCCTCAACTTCCCGCTGCCTGAGCCTTCGCAATCACGAGACCTGGACCATGACCAGGCTCCTGCATCGCAGCTTCCTCGTATCTCCCTGCCGGACAGTGTTGTCACCAGTAGTGATTACGGCGATGACCGCAAGTCACAATACACTCTCCCCACGGTCAACATCCATGGCACGGAAGATGTCCAGCAACATAATGCCCCAAGCCACGATAACAAGCATCCGGAACTCCCGGAGGAACCTCAAAATCTAGATGCGGCATATGATAACCGCCGCGATACCCGCCGGATGACTCTCGGATTGCGCCCGTTGCCCCCAGAGGACCCGGCCGACAACCCAGAACAGCGTGCCAATCGGATTCGCTCCTTCTACAAGGAGTACTTCGATGAGAGCAAGAACGGCCAGGAGCCCACTTACTACGAGGACTTCGGGCCCGAGTTCTATGAGGGTGGTGGTAATGCTGGTTTCATCTACGACCCAACTACTGGCGACTATTATGATGCCACTCATGGTGTTGCTCCGTTCGCCGAGCCGATGACCCGTCGCGCGATGACACCGCCGCCTCGTGCACCTCCGCGCTTCCAGGGAGCCGCTCGCCACATGGCCACCAACTCTGCTGGCTATAATGGTATGCCCGGGCCACGCGCCTTCTCATCTGCCTCTGGCCGTATGCCTGGTCCACGCGGTCCCAAGAAACCGATTCCCCCCCCTTCACCGCTGCAAATCCTGCCTACTCCTCACATGTTGACGGACGACTCCCTCATGACTGCCATGGACTTTGCCCCGGCCAATGGATTCAAGGACCGCCGTGCGGGCCGCCCTGAGACACCCACGGGTGGCGTACGCCCCTATATCCCTGGTGTGCGTGCCCACACGCCACTGGCCTCTGCCTTTGACGAGCTCGCCGTGATGCCCAGTCCTCACGCCTTGCGCAAGTCCGGCACGTTCACCAACCTGGACTTTGTGCCCCCGCCCCGTTTCAAGAACGAGGGTGCCGGTAGCGATGCGGGAAGTATCCGCAGTGCTCGGACTGTCGTCTCTGCTCACCACCAGAATAATATCCGCATGGGCAACTACCGTGTCAGTCGTCTGCCGGCCGAGGCGGTTGGCACCAAGGACGACATGATGGCCACTCTACGTCCGAAGTGGGATATGAACAACACATAAGGAAGCGGGCTTGTCCTTTCGAATGTCACGACTTTGTTGTTTTGGTACCTTGTATAAGAGCACGTGATGATTTGATTTTTGTTTCTCATCTGGGTTCCCCGGTGCTTGAGCTTTTGGGGGGTGATGGCCATCGCCCCTTTTTATATTCGTTACTCTGTTCTCATTTTTTTTGTCTGGGATCTGCTATCAATGGCGTAAATAGATGATGGTTGGATTTGTCTCCCGCGATCGCTTTGAAATTTCATTTCTTCTGCCCGGTCTCTGGGCTGTATATATTCGGATCTTGCTAGAGGTTTGCTGGCTTGTTTTCTTAGAAAACAGTACTCCGTAGGTCTAGAATATCTAAATCTGAGGTTTGGAGCATGCTACGAATCTCTGTAGATTTGTACTCCCTATGTAGACCGCAATAATTAGCGTTCAGCTAAATCTATATTGTAGGTACTCCGTATGTACTGGGAAATTGGGAGTTGGTTCCGCGGAAATCGGGCCGAGCGCCAACCAAACAGTCAGGGGCAAGGCCCTACCTAGGTAGGTAATATGCCAATGGGCTAGACGCAGGAAACAAGATTATCCATGCCGATCGTATTTTTTTTAATTAAAGTAAACATACTCCGTACGTACTGTATTGTTCACAAAACCGTTGCAGTGGAGAATAGAGATGTGGCAACTGAGTACACTCTGCATCATTGACTTTTTTTTTATACGAAGTAGTTCAGTGGAATCGTATTAAGAGAATCTTTCCAAGGAACCTTGGAAGGCTCCATTGGATAACCTTGGAATCAGCGTCGGCGCTTCCTTGGGCTAACACGGGTACTCTCAGCTCGGTTCTCTCTATTTTTTTTTTCTTCTCGGTACCGAATAATAAAAACATACTCTACTACGAACCCAACATTAAATATTGGCATTGAACATGGATTATTCTCACATATTTTCAAATTCTTAGAATATTAGAGAGATATGTAGGTAGAGTATTAGGGAGCGTCAGAGAGTATTAGTCCTACCCTTAGCCACAGGGGTTTGGCCGGATCAAGGGATTACCAGAAACAGCATCATGTTGTTGCAATGCAACTGCAACTCAAGCGTAGTATGAAATTAGAGGATGTGCTTTTTACTACTACCGTCAATTATAAGCCAAATCAAAGTGCATCTGTATCTATTAATACAACTAGGAATGCGGATACGCCGCAATCGTAAGAAATCTCCACTTCCCACTTCAATCTCACTCTTCCACACAACTTCTCTCCTCTCATGGCTGCTAGATTCGGCCCCGAGAGATTGTGAGTATCTTGTATTCGTTCTTCTCTCTTTTCTATCCTTCTTCATTTTCCTTCTTCTTTTCTTTCGATTCCGATCGGTTCCTGAGATATCGCCAATTTTCCCCCTGAGACTCCGACCATAACGTCTCTCCTTACGCGTCCAAATCGCAGTCTCTCGTTAACTAAGTCTATCGACTCGGATTCGAAATTGTGAACCCCCGGTCTCATTCAGCCCGAAATTATTTCCGCACCCGGAAGCCTCCCTAATCTCTCAAAACTCGCCGAACGGCCCGGCTCAGGATCATATCGATTCTACCAACAGCCTGCAAATCTCAACGGCCATCACCTATTATTGACCGACATTGACCAATATTGCTATTGAGATGGCTTCACAATCCAAAGCCGCTGGCGCTGGCGCTGCCGCTGCAGCTATCGCTTCTAGCGCTGCGGAAACTGTTGTACAGACTTCGGGGTCTCCTGAGACCAGCAGTGAAACATCTGCCGCCCAACCCTCCACCTCTTCTACCGAAACGACCTCTTCGTCTGCGCCTGCTCCCACCACCTCTAGTTCAACTGAACCGACTACCACCAGTTCCACCACGAGCAGTACTAGTAGCACGCCCACGACCGAGCCTACCACGTCGACCCCCGACCCTACATCTACTTCGCCCACTCCCACTTCCACTTCGTCTACTTCTTCTTCCACCTCTTCTACCTCTTCCACTACAACCGCACCATCCACCACCTCAAGTGATGAGAAGACAACATTTACGTCGACCCAGGGAACTACCGTAGTTGTTGTCACGTCCACCCAAACAGCATCTAACACCGGTGCCACATCAATCCCCTCTTCCAGTGCAACCGATTCAGCCGCGCTCGCAACCTCCGGCACAGCAGCAGGATCCGGCGGTCTTTCTCCTAGCGGCACAATTGCCGTCGCAGTTGTTGTTCCGGTTGTCTCAGTGGCATTGATCATCTTGGCGCTGCTCTTCTTCTGGCGTAAGCGCAAGGCGAACAAGGCCGCCGAGGAGGAGCGTCGCAAAGAAGTGGAGGAGTACGGATTCAACCCGAACAACGACCCAACCCTTCCTGGTATCGGAGGCGTCGTGGTTCCAAAGGATGACGAATCCTCCGGGTACCGCGGCTGGGGAACCACCTCTGCTGGGCGCAAGGCGTCCACCAACCTCTCCAGTGGAATGGGTGGCCTGGCCATGTCGGAAGGGAGTAGCCCCGGTTACCACCACGCCGCAACACCCAGCGAAGGCACCGTTCAATATTCTGATGGCGCCCGGCCCGACTCTGGCGAGATTGTTGAACCCATCGGCGTGCTGGGTGCTGCCCCAGTGGCTGCGAACAACCGCAATGGCGATATCCACCGTGGCCCCTCCAATGCATCCTCCGCTTACTCCGCAGCCAACCGTTCCGACGCATCGGAGGAAAGTCACATGTCCGCTGTCCACCCCTCAGCTGGCTACTACGGTGAGAACCCGTACTACGGCGACATCAACACACACGGCGCATACGGCGGAGACGACTACCAGCCTGTGATCCGTGATGTCCAGGCGCGCCGTAATACCCGCATCGAGAACCCCGGTGTTTATCCGCGACAGGGGAATGCCGGTATCGCGCAGAACTTCTGATGGCCCGACTGATTCAGATTTTCGCCAATAATCTTTGATCTCCAAAAGCTCGGCATTTCCTTTTATGTTTTTGTTTTTCTGTCTTGCACAATACCAGTCGCTCTTTCTATCTCGACCACCGCCGACTTCATTCGTTCTTTTCGGGTCTCTCATGTCCAATTCCCTGCGCGATGGACCTTCACTTCATGTCTCTATTGTCCTCTACACCTTTATTTTCTTTTTCTGTCTTTTTTTCTCTACCCCCTTAATCGGCCTGTCGGGCTTTGATTTGGTTTGGTCATCTCTGTTTGATATATCCCGCGCATCTGGTCTCAGCTGCATAGCTTGTTTTTGCCTTTTTTTTTTTTTTACACACACCTCGTTTATGTCTGTGTCCATTGTTTTTTTTTTATTGTTCATGTCTACATGGAATTGTAAGGAACTCCATCTTGTACATTTCCTGCTGAGTGTGGAGTTTTCCATGCGACTGAACATAGTCGAGATTTGCAATGATACCTCGGGTGTCTTGGATTTACTCCTAGTTCCCTTGTTGAAGTCTTTGTATCTGGTATACTGAAATGAAAGGTTTATATTTGAATGATTTCCGTATACTCCATGGGTAGATGGATGTATGTAGATATAGATCGGAGAATGTCGGCAGAATCAATAGAAGATATCTTGGAAAGGAAGCTCAGAACAATATACTTTTACTAAAACATACTAAGATAGACTAAGATAGACTAAATATGTAGGAATACTCCGATTTAATCTATTAAAAGTAAAATTATGGCAGATAATAGCAGTATTCGGTACATTTCCGTTGCAGTGGCTACCAGTAAGTTAACAACGTGCGTCCGCTGTTGGCGGTGATTGGCGATAGATGATTCACACAGCTCCCCACTCCCCGGCTTAATTGCACCTCACAGCTTTTCCCTTCTCTGTGAGTTTCGAACTATACAGAACTCAACGTTCGATTCGTACCTGGCTGTACTACGTACTCCGTACACATGTGTCTCTCGAGTCTTTGCCCCGCTATCCCTATCTCTATCGCTCTATCACCGCTTCAACCTCTCCAGGGCTAAACTGCTAAACTTCTCCTCTTAGCGTCTTAACCCTTGATTTGATATATGGGGAACGTCACACATTTTATTTGTGTCACTCCGTCTCTTACTTGTCCCACTATTATCCTTCCCCACTGCGATAGCGCATTAACCGCCCCTCTTGCCCCCCGAAGCCCTTAGCTTTGGTTCCGTCCCAAACGTGTCCTTGTCATCCCACCCTGTCTCTTACTTTTTTCTTCCCCCCCATTGATACCCTTGCGCCCTACCTCGCACAGTCCTCGGCTTCCATTATCCTAGCTTTCAGCTCCGTTTTGCTGAACTCGCGCTACTGACGCAATATCGGTCTTCAGAGCTCGGGAGAGCTAAAGCTCTCTCCGAGATTGTGCAAACATGTACGTATGCCCTGCGGTTTCTGTTACCGGGTGATTCGTTACTCGAGCTGCTACTGATATGCCCTGACTTGCTAGGAAGTTCGGCAAACAGATCCAGCGCAGGCAGCTAGATCTTCCTGAATATGCCGCCAGCTTTGTTAACTACAAGGCACTGAAGAAGGTTGGTCTAACGGCCTGCCCGCTTGCGAGGGAATATGGAAATGGCTAACTCCTTCTCAGCTGATCAAGCAACTCAGTGCCACCCCGACTATCCCGGCACAGAGAACAGCCGAGGAAATTGCGAGAGCCAATGTGGACCCTCAAGGCGCTTTGCGCGCGAACAAGGAGGTGTTCTTCTTCCGTTTGGTAGGTTGTTGGAATAATTTCATGCATACCGGAAGGTGGATGTACTTATCACAAAGTATAGGAACGAGAGATCGAGAAAGTCAACACTTTCTACCTCCAGAAAGAATCAGAGGTATGGCCATTTATCCAGTGCACAGTCGTAACCATCTCCGGAAACTTATCATATCGCTTTAGTTTTCTCTGCGCCTAAGGACGTTGGTCGACAAGAAACGGGTAACTCAGTCCCGAGCCACCTCAAATTCCAAAGCACCATCGAATTTTGCAGCTATGTTTGAAGGCTTCCAACAATTCGATGGCGACCTGAACAAACTGCAGCAATTCGTTGAGATCAATGAGACTGCCATGTCTAAAATCCTCAAGAAATGGGATAAAACATCCAAGTCTCGCATGAAAGAGCTGTATCTGCATCGGGCAGTCGAAGTGCAACCATGCTTCAACCGTGAAGTTCTTCGAGACCTTGCGGACAGAGCTACTACCGCGCGACTGGAATTAGAGGCCTGGGCCGAGGGTGAAAACATCCAATATGACGCCTCACGTCCATTAGACCGTACCGCAACCCTGGGGTCGGAAGAGGATGAAATGGACAGCCAGATCTTGCAGTCAGCCTCCACCGGTAATCTGCAAACCCTACGTGAATGGCTGGCCAGGTTGCAGCAGTTGCCGGACGCCCGTGAACGCGCCACCCGTACATTCCTGACCGCCATCAACGGGTTCTCGGATGAAGTGCTCGGTCTGCTATTGGAGAGCAAACTGGTTGACATACACGCCGAGGACGACATCAACGAACGAAACTGCCTCCACGAAGCCGCCATTTCGGGCCGATTATTTGTCTTCCACGCAGGTCTACAGGCAGGTGTTGATTTCGCCCGCCCCGATGTCTATGGTCGAATCCCTCTCCACTACGCGTGTATGCACGGCCGCGTGGATATGGTGCGACATCTGCTCGCAGCCGGCCCCCATACCGTCGATATCATGGACCATGACAACTTTACCCCTCTAATTCACAGCATTGTAAAGGGCCAGCTGGCGTGCGCCGAGCAGGTTCTGTGTAGCAATGCTCGCGTCGATCCGGAGCCCGAGTCGCCTCCTATGAAGGGAATGGACAACCGTCCCTTGAAGGGCCCCGATCATATTCCTTTGAATCTCGCCTGTCAACACGGCTCTCTCCCCATCGCGAGGATGCTTCTTGAGCGAAATGCGAAGTTGCTGCCTGATGCAGAGGGTCTCTATCCCCAGCATATGGTTGCACGCGCCTCACAATCACCAGAGCTACTATTACTGCTGAAGGAGCACGGTGCTGATCTGGACCAGAAGGACAAGCTATACCAGTGGACTCCGCTGTTCCATGCCGCTAGCGAAGGCTGCGTTCCCTGCCTACGCACTCTTCTCGAGTGCGGGGTTGATGCCCAGGTCCCAGATGAAAAGGGCCTCTCGTCTATGTACTATGCTGCCTGGGAAGGGCATCTGGAGTGCATGCTCCTTCTCTGGGCACAGCCCTCCGGCAAAAAGCCTGCACTGGGACCGCTTGACGTTCTCAATGGCGTGCGGATGCAAGAACCCGGCCCGATGGGCGACATGTCTGTGGTTACGAGCGTCTCTGAATTGGAAATGACTGATGGCATCCCGGACCTTGAATTGCCTCCTCCCATTATCCCTCTCCGCCGCTATGGTCACAACTTCCTCGACAAGAAGGTATTTGTGCAGCTTCTGTTCGATCAAGGAAATGTCGGGTCTGTTGCCTTTGACCAGGCGGGCCGTCATCCTGCTGCTCGCATGACTATCTCTTCCAAGCTGTCAGATCTTATCCCTCGTACTGTCATGCTGCCCATCCAGGAAGAAACGCGCACAATATCGTTCCACGTGGATAACTTGGACACCTTTGCTGTGGACTTTGAGATCTTCCCTACCTTTGGTTCAAAGGTGATTGCAAAGAGTGTGGCCCTGCCAGACATCTTCCGCGCCGAGTCGTCCAGCACTGGCTCAGGCTGTCTGCCTCTATTCGACCCCCGACTCCGTACAATCGGCCAGCTGCGCTTCAACTTCCAAGTGATCAAGCCATACCACGGTGATCCTCTGGAGATTACACACTTTGCTACATATTGGAAGGCCACTAGTGCCCTTGACTCAGACCACAATGGACTGGTGACCGGTTCCAGCTTGTCGGGAGATTATGTTCAGCTCTTTGTACAACTGACCCAGGACCGCGTCGCAGTCCTTTACCCGCAATTTATGATCAACCACCACGGAGTCGACATCCCAGTGTCTCATTTGACATATGCCCAGTTCCAGGCCATTGGCGCAGATCGCGGTGCCAACCATACCGAGATCCTCAAGTTCTTGGAAACAGAAGCGACGAATGACATGCCGCAGACTCATCGACTCCTAGCGGCGTCGTTCTTGTCGTTACGCGATGTCTTGCAACAACTTCCTATTGACTTGAATGTCAATATCTCCCTCCTCTACCCGTCGCCTGCGGAGGAGAAGAAACTCCACATGACTTCTTTGGCGGATGTTAATAGCTTTGCCGATGTTATCCTGACCGATGTCTTCGACCATGCCCGTGTGGCCCGCGACAAGAACCCAGAGTTCATGCGTTCCGTGGTGTTCACCTCCTATAACCCGAACATTTGTAGTGCTCTCAACTGGAAGCAACCAAACTGTGAGTCTCTTTGAAATACACCACCTCATGCGTGATACTGACCCTATGAATAGATCCTGTTCTTCTTTGCAACGATCTTGGTCAAATTCGAGACCTGGCTGGGAACGTCAACTCGATGCCCCATGTCAATAGCAGTGGCCGGGCCTCAATGTCGATTAAGGAGTCTGCTCGCATTGCCCAGAGCAACAACTTTATGGGCCTGATCTGCAGATCTAGCCTTTTGGTACGTTTGGTCCTACTTCCGCGCTGTCTCGTCTTTCTAGTTCGCCCACTGACCTGTGTGTAGAATGTCGTTCCCGCGCTCGTCGAAACCATCAAGGAGCTCGGCCTTGTGCTTGTGGCCGACACCTCTGATGAGGTCAGTCAGCCGGATCGATTCGAGGAGCTACCCACCGATACCATGGGCGTTGCCGAATGGGCATACCGCATGCCTGACGGTGTCAACGGCGTTATGAGAGCCAACGGCATTCTGAGATTTAACGATATGATCGATATGTGATCCGATTCACCCTTGCTTTCCTTTGGAAACACCCACCCTTTACATACGTCGCAATTTAATTTCCACAACGAAGATTACGAGCTTTAGTAGCCTTTGCCACGGCCTATTTGCCTTATTTTATTGTTCTCTATTCTGCTCTTGGCTAGTTATTTCAAACAGCAGAGATAGTCCCTAGCGTCCGACGTTCTCTTTTGCTTTTCGTCCTTTGTTCATTTCCTATCTCATCTTGGGCGCTAGAGATAGAGCTGGGCTTGTCTTGGTTTGGCTGTTGTCGATTACATGTAGATCGTGCGCAGAGTGAGAGGAGCATGCCAAAAGGAAAAATGATTTCCGTATTAGAGAGCTGAATGGCTAATAATGTACAATGGTCCAAATCCCAAGTCCCGTACCTCCCGCTATGCTATATAATCACATCACCTTCATGTACTCTTGGGCTTTCTCTTCCCAATATCCCAACCCCATCCACGCAGCGTCTTCACAACCTTTGGCGTCACAGCCGCTGTCAACGGTACTCGAATAAACACAAAGCTCTTGTGGATGGCATAAGCGAAAACCAACTGCGTCCAGATACCTGCAAAAAGAAACCATCGATAAGCACCTCGACCTTCAGAAACCAACAAGGCAGAAAAACTTACTAGCTTCTTCCTGATTCCGTTCCTCAGCCTGAGCAAGTTGCCCCTGCCCATCCTCCGCCTCAGAACTCTTAGTCTGCGGCCACACAGACTTGAGCTTATCCTTAGCGAATCCAATAACGACATTCTCATAGTATCCAATGCGCTCAACACCAAGCAACCGCACAGCCGCAAAACAGAATGGGAAATCCAGCGCCGACAGTCCAAGATACACTCCCAGCGCAGCCCATCCATACTCCCGCGAGAGCTTCTTCAGCCGCTGCGATAGCGACGCCTTCTCCGAAGCTCCAGCTCCAGCTCCAGCTCCAGCTCCAGCTCCAGATCCCTTACCACCGCCGCCAGCCGACCCGGAATTGAATCGGCGCTGCTTGGGCTGGAACGAGCTCGGTCCCGGCCGGGTGCGCGTCGTCAAGCGCGCTGTGGTAAGGCTTCGTCGTGTTGCTTGCCCTGCGGATGGGAATATTATGCTGCGGCGTGCGAGGGATGGACGGGCCGAGGGGTGGAGGTATGAGGCTAAGCTTGGGGTTGATTTGAGGATCCCGCTCGGCCGCGAGATCCATTGTTTGAGGAGGGTTGGGCGGAGGGACATTATGGGTTGCTTCGTCGTCCCCTGAGGTTTTGGATTGAGGGGATGTGATTCAGAGAGCGAATTGGTGTTGAGTCCGGATAGGACATGGAATGATGTGCTTTTTTTTTTTTGTTTCTCTCGGCGTTTTCGGCTTCCGGTCCGATCGGGCTGCGGCTGTGTCTGCCGGAGTTAGGGATTAATACGGGTTGTGTTGGTGTTGGTGTAGAAGGGGATGTTGTATACGGTAGATGAGCGTTTGTATGATGTCTATCGCCTTTTGCTATTATTTGTACGAGATCCCCCGTTCCTAGCTATGTCCTTCGTGAAAACGCGTGGCAGCTCTGACTTTGTATACTTCGGGGCGTGCATATGCGCTGACTAAGCCCAACACCAAAAACTTCCCGAGTTCTCAGCCACGACGAGCACCCCAATCCCCCTCCCAATATCAAGCCCACCATGTCGCCGCGCTTAGGAGGGCTACTTCAGCTCTCACCCGTATGGGGTGCCCCATTGATCACGCCCCGGATCCCCGTGCGCTCATTCGGAATCCGATCTCTCAACCCGCCCAAACCCAGTCGTTTCAATATCGGCCCCGGGCTGCCAGTCCTCGAGTCGACGTCGACGGCGGCGCTCCGCCGCAAAGCCAATTCCCTCCCGCTCCGCACTGGCGCTATCGGTATCAAGAAGGGCATGACTGCTATCTATGATCCGGAGTCTGGAAAGCGCATCCCCTGCACTGTCCTCCAGCTGGACCGTGTTGAGGTTATCTCCCACAAGACCCGTGAGAGACATGGTTACTATGCTGTGCAGGTTGGTGCTGGCTGGAAACATCCGAATAATGTGCCCAAGTCGATGCTTGGACATTTCTCGGTTAATGGGGTCTCGCCTAAGCGCCATATCTTTGAATTCCGCGTTAAGGACGAGGCGGGCCTTATCCCTGTTGGTCAGAGCATTGAGGCGGGTTGGTTCCAGGAGGGCCAGTTTGTTGATGCTCGCTCCAATACTAAGGGTAAGGGTTTTGCTGGTGTCATGAAGAGACACGGCTTCGGCGGTCAGGATCGCAGTCACGGTGTTAGTTTGACGCATCGTTCGATGGGTTCTTCTGGTCCTGGTCAGGGTGGTGGTTCCCGTGTTTACCCCGGAAAGAAGATGGCTGGAAACATGGGCAATACTCAGAACACTGTTCAGAACTTGAAGATCCTCAAGGTGGATTCTGAGAATGGTATTGTGGTTGTCAGCGGTATGTGATTCGATCTGGAGCTGCTCTGAGCCTTTCCCGAATCATCTTTGCTAATATATCTTCTTTGCTTCAGGTGCTGTCAGTGGCCCTAAGGGCTGTGTTGTGAGAATCCAGGATGCGATCAAGAAGCCATGGCCGGAAGTGCCACAGGCAGAGGCGACGGAACCTGCCACTGCTTAATCGGAGGTTTTTCTTTTCTTAGTTCTGACCATGTACTATTACACCATACGCGCGATATTGTTTGACTTGAGCGGCGTTTGTATATGATACAAAAAATGATATCCTTCTTCCTTTTTTCTCTTAGCCATTGAGAAAAGAAAAAACAATGGCTTCGCCGAATTGATAAAGCAACAAATGATCCCATAAAGAAGAATGTTCCTGAACGCCCGAGCCAATGCACTGCTGTATCTGTACACTCTCCAATATTCAGTTCTTCCGGAAGGGATCGCTATCATTGTCGAGCAATTGAACCACCGTTCCATCCTCGGTCTCCAGACTCCATTCCTCAGTACGGAACTAAAAGAAGAGAAGAAACCAAGTCAGCAACCAACACAGAATACGCCACAAAGCAAATAGACCCAAAACTCACATAGCTCATACGATCCGGCCGAATGCTTCGGAACTTCATCTTGCCCTGAGACTTCGTCCCCTTAACCCAGAACGAGATATCAATGCGCCCATGCAATTGGTTCATCTCGCCACTGATCCAAGGAATCTGCTGCGCGAAGTAGATCTCATCGCCCAGGATCTCGCGAGCCCGCGGCGACGTCCGCAGCGCATACAGCGTGCTGTTCACAATGCTCGACGACGACTTCTGGTAATTGAAGATTCCAAGCATGCCTGCTCCCGTCGCGATAATGAAGATCGGGAGTGTGTAAAGCCACTTTCGGCCTGGGTTTGGGTTCGGTAGCTCGCGGTCCGCTCGTCGTTCCAGTAGTGGTCCTGTGTTCGGACCTGGGGCAGCTATCATTGTGCGTCGGCTGGCTATATTGGGTCGGGCAGGTTGCCGGGCGAGCGCGGCGCGCCGCGTAAATGCTCGAGAGAAGACCATTGCTGTGCTTTCGGGGGTTATAATTTCGGTGTTTGTCGGGTTGGTTGGGGTTTGGGGGGGTTGCGGAAGAAAAGAGTGTCAAACAAGACAAACAGATCTGACCTTTCGACGTCACTGCACCTCCACCGGATGAGCATCCAACGCTTTTGTTTTGGTTTTGAGCTTTCGAGAAATGGCTGCAGTGAGATTACGCAAGGCGTTTCGGTACCCCGAGGAATCGGAGGGCGAACGAGAAGAGTTGGACGAAGAGCAACAGGAACGGGTCATCGAGCAGTTGCAGAGCCAGAATGATGCTCGCAACGCCCAATACAGTGTACATATCTTTTTCCGTCTTTTATGATCGAGGATGAATGCTAAATATCTCCCCAGATGATTTTTACTGCACTTCCAGTGCTGACTGCTACAGTATTTGTGCCTTCGGTGCTGTCAGCTTCCAGTCTGGCTGAACGATTGTTCTCGCTCCTCAGTCTTGCCTCGTTGCTGACAACGGCCTATATCATGAAACGTTCTCCTCTCCAGCCAGATCGTAAAGGCAAGAAGGCTATGACATTCCACACTGAACGTATTGCTCGGCTTCATGCCGCTCTAGTACCTGGAACCAGTGCAGTTTGCTTGTTGCTTGCTGTGGTCTACCTTTCTACAGGGTCATCTTATGCGATTCATCCAGTTCTATACTTGATTCCAGGCGGTAAGTTTCCTTCTTTCTCGGTTATAAGATATCGAGTCTGACCATGTACAGCCATGCTCGCAGTAATTCTACTTGCTCAAAAGGTTATGCTCTCTGTTGACCTTGCATCCCTCAAGGATCTACAGTACGAGTACAAAGGTGCCTAGCCAATAGTAATTCATGAATTCAACTTGATTTCAACTTGAATACATACGTTCATTATTAAAGTACAGCCAGATTTTTGTTAAACCATGGTGTCGCAGAAGAGATCAAACTCTTCGGGGAATCACAAATCATACATCCGATTTCCTTAATCAAACACCCTTTCCCAAATATTCAATGCTCGCTCTGGTTCGTAGAATACGCATATCCCACGAGAAACTTTCAATTATTTCCCGCGTCTCTGTTAGCAACTTGTTGCGCAAGTGATCTCTGTCGTATGCTCAAATGAAGCGAAGTTAATGAGTCGTTTCAAGCGCCGAGGCTCGCAACAGAGCCCTAGGCCATCAACGATGGATCAACGGGGATCCCGCCGTCGTTATCGTCGAAGCCAAGTGGGTTCTCATCATTCCCGTTCCCATTCTGTGGCGGGTCGAAGGGGCTGGTCTCGAAGCTGAACCCCTGATCTTCAAGGGTCTTCTGCCGCTCCAATTCAGCTTCCTCGGCTTCCTTTTGGCGTTTCTGTATACGTCCGTGGACATCGTCGCCAAACTTCTTTAGCCACCACAGATTTGATTTCCGGAAATCAACCAGGGTCTCGATGCTGCGGGGATCGGCAACGTTACTGGTGTCATGGCCCAGAATGGTACAGTTAGGCTCGTATGGTTTCATCGAAGGGTCACGCTGGCAGGCACCACAACTGCATTCTTTACGGCACTTTGGACAGAGCCAGTGATGTTTTTCCATCGCCTCCTGTGGGGAGATTTCAAAGGCGCGAAACAAACTGCCGTAACAGTAGCGCTGGTCACAGTTCGAGCATGGAGCGAGTTTCCAGTTGACTTCAAAATGAAGACAAACGTGACAGCGGTGGACATCATCTGATTTCGCCATAAGTGACTGCCGCATTTTGCGGCGCTTTTTTGACCGACTCTTGCCTTCAGACTCGCTACCAGCATCTTCGAGGGTTTTGTCTACCACGGGCTTGGGCTTCTTTGGGTCGTTCCAGGGGCGGCGCACCAGTTGTTCCTGGCAAATCTCAGCCACAGACTTTTTCCCTACCTGTCCCCTAGCGACAATGAAGGTGGGAAACTGAACCTTCAAATCCTTGTTGTTCTCATCGGAGGAAATGATCAGCCGTCGCCATGTTTCGTAGCGTTCTGTTAACTGTTTCCACGGGAATTGCTCCATCCACTTCAGGTTGGAAATGCAGGCACAGCTTCTACCCATGACATAGCAATCCATGCATACATCGTATGGGTCCTCCTCGCCCCCAAGGGCATCTACACAGCCAGGACAGGTAAGAAACCTGTTAAAGATGTTGCACCGGCAAAATGAGCAGGTGACGTTGCTTTGGAACTCATGATATTCGACGTTCTTCTCTGGGTTCTTTTGAGAGAAGGATTCAGACAGCAAAATGCTCTTGTACAAATTAAAAAGACGTTTGAAATCGTCCCACAGTTGTACCACCGTGGGATGGTCGGCTTTTTTTGCTTGCCGCAACAATTTTGAATACCGTTCCAGAGTAAAGTAAACAATGGCTTTGTTCTTATATTGTTCATCACGGCAGACCATCCGCGCATGCGGCAGAGCTTCATGCAGGGCCAGCTCGAGCGTGTCCACAGTAGTGCGATTCCAGGCAACCTTCATTGTCCGAGTGCCGCGGTTCCAAACCTGGTGTGCAGCAAGAGGTGGCACAAGAATAAGGTCACCGGGCCTCTGTTCCACCACCCAGGTCTTGAATGGTGCAATCTCCCATGCATGCAAGGGAGCAAAGAAATCCTCAATATCAATATCATGCCCAAGAACAGACATCCAGTATTCGGAAACAATCCGTCGATCTTTGGTCTCTGTCATAAGCCAAATTGAAGAACCAGGTTCGGTTGGCTTGCCGTTTTCTGGAGACCCATCGGACGCCTCGACCATTATGTTGTGACCGAGACTAGCACACATCTCTTGGTGTGCTGGTGTGTACGTACCCTCATGGCCGATGTAGCACATCAGGTTCTCCGCGCGCATGCTTGGGGGTAGACTGCTCATCAAATCACCCGCCGGCGCGATAAGGTCGCCTTGGGTGGACTTGGGGATTTCAGACAGATTTGTCTTTCCCGACGCAGGGCCTTCAAAGGCTTTGGGTCCTTCGTTTAGATAGAAAAAGAACGGTGGTAACAGGTTCTCTAGAAAAGCACGCCATTCGGGTGGACAGTCGATGTCCTTGAGGTAGAGCCGTTGGAGGTCCTTATGTGTGTAGTTGTGGACCGTCACTTGCCGAGTGAGAAGTGACAGGTTGTCGAGGTAGTGACCCATACTGAAATTGAAGGTCTTCTTTTTTACTAGATCTCGAACTTCCTCGACTATTAAGAGAGGTTGCAATTAGTATTGACCCACGAAGGATGAGATAGAGATAATTCAAGAGCGCGAACTCACCTTTCTTCGAGTATTTTGCTCGGAGCCATTTCTCCGAAAAAATACCTTTGTCAAGACGTTGATGAAATCCTCTGATTACCAGGGGTCTTCCGCTCAGGACAACCTGGTACAGGACAAGCTTCTCGAAATCCTCAAGGGGGAAATCCTCAATTGCGTCACAGGTGATATCCATCGCAAACTCGAAATTTGGAGTAGACTCGACAACCTGACGTATGTCCAGAAGAGGTGAGAGTGGCTCAAAAGCCAGCCGGGTTCTATGCGCTGGCATGGCGACCGCAGGGCCCCCAGAGAGGAGCAAGGTATTGATGCTTAGTTTATGTTTGTAATCGGCGCAAAGCTCGCAGGAGCGAATTTCATGGTTTGAGGGGGAATGTTGGTGGTCAGGGCCAAAGTTGAGGTTGTGCAGACTCAGGATTTAACTAGCTGGGTGAATTGTCATGTTCTTTGCTGTTTCTGTGGTCTGGGTGTGACGATTGTTGGGACGATATATTTGGGTGGAGTGGGAAGGAGCGGAGGAGTGGGCAGGTGCACAATAGATAGAACAGAAGCGTGGAAGATGTCAATCCAAGGTTGGGAGGAGAGATAAGATCAGATAGAGTGATTTGAGTGATTTGAAAGGAAGGGATGTAGATTTCCTTCACTTCGGATCATCAACTTCTGGGGGAACGCGGAATGCCGCGTTTTGTGGCCTCAGGCAGAAATCTACACGTGAACCTTGGAACTGACATTGATTTCACCATTTTGCCTGCATGTACATATACTTTAGGGAACTTCGAACATAGCATAGCATTATTTTTTCTTTAGATTGTTGATTTATATAAATTTCAGTTCTATATATACTTGGTAGTCTCAGTATATCGTGGCAGCTCGACTCCATAGATCTGATGCCCGAAATAGGCTTAGGGCGAGGAACCAAGCCGCTTTTTCCTGCATGTCGATGTAATTTCCGACATCTACGGAATACAGATCTTCGGATGGCCAGACCTTCAAGGCTTCTGACAGGATCATGAATATTGCCAATTATCAATTGCCTTAATTGACCCATGTTCGGTTTCTAGTTCTCCTGCCCTCGCCATGATTTCCACTAGCTCCCGTCTCTTCCGCGCTCGACTATCCCCATACAGGCAAAAGGTCAACCTCACTGGTCTGTACAATGGGCGCTTTTCCACACTCGCTCACAATGCCTATTCCTCGACGCAATTGAAAGGCAGCCGATTTCTCGCCAGTGGCTCATCCATTGCCTTACGAACAACACAAGTCCAAGTCCGACACAGCTCACAGTTGCAATCGCCCGCAACACAACCAATCGAGACGGATAGTGCGGAGAAGAACCCAGCCACACACTACATCCCGCCAAAAACCGGCTTGATTGCGTCTCTGCCAAGTTCATGGATACCGTACGCGGAATTGGTGCGGCTGGACAAGCCCACGGGCACATACTACCTATTCTTCCCAACTCTCTTCTCCACCCTCCTCGCTGCGCCAATGGCTGGTGCCGCACCGCTCCATGTCCTGGGCACATCAGCACTGTTCTTTTCCGGTGCGCTGATCATGCGCGGTGCAGGCTGCGCGATCAATGACTTGTGGGATCGAAACTTGGACCCTCACGTCGAACGCACCAAGTTCCGCCCCATCGCCCGAGGTGCACTCTCGCCGAAAAATGCAATACTTTTTACAGGCTCGCAGCTGCTGGCTGGGTTGGGCGTGCTTCTTTCGTTCCCTACTCAGTGCCTTTGGTATGGAATTCCTAGCTTGCCTATCGTGGTGGCATACCCCCTGGCGAAGCGCGTGACCAATTACCCGCAAGCTGTACTTGGGCTTGCCTTTTCATGGGGAGCGATTATGGGATTCCCAGCGTTGGGGGTGGACCTGCTTGCCAATCATGATGCCTTGATGGCTGCAGGTGCCCTTTATTCCAGTTGTATTGCTTGGACAGTTCTGTACGATATGATTTATGCACACATGGACATTAAAGACGATGTGAAGGCCGGGATCAAGTCAATTGCCCTCCGCCATGAGCACAACACCAAGGCTGTCCTGAGTGGTTTGGCGGTGACTCAGGTCTCCCTCCTCGCGGCCGCAGGAGTTGCTGCCGGTTGCGGACCTGTATTCTTCGTTGGCAGCTGCGGCAGTGCCGTTTTGTCGCTTGGTCTCATGATTTGGAAGGTTCAGTTGAAGAGTGTGCGGAACTGCTGGTGGTGGTTCAGGAACGGATGTCTGCTGACTGGTGGGGGTATCTCTTTGGGCTTGCTCGCCGAGTATGCGACGCAGTACCTTGGTCTGTACAATACGACGGAGCCGGAGCGCGTGGTGGCCGAGTCAACGTAATAACCGTGTAACAATATAAATAGGCGTTTAAGCCTTGGTTCTTATTTTCTCACGACTTCTCCGATCCCGCCACGTAGTTTTGGACGACATTGACGATATCTCTCCAGTCCATCATATTCCCAGCACTCCCAGCAACGACATCTCCATAAGCCAAGTTCTTCTCTATGGGGGGGGAAGCACAGTCACCCAGCCTTCTGGGTTTGATTCGCTCCATCCCCACTGATCGCGTAGAACTTTAAGCTGTTTCTCGGTCACTGGATGTCTGTACGTGCAGGGGTCCATATCCAACGCTGCAAAGATCATAGGTTTCTGGGTCTTGAAGCCCATATCCACTGCTCCAGTCGTATCCCAGGCCCTGATGACCGAGAGAAGCAGGTTGTCGGCGATCCCGTTAGCAATTTTCGCCATGGTATTTGCAGACATTGGGGCAACCAGTAGAATATGCGCCCCTATTATGATGTCAGTTGGTTCACTGTATTATGTATCATGTATCTAAATAGCCACTGACACTTGCGCAGTTCAATATGCAGGACCGGTCCTCCGCGAGTCCACGATGGGGACCATTCGTCTTCGTCCTGGTAGATAGCGTCCACACCATCTATTTGAAGCAGAGTGCCGAGAACCGGCCGCTCCAAGCTCTGTCCAGCGAGGAACTTTCCCGCAGGCTCGGTGACTAGGATGCGGACTGATATGTTTTTATTACGACATAGTGCCTCTGCCATGTTGCGCAGGTTAATGGTAGCGGCTGCAAGTAGCACATGAGTCTTCTTGTCATTTGTATACTGTTCCGCAATAAACGGCGTAGGCGATACTTGAGAATCCATTGCCAGTATCTTTATCGTAAGGGAAAGCAGAGGAAAGACAGTGAAGAAGGAAATAAGACGACTGGTCCATAGAGCCCTACCTAGGTAGAGAGCTTTGGATATGTGGGGATCGGACCCGCGGACCAACCGCTGATTAAATAATACTAAACCTTTCCCCGAGGCAACTTAACGTTGAATCTCTTCTCTTGTAAACTACCATCATTTTCAAAATCATGTTTTCCAGAGCAGTTGCATCGGTATGAAATCTTTCTAATTCTCCGCAAGATCCCAGCTCATATGAATTCCGTAGGCTTTCCGCCCGGTCTCACGGCCAACCTTTTTGCGCCCCGTCCGCTCGGCCATCCAATTCCCCTCCGGGCCTTCCATTCCCTCTGTCCTCCATGCACGCCTTCTGTCCAATGAGACCCGGACGGCGATCGATAAGGCGGTCTCTTCCGCCCCCGTCGTTCTGTTCATGAAGGGCACACCCGAGACTCCGCAGTGTGGTTTCTCCCGTGCCACCATTCAAATCCTGGGCCTGCAGGGTGTTGATCCTAAGAAGTTTGTTGCTTTCAACGTGTTGGAGGATGCGGAGCTGCGCTCAGGTATGTTGGGATAACCTCGAGTGGAATATCTGCCAGGTTTGGATTGCTAATCATGCGGCGTTTACAGGTGTTAAGGAATACTCTGAGTGGCCCACTATTCCCCAACTATACCTCGAGAAGGAGTTCATCGGTGGTTGTGATATCTTGATGTCCATGCATCAAAATGGTGAGCTTGCGAAACTTCTCGAGACCAAGGGTGTCCTGGTTGCGGCGGATGAATAAATAGCAGCCGAGCCTGAGTGGAAGATGTCAGCCTATCAATTTGATAGATGGCTATCTCTGTAAAATTATTTGTCTCTAATGTATTCTGGTCCTAATATCCTGCTGGTCAGATAGTTGTTTTGTTGATTCGACAAATGAAGGTGATCTCCAATCTATTTGCTCTAGTAGACCAAATTGTCACAAGCTGCCATGCAAACGAACGAGGTAGGCGCTTGTTCAAGAGGAAACCCCAGTTGATGAGGTCTAGCATCATATGTACAGTTGATCTTCATTACATGGTTAGTATTCCTGACAAAAAGCGACAGCCAGCCTACTGAGCAGCTTGAGCTGCTTGAGCTGCCTCTTGTGACTTCACCAGATCCTCAGCAATGGCCTTGTCCAGCTTTGCGCGTTGCCTAGCTTCATAAGCTTCACGGCTCTTCAGGATCCGACCAACAATTTCGCCAGCGTTCACATGTTGGAAGGCATGCTGCTCGACTTCCCGGAAGATCCCCATCTTCCTGGGAGCAGTGTATGGATCATATGTCAGCGGGATAAAGGTCGTGGGTCCATGGTAGACAGTATCGGGAGTGCCCCACGGGATGGCCTTCAGATATGGTTCGCTGGGGGTAAATGGTGCAGAGAATATGACAGCATTGATGTACTTTTGGCGAAAGTTAGCAAATTGGAAGTATGAAGGCAAATCAGGAAAACTTACGCGGCATTGAAGAACACAGAGACCACGTTCGAAAATGTTCATGATTGGGTAGTTCAAGCCTTTCCAATGGTTGATAACATCGTCATCATGGATACCTGCGACAATATAGGACGGTCCATAGTCCTCCCCGTGGTCCTTCAACCTCTTTGCAACTTGGTCTGGCTCATACCAGCCACGTTGCCGGCCCTCGGACTCCTCGAGCTCTGTAACTTTGCGCAGGAACGCAATGTGACCGGAGGAAAATAGGTCAAATCCTCCGTCGACATAAACAACCCTCTGCCCAGGCTTAGGTCCCTTTCCGTCGACCAACGTCTCGAACAGGCCAGCCTCCTCGACTTCGTGGTCCATCTTCGCGGTGCCTGAGCCAGTCCATGTCCACACCTGAGGTCCAGGTTGAAGACCACTCTCGTCCGTCGCATAGTCCTTGATTCTCCGCAAAAGATCTTTAGCAGAAGCCTGGCGCTCTTCGGGGCTTCCATATCCTTCCAGTCCAGCGAGTGTACCCTTCACAGATTTGACAAAGTGGTTCCTAGTGCACAACAGCATGCGGCCAACAAGATCGGTTGTCGAGATTCCGGGGGTACGTTTAACGACACGGAAGCGTCCAGCGGCTTTGACGAAGCGGTAACAGTCGTTTCCATCACTGTCAGAAGTAATATCGTCTCCGTGGACAACGTATTTGCACCCGTAGTGGGATACCCAGGGTAGGTAGGTCACATAGGGGGCATGGGGAACACTCTGAGTTGCCCATCGACACGCGTCAACGGCTGCGACACTAAGTAACAGGAACATTAGGACCAGAACTCAACAACAAGATCAGTACGTGGTCAACTAACCGTTCTTCCAGTGACATAACTGTCGGACCCTTGTTCTCGAGAATAGCTTCATCGGAGTGTATTCCCACGTAAAGGGCCTTTCCTAGCTGGCGGGCTTGGAGCATAGCACCGGCATGACCTGCAGAGCAATACATCAATTAGCTCACAGCAATTGACTAGGTGTTAATTGCAATCCTACCGTGGTGGCTGAAGTCAAAGCATCCGTCGACCCAAAGTCGGTCCTCCGAGATTGGTACATCCTCCTGAGGATCAACAGGCCATTGTCCAGGCAAAGGAACCTGCTCCTCGATGGGTGTTGAGTCCATTTTCACAATAGTACTCCGTAACAAAATTAGGATTGTTCCGAAGTTTTGTATAGACCTGAATTGTACAGGAGGGGGAGGGGATATGATCGGCGGTAAATTACATAGGAGGTACGGTTACAGTAATCTTCCGCATCACAGCAGAGAGTCCAGCTTGCGGGGAACTTCATGTTTCTCCGGATCTCCTGAGTCTCAATAACACTTGTACACGGCTATTGGCGTCTTGCCCACATCACTCACCTACCAGTCTATTCGGCTTCTCGCTATCCCGTCTTTTCTGACACCTCCGCCTTATCCTGCTATCGACCCCTGTCCACTTTCGTCCGTGTCGCATTATTCTGCCCACCAACGCCAATGATCCCCTCTACATTTGCCCCGGGCATCACGCGGCGGGACACAGCCAAGTCTTCTGGTGGACATGAAGGGGCATATGGCATCCCACCTCCAGTCATCAGCGGAGGAGGGCTTCTCGGCCCGCAAAGTGCAGGCGCAATATATCAACACATCCATGAAATGGCTGCGAAACGGATATCGACTCTCGACTATTTGAGAAAGGCGTAAGTGAATCGCAGTCCAGCCAGACCTGAGCACTACTAATTCATACCGTGTTACGTATAGACACGAAGGACGAGTTTATTGGTTTAATACTGTGCATTTCTCCCGGGCCGACATTGCTCGTCTGCCATACTTTGAAGCCCGGAAACTTTCTCGCCGCGCAATCAATTATTTGCTTCTAGGCCTGTCATTGCCCACAATACTCGATGTCAATTCCACGCCGTTCGAGTATGTACGTGCCCTGAATGCTTTACTGATGGAATTCGAAGCGTTCCAGCAAGTGCATCCACCAGATGGCAGCTCATCGTCAACCCTTGCAAGGGCCCGTATACCCCAAATGTTCAAGCGGGCCGCGCATGCAGGTACCAAGACCCGACGCGCCAGCTCTGCAAACGAGATCGGACTCCCAATGCAGTCCAGTGACCCATCAGATTTAAAGAGCACGGCAGGGAATCTCGGGTCGGCTTCTTCTGCCTCAGTCACCTCCTTCCCACTCACGGAGTCTTCGGATCTTCACCCTGGAGAGGAATACACGTATCTTCTCACGCCATCGCTGCCATTCGAGCCTGACTTCTTTGAGACATTCGCAACCCTGTGTGATGTCTTGATTGACACTTATAGCCGGCTCACCGCTCTAGTATCATCTCCATCTGTCTGTACAGTGGCCCTGGGCGAGACGTTTTCCAAAGCAGATGCCAGATTACGAAAGATCATGGTGGCCGGCGCAGTGCGTGAGTTCGAAGACGCGAGCCGAAATAGTGTCAAGAGTGAAGTTGCTGGGGTCAGTCGGGTGGTGCTTGGCGGTTTATTGGGATAGCAGCAAGGTTTCGCTGCTGTATATTTGGGTCAGGTGTTCATTGTCTGTTTGACAGAACATATGGTTGGGCTTTTTATGAGATATGAATCTATCGAGGTGAATGTTGTACGATAATAGAATTTCAGATCTAGATTTGAAAGCTTCTAATGATACATCTGTGCCGCCATCCTGATTGGGGCTACACAGTACAAAAAGCAGGATATAAAAAGACAATTCGCTCAAAATAACTTGGTTCAGAACTTTTTTGGGCCATGGGGTTTCATGCGGCAAAGAGTGGTATCCATGAGCAGATTGAAAGAGCTGAGAATAGAAAGAAAAGACAGGTTAAGACAAAGAACCCCACTTGGCGCCACATGCTCGAATATGCAAAACAGACGCCGGAATATGCAGTCGCTTGATGTTGAATGCTGAGAGGAGAGAAAACATGTGATAAGATGTTTGGAATAGGTCGCGAGAAGTATGTCGAAGGTGTGGGACTCTCATGATTGGAGGCGTTGCTTTTCCAGCTCGCGCTGTTCGCCGAAGACACGGCGGCTCATTTCGAGGACGGTTTCGAATCCTTCGCGGCCAATCTTGGCATTTTCACGGAAACGATCCACGCTTGCTTCTTCAACTTTGTTCTTAATTTTTTGCCATCCACCACAAAGAGCGGTGATTTTTGCTTCTTGGCTAAATTCGGTCGTGGTGGCCGGGCTAAGGGAGGATTGCCGGTAGATAACAGTCTCGCGGACGCTGAGGACGTTCGACCATGTCAGATTGGTAGAGCACATGGTCACCTTCTTTGCAACCGGATCGACATAGGAGATTTCGTAGACGTGAGAGGTATTCGTCCCACCGAGAAGCGAGAGAACCCATTGTGGTACAGACTGGTTGCACGTGATAAGACGCTCGGTTCGCAACTAGAGGCAAAAGTCAGTACAAAAATTTCAGGAGAATTTGAGTGCGAGGTTGAATGACTCACAATGCCAGTGCTGGGGTCGACGGTTCGAGAAAGCGTGTCTACACCCACAACATGTGTAGACTTATCATTCCAGGGACAGTACTTGCGCCAGTTCGCGGTCGATACTTCATCCCACGAGTAGTCGAACGTGCATCCGGACGAAAAGACCTTCATAGTGGCGAGTCGCAGTTCACCTCAACGATACCGTTGGGTCGCGTGATCTTGAGATTGGGTATTTGGATGAAGGACGGATAACCTCGACAAGCGCTGTGGTGGATAATACAGGGTAGAATGGTAGTATTGAAGAACCCGAGAAAGAAAAAGTAAGACTGATTCAAGTCGAGAGTGAGAGGTGGGACGTGAATGAGTTGCAGAAAGTGATTTAAGTCTTAAGTCTAGAAAGGAATCGGGAGGCAAATATGAGCAAGACAGATAGAAAAAATGGAGAAGAGTGGATTTTAACGATCTACCGTCTGAGGGGAAAATCCTTTCTTTTTTTCCTTCCGGGTCAGGGCGCGTTCGGAGCGCCACACGCCACAGATCGGGATTTCCCGGTTCTCGCTTATATAATCAATGGCGCAGCTCTGGAGCTACACCGGGCAGATATGCAGCTGATATGTTCCAGAACGTCCAATTGACTCTATTCAATACACATTCCTCCATCCGGGTCTTTTATATTTTTTCCTTTTTCTTCACGTCATGGTCGAACTCAGGAAACGCAAGGCGCCAGCCCCGCTACCCGTCGCAGAGAAGAAGACCAAACAAGCTCCCAAGCCCAAACAAGACACAGATGCTACCGATAATGATACTGAGAAAAGCCCCGCGCAAAAGGTCCCTGAGGTGGATGATACAATCGACATAGAAACTTTCGGTGGCGAGTTTGAGACCAATGAGGGTGAAAAAACAACTTTGAAGAAGCTCCTCGAGGAGAGCAAGTCGGGCGTGGTTTTCTTTACTTACCCCAAAGCCTCAACACCTGGCTGTAAGTTCCTGTGTCATGCCCGGTGCTTCTATTGAGAAAACCTGGCTCTGTTTTTGGAATACTCTGCAATCATCCTACTCCAACAGATAGCTTACGCCGCTTCATCCAGGTACCAAGCAAGCTTGCTTGTTCCGCGACAACCACACCCACCTAACTTCTACTGGCCTTTCTATCTACGGTCTTTCCGGTGACTCGCCAAAGGCCAACACTACATTCAAGACAAGACAAAACCTACCTTACCCTCTCATGTGTGACCCCAAGGCCACCCTTATTGCAGCTATTGGTTTCAAGAAATCTCCTAAGGGTACAACGCGAGGTGTCTTTGCCGTGGATAAGAAGGGCAAGGTCTTACTTCGCACGGCCGGTGGCCCAGACGCGACTGTGGACGCTGTCCAGAAGATTGTTGCCAATGCGCCTAGTATGGAAGATACCAAGGAGGAAGGTGATGAAACAGCGTGATTCGACTCGACCTCGGGGAGTGTGTGTGGTAGTGTACAGTCGCAATCACAACAAGCGACACTAAGATACCATATATTGCATGCATCGCACCATCTATGGTGGTTTATTTGTCTCGGTCTACGAGCTTGGCGTAAATTATTAGGGACATCATTCAGGGACTGTCAGGTCGTTTTGAGTGCTGTGGATTCCAATCTATACAATTTGAAACACCGGTACAGCAAAATTGATTCTTAGCAGCTTCCCCTTATCCATTGACCATCATACCGCCGTTGGGATGCAAACACTGTCCGGAAATATAGCTGCTGTCCTGGCTTGCGAGGAAAACGAAACATGTTGCGACCTCGCTAGGTTGACCGGGTCGACCAATCGGCACTGCATGGAATTGTTCCATGGCCTCGGTTTGCATTGTTGCAGGAATCAGGGGCGTCCAGACTTGTCTTATTAGCATTTGACTTGGAATAGATATATGAAGAACTTACTTGGACCCGGGCAAACACAATTGACACGAATGCCTTTCTTTATCTGCTGGTTTGATAAGCCGCGAGTAAATGCGACAATTGCTCCTTTGGTCGAGGTGTAATCCAGGAGATCGCCTCGGCCAATATAAGGATTGACGGATGCGCAATTGATGATAGTAGATCCCTCCTTCATATGCGGAAGAACGTACTTGGAAAGATAAAAGAAGGAGTGAATGTTGGTGTTAAAAGTCTTCTCCCACTGGGATCTTTTTGAGTGCATTAGTAGGATGCATTGGCTGGCGAGGGGTGACATATAGGGCAACTCACTCCTCGAGCTCACTGATATCGCTCAGCATGTCTTGGAACGCCGCGTTGTTCACGAGAATGTCAATGCCACCCATCTTTTCCAGGGCTGTATTGATGACCTTTCGGCAATTCTCCTTCTGGCGAAGATCGATAGCGAGAGTATGGCACTGCTGTCCATGTTCTTCAACTCTCTTCTTCGTCACTTGCGCATCCGACTCCTCTTCCGGCAAGTAAACGATGACACTTGACGCACCCTCCATTGCAAACAGAATTGCAATTGCCCGACCAATTCCGGAATCACCACCGGTGATAATCGCTTTCTTTCCTTCGAGCTTCCCGGCGGCTTTGTAGGTCTGATAACCGTAGTCCTCGGTTGGAATATGAGTGGACACAGGCTTGGGATCTCCCAAGTCGGACTGCAGACCCGGCTTTTTCAAGTGTTGAACAGGAATCTTGTGGCCTGCATCATGTCAGAAATCAATATTTGACAAAAGAACACTTACTCACCTGGCGCAAATTGGGATTTAGATCCACTGGCCTCTCGCTCGATAGACTGGGTAACAGGCATATTGGCAGGTTCAGGGCGTGAATGGGGACAAGATATAGGTCACTTGTGTAGTTGTAGAAATATGGTACAGATCCCCATGTAGACAACCATCCATTTAAGTAAGACAAGTGACATATGGCCACCAAAAGCCAAAGCTGGCCATCAATGTCACTATGATGATCTGCTTATATTCCATTGCTTCAAAGCTTCGCCTATATTGAGGCGATGTACAACCTAGAAGTTATGAGCCACCCAGAACATCCCTGTTCTAGACCTTACCTGTGGCGTTGGATTAATCGATTCACGTTGGACTATTCGGATCCTTCATTGTTGTAGCCACAAGTTGCCCGTTCTAGGAACGACTTGTATGTCCTCCAATCGGAGGTGTCTGATGTCTAGATGACAGTTCTTTCTTCTTTTTGATATCCATGTCAATCCATATCTGGAATGCCTCTGTGCCACGTTTGCCGTCGAGGTTATCAATATGTGTATGACAGAGGTTTGGCGTCATTTGCCAGCTGCATAGGTAGTTGGTGGCGTTGGGCTTCAGTCAGCTCAAAAATAGCTTTTTCATATGCAATTCCTCTAGAAGGCACATGGTATATTTCTTCTTTATGCTTGTTAGAGTAGAGCAAAGAAAGAGAATGGGCCATTGACCAAGTGCTATACACGTCTACAAAAATCCTTGGGCCCAGTATATGAATCGTCTCTCACGGCTTTAGCTCAAAATTTCCACCCAGGCTATTTCTCATAAAATATGAAGTGATCAATTAACAGGAATCCATAATAAGATAGTATAGAGAGTAGTAACAAGTGTCGTAGTTGTCCAATGTAGCCGTCGAGCTATACTGGCGATCCTTATCTTATCAACCAGTAATGTGATTGGCTCCCCGACGTCCGCCCGGCGATAATTTTTTCTACTGCGCTTTCCGCTTCTCGAGACTCTTAGTATTGCACCAAGTTACCTGGTCCTTTTCACAATGGCGAAAGGGCAGTCCAAATCCAAGACCGTATCGGTTAATACCGCCCAAGCATCCGAACAGATGCCTCTCTCGTCCGCTCTGTCCTCGCCATGGAGTTTCCTCCGTCCCACGAACGATTTACATACCACAGTCGTGGATTCTGCGAAGCACATCCTGGACTCCCTTGCTGGTTCCGTCGTGGACGCCCAGGCCGCTCGCCGGCAATTCAACAAAAAGCGCAAAAGGTCAGACCTCGAATCGGATTCAGTCACCCAGCTCCAATTGAAGAACCTCTACGTGGACGGTTTTACCTCGAATCAAATATGGGAGCAAGCAACACGGATTCTCGAATCGACCGGCGATGAGGTTGAGCGCGACATCACTTTGATTACTCAACATGGCGGCTACATGGAGTCAGCCGACTCCGAGCAGCTCGAGGATATCTCTGACCTCGAGGCTGCGCAAAGCGACAGCGACAGCGAGGAGGGCATGCTTGAAGATCTCTCCGAGGGCTCAGGCGCCGAAGATGATCTCGACGAAGGGTCTGACCAAGAGGTTGATATGGGATCTGACGATGACATGGAAGACATTGAAGACATGGACGAAGACATGGACGAGGATAATTCGTCAGTTGGTTCCGCCGAAGGAGAACCTGAAGTGTTTGTCGAAGATAAATTTGGACTGAACGACGGGTTCTTCTCGATTGACGACTTCAACAAGCAGTCCGAGGCTTTGGAGAGACAGGATGCTGCAGGAGGACCTGAGCAGGAAGACAGCGACGAGGAGGATCTCGACTGGCATTCCAACCCGTTGATCGCTGGAAATGCTGCGACCATTCGCAACGACGATAAATCCAAGAATTCACGCCCAACAGAAAGAGAAGACGAAAGCATGGATGATAGTGAGGAGGAAGGGCCGACTTTCGGTAATGCCGATCTCAACGGTGACTCCGATTCTGATGATGAAGACGCCGCGGACATGGAAGACGGTGAAGCCGCTGCCTGGGTAAACACCAGTGATATCAAATACGCCGATTTCTTCGCTCCTCCACCCCGCAAAGTCTCTAACAAGAAACACCGCGCCCTCCCAAAAACCCAACCCGATGCACCGGCAATCGACGAGAGCGATGTAAAACGCGCTATGGATGACGTTCGCCGGGACTTGTTTGACGATATGGATGCGGACTCCGCCGAAGAAGAGGATGAGAACCTTGACGGCTCCGCAGATCCCACTGCCACACGCTCAACACATGAGAAGCAGAGGGCACGGATCGCAGATGAAATCCGTCGTCTAGAGGCGGCCAACGTGGCCAAGAAAGAATGGATGTATACTGGTGAGGCTAGAGCTGTCGAGCGACCCGTCAATTCTCTCATTGAAGAAGACCTCGAATTTGAGCGAATTGGAAAACCTGTTCCTGTCAACACAAACGAGACCACCGAGGATATCGAAGAACTGGTCAAGCGCCGAATCCTCGCCATGGAGTTCGACGAAGTCATCCGCCGGCGGCCAGGCGCTGAGGGCCAGCAAGCCGGAAGAAAACCCCGCTTCGAGCTGGATGATACCAAGCCGCAGCAAGGTCTTGCCGAGATGTATGAAACCGAACATCTTCGCGCTAATGATCCCAACTTCGTCGATACGAAGGACCGCAAGTTGATGCGGGAACATGCCGAGATCACCAGTCTTTGGAACGAGCTCAGCTCTCAATTGGATACGCTATGCAACTGGCACTACAAGCCCAAGGTGGCCCAAGCCAGCATCAATGTCGTTACCGATGCGCCAACAATCATGATGGAGGAGGCACGCCCAACGGCTGGCGGCGCCGCCGGCGGCCCTGTTGGACTTGCACCGCAGGAGATCTACGCGCCCGGTGATGATGGCCGAGTCAAGGGAGAGGTGGTCCTCAAGTCTGGCGCGTCAATCTCCAAGGAGGAGATGACCCGTGAGCAGAAGGCCAAGAACAGACGCCAGAATAAGGAAACCCAGAAGAAGGCCGACGCTGCCAAACCTACTCAGCAAAAGCCTGGCAAGGCAGCCGAGAAGCAGCAGATGATTTCAGACCTGAAGAAGGGAGGAGTCAAGGTCATTGATAAGGAGGGCCGTATGACGAATATCGACGGTGGCTCTGTCCGGGAGGGTGCCAAGAACAGAGGAGACAATCTGAAATTGTGAGGAGTGAATTAAAGGGGGCCAGTATGTACTATCCAGGAGTCATATTTCATCTACATAAAATCTATCTTCTAGCATTGCACATATATCATCATCTTGTCTCACTTTTCTGGTCAAGACGTTTGGCACGTATCGTGTAGATAAATATGCTCTCTCTGTTATACCCTTCAGCACCAGGGTCGTCACGGACTAGCTCCATTTCGAAAGCCTTTTTCGCCATCTTCATGAACCGCATGTCGGCACGTCTGCGACGCTTGTAACAGAAGTAACAGATCGAGTTGGGTCCCAAGAGGTCCTGGAGCGTGGTGATCAAGAGAGGGAAAGCCGGCTCGAAATAGACGCAGTCAGCAGCGATGATGACATCTGGTTTCGAAGGAATCTGGTTTGGGATCGGTTCTCCCCAGTTTAGTATCGCAGCGGTCGCATTCGGGCCGAGATTGTTTAGTTGGATGTTGGACTTCATTAGGGAAAACATAGGTTCTTGGTCTGTGATATAAATCGGCTGCTCGAGATGACACCCGCGTGCCACGGCGAGACCAACAAGTCCACCTCCAGCGCCAAGTTCCACGCTATTGAAGATTGGATTAGGACGAAACGACAAGAAATGGAAATGCCCCGGTGGAGCAGCACCCACATTGTTTTATCGGATAGATCGGTGGCGTGACGACTGAGGAGGTATTTGGCCAAGGCCATCCCTGCTGGCCATAATTGGCCACCGCATCCATCTTTGAGGTCTTCTTTTAGTAGCAATGGTTCTTTCAGGAGGCCGTCGAAGGAGATGTCCGTGGTCACCGCGGCTTTGAGTTCGCGCGGAGGAGCCAGGGATTCGCTGATCTTGAGTCCATCTGGACTTGGGGGTGGGCTCGATTCTGGGCCCGGAGGAGTCGCCATTGGAGTTTCTATCATTGTGGGATATTTGTGGATTATTGACTGTTGATTGTGGATTGTTGTCCGGAGAAATTTTTCAGTGGGGGATCTGTCCCCCGTAGCTTATCGCAATTAGACCTAGAAGGAGCACCTGATTGGTTGGTGGCGATTTGCCTATTAATATGGATCAAGAATAAAAGTCGGATCAAAAGAATGGAATTGTAGAGATTTGGTTTTTCTTTGTGCAAGTCTATAGTCTATATCTGAGGTTTATCATGTGCATTGTATATGCACCGGATCCAGCCGAGACAAGCTTGGGCCCGTGCGAATGTAGATCTCTATCGACACTGTCCTTAGTGACTTAGTAGGACATTGAGGGCTGTGTAGGTGACGTTTAGATATAGTACTTGTTTATATCCAAATATGGCCCCAACAAAGGTACCATTAAGCTTGCGTGGAGACTCTCTGGGACTTGGCGATCCATGTGGGTTCATTTTACCTAATTGCTCGTTAACCTTGAAATATGGATCTACATCTACCAGAAGACAGGACACTCAATACATTGCATGCTTTGCGATCAAAACATGGATAGATACATAACTAACGCCGCAAAATGCTGCAGGTGGAAGGAAAATTGGAACACGTCGATGTCATATTCGTGTGTACATTTACATCCATTAACTAGTTAAGTTCCAGCTTGAGGAGTACATCTGATCACAACCAGAAGCTCTTGCTTGATATTCTTGCTTGACCCGTCATCTCACAATCTCATATCATTTAGTCGAATGGGTGAGTACGTGTTCCCCACCAGGTAAGGAACAAGCTGAGTCCAACAGTCTCGAACACTCTCGAGACCACACCAACAGCGATAGTGTCGAGGGGTCGCTTCTCGGAGAAGACCTGGCTCACAATCTGTATATATTGGTCAGAGAAATTTCTTGTGAACTGGAAGGTAGGATTGAGAACGTACGCCTGGAGCTGAGCTTGCGAAGAAAATAAGTGTACCCAGGTACGCAGCACCCTTGTAACTCAGTGTGCCGGTGGCATTGATCAGTGCAGCCACACCGTAGGTCTGCACGGCACTTCCAGCGAGGGAGCTTCCCCAGGCTGCGGCTGCGCCAGCAGCCTCCTTAGACTTGATGAATTCCTCCTTGGAGTTGGCGGCTTGAGCGCGGTGGTAGGTATCACCGAAGACGGGGGCTAGGATGCCAAGGGAGGCAGTGTGGGTGAAGATTGTACCCAGCGCAATGGCGGAGGGCTTCACGGGGGGGGAGGTCTATGTGGTAGAGGTTGTTAGTTTCCTGGCAGTCTGAAGGTGAGGATAATCAACTCACAGTGCAAGGTAGTCATTTTGAGGTTATTATGGGTGGTGTATGTAGAGAGGAAAATGAAGCAGAAGAGTCAAAGTACTTTAAGTACTGTGAGGTCGTTTCTGTAACCAGGGTTTGGAGGTGACGTCGTCATGATTCAGCGCAACTGCAGGATGCGGAGGGCCATGACGTCAACTCGCATACGGGGTATGAAAATCAAGGGATATACTCGGCAATGCTGGATATGTTGGATATGTTGGATTGTGGATTATAAGCTCATATTACCTACATTGTGGGTAAATTAATTAATTTCATCACACTGTAAGCGAAACCTCGAAACCTTGGACGTCCTTTGCGAAGTATTCAGGTCCCACCATAGATCAGCACCTCGCCATCTTCATATGTAGATTAAATCCCACCCCAATTGATTTTCGTAGAAAGTTCAGTGTTGCATTTGGAAGTAGTCTAATTGTCTAGGAAATCTGTCAATGCCGAGCTCGTGTATGATTTGTGGCCCCCTTGAGGAAGGTACCATTTGACACTATCCATGCCAGATCCGGACATGCATGTAGATCAAGCGCGATTTGGCACGCTGGCAACACCTGGAAACATACTCCGTACAGCACGGTATATACCAAAGTCCGCCTTAACTCCTAGGACTTTCAGTAACATATTTCCATTTCGGTTCTGCATATATCCTCCAAGGCTTGATTGTGTTATCTGGGGTCTTTTATGCCGTGGGGGATAAGAAGCTGGGTCAAACGCAGGTCCGATTACGGTGTACTACTCTTTTCTATCAACTAACGATCCTGCGCAGGGCTTGTATGTATGAACGATGTTCCACCAGTGCCCATTGCGAATGAAACAAAAAGTGGGCACCTGTGGTATTTGTTTATAGTTACTACTTGTGGAGGTTGCAATTGCCCCTCGAAAGTCATGAAAACTAAAATGAAAATGTATTTCCTTGCAGAATGTGCTGGTCTAATCAAACAAAAGTGCGGCAGGTATATCTGGGCAAAATGGTTAGCCTGGAGCGATAGAATGGAGGACAGAAGATACATACTTCTCGGGGTAGCCGTTCTCTGTACCAAGCTGGTACTTAGACTGTGAAGGCTTTGGGGCAGCGTTGATGTTGCAAGGGTTGGGGGGGCAAGCCATTGGCACCCAACACACCCTGAACGCTCTTCTTATCTTGCTCAAAGAGAGCCGCTAGGCCGCGTTCCTCGCCCTGCTCCTTGACAGCAACCAATTGCTGCTCTCCAGCCTGTCCGATCTTGAGAACGTCGTCCTTGGGAGCCGCCTGGCTTCCGACTGTGAGCAAACTAACTGCGTCGGCCTGTCGCACGGTGCTCAGCTGAGGGTAGCTCCTCCGGACGTCCCGCTTCCAGTAAGGGTTGTCGGCGATATCGCCTGCGGGGAGAGTGACTGGGTCATCGTAGGCAAGAGGGGGCACAGATCCCGGGGTGGGAAGACGGTATTGAGCGTTCAGGGGGACACCCGTGGAGCGTTCGGGGGCGATAGCGAGAAGGCGACGAATGCGCTCCCAAATGCCGGTGGACTGGACTGAGTATTTCTAAAGCGCAAGGAGGATCAGCACCAAGCAAGCACACGGCAACGGAGGTTGGTCTCCTCGATCCTGTCAACATTACATACCTGGTTGATAGAGATGGCATTGGATGCCGACTTGGCGGCATTCACGATACAGCGAGCCATGGTGAGAAGACTCTGACCTATGATTTGATATCAGCCCATTGGCTCACCAAGACCACAAGGCTGTAAAGGCCAGGATTAGTTCCCCGCCCCCAGATCATTTGACTTACTGCCTGAAATCCCTGAAATCCGTCAAGAGTCCGTAGCAAGCCTTTGGATTGAGCCGGTGCGTGAAGGTAAGTCCGGAGGTGCGATCACCGGTACGGATTATCTTGTTGCCGAGCCACCACACAAATTCCTGTATTAGTAATTTTACTGAGAGTCTTCGACTTTCAATGCTTAAAAAGCAAAGTCTCACTATCATGAGCTTATGTGAAAATAGTAAAATTATTATTATTATAGAGAGCATACATTTATGGGTGGAAGGGAGAGATGTGTTCTGACAGAGCGATACTGAACTGTTGTCACCTCAGGCATCAATCTACAACAAGATGTTTCAGCCTTCATGTGGTCTATAGATCGAGGTAACTGTCACCTTCAGAGGTGTACCTAGATACATATGTATATTTAGAGAATGGCCCTTACGGAAAAACCTTCAGATATTGCGAGTGAAATACAGTCCGAACTATACATACAACGCATAGACATGGTCCTAACTACATATATGAGCAAACACGAAGTGGATGCTAGTCCATGGCTGTTCCTTTCCGTTTTAGTGCTCACCTTTCACTTTTTGATCACTGAGTACAACTGAGCACATTTAGTTTTACATAATTTTTAGGGTCGCCCCGGGGCCCCGCGGGGCCGTGGACGCCCGGGCAGTTACCGTTCGTTCTAGATGCGGTTTGGTAGCTGCCCAGGTGGCTATATAAAGGATAGTGAAAAGTTTCGAGGATTCATGGTGGGGAGCGTTGATTTAAACTTGGCCTATAAGGTAAAAAGAAATACATAATTACAACTAGAATATGAGGACCTATGGGATTGACGCCGAAAATGACCGCTTTTAAGGCCAGAAACGGCCGCCTTTCCACCCGTAACTTTGGACGTCCAGTCGCCCCTTGACCGCCCACTGCCCTATAACACCACTATTACCATTCCAAAAAATAGAAGGGGGTTCGCTCCAGTAAACAAGCGGAGTTATCACTTGCTCTGTACCTACGCCGATCCATATATGCCTTAAGTGTCTACACTAGGTCTGAGAGGTATTTCTGCTATCATGTTACCAGTAGTGAGATTCAGCGATCTACACACTCCTTGTAATTCAGCATCTGTTTCCTATTGTGGCTTCATAGGTCATCCCATATGCCCACCACTGCTCCCCTCAGTGACGTAGCCTTCTCGTCGTCCTGTCTGCGATGTCAGACCGCCATCGCGCTCTTCGCATTTCAATAGGTATAAATCGATCTAAAACAGGGCTAACTTGGATGATCTGAATAAACCCAAGTATTGGGTCAAGTTGCCGATTATTCTATTCCCACTGCCTTGTATCGAGTGATATCACAACGTATTGTTCGTTGCGCTAGGATAGAAGTTGAAATTTCGTATTTCTAGTAACTTTAACTCTTCACCATTCAACCGCAATACACCCCATCATCTTCTGCATCAATCTTTTCCCATGACATTCTCATCTCGTCAAGATCGCACATCATCAACCATAGATCCCATAGCAGCAGCGAACGACATTTCATCCATCCCGGAAAGGTGTCATATTGATCGGTTTCAGGCCACGCTTCGAGGACCTTCACATAACGCACTGTCTTGTATCTTTCATTATCGGTGTCCTGCTCTAAGGCCTCCGCCGAAGTGCCCAGCAGCGTCTGCAGGCATTCCTCATCAATGATCATACACATTCGATATTTGTTGAATTTATCGCGCTGACCCTGTGCATCGACCCAGGCCTCAAAGTGAGCGCGTATTGTATCAAGCGAGGCACCATCGAATTGAGCCGCATCTTCCATGATGGTTGAACTATGTTGCGCCCAGATTTCCTGGTAAAGGGCGGGATTTACCCCGGGCGACGACTTATTATTCCATTCGCATTCCCCGAATAATGATTTTTTGATACAAGCTTCGAGATACTTGACGATAGTGGAGAAGTGGGCGTCAGATTGAGGGGAATAGGTGGTGCGATAGATGACATATCCCCAGGTCCGATGAGCTTTTAGTTTGTCATACAGCTCCTTTGTGGGTGCAGGTAGAGGAGCGAAAGGAGCGAAACCCATCTTGTGAAAGTTTGAAGAAAGGCAAGGATGAGAAGTCCCAAAATATTCCCAAGGAGAAGAAGGGACAAAGAGCTATCGACTTTAGGAGGTGGAACTAACCATTAGTCCGGAAGCCCATTGCCAACACGACCGGTTACGGAGTACTCCTTAGGGCTGTTCTCAATTTCTTCCTTGATTTTTCAGTTTAGACTTCTTTTTTTTGCCATTTTTTCAGTGCCAAGCTAATTTACTCTCCTAATCGCCCATTGGCCCAGGGCACTGATCCCTGAGGGAAAAGTAACCGTTCTACTCTGTACATGGGAAACGAGGGATTCCGGCTTGAGATGTTTCTCAGGAAAAAAAATGAGAACTATCTATAAAGAATTCTGCTGGGGGTAAATCCTCGTGAGGGCCCCCAAAGCCCGCCATGCGTAGACCTCGGAAGATTGCTCTAATCCAACCCAGAGTGATGGACCTCCGCGGCTGAGGCAAGCCTCCTCAGACTGGCCAAAATCTCATTTAATTGCTTGGCCTGAACGCCCGTTCGAACCGCCCAGTGTTGAGACATCTTCTTCGCCCATGCTTCCACCCACTTACGGACCTCGGCAACCATGTACTTCAACTTGTCTCGGATCCATTCATCCCACTAGTCCTGCACATATTCCATCGGCTGGCCGGTAGCCTCCCATGCGTCGTCTGCTCGGCCCCATTCCTCACGAACTAGGTTGGCAGTATTCATGATGTGGGTATTGATAACGGGATGATTCAGGTACGCTAGGACAATGAGAGGTTCCCGAAGCATTACCAAAGCTCTTCTGGGGTTATCAATGGCGATAAAAGACTCTATTGTCTCCCCGCTAGTGGGCGGGACATTTGCACGCCAGACCTGGAAAGAATGATCAGTATACGCTCATCTGACCGATATTGCCCAGGACCACATACCCGGGATTTTACGTTGTTCAAACGGCTGAGCAGCAGTGTGAAATCTGCACGGTTACGAGAGCTTCCTAAAGCATGCATGACGCGAAGAATGGGTTCTGAGGATTGGTCGCCACCCGCCATGACCGGTGGATTATCGAGAATCGATGCATCCAGCGCCTGTCTGACGAATGTTGCTGATAGTCGACCATTCCTCGCCGTTGCCCCAGAAGAAAGCACACCCGCGTGAGCATCTCGCAGGAAATCAGCTATGGTATTCAATTCCACGATATGCTCAACTATTGTGAATCAGCAAAAGGTGATCTTGACCCTGGACAAATCTTAACCCTGGACTGCCACGTGAATGAGTACGCTAGTATGTACTATGTACATATGTAAGGTTCCCGATATACAAATGTACTAAGACGGAACCTTAAATTAACCGCGAAGTCCCGAAACTGAAGTCTTTCTGAACTTTCCAGCGTTGACCAATATTTGGTGTCGATGATCTTTCTTGAACAAGGGGATATATTTCAAGCAAGTGATACAGAAATAGAAAGGATAATAAATGCAGACAATCATTGGGCGATTAATATTACCCATGAACAGTTCATTCGTCTTTGAAAACACTTAAACATCTATCGAAACATGTCTCGTGAAAGAATATCTATCTAAAATATATATGATCAGAAGAGCCACGCGAGACTCTTCCTGTAAACCTTGTTCCAGCCAGACAAGTGTTGGTCCTGAATGGCCATCATAGCCACATATTCCGCCTCTTCACGGTCAATTTCGGCCTTGCCGGTCCAGATATCGGCATTATGGGGCTTGATAAACTCAGTCTTCTTCCAGATCTTCCACCCAGCGAATGCGGCAACATAGAGGGGGATTCCGATGTATGAAGTGATAAAAGTCTTGTAGTCAAAGTTGCCGTATGTTGTCGGGTCGTGGATAAACACGCCGAAGCTGCGAGTGAAGAGCACCAAAACACAGAAGAAGAGCGCAATGCAGGAGCCGATGATTCCCAGGGGAGCTTTGTAAGCCAGTGTTGCCTGGTCGACTCCCTGTGCACGTCGGGCACGAATGAAGAAGATGTGGGTAATCAAGAGGGAGACCCATGTCAACACTGTGATAGAAGGTCAGAATACTGGACAGAAATTTTGGGGGGCGGGAGGGTTGGAGAAAAGGGAACATACATCCGAAGATTGACACCATGTCGGTGAAGTATCCGAATACTTCCTTGGAGGTACTGGACACACTCATAAAGGCGAGCAAGCAGAAAGAAGCCGACAGTGCCAGAGCATAGATTGGGACACCAGCTCTGTTAGTGCGAGCAAAGATTTTAGGAGCCTTCTTTTCACGGGCAAGACCGTACAGAGTTCGAGTTGCAATGTACAGATCAGAGTTGGCGGCAGAAAACACAAACACCAGGATACAGCCGTTGATGATGTGAGGAAGAGCGGCGACTTGCCCCATTGCCACCACGAAAGGTGATGCGGCAGCAGAGTTCTCGGCCTCGGTTGCGAAAGCCAGTTCCTTAGAGTCGTAAGGGACGAGCATACCGAGGAAGAGTACACTGAGAATATAGAACACGATGATTCGCCAGAAGGTGAGCTTGATAGCTTTGGGGATGGTCTTCCGGGGGTTCTGGGCTTCTCCGACGGTCACACCAATAAGTTCGGTACCTGGTGAAAAGAAAATTAGAAGGTGAAAGGAAGCAATTTTGATCACAGAATGTCCATACCGAGGAATGCAAAGGTGGCCTGCACCATGGTCGACCAGAAAGCAAGGAATTTGCCAAGAGCACCATCAGTATATTTAGTAGCGAAGGCGCCGGGCTTATTCCAGTATCGGAAGCCTCTCCTGTCGTGGTCTGGACCACCACCGAGTGCGAAGATCAAAGAGCACAGAATGAGTCCGAGAATGACAATCACCTTGAAAGATGAGAGCCAGAACTCCAATTCACCGAAAATCTTCACGCCGAAGTAGTTGATCACGATGATAGCCACCATGAAGATGGCAATCCAAACACCTGGATTGACATTCTCTGCTGACGTTTTCGGCCAATAGGTAATGACTAGAGCAGCGGCGGTGAGTTGTGTAGGTGGTAGAATGATATATTTGAGGTAGTAGCTAGGAGACGATTAGATTTTCCAATGTATAGTTATTAGCTTGGGAATTGTACTCACCACCATCCGAGGGTAAATCCGAGAGCAGGGTCACAGAAACGGCCAGCGTAACCAGTGAAACCGGAGGACAATGGTAGCCAAGCAGCCATTTCACCCAGTCCACACATGACAGTCCAAACGACGAAACCCATAAAGCAGTAGGCAATAAACAAAGATCCAGGCTAATTGAGAAGGGTTAGTCAACGGCAAAGATGAATTGGACGAATATAACGTACTCCGGCTCTAGAGGTTTCAGTCAGTAGTGTTACACTTAAGAGGTTATCAGAACGAGACTCACGTCAAGGCGCTACCAGTACCAACGACCAATCCAGTACCAATGGCACCACCAATGGCAATCATAGAAATGTGACGAGCCTTGAGCTCTCTGTGAAGTTGAACTGGCTCATCCTGCTCACTTTCCTTGAAGTCTCCCGAGTTGTCGATGTAGCCGGGCTGCGCCTCGAGAGCGTTAATCTCGTCGGGGTGACCCATTTTGCTATAGGCCCGAGAATCAGAGATGAAAAGAATTGATCAGACCCTCAGCTGTGGGGGGGTCAAGGGGATTAAATGGTCTCAACGCACATACTTTTTAAGCGAATTCCGGGGTCAAATTCGACTATCTATCCCCTCTTTCGCCTCCTTCTCCTGGTGGAGACATATCCTGGAGAGGCTTAGTGACTAAGGTTGGGAGATACAACATCCATACTAGGATAGTGTGGGGTATGTCGGGTTCACCGATCCAGGTATTTCACTCACGTAAAAATTTCGGTGAGAGTGGAGAAAAAAGCCCTTGGAAGAGTTCAAGCGGATATACTTCGGGGCCCTTCGGGGTCTTAAGAGTATTCTTATTGGTGTTATACTTACTCCAAGTCATTCCCCCGCAATATGCCCAGCTGTTTCCCCACATCTTCAAATGTATGACAGTAATAAAAACAGTCCCCCATCGCTGGATGTCTTGGTATAACGTTAATGTTGTTGGGCTCTCCTGCAGAACCCTATACAAAACTGGGAACGGCTACTATAGCCTATTCTCCCAATATATGGTCCGGTGAATGTGCCAAGCGTACCAACACCGGATATGGGTATCGGCGTTCTTGGCGCCCTTGGCGCGGTTACCCACGGGACACTCAAGGCTCCGGACAAGATATGCCGTTAGACGGGACACAAATATTATCGAAAGGCGTCGTGCACGGCCTCGGGATTCCGCTTAACGTCTCGGAATTTTGGGGAGGAAAATAGATGTTCTTGTGGAAAATTCCAGTGTCGAGTTCTAGCCAAGGCCCCGAATGAGCCGATCCGTCCGTGCATTATCTCCAGGCATCCGGAGTAATCTGTACTGATAAGGCCGGTTGAGTTTTTTTTTGCTTTTTTTTTTTTCCCCTCTGCACCCAGGTTGCCTCCCAAGGCGACAACGGAAAATATTTTGCGCTCTGGAAGTTCTCAAAAACTCTGTGACCTTTTAGCCGTGCACAATACATACGTTGTATTGGCAATTCCCGCTCAAATAATATATGTATGCTATGGAAACTCTTAGCCGCCTCTCTGGAACTGTGGATCTTATACGAATTAAAACCCCAGACTCCAAATCCACCTTCTCGGGGTTTATGCCCGGCCAAGACCTCCTTATCATAGTCACGGGAGCTTGGTGATATCTATTACCAATACTTGTGGAGAACCTTGGAAGGTTTACCGAAGCCTATCTAAATAGACGCTAACCTCACTTCCCGTCTTCGGTTCCAGATTATATTGCAATGTCCACGGGTAATTAGGTACCTAGATAGATTCCAAGGTTCCAAGGTTGGTCTATATGATTAGTAATATGCGTTTTATCTTCCAATGTTCTAAGCAAATACCCACATGAAAGATAACCCTGTGGGACATGATAGTGAGACCACTGATAAAGGAATATAACCATGTGGACCGGTATACGGAGTATACAATAGAGACATTGGTATTGTTTAGTATGGTTAGTATCAAAATTAAGCTTTCATTTCGAGCAGCTAGCTTCTAAACGTAAAGCTATTTCTACCTAGGTAGTCTATTATCAAGTTTCTTAGGGCTAGGGCTATTAACTTCCTAATTTGGGGTGTACTATCTCAGACACTCTTAAGAATCTCGATAGGTTAGATAATTCTGTTTCAGTTCGAGACCGGGACACCTATTTCTGAGTCATTTTACAATGTCATATCTAAAGTGTTGTAAAGATACACTAGTTTGTCAATGTTTGTCAGAGTAGAAGCCAATTATATATGTAAGAATGCGACGGTGATATGTCTCGTTCTCACTACCTCTTCTTTTCCGTCCATTTCTCCATCCATCCTTTTTCTTTGCTGGTGTATGCAAGTAAGACTCTAGCCACACCCAGCTGATGATAAGCAGTCATGTGCCATTGCAGCATCGGAGAGTTTGGTTCATGATACTTCAAGCAATCAATGGAACGCTGAGTTCATCGATTTCCGCAAAACCGCCTCAGCTGCCGCGAACGTGTACAATGGTAATATGAATGCATCAATCTACGGCGGCTTAGCAAGTACGAAGTTGACATAGGTCTCCTGTGCTACCCAACAAAAGCAAATTTATCTTCAAGTGGCGTCCCTGGAAAGATTTCTGGATTGGGATAGCTCCACAAAGCTTACGGCATTCTTCCGTCGTAACCATCAACACTGCCCATGGAGGGTTCTCTATAAACAGAGGAGATGGTTCGCATTATGGAATCGGCCGTTGAAAACTGCGAAGGTTTCCTGTCCAAGAACCCAACATGGGCACTAGACTGTGTTCCTAATGGAACTCAGCTCGATCTTGGGGATACTATGTCCATGGAGCGTTACCTAGACACGCTTGACGCTATTGCCGACCAAGAGCCAGATGCTTTCTACACCAAACAAGTTGCAGAGAGTATAATCAATACTATTTAGGCTGCAAGATAACTTGGGAAGCTGTTTAGTGGCTATCCGGAATTAAGGTTACCAGTACAATGGCTCGATTCAGTGGAATTTCAATTTTCTCTAGGAGTGTTCGAATGATATCAAACAATTACGACAACTTCCTCGTCCCCGTGCATCTTAGCATCCACACGATGGATGAAGCAATTATGTTGGTTATGGAGATGACATACCTCTGTGTTCTAATCCTCTTGGTAGATATTTTGAACGCGAGCTAATCTGGACGATCCTTTTGTGGTTGAAGGGATGAGCCGATGCCGTTGAAGTAATCCACTATCAATTCGTGGGAAGATCTCGAATTTCCATTGTACATGACCCAGAAGGGGTCGGGAGTCTCTATAAGTAACCTGACAAGCTCACTTACTCTCCATATGGATTTTGTTGGAAGGACTGGTGATAGGGCTAAGTCCTCTAACATCTCACATAGCTGCAGCTGCTCATCGAAGATTGGCTATCTCCATCACTATTATAATCAATTTGCTCTTTGGAAGCCAGTTGACGATTCCAGTAACAAAGGTAATATTGAATAATGAGATGAATGGTAGGCCTCTAATCAATGCTCCCTACTTTATACAATGTTGACCCTCATATTCTAGACTTCTCCATCCCCGGATCTTCCAATGCCTTGGAGATATTCCCTCGCCATCCAATTACATCTGACCTGGGAAGCGGCCACTGTCATGACCCACCCGGATGGGAGGCTATTCTTTATCATGGGAGCGGCAGGAGGAAGCCGGATCGTGACGGCTGCTATCCAGAACATCATCCATGCGGTCGATGAAGGGACTTCTGCGGCGAAGGCCCATGCTTCGGGAAAATCGTGACCGCCGCCTAAAACCCGCTCTATACACAGAGCGACATACATAAGTTTATTAAAGCCAGTGTATGAGACACTTATTTAAATTCTTTTGAATGGATATTCTGACAGGCAAAAAAAAAAGGGGGGAACAGACCAGTCAAAGAGTGAGTAAAAACAAAATATCAGACCCTGAAGCTTGATATTGATATACAAAGTAAAAAGACACATAAAACTCCACGGCGGTCAGGTTGAGTCACTTAAGTTTACCATGCACTATGACTGAAGAGGCAAAAAAATAGTCCACCATATCATTGGTTTTGGAGACTAACGGCGGTACCACATGCGTGTGATTCTGGTGTGTCTCATCTTCTTCTGCAGCTGGAAGATACCGTACATCAGTGCCTCAGAAGTGGGTGGGCCTTTGATTTTATTAGTCAATTGCAACAGCGCAAGCGTGAGGGAGGAGGAAATGCTTACATCCAGGCACGTAGATATCGACCGGCACAACCCGGTCACAGCCCCGCACGACCGAGTAACTGTAGTGGTAGTAGCCACCACCGTTGGCACAACTGCCCATGCTGATAACCCACCGGGGGTCGGGCATTTGATCGTAAACCTGACGCAGAGCAGGGGCCATCTTGTTCGTCAATGTACCGGCCACAATCATAACATCGGACTGACGCGGAGAAGCACGGAAAATGATTCCAAGGCGATCCTGATCGTAACGGGGGGTAGAAAGGTGCATCATCTCCACGGCGCAGCATGCAAGACCGAAGGTCATGGGCCACAAAGAGCTTTGACGAGCCCAATTGGCAATCTGATCGAGGGTGGTCCTGAGAAATGTAAGGTCAGCGGGAGTTCGAGGCGCATAAGATTAAAGCCGTTGGGAGCAAACGAACAAGGCATATTGCATAGCACCCTCCTTCTTCTCCTGACTAGGCAAAGGCACCTCTCGGCGAGCCTTGCCTGACGCGGTCAATTGCTGGGCGCTCGCTGATGGTTGACGCTCGACCGCTGTCGCTGATTTGATTGACGAGGTCGAGAGGGCCGCCAAGGGTTGGGCACGCGGGAGAGAGGCGACGAAACGGGGTCGCGCAGCTGATTTTTTGTTAGTGAATTGACATTGTCGATGAGACGAAGAAGATCCCTACTGGACAGAGCGCCTGAGATGGCGGGCTTCGCCATCGGAAACATCTTGAGAAAAGTCTCTTCGGGGGAGAGTAACTTGAATGAAAGGTCGTGATCCGGAGGTTAAAGAGACAAGGTATTTGCAGCCTCGGCCAGTGACGACAGCTAATATAGAATTACAAGAGGGCACAGGTGGCGGGCTCCGGGTAACTGCAAGACAAGGAGAACCCCAAAAAGGTTCCGATTCCAGAGTGGAAGAAGATGATGTATACCGACCGTTTGGGAGGGATGATGTAAGCTACTACCTCCAAGATCATTGGCTCAGTGGCTGTATTTTTCGGTCATGGAAACCGGTATGGTAAAGGCGGTGAGATGCTCGTAAATCGAATTGCCTGTGTGGTCATTGGCTCTCAGTTAGTTACATAGTGAGCTCCTTTTGCTGCCTTCATGCCTGAACGCATCTCCCCCATTGCCGCGGGGGATTGAGACAACCACTCCGCTACTGTCTACACTTTTGCAAAGTACCCGTCCCTTGAAAGGGTTACTTAACTCCAGGGCATTGTGGACATGAAATACAGAGATAATACCTACCCAGACTAGAACTTTCACCCGATCACAGTGGCCAGACAAGGGAATCAGTCCTAAACTCCAAAGAGCCCAAGTGGTTGCGCCCAGTCCGCATACACTGCCACCTCAAGAGCTATTACGGAAATGGCGGGTCCCAGAATTGCCTGCATTGGCGTGATTGGGAAAGCAGTACGTATTTCTACCATCTTGTCCCTCTGGAACTGTCCATGCTAACTCCATTGCAGGATAACCCTCTTCATATTTCCCTGTTTCCCCCGTATTCAGATTCCACTATCGAATTTTCCTTCTTACTGAACTCCTGCCTCGACATTTTCGACATCCGGTGCAAACAAACATCCATTGATCAGGATCTAGGCCTCTTACATGCAATTGACGAACGACTTGCAGCCTATGGATGGTTGACGACCACGGGAGTAAAACTGTTGATCATTGTGGATTTATTCGGCCAGGAAGAGGCCAGCGCTGGAAAGCAAGCAGGCGCTGCGATCAATGGCTTGAGAGATTCTGATGTGAAGCCTGTGTGTTTTCCCTCTATGCCTGGCGAATGCTTTTCCACCGAAAGTACCCATCCCCTAATTATTTCACACAGGCATTCCGCGCATTACAGAGTGCATATATTCAGCTTTTGCAGAATCCATTCTATTCCCCCGATGACCACGTACCCATTCCCGGGAACACAGCATCTTCTTTGTCCGCTTGCCAGCCAATCTCTAACAAAAAGTTCATTGCGGATGTTAAACGTATCGGGGATTCGTGGGCTCCAGGTTCTTCTCTGTAGGAGAGTACCAACCTGATACATATAAAACCTGGGTCAACCAGTTTCCCCAACTTACATTCGTATTAAACAGCAACAATCTCACCAAACGTTCGGATAATAGCCATATTATTTCTTTTAGTTACTAAGCTACTTTGGATACCTATTTCGTATGGAGCATAAGTCATGAGCTGAATAGAATAGAACAGACAGCAAGAAGATGATCATTTGGTCATCCTGCTAATTCGGGCTGAGGGTCTCCAGTTTCGACTTCAGTCTGCTCCAAGGCAACCATGATCTCTGACATTTCACGAGGGTCGCAAACAGCCCATACACCACCACCTTTGGTGTTGACTCTTCCGACCTCTTTGCCAACCAAATTCCTCCCGACCTTTCCTGGCCCAATTCCGATCCACCGCCTCACGCCTCGTTCCTGATGAAGATAGCGAATGCTGTCCCACCATCTCACTGTCTCGATGCACTGTCTTGAAAGGAGATCCTTGATGTCTTCCTTGGACTGGAAGGGTAAGGCAGAAACATTTGATATGCATGGGATTGATGCCGGGAATGTGATGTTGATGTTCTCGACGGCATCTCTCATATAATCCGCAGCTAGCGCCATGGCAGGGCTATGAAACGGGCTATCACTTTTCAGTCTGACAGCCCGCGGGTCGTGACCTCCAAATTGACGCATTTGGACCAGAAGGATTTTGATTCGGTCAAGACTACCGCTTAGCACGATTTGATTTTTCGAGTTGATGTTTGCGACCACCACTTGTTGGGTCGATGGGACACGATTATCCCTGTCGATTTCAATACCCGGTGATTCGGGGCCAACAAATTCCTGAACCGTTCGAAGCAAATCCTCCAGGTGCTCCGGTTCACAAAGAAGTGCAACCATGCCATATGTCTCACCAGATTGCTCGCTCAACTGGCGTGTACACCGGGCCATCATTTCAGCGCGACCACGAACTAATTTCAAAGCGTCCCCGAATTCAAGATAGCCCCCGGCAACCAATGCGGAGAACTCCCCGAGGCTATGCCCAAGCGTAACATCGACTCGAGATTTAGTGTTGAACCCGAACTCCTGCTCCAGGATACGAAGTATCAGAACTGAGATTGCCATAACCGCAGGCTGTGAATTTTCCGTTTTGTTGAGCTTGGAGTTGGGGCCGTCGGATATAATGCTGGATAATTTGAACCCGAGGGTGCTATCCATCTCGTCCAAAACCTTAGCCGCTGTATTGGGAAAGCTTTCAATCCAGCTGTTGGCCATGCCAACCCTTTGGACTCCATGTCCTATTATGTGTATTAGCGGCCGTTTGAGGTCCAGAGGTAAAAGGGGGGTGGGGCGGTACAAACCCGGGAAAAAGAGGGCTGTATGCAGGTCTCGTTTGAAGGGCAAAAGATTAGGATTTGTCGGCCTCGAAGGTGTAGTCAAAACTTGCGATGTGACGTGCACAATGGATCTTAGTCGGAGGTGACCTCTGGGGTGTAAGCGTGAGAGCATCTTCTCTATAGTTGCAGCCCTAAGCAACCCTTGGGGGCCTTGATCTTGACCGTATCAACACAGCCTATGAGCATTGTGGCTATCCGTGTCGCGAGGGTGAGATCCGCTATCCCATGGAGCGAGTGTTGTAATTCAGTCCATGCTGGTGTTTATTAAGGGAGTAGTGACCTCGTGTGGGGTTGGATGTGGGATTCACGTGAGCTCCTTTTTTCGGGGTAACGGGAACGACAGGTAATCGGAGAAAATATTTCCCCGTCAATAATTGTCATGTACACCTAGACTAGACCTCAATAGAGCGTAAACAGCCAGTACATGCTATACCATTCTGTTCGTATTCTGAGAGCAATCAATAATATACAAGTGCTCACCTACATACTTTAACCTTACACAATATAGCTGAATACTACTATTGTATGTATCCTATTGGTATTTGCTCTATACCAATGATTAGCCAAGTATGCAGAGCCCCGCATTTCAATGAGTAGAATAGGCTCAAATCATACGAAAGCCTTATTCTGGAGTCAACTTAATTATTATTTGCCTATGAGATACAAATCTAGAATACTCTCTATGTACAATGTACACAATGGAATGTAGTATAATATATGGTGTTGCAGTTACATGTAACTTACACATTCATGTTCCTGTACAATATGGTTATTGTCTCACCGCCTTCGGACAAACATCCTCGATTGTTATTGACCAACCCTATCGCTGCTATCACTGTGCTCCAATTCGAACCCATTTTCTTGGGAGAGCTCTCTTCTCTCTTTCTTTTTCTCATTCTCTCCTCTCCGATCTTACATCAACCTTGAAGAGTGAATCCGACCCCCAAGGGTCAACAATTTTCGAAGCTTTCGTCGGCTAGCGTGTGTTCGCGACTACAGGTTGCGTACATACTGAAAATGTTCGTCCCTAAAGCCGGTGGTCGCAATACTCGTCGACGCCAGCGAACGAGCTCAGATGACTCTGTCAAACCACCAAAGGCCAAGAGACAGCGCTCTGTCCTGCGACGCCCAGATGAATCCCCTTCCGATACCAACCTGGGACGTGAGCTCGCAAAATTAGCAACACCCACTACGCCAAACGGCGACATTGCCCCTACGGATCAAATGAGCGAGTTGCATCTATCGACACGTGTTGTGAAACAAGGCGATGTGTCTGGAAACAATAACGAGGGGACAATCGTTCTGGTGGGTTACTTCATATCTTTGCGCGTTCCTTCAGACTCTCAAGTCCAAACTGCTAACTTGCTGGGTTCAAAGTCAAGCACCGATTTTTACACAGTGGATCAACTGCCGTCCTTGCCAGATCAAATTCGCGGCTTACAATCAGGTATCTCAAATTCTATAGCTTTTTCTCACCTTGGGTTGCGATTTGTTGACCTCTGAACGCAGAACCCCTCAAGTGCTTTTTCGGACCTGGTCATGATCACGCATTAGCTTTGACCCGCTCACATGCCATCGTGTGGCCATATTCTGCGCCCGCCTCGTCCCCGTCTCCGTCGGAGACGTTCACGGTATCGATTCCGGAATCTTGCAGAGATCCCAAGGGTGCCGTCCCGCTCGGAGTTCTATTATCCACGGCCGCAGGGGACCATCCCGGTCTCTTGGTGATCATCCCTTCTACAGGAAAAGTCATTTACTGGGAGACTGTGTCCAGTGCCGCGTCACTGGGTTTATCCCGACAAAAGCAGAATGGCATCCAAGGATCCACCCCTGGCATGCTTTCCGGCGAGTATGCCACGGATATACTCAATGGGGAGCCTTCGGGTATCATCGTTACGTTCTCGTCCGGACGAGTAGCACACATCACCCTGCGGGACCCCCAAGGGAAACCTTCAGTGCTTGTTAATTTCCTCAGAAGCACCGCAGGGACTGGAGGCGGTGGGATTTTCGGGGGTCTCAAGAATGTCTTTGCGGGCGGGTCATGGAGAAAAGAGGTCACTGCCGTTCGGGCCGGTGGTTCTCACCAACGCGGCCAGCGAGATGTCATTATTGCAACTTCGACCGGATTGGTTGAGATATGGGACACGCATTGGAACCACGGAAACACCCTGAAAAAACGATATGACCTCAAGGAAGAAATCCTGGCGGCCCTCCCCGAATATCACGCGCAACCGGCAAACGATACAGAGCTCAAAGTCGCGGATTTCGCGTTCTCTACCCTGCAGTCTTCCGACGATGCTGTTCAACTTTCTGATGGGTCCTGGCGCCTCTTTCTGGTTATCAGGTCGCCACAATGGTTAGAGACAAGGGCGCTATTCGTGGCTCAAGTTCATCTGTCCGGCAATGAATCTCGTGTTATGTCAATGCATGCCGTGGATCTTCGCCATATTCCTGCCTCTCAGCTCGAAACTTCGAAACCCAAAATATTTGTGCCGAAGCCAGAAGAAACGGCTTTCATCCTTATTGGCCAGTCTCTTGTTATCCTGTCGTTGACAAGTGTCGAAGAGAGTCCATCCTCACAACTGCTTCTCGATTCCAACAAGTTGCCTTTGCCTTTCCAAGATACGATTCACTTGCGCTCTGGTACAGACCACGAAATCCTGGGGTCCATGTCAGAGGATCAGTCGAACGATTCGCCTTGCGCAGCGTGTGTGCTTATGCTTCGGAATTTCGGTGTAATTCGTGTGACGGTACTCCCTCGTCCTGGCACCGAACAAGATGTCGACGAGCCTCAAGTCACAGCAAAGCACAAGCTTGAGCAGGCGGTTTTCTTTGGGACCATGGCAAAGAATCCGTTGAACTTATCCAGCGAAGGAGACTTGAACTTCCCTCCATCAGAAATGGAGCAAGCATCTTTGGAAATCTGCAGGGAGCTACTCCAGTCAGAGACTCGCTTCATTCCCACCACTGCTATTTCACTAGAACAAAATCTCCGCTTGAGAGCAAAGGCACTGGACGATCTTGCCTCATTACTATCACGTCAAGGCAATCCTTTGAGTCGGCCGGCAAGGTGGGAGTTGCTGTGGGCTGCGGAGAAAATTGCAGCACAAAGAGCTATGTGGAAGGTTCAAGAGGCCTGTAAGATCAAAAATGGAGAAGAGGAGCCTTTCCTCAGTCATGTCATTGGATCCATGCATGATAAATTCAAGACTCCAATCAACCCCCAACAAGGAGAGACTGATCCGGTGCGTCAATGGTTCCTGAGAGACTCTTACCGCATGGAGCATATCATCCCATGGATCAAGAACGCAATCAAGCTCGGCCGAAGCAACACTTCCAATCCTGCCCGTGCATTGTCAGAGAAGATCCTGGCGGCCAGTGAGCTGTTTCTGGCGGTAACGGAAACTGCTTTCCGTTATCGTGATGAGCACGTTGCGCTATATGGTCTTCGTGGAGACTTCCTGGAGGATGGTGTGCTTTCCGATGGATATGAGGATCTTCCCGAGTTCTGGACATCGAGAGGTGTTGGTTACTCTGAAGCAGGGCATTTACTCGACTTGGAACTGGATAGTTGCCGGTCATGGAAAACACCCGCATCGGCTGCAGATGCCCCTGACACGCATGTTTTGAACCAAGTTGCGAAAAACAGTTATCGACACCTTCGCGTGATCGGTCAGATGCACCTCGAACGAACTCGATGGCTTTCTGCGCAAGGAGATCCCAAACTAATGGATGAGAGTGTCTCGATTGAGCAGGTCCATGTCGAAGACCGCAAATGGCAACTCTTCAAGCTGGCTGGTATCGACCATCTTGCCGATGCTGTCGAGTTAGCAGAAAGCTTCCGAGACATGGGAGCGTTGGTCGAGTTGATCATCGAGCTTCAAGACCAAAAGGCTACTCAACATCCGCAACCCCCGAGTGATGTTTCCACAAATCAAACTGATATCGATGCCGACCAATTGATCGCCAAGTATTTCGACAAGTTTGGTGACATATGGGCGGATGCATACTTCTCCCGGCAAATCGCGATGGGTTACCCAGGCACGCTGTTTACGATGCGAAAATATCAATCTGCCGTCACTCGATTCCTTCGAAGCAACCCCGCATATTCTCGCCTTAGCTGGATTAACGATGTCATCGGTGAAGACGACTATGACACTGCCGCAACCTCATTAGAGAATCTAGCGATTGGCAGTGAGAAAGACTTGTGGAGCCACCGTGTAGAGATCTCGCTAGCCAAGCTAGGTAAACTAGCGACGCAGGAGCGAATGGATTCTCCCGTTGTGACTTCTACCTTGCAAGAGGATGTGAAGCGTCTTGATGATTATGTTGAGGTCGATGGGATCCAAGACATCCTCTATTTCCACATGGAGCCTATCCTGCAGGGCGCCATTGACCGAAAGGCAGAACTCGAGCTAGTGCTCGATCAGTATGGAGAACATATCTTCGAAGATCGGCCATCGCTTCATGAAATTCTAAGCGACGCTCTCTCTACCTTGATCGAGAGGCAGGTTGTCGGTGCCGATGGCTTGATTGATATCTTGACGTTGATGGGCCCTGCTCAGCTCGCAGATAATACCGAGAGCGAGCTTGTGCGAAGCGAGTTCCATCTCGCCTTGCAGGTTCTTGACTATGGACGCTATGGCCAGCGAGACCCATCCTATCTCACGGCTTTACGGAGATTGATCTGGCGACGGTGCTTGATCAAAGATGATTGGGTGGCTCGAGGAAAAGCTGCTGAGGGACCCAACGGCAATGCACCCAGCTTGGTCGCTGACACCGCGCTCTACCGATCACTAATTGCATGCTTGGAAGGTGAGTTTGTTCCCAACATAAGCCCTTGGACTATTGAGCTAACCAGCGTACTATTTCTAGAACCTCGAAATGCTGGTCTTCACTCTCTTTACGCACCTCTCTCACCCGCGGAGGCTCTGATGACCGATTCCGATTCCGATATCCTCGTGTCACGGTTCCGCCCTGAGCAAAAATCTCGTGTGGCGTCCGATCTTCAGACCGAAAATGATATTTTGCGCCAGTGCATTGAGGTTGGAAAGCTTGATTTCTGGTTCCAAAACCTCCGGGAAACCGCTGAGGTCCACATATCACCCCCCGAATAGACCGCCTATGATTGACGGTGAAGTTGGTGGAGCAAATGATTGAATTTTCTCTACAGTTGACGTGAGTTGCGGATGAAATGGCGGCGTTTTCAATACTGTTTCTCGGTTATCCAGTGACCAATGGGTCATAATATGTTGTATGTATGAAATCTCAAGAGATATTTCTATTATTCAGGCCTTCAGTAAACACCAAGCTACGTTGTACTTGATCAGAGACTATCACTCTTGCAGTGTGAAATATGAATGCTTGATTTAGGTTGTTTTCTCATCCTCTCGTACAATAAATATTGGTTCCCCGGGTCACCGAGTCATGACCCCTGGCGTTTGTTGTCCTGTTCATCTTCCGACTTACTTGACATCCAGTGATTGGAGGAAGATCGAGTTGTCACAGTAGTAGCCGAGACTCCCTAATACTTTCTTCCATCATGATCAGCCTGACTACCGTTGCTACTGGCACTCTCGACCTTGGTCACGGTATTATCATTTCCGGCGGTCATGTCTGCGTCACCAAAGGCCTCTTCCTCGAACACGGGCTCGGGTTCAAAAGCCTCAAACTTGGTGTTGAAGTCGGCCAAGCCCTGGGTGCTACTGTTGGACCGACGCCTAGCATTGGCGAACGAGTAGTCAGTATCCTGCATTTCCTCGCCGGATCGACCCCTATGGCAATTCAAGTATTAATCAGATGAACACACATGATTCTGATGTGCATTGATTACCAATTGCCTTTGCCACCCCCGTCCTTCTTTGTCTTGCGAGGATCAGCGTCAGTTGGACCGGACTTGGCAAAGTAGCGTGGTATATTTTCACGGGTACCCATCATGCCCTCGGCCTGGTGTTCACGGACGTTGGATTTGTGCGAGCGAGTCACTAAGAGTTGGATTTCAGGTTAATAGGATGGCCATTGGTGGATTGAGAAAGTGTATACAGCTTGATGCCAAGGAATAGAAGTATATAAACATGGGATGAATGCTTACTTGTCAATGGGGATGTTTGATGCGATGGAAGATGAGAAATTGTGTTCCAGAAGAGATGAAAAGAGGAAAAACAAAACGAGACAGGAGACGGTATCATGCAATCCAGGAGGGGGGACTCGTGACCTCATACCTAGAGCGGGGGTTTGGCCTAATGGGGGCTCCACCAACCTTATTTCCTTTTATAGCATTACATATTTATATAGATACCTAGGTATAAACATTGAGGTAGTATTCAATGAAAAGAGAAGAGACCGGTGTTTCTTTCTTTACTTTCATTGCGAATTGTTAATACTCAAGAGGAATTACCTCGAGGGATTGTGAACCCAATATGAGAGTATCTAACCTGTCAATTCGACAGAGTATGAAAGAGCTAATAAAGTCCAGTAATGAACAGTGTAGCCTACTAGAACCTACTAGAACCTACTTGCCTCTGTATCCCTTATTTGTGATACTTCCGTCCGCTAGAATCTAAAGATTATATATTTTCTACCGATGACGCTTTATTATGCGTGATATAAGTATTATAAGTAACCTTGGAAAGCTTCTCCAGCACTGTATGATGCTATGCTATTGAATGTATTAGAGTTATATCTTTGTCTTTTCCCAGTGCCATATGAAATCCGTGGCCGATGGAGGGATTCAACACTCGGAAGAAGGATGCCGAAGCTTGAGATATCCTCAAATATAGTACATGATATGTTCAATTTATACTTGGCATGCGGAAAACAACTATCACTGCTGCACAAGTAGTTGCACCCAGCAACATTTATTATGTATGAAAGACTGGCTATCGCCCTAGAGGGCAGTAACTATTTCAGGACGGTATCTAATTGCCCCGGAATGACCTCAACTAGCACCTGGCAGGACTAAGTCCCTTCGAGTCTAGCGGGGAATTTCACGGCTGAGAATTGAGAGAGCGGAGCAAGCTAGGGGACACTCATCCTATCAAACCTATTTACTGCAATGAATGTGGTCTAAGGCCACCAATGAATAGCTTCAATACTACATCCACTTTAATGCATTTCCCCCTTATTCTTCGGGCCTAAGACGTTGAATGACCTCAAAGGATAGATGGCAGTGCTGTTATATGTAACGTATCTATCTCTGTGATAACTTTGGAACATTGCACATATAACTACAACGGTGATCCTTTCTTTACTTGAAAGATCAAAATTAGACCGATGACAGGGCTAGAACTGACCCGTCGTCGCTCTCCACATTTGGCACTAGACACACGGAAGATGAACCGAGTAACTATGTATTATGGGGGCGAATGAGGTAGATGGACGAAGCTGGTAACAGCGGCATCTAGTTGAACCAAGCATCGCGCTCTCGAGCAAGCAGGTGTGGGACTACATGTACATATTCACCTTGCACCTTACTACACGGTAGCAGACGGGAGAGAATTGAACATGAATGAACTACTACCCTTTGAATTTTTGGGATCATGTCTAAGACTGGCAACGCGTAGCCAAACGCCAGTTCAAATCTGTCATACACGTTTGAACTTTTTTCTTTTCCTATGACCAGAAGACAATTTGCCCCGGCTGACCAGTACGTGACACCACTTCATTGACATAATCTTTAAACACTCTCGAGGACGGTCTCCTTGAACTCCCGCTCAACCTTCTGTCCCTTGTCATCAGTCGCGGACTCTCCGTGCAGAGCGAGGAGAGCACCGAGGTCGAACTTGGGCGACTTGAGGAGCTTAACCTTGCGAATGTGGACCTGTAGACATGCGTGTTAGCAAATCCGAATATATATTCAAGTCTCCAGTCTTGGGGGTGAAAAACGAACATTCTGCAGGGGGTAGATGCCCTGGGTGGACTTCTCGATCTCACGTCCAATAACCTCGGGGATGAGCTTGTGGGTGAGCTGAGACAGGGTGCAGGTGGAAGCCTCGCGCTGGATGATCTCGGTCATCTTCTTGCGGATGGCACGGATCTGAGACGAGCGGGCGTAGGTGGTCTTCTTGATCTGGTTGGGGCGTCTCTTGGTGAAGGCAATGGCGAACAGGCGGAGGAGGTAGTCGTCAGTGGTCTTCACGGTGATGTTGGCCTCGATCAGGGACTGCCACTTGCGGACAAGGGAACGGAGCTTGTCGGTGGTGAAGTCGAGACCGTGGAAGTTGGTCAGGCAGTTCTTGCCCTGGATCTCGTCGACGCGGAGCTTGACCTTGCGGAAGGCGTGGTCCTCATCGTTCTGGAGGTCGGCGAGGGAGACCTCGAAGATACGGCCCTTGAGGGAGTCGTTGGCGTTCTTCAGACCGCTGGTGCGGTTGACCAGAGTCTTGCCGACACTGATAATTCCGTTAGCCAATCCAACTCAAAATTCGCCATATTCGATTCGGGTGGTGTGCATACTCGCGGGTCTGGAAGGTGGAGGGAGCCTGTCGAGACGATTAGCATTGCACATGGGACAATGAAACGAATAGAACATACCTTCACAGAGTACTCGTCCTTGCGGGTGAAGGGGTCGACTGTGCGCTTCTTGATACCCTTCTTACCCTTAGATAGGCGCTTGTTCCTGAACGATGAGGATTAGCCGTGTGTTCGTGAATTCAATGGATGTCGTAGATGCGCAATTAATTCGATAAAATTGAAAGCAGGAAAAGGAGGAAGAATAGGGCGCTTACTTTCCAACAGCCATGATTGCGAGTTATCTGTGTGTTGTTGGAAGACAGACAAAGGTATCGCACCGCGCGCTCAGAGGGTTTCGACACTCGACTGGGAGGGTTGAAAACCCACAGAAAACTCGGCTAAGCGAGCGCGGGCCCTAGCTGATTATGTCATTCACTGTGGTCATGTGATCGAACATTAAAAAAAAGGTCCACCTGGGCGGTCTGATCATTATCTCATCGCCTTATGTCATCACCATCCAGGCCTGGAGCCCACTCCAGGGCTCTAGGGCTGTCGGGTTACTCCGTACTATTTTGTGTTGTAACAACATTAAATAGGATGTGGTACGGAGTACGGAGTAGATATCTGGTCATTACAAAAGGGCCCACGCAATTGGCGCTAAAGCTGTTCCTTTTAAATGTTGTACACTGCACATGTGTACCTCTGTGGGCTAATGTATCAGATTAGTTTTTGCAGTTTGCCAAAATCAGTACTCTTTCCTCGATAATCCGCAATGAGCCCTCCAATGTTTCAAGTAGTCCAGCATAGACCTTTCCATACAACACTCTACGGAGTAGTGTATGTTACAATGTACATCGCTTTGAGGGAATCGCCACCAACTGACATCACATGTCGGAATTTGGATGATTATTGTTCCGATCCCAATTAAGCAAGTCGCCTTGGCATCCATACCGCGGCCTACGAGTCAACACTCCTCATTGCTTTACCTTTCATCTCATCCCTTCTTTATTCCAAATCCTGTGTCGCAGGTCAACTCAAGCATGGTATGTGCTATCAATTCCCCCTACCCGACCGTCCCGATCACCCCAACCATGGGTAGATGCTGATTTTTTGTACAGGGCAAGCGCAAGAAGTCGAGCTCGAAGCCACAAGGGCCCCGAAAGGTAAATGAATCACAAGTCGCCAAGTTTTGCACTCAGCACTGACTGTGAAACATAGAGGGAGCCTCTTGCCACCACATTTTCCTGTCTCTTTTGCAACCATGAGAACTCCGTGGTCGTCAAGCTAGACAAGAAGCTAGGCCTAGGCGACCTATCGTGCAAAGTTTGTGGCCAAAAGTTCCAAACTGGTATCAATTGTGAGATGATAATCGCCCCAAGGTGTCAGTCCTAACTGCTCTAACTAACCCAATTCTCCACAAAGATCTCTCTGCCCCCGTGGATGTATACTCGGATTGGGTAGATGCATGTGACGCAGTCGCAAAGGACACTGCCAACCAGTATGACGCACCGAACCCAAGTCAGTTAGGACAAAGAGGGATCAGCAAGCAGGCTATTCCAGAAGAGACTGGGCAGGACGATGGCTATGATGATGACTACTGATCATGGGATGACGGCGAACGGCGCATTAAGGCACGATATATCAACAATAATTGAGTTGTGAGATTCTTGTATGTACATGGTATTTGATATTCTCGTTGCATATGCTTATCATATATCCTAAACCCCAAGAACCTTGGGAGTGTCTCACCCATCTAGACCTTTACCCCACTACCGGCCATCAAGCCAACTCTCAAGAGGTGACTTGTATGGGAAGCGGAAGTGCCTTATGGCATCTGGAACAGATCAAGCAATGGATGGATAATGGAATACTGAATTACTCAGATTTTCCAGGTGACCTTTAAAACCACAGATGCTCCTTTCAGCGTGGTAAGAAACAGCACTTTTACATAGAGTAATATCTGTCGCCGAAATCTCCCAGGCCGGGGATAATATACCTATCAATCAGTCAGCATGGCAATCACAACATCCAAAGAGTGCGATATTCTCACTTCTTCTCATCCAATCCTTGATCAATGAAAGAGGTCACGACCCGGAGTTTAGGGAATCTTTCCGCAAACTCAGCAACACCAGACGGGCTGGCAATAAGGTTGAGGAATAGGATCCTGTGTTCAGGAACGCCTCTCTCGATCAGTGTCTCCACTGCCAGAGTTGCAGAACCACCTGGAAAAAAAAAATCAGCTAGGTTGCCAGAGGCATTGTAGAACAAGTCCAACTCACCAGTTGCAAACATGGGGTCGAGGAGAAGGACCCATCGATCAGCAATGTCAGTAGGAAGCTTATCGTAAAACAGTTTGGGCATGCAGCTCTCCTCGTCCCGCTGGATGAGAATTTTTCCAATGCGAACAGATCGGCAGCAGTCGCGCAATCCTTGTTCCATGGCCTCGCCTGCGCGCATGATAGACACACCGCAGATCTTTCCTTCGAATTTGACACCAAGGTACGACCGTCCAACGGGGGTAGTGATTGACTGCTCAACAACGGGGAGGTGGTTCAAGCCTTCCTCCACCAGCAACCGAATGATGCGGTTGGAATAGAAGATGAAATCAGCACGGCTGGTTCTCTTGTCTCTGATCATCCTATTTGTGGTACAAAATATGAGTCTAGGGTGACCTTCCATGCAGAGAATGGGTCCTCACGTCAAGAGAGCAATCAACTGGGGTGTTTGAGGTAGCACGTGGACATTGTCGTAGGACACTTCCTTTGAAACTGTCGCAGTGGGCTTCTCGCCATCAGGCCGATACAGAGGACCAACGCCCTGCGCAGGAGAGGGACCGCTCTCTGGTTTGCTGGCCATAATTTTGCTGCGTCCAAAGATGCCTGTGTGTGGGTCGTAGGACTAGAGAAAGAGAGAAAAAGAGATGTTAGAGTATGGAAGCGCCGGAAGTTCACCCAAGACAGTAGTTCGAAGTACCTTTGAAGGGCAAGAGTCTAGAGAGGGGTATATAAGGACAGTAAGGGACCTTTGGATGTCTCAAAGCCAAAAGCGGGGAAGCATGTAGGGTTTTTCTCTTATCTTGTTTTCTATATCTGGAAGCTATACCGCAGTGGGTGATTCTGCCCCATCTCACCCCCGTCCGCCTCTTATCACTTGCATCATCTCCCCAATCATACCTCGGATGCTGTCAATTGAAATAATTATTTCATTACATCTTCTCAAAGGGAACTTGGTAATTTACACGTCTCACTGCCAATCACCTAAGGGTCTCTTCTTTGATGACTGCGCCACACCCATTTGAGCCTGTGTAAGCTCCATTGAACATCGCAAGGACATGGCTTCGTCTCAAGAAACGACCACGTTTTACTCAATCCATTAATCCAATTGCCCTTCAGCATACCTTTCTTGCCTTTTGGGAACCAGTTTCCTCAGTCGGATTCACCGAACAACACGCGCGCATCTGGGTTTGCCTACTTTGCGAACCGAAGATGGACAACTCACACCCTCGGAATCGACGACTCGTAACCTACGGCTCTGCCGCCAAAAGCCAATCTCCGTTGAATACAGAAAAACCTGTGCGCTCATCTGTCACTAGAGCAACTCCTAAAGAAATGCCTTTGCCAAGCTCGTCACGTCCCTCACGACCAGTCTACACCAGGTTACAGCGCGACAAGAATGGAGATAAACAACTATCTGGACTGGCGGAAACAACTACGGCTCGAGGTGTTACACAATCAAACCGCATCACGGAGGCTAATGTGTATGACTTTCCTTCTTCAGACGATGAACAGATGTCCATGATCCAGAGAAAGCGAAGGCGATATAGCCCCAATGGAAACAAGGCCGTTCCTGCGACTAAGCGATCAGTGAAGCCAAGCGAGACAGGGAATGGAGTCCATAACGTGTCACCACCCATGGGGAAGAAGGTTTCCGATGGCCGGAGACCATTGGCCAAAAAGCTAGAAGCCGATCAGCGAACAAGCTCCGTGGCGTCGACATCATATTCAAAGGCTGGGAGGCCCGCGCGGAACCAGACTAAGGTGTCTACTCTCGAGAATGAAATGGGGGTTTCAACCGGGGAGAGCCTTGGGGATGGAGAGTCCATACGAAAGAGCTCGCCGGACATCAACCAGGGCTATGCCACGAAAGCGAACGTTACCCCCGGTCGAAGGAGACTGATTGACTCGCTCGGGATCACGGAAAACCCGGTTGAAACATCTCCCGCGGTTGAAACACCACTAGAAAGTCCCGCTGATAGCCAGCCACCCCCGGATCCAATCACACCTGACCGAGCATCGCCAAGTCCGGCTGTGAATGAGTGTCCTGCCGAAAGCCACATCCAAGGCTCCCCTGCCTCAGTTCCATCTCATTTACGAGGTTCCCGTGTCACCTATGCACGCCAGCGTTCTTTTTTGGATGACTTGACTATGTCAGAGGACCTTTCGACGCACAATGCTTCCTCGGACCGGAAACACCGCTCTCAATCTGTCCAACGTCAGTTGAATTATGAGGCTACTTCCAGCGCTCGTCTAATTGTGCCAAACGAGGATACCAACGAGGATGGCTCTGTCCGAAGTATTCATGAACTCAGACAAGCTGGAGGAAACGCTCGTTACCGAGGTGCCGTCGAATCTATCTTTGAGGATATCGAAGATTCGCAAAACTCGTTGACGGGTCGATGCAATGCCTTCCTCCAGCTGTGTGGCAAGCTTCTGGATACTGGGCTCAAACGGCGGTTTGTCGAATGCAACTTTGACAAAAGACTAGTGGATTGTCTGTCTATGGACCTTCAGGTGGTTCCCACCATTCTGGCTTTCTGTGCCTACGCACTGGGATCATCGGATGGACATATGTCCTATGTTCTTGCAACTTCCGCATGGCCTAAGCTTCTAGAGGCATCACCTGCTTTACTGGGCATGCACGATGATATACCAGTGGCTGCAAGAGCTCAAGCCAGCGGCCTTTGTCGACCCTTGCAAAAGACACTTCAGAACACTATTCCACAGATAGCTGCTATGCTGTTTCCTGATACTGCATTATCCAAACTATCCCCATGCACCCTGGCGTTGTATTGCCTGAGGTCAACAATGTCCACAATGCAAACCAAAGGCGAGAACCCTAGCCTCTCCACGTCTCTTCTGAAACCGTTGGTTCAAGCGCTCGTGTTAGAAGGCCAACGTTGTGCTTCGTTGGGAAAAATACAGCCAGAGAGCTCTGAGATTCTTTGCACGGGCTTTTCAATATTGGAATCTTCTACTGCATTGGCTGAGTCATTTACGAAAGAGCATTGGGATATCCTAGACCCGCTCTCTGAGCTTCACAGCCTTCTCTGTCTAGAGTCAGGCACTGTGAGCCAAATACAGCCCCTCTACATTCGACTTATCTTGAATGTCACCAACAGCAACCCCTCTCTCTGCGATAGATTCGCAACCCCAGAGATGGTTGGGGGACTGGTCCGCATTGTCTCTGCAAAATTTGGTGATTTGACCGAAGATACGCTTGGACAAGCGAATAGTTCTCTGGACAGCGTGATATTGGCGCTCGGTGCACTTATCAATCTGACTGAACAGAGTGAAGCATCAAGATCGATTTTTCTTCACTCTGCTGATTCCTCAAAGCTTTTCCTTGATCAGCTCTTGCATTTATTCATGGCTCATGTTGATTCCATCTCCACGGTAAGATTTTGTCTTTTTGGTTTCCTTTTTGCCGACGCATTGGACTAATGTATCTGCTTAGGCTCATTCGGTCTTGGAAGTACACCACAATGTTGCTGTGGGATATTTGGCTGTCCTTTTACTAACACTCAGTTTGGATCCTGAGACTCGGTCCAAAATCAAGAGCTCACTCGCTCCCAACGGATTAACAGCGGTAATATCTACCGTGGATGAATTCCTGCAATACCATCAGAAGATTGAACAAGAAATCTCCACTTCTCCAACCCAGGGACAACCAGCGAGTGGGTTTCTGTCCAGATTACAAGAACTTATCACTCGGATTCGACTGGCAGAGGAATGATGGGCGTCCCGTGCTATACATGTGTCGCTTGACAGCAGATCAGTGCGCGCTTTGTCTTTCCTACCGGTTTTTTTTCAGACTCTATGACATGGATTTCTTGGTCTGTTGACAGCCTTTGATAACCCCTTTGCCTCGTCAATTTTAATGAACCATTTACGCTAGAATGTTCTTCATATCCACATGGACAGATGTCCACCAGTGATCAAGGTCGTCATAGAATAATGACCTCAGGTGAAACAAGACCTCAATTCTCAAAAAGTGAGACTTATTATTTCTGTAACACACTGCATTTTATAAAGAATTAACAAATCGATAATCATAGAACGTACACAACCTTGGAATGTTGTAGGCAATTATTTCTAGAACGCTCAGCCCTGGAGTTGGAGAAGCCGCCGTTTGCATTGTTTGCAGGTTACAAGGAGTTGGAGCTCCGCATGCTTCGAGGGATTTGCCACCCCCCGACGACCTTGTTTCTGAACAGGTGCCATTTTGTCTCTGAATATTACCTCGTTGATCCAGTTCCATCAATCAAAAGACACCGTCTACCCGGCTATATCATCATTATTATCTGTCATTCACATTGGTGGTTTAGCTGAATCTTACCGCACTACACAAGATGCCTTCCGCGCCTAAGCAGAGAAAGATCGCAATCGTTGGCAGTCGGTCCGTGGGTAAGAAAGAGCCTCTTGTTCATAATCCAAATCCTTATATTGCGAAGATCTAACACTTATCTTTTAACAGGCAAATCATCTCTCACGGTTCGCTTCGTCGAGCACCACTTCGTGGAAAGCTATTACCCTACAATTGAGAACACATTCAGTCGGATTATCAAGCACAATGGGCAGGACTATGCAACCGAGATCGTCGACACTGCGGGACAGGTATGTGATTCCTGTGCTAGATTACCGCCTGGTTGCTGAGACCATTTTACAGGACGAATATAGTATCTTGAACTCCAAACATTTCATTGGAATTCATGGATATATCATTGTCTATTCAGTGACATCGCGCCAGTCATTTGACATGGTGCGGGTGATTCGTGACAAGATCCTGAACCACCTCGTCAGTTACCGCCCTTCCCAAAACTAGTACTCACAAACCAGCCTCTAATCTCTCCTGTAGGGAGCGGATGATGTACCTCTTGTTATAGTAGGAAACAAGAGTGATCTCAAACCCGATCACCGCCAAGTCACTCTCGATGACGGACGGCAATTAGCGGAGGAGCTCAACTGCGCTTTCACCGAGGCTAGTGCTTTCCTCGATTTCAATGTCTCGAAGGCCTTTGATCTCATGATAGGAGAGGTTGAGAAGTCTCAAAACCCCTCACAACCAACTGGGAACAACAAGTGTGCTTTGATGTAATACGGGAGCCTTCTGGAACGTGTGTTTATCTCCCGGGGATGGTAAGCGAAGCCATCTCTGGGTCTCTGGATCTTTTCCATTGGAGCTGACAAGACTATACCTTGCTCTTTTGATGTCCACTCAATTCAGATCTACGGATGTCTTGTTTACTAACTCGATTATTGACTTAGATATCATCAAGGCCAATTTGATAGCACCCACTTGATGGCTTCTTCTCGAGGCCGTCTTCTGTTTGGCTCTATTTCTATTGTGTCTTTCTGGTGGAACCATTGGGTTTATTGCATGAATAATGAGTTTTAGGGTCGAATTTGGGAACATGGATCGGTACCATGCATAGAGTAATGAATCTCAATTTAAACAGGCTTCTATAAGTATGCAAAGTATTGAATCAGATTGATCTATAGAAATATCCGTGGCCATAAACTTAGCCTATTTGGAAGTATACCCGGGAGCGGCCTTATCGATTAAGTAATGCAGCCCCTCGTGGCCCAAGTGCGTGTATCCACGCACTTTGATTTTCCTCGTTTTTACCCCTCCACAATTTGAGTCACCCCTCTACCTCTTGGATTCCCCAGTACCTTTGAACTCCAATCGCCAATATGCTGGACCTTGCAGACTTTGTCACCGAGCGCGGTGGTGATATCAAGAAGATCAAGGAAAGCCAGCAGAAGCGATTTGCTCCGGAGGAGGCCGTTGATGAAGTTGTCGCGCTTTATGAAGAGGCACGACGCGGTATGGATCCTTTTCCAATCAGGTTGGCGAAGTCTTACTGACAGGTATAGCCCGATACGATGTCACACAGATGGGTTCTCAGATCAATGGAGTCCAGAAGGCAATTGGCATGAAGAAGAAGGTAGGCATTTCCAGGCCAATCTACTTGCATGGAGAGATGCTTATCCATTCTCAGAACAAGGAAGACGCAACCGAGTTGCTCGCACAAAAGGCAGAGCTCGAGGCAAAGAAGAAGGAGCTGGAGGAAGCTGCTGTCGCCAAGGAGGTTCAACGCGATCGGAAGATTCGCACGATTGGAAACTACGTCCACGAATCTGTGCCCGTGAGCAATGATGAGGTATTGGTCTTTTAAGCCTGGGGATTGAATGCGCCGTGAGACTAACATGTGGATTTCTGGCTACAGGCAGACAACAAGCTGATCAAGACATGGACCCCCGAGGGCGCCGAAATGCAGAAGCCAGGCTGCCTCTCCCACCACGAAGTGTTGACCCGTCTCGATGGATATGACCCAGAGCGCGGTGTCAAGATTGTTGGCCACCGTGGATACTGCTTGACTGGCTACGGTCTTTTCCTCAACTTGGCTCTGATCAACTATGGTCTAGAGTTCCTCTTCAACAAGGGCTACACACCTAACCAGCCCCCTCAATTCATGCTCAAGGATCTCATGGCGAAGACTGCACAGCTCGAGCAATTCGACGAGGAGTTGTATAAGGTTACCGAGAGCGAGGATAAGTCGACCGACAAGTACCTCATTGCTACCTCCGAGCAACCATTGTCTGCCTTGCACGACAGCGAGTGGCTCCAGGATAAGGATCTGCCCATCAAGTAAGGCTCTCTTGTCCATTATTGAGTCGTTTTTGCTAACAAAATAAATAGGTATGCCGGTTACAGCACATGCTACCGCAAGGAGGCTGGATCTCACGGAAAAGATGCCTGGGGTATCTTCCGTGTTCACCAATTCGAAAAGGTTAGTATAGATCCAAGAGCCCTTGATTTTCACGTCCTAACTCCACGCAGATTGAGCAGTTCGTTCTTACAAAGCCCGAGGATTCATGGCAAGCCTTTGAGGACATGATCAGCACTTCAGAAGAATTCTACCAGTCCCTAAAACTCCCTTACAACATTGTCGCCATTGTCTCCGGCGCCTTGAACAACGCGGCATCCAAGAAGTACGACTTGGAGGCCTGGTTCCCCTTCCAGCAGGAGTACAAGGAGCTCGTCTCTTGCTCCAACTGTACCGACTACCAGGCCCGAGCTCTGGAGATCCGGTACGGCGTGAAGAAGGCCACCGATCTGAAGAAGACTTACGTCCATGCACTGAACTCCACTCTGTGCGCGACGGAGCGTACCCTCTGTTGTGTGCTTGAGAACTACCAGAAAGAAGATGTAAGTGTCAAAGGTTCACTGGGGATTCGGATAGTAGCTAACTACTATTTTAGGGTATCGAGGTCCCAGAAGTCCTACGGAAGTACATCCCCGGTGCTCCTGAGTTCCTCCCCTATACCAAAGAGCTCCCTAAGGATACCACATCCAGCAAGGCCAAGGGGAAGGCTAACAAGGGCACTGATGATGCCACCAAAAAGATGCAAGGTCTTCAGGTTTAAGAAGATATCCCAATATGTACCTTGAGATACAAAGTACAAATTACGATGGTTTAGTCCATGACTTATGGACGCATACATGTACACAAGAATAGCCGGCTTCTGTCCTTGACGACGTAGGACTAGTAATCTGATCTATTTGGCTCAAGATATATTAGGGTCCCCTTATTTAAGACGACATCCCGATGTCTTCTTTGCATGTCTTTCTAGATTATTGCCCCACTTTGGCTTGGAAGTATACCTCGTTGATATGTAGAACGACATCAAAGACAATATCGAAAGGACATCCCTAAAACCATCTGAAGTAAAATAGATCAGATATAAGCGATATCTCCCCTACTGGACTCCTTCCCTTCCCCCTTAATGTACCATCACTATGGCTCCCTTAACGGCGTGTCAAAAAAAAAAAGGGGGATTGCAAAGAGGGAATTCTTGGGCCCACCGTGCAAAGTTCAAGGTTCATTTTGAATACCTCCTGATACGCACCCTATCCGAGCAAGATCTCAACTCACATCACCACCTTACAGATTGCAGCTAGGGAAGCTAATGAGCGCGTTGAAGACTTGGGCAGCAAGTGAGAGATGACGACCAGCGAGTTGACGAGTTTGCACGGCGAGCTACTCAGGCTGAGGGGCGTTTAGGTTACTGGAGAAATTTCGGATTTTCAACTTCAAGGATCCAACCTTTGAAGTATCCACAGTCTGCACCTCTTACAGATGGGTGGCTGTCAGTTCTATGTTAGACAAAACTTGAAGAGGGTAGTGGGGGCAAAAAACACACACTTATATCATCTACACCCTTCGCTACCTAGGTATCTACATATTAGTATAGAAGAATAAGGACCGGATATATGTGGGTAAGGTTCACAAGTAAAGAATTTCTTTTATTCCCCTAGCCCGACAGCTGTTATTTAACTCTTTTTTAAAAAAAAATAAAAAATAAAAAAAAGGGAAGAACAGCCGGAAGAACTCTCCTAGGTGCATCATACAACGTTAGCTTTATGTTTACCATTCAGTGCATATGGAGACTTACAACGGCGGAGAAGAGGGATCACAGGCTCGGGTCCCTTTTTGACCCGAGCCAGGAGGGAGGTATCGTGAGCCGCAGTCACTCGACCCATCAATGGGGCATCAGGAGTGACGGGGCCTGTAGTGGCTCCCTGCCTGTTCGGTGGCACCCTGGAGAGCACCCTGACCGCCGCCACGATTAGGGCTACCAAGGTCACCACCAGCAGTAGCAGTGGCTTCACCACTACCGGGATCGGCACACTGGCGCTGGCTGGCTGTGGCAGCCTATTTTGTGCGTTAGAAACGAATATTCGGCTGTGCAATCATGAGAGAGGACTGCTTCTCATGGAGAAGGGGAGACAGCAAGCAGTTTCTTACCTTCTAATAAGCTTCGTGGGCAATTCCCCACAGATTCTTCACCTCCTCTGTGGAAGGAGGGGGTGCCTTCGCGTCAGCTTCGGCTGCCTATTCCAGATGTTAGTAACGCTCAGTTAACTCCAGGGCTTGTCGATGGTTCTCTTACGCGGCGGGCCTGGCGTTTTCTCTCCTTTCTGGGTTTTTTTGGGGAGGCTGCAAGGGACATGGTGAACTTGAGGTGAAAAGGCCCGTCCAAAGTACTAAGAACTGGCGTAAAAGATAGATCCCGTAAATGTACGAGAATAGCAAAGGGGTGTTCTTTGCATCCTGGGCCTGCGTAACCCATGAACTGGGCTTCGTAGGGTTTTGGAGGGAACCAGTGGATTCATGGGTGGTGGACGCTGAACTGGGTAGACATTTTGAAGTCTAATTGTCAAAAGTGGAGAAAAGAAAAAGAGAAGAAGAAAGAAGAAGAGGAGGAGGAGAGGGGAATTTATAGGAGACAGACTGATACCTTCCCTTTTAGCAAGTAAACAAAGCCAAGGTTCCTTCCAGGTGAGGACAATGTCTATAACATACAATGGTCACTACCTAGGTAGGTCCTCAATAACTAGTGAGAGGTAATTAAGAGGTAATTAAGAGGTAACTGAGAGGTAAATAACCCAAGTAGTCTTTTTAGTAGTCAGTATTGTAGCTAGAGGAATAAGAAGAATTAGCTACCAAATACAGAATAGAGTGAAGAATATATAAAATGTGATTTAGGTCTTGAGCTTAAGATGAATGAATCTGAATTAGATAGCCAAAGCAGGTTTTGACCTTCTGGCTGCAACAATTTCCGTACTTGTCTCTAATGGTGATATACACTTCCCCTAGGCTTGCGCGTTACTGGTCTAACTCGTTGACCCTTCGGCAGCTTATCGAGGGTTGACAGCGTTGTCTACTAGTAACTATATTGAGCTTCCTGTCATTACATTCGTAATGACAGTGCTTTCCTTTCGCATATAATACTATAACTAGTAATCAGGTCAAGATGGGGCTTCACAAATATTGAGCAATCGTAGGACCTAGCTAGCAATAGACTTAAAGGTAATTTTCAACATATAGAGCTCGAATCACTTCGAACCTCTTTCCACCGCCAAGACTTCTTACAATATTGCCCAAGTGATCTCACCATTGACATCTTTCCAAGCCCAAAGATACCCGGCTTAGAGAAATAGGCCTCCGTCAGTGTTAAAAAATAGGAGGGATTTTTGCTCCGGAACCTATCCTCTAGGTGTCCTACTACCATGTCCCATTCTGCGTCGGTCCGTTCGTGACCACGATTAACTTCACAGCACCAACAAGTGATCGTACAGTGCCCGATACCCTTCCCCTTACCACTTAGACAGCGCTTTTCGCAGCATCCACAGCTTCGAGCGCAACAGCCACCCCTCTCCGCACAATCATTGACAAGCTCTTTTCGGAGATACCAAGTAGGATTCTGTCGGATCTCATCATAGATCTTTTTCAATGGCCTTTGGGGAAGCTGAATCTCCGCATTGCGTAAGCATTCTGTTGCTTCCCAAATTTTCCCTTCTAAGCGCTCGAGATCACACTCATATTCGTGGCGCATATTGGCATCATCCTCGGTGGACTTCTCCAATGCTTGAAGCTCGGCTTTAATCCCTTCCGTATGTTGTATGAGTGCCCGCAAGAAATAATCGAACATTAAAATCGCCCCAAAGGTTTCCGAGGGTATTTGAAGACCCCCACCGTACTCAAAGAGTCGCCTGTTCTCCCGTTGGTAACTAGGAACGGGCTTGAAGTTTCCGAAGGAATCGAATATTTCTAACGGATCTAATCCCAGCAACGAGATTTCCATTGAGTTGTCCTCCATGTTCTAGTCACGTTAGTATCATTTTCACGTAAATAAGGACACAGTTTGTGAATGGCGGCGGTGATAGTACTCACAGGAAGTGGGATTTGAGTAGTTGCAGAGTAGTTGTAGCGGAAGTCGGATTGTAAGCCGGTGAGAGGGTCAGTCAGAATAACCTTCCTAGGCCGCCGCCAGAAAGGGCTCTTGAGTGTGTTGGAAGTGAAATAGGAACGTGCAGAAATAGAGTACCTACATGTATATAAAAGTCGGTACATAGTAGATATTAGAGTCACGTTAACAGCACTAGTCCTGTTTGGTGGGAACCTTCCAAGTTCCAAGGTCGGGCATTCCGGATAGTACATGGATACACCCGGTGACAGGAATAGCATATTGCATTTTATTGAGGTTACCCGGCTCGTCTTTACACACTTATGTTTGAGCAAGTCAGCCCTGGAGGCCGGTGATGCTCAACTGGGCAGCCCTGGGCCCCGGAGGAGCATGTTTATTATGTAATGGTCAATAAAGCGATGCCGAAATATGCAAGGTCAGGTTTAAGGAGATATACAATTTATCTATAACTATTAACTACATTTATAGCAACAGTTGTACATATAGTACTAGAGGTAGCACGCAATTGCCTAAAGCAGATAAGCTCATCCGATAAACATGTGATCTGCGTGTGATTGGTCAGATCTTGGATTTTTTTTTTTTTAAAAAAAAAAAAATTGGAAAAAGAAAAAAAAGAAAATCTTTGCCCCGCGGTGCCCCTCCATAGAATACATAGAATACATGTAGAGTACTATATTCCAACTATTTAGTTACAATAATAAAAATCAATTAGCAAGAGCTAAATGTACATACTATGTAGGCTATATGCATAGTTGCAAAAGTAAATCCCCAAAACCAGAGTCCGATTCCGGAGACCTTGGGGGCTTACTTAATTTCTATTAAGAGTCATCCATGTGGACCACCTGGGCATTCATCCACATCTTCCCTGATTGTTTCTTCTCAATCTGCTTCAGTCCTCTATACACGTTCAATCATGTCAAACGCAAGAGATATCCGTCCTCGTCAGGACGATGCCTCCCTCCTCGCTACCTCCCCCAGCGCCTCCTTCCATTCCCCATCCAGCCACAGCTCTGCTTTCAACCGTACAGTCCCAGTGAACGCTAAGCACCTCAAGCCATTCGCTACAGAAGATATCAAGGTCCTGCTCCTGGAGAATGTCAACCAGACCGGCCGCGAAATCCTTTCCCAACAAGGCTACCAGGTGGAATTCCTGAAGTCTTCCCTCCCAGAAGATCAGCTAATTGAGAAGATTCGGTGGGTCCCAATCTAATCCCCTCTCGGTGACTCACGGAGATCATGAATTGACTGTGTCGTATTGCAGGGATGTCCACGTCATTGGTATTCGCTCTAAGACGAAGCTCACCGCACGAGTCCTGAAGGAAGCGAAGAACCTTATCGTCATCGGTTGCTTCTGTATCGGTACCAACCAGGTCGACCTCCAATATGCCGCCGACCAGGGTATTGCCGTCTTCAACTCCCCCTTCAGCAACTCTCGCAGTGTTGCCGAGTTGGTCATTGGTGAAATGGTCATGCTTGCCCGTCAATTGGGCGACCGCTCTAGCGAGATGCACGCTGGTACCTGGAACAAAGTGAGCAACGGTTGCTGGGAGATTCGTGGAAAGACACTCGGTACGTGATGTCCTTCCGATTATGCTGTTGTTTCGGGGGTTGTTTCGCTGACTTCTCAGGTATCATTGGATATGGCCATATCGGTGCCCAGCTGTCCGTACTGGCTGAGGCAATGGGAATGTCCGTCATCTACTACGACGTGCTCAACATAATGTCACTGGGTACTGCTCGCCAGGTGGAGACCTTGGATGATCTCTTGGCCGGAGCTGATTTCATTACCTGCCACGTTCCCGAACTTCCTGAGACCAAGGGCATGATTGGACAGAAGCAGTTCGAGAAGATGAAGAAGGGAAGCTACCTGATCAACGCCAGCAGAGGAACCGTTGTAGATATCCCCGCACTTATCGATGCCATGCGCAGCGGTAAGGTTGCTGGTGCCGCTCTGGATGTGTACCCCAATGAGCCCGCCGGAAACGGTGACTACTTCAACAACGATCTGAACAGCTGGGGAGCTGATCTGCGCTCGCTCAAGAACCTCATCCTGACCCCCCATATCGGAGGAAGTACCGAGGAGGCTCAGAAGGCCATTGGTGTCGAAGTTGCCCAGGCTCTGGTCCGCTATGCTAACGAGGGTTCAACCCTGGGTGCTGTCAACTTGCCCGAGGTTGTCCTCCGTTCCTTGACAATGGATGAGCCTGACCACGCTCGTGTAAGTTGCCTCGTAAAGTCATCTGGCTTTGCAACGATACTGATTTTGCCTAGGTGATCTACATCCACAAGAATATTCCTGGAGTGTTGCGTAAAGGTAGAGTACATTTGACTCAAATCAGGCGATCTCTTAACTGACAATGCCACAGTCAACGAGATTATTGGTGACCACAACGTCGACAAGCAGATGACCGATAGCAGAGGCGATGTATGTTTATCCGTGCCTTTCACACAAAAGAGAAAGACAGCAGAAACTAACTATTATAGGTTGCCTATCTGATGGCTGATATCAGCAACGTGGACGCTGCCACCATCAAGGAATTGTATAACAGTCTCGAGAGCCTTCCTTGTAAGATCATATCCTTTCTCTCTCGCATGAACCTACGACTAACACCTCTCCAGCTCGCATCATGACCCGCGTGTTGTACTAAACAACTGATTTGAAAAACAAGCTAGCCTTCGGGCTATGATGCTTTAATCAACTTAAGATAGATGGGTCCTCACAGGGCTTAATCTCAATTGCAATGGGACACTCTCAACGAGGTCCTAGGATGTTACAAGATTGCAATTGCCAACTCACGAGTATATCGAGTTGGATACGACTGATGTAAAAGCGGTTGAGTGTATATTTTGTGAATACCATGCACCATTTACTAGAGAAAAGCTATGACATGAATGTTTTCGTTTTCATTTTCATTTCCATTTCCAGTTTTTATCTGCCATATATCATCCACACGGATTGGCTAAGTAAAATGCATTAAGTGAGAACTCGCTGGACATCATGACCCTACCCTCGACTGCCGTCTCTGTAGCCGGGACTGCGGCTCCTTCTTCTTGGCGGAGGATCCCGACGGTAATCACGTCGACTAGTCGAGCGCCAATCGGCATTTGAATGCGAGCCATGCTCGCCAGAGTCTCGCGAGCGATCGTTGCCGCGATCACTGCCGCGGTCATTGTTGCTGTAATTTGGAACATAAGAGTCCAGGTTCCCTGATCTGCCTCCTGGGCGACTTTGTCCGAATTGACCTCGGCGGTCATCTCTGTTGTCAGGTCTGTTGGATTGCGATCCATCCCATGGCGGGTTGTGGGGTGCGGGAGGACGCGGGGGTAATCCGATATCTCTTTGTGTAGGTGGGAAAGGCGCGCGGCGTTGCGGATGGCCGTGAGCTGCATGATGTCCATGGCCTCCATGCATTCCTGGTGCATTGGGTCGGCCTCCACGGGCGGCGCCGGGGACGCGGCTATGTCGGGAGTCTGGTCCGCGAGAACCAGAGCTTGGCCAAGCACCATTGCTTCTGTCGGAGGCGGCTGGGGGCACTGGGGGCATTGGCACCCGCTGGCTGCGGAACTTCTTTCGGTCAAGTTCGTGGGAATCGGCGAATTGGGGGATTTCGCCGGGCCGTGCTGGGAGGGGGTGGGTGGTGAAGTATGGGTGCTTCAATGCATCCATGGCGTTGATGCGTTTCCTCCAGTCTAGTCGAAGGAACTCGCCTAATAGAGAAATAGCTACCGGGTTTAGGCTGTTGCATGGTTAGTTAGTTAGGGGCCCAGTCTTCTGAGGGGAAAACAAGTAACATACTCTTTGAAGAAGTTATGGAGGTTCCCGCGTTTGATTCCGAAGTTTTTCACGCCCTCACAACCGGGGAGTTGACTCCATCCGGGCATGTTCTCTTCATTGGGAGTGCCCACAAGGTTGAATATCAATTCTGCTTGGTTAAGATCGCTGTTTCCAGCGAGGATAGGCTTGCCCTTAAACATCTCGCCAAATACACAGCTACAGGGTATTAGAAGATAATAAACCTGGCTAGCAGGGATGGAAAACTCACCCAACTCCCCACAAGTCAATAGCTGTTGTGTATTTCCGTAGCTGCAGCAACAACTCTGGGGGACGGTACCACCTCGTGACAACAAGTGCAGTGTATTCCCTTTTGGATTCTCCTCCTCCCTTTCCGGGTTGTGGAGGGGCATCATCGTAAGGCCGAGCAAGACCGAAATCAGCGATTTGGAGAATTCCTCCATTGCTAATTAGAAGGTTCGCGGCTTTTCATTTTGTTAGCTCAGGGCTATGGTATATCAGTATTCTCAACACCTACCTTTCATATCACGATGTAGGATGCGGTTCTGCGAAGCTGTTAGACAAATGTTGCAGGAATGGATGTTTCAAGACGATCTTACTGCATGCATGAATTTGAGCCCTTCGAGGAGCTGCATCAAGTAGCATTTGATCTGCGGTTCGGTGAATGTAACTGCCGGGTTCTCCAGGAGTCCTGACAAGTCATGTTCCATGTATGGAAAGACCATGTACATGCTCGGCTTTTTCCGTCCTTCGCCTTTGCCTCGCTCAATTGACATCTCCTTGAGCTGCAGAATGTTTGGGTGGGAGAGTGCCTTCATGAGTTTGATCTCTCGGATGGCGGTAATGGGGAACTAGCGCCAACAGCAAAGGTCAGTTTATGGCAAACAAAAAACAAAGGGCCAGCGGACTTACGCCTTCTTTCTCGTGGTGCATTAGGATCTTTTTTAAGGCGACAATTTTGGCGTCCTTCTTGGACCTTGCTTTGTAGACCTCGCTATCAACCAGTCAGCCGGGTTCTATCGGTGACAGCGCCGCCACACCCACCCGAATGTTCCTTCTCCAAGCTTGTCGAGGAATTCATAGTCACGGATGTTCGAACAACCAAAGAAACGGGCCTGGCCATTCTCATCCTTTTCCAGGGATTTGATCGCCATGTTGACTCGTCGCTTGGGCTGGTCGTTCACGCCGGAGGAAAAATGCTGATCGTGCTAGCTGGTGATTATGTCAAAATTAATTATCGGCCGGGGTCAAGATGTTCGGTATGCTTTGGTTCGATGTTGCGTCAAGATACACGGAGGAGGGTTCGAGAAGTCTTCGAAGGCAGGCGGTGGTAAGAAAGCGTCAAGGCGAATTAACAGAAACCTTGTCGGAGAGAACCAAGCACGTGAAATGTGTCAAAAGCCAAGTCCATATCATAGTTGAAAGCATGTGCGACGATTTCGCATTGTTCAAAGGCCTCGCGTACGGAGCTCGGCCATACAATAGGCTCAATATAAACCTGAATAGGAACCAGCCCAATCAAGGCACGAGTAAAATAGGAGTCAGGCAACACTCCAATAATGATATAAATGAGTGTTCTGCCGATAGTCCTGCCGAACAATCCAACCGCTGCGCTGTGGAAGTCGAGTGCCGTCACGGGTCACGTGCCTTCGACATCTCCGTCCCCGTTGAACCGCAGAACCCTCCGTCTTCAGATCCGATTCGAGATTGGCGTTCTGTTAACCAACAACAGCCATTTCAGTACACAGTACGTCTTGCATGCACCTTTATCCGCTTATACGAAATCCGTGGAAACTAATTGCTCTCCAATCTACACAGTCATGGCGGGCAACTCCTCCCACCCTATCCACATCCACCCGGTCCGACCGCTCTACCGCTTCACTGCGACTGCATTGGGCGCTAGCATGTGGTTCTTCGTAAGGACTGCCTCCTTTTGATATGAGAACTTGTACTAACAGAATTCTTCTGGGTAGCTCATGTACCGGGCCAAGAAGGATGGTCCCGCTCTGTTGGGCTGGAAGCACCCTTGGGACCACTGATCGAATTACAATCGTCAATTTCGTTTTTCCTGCGCAACTGCTTCTTCCCTCATGGCAGCGGTGATGGTTAGGCCGCATTGTGTACTATGTACTTGGAATGGGAAAAGAGGAGCAGGGAGCCGGATGTTGCCGAGTGCATGTCAAAAGCTACAAGTGCCAGGTTCACGATAGCCATTTACCAGCCGAATTGTATCATACCCTTTCCTTTTCAATTTTCTGAAATGGTAACTCTGTGGCCCTATTGGCCGAGGCGGAGCCTCTATAGACGAATGACAAGGTCATATATCCAAAGACTGTGACAATCTACAGGTCTATGTGTATTTGATAACGTACAATGTAAGTGCTTTACACGCGTATTTCACAGGCGCAATGCCTCCGACAGCACTTTGTACATCTTGCGCTTTTTGCGGTAGTTTGGCTGCAAGCGGGCACGAGCGTGTCCAAGCATCTGTGCCACGCGTGGGAATATGTTCTTCTCTGCTGTCCAGGACAGAACGAAGATACCGAATGCTAGCGCGAGTAGCCAGCATCTGAAAACATCAGACATATAAGTCAGTTGCATCACCTCCGATACCCAGTTGGATGGTCTAAAGAGCATATAGCCCGAGATCAGGGTGTTGACGATGATCGTAAATAAATACGGCCCTAAATAGTGACAGTCAATATCTAGGTGAGTAAGAAAACGAAGTGAATGGTGATACTTACCATTCTGGGACATTGGTTTCCGGAATGGCGGACCCGCGCTCAGAACAATACTGATGAAGATGTACTGGAAACAGGAAAACAAGAACAAAGCCGTATTCTCCGAGTTGACAATGTTGCTCTTTTCCAGGTCCAGTTGTGGCGGCAAGAACCTGCATCGTTTGTTAGAATAATTTTGATGGGTATATTGTGATGGTTACTGACCACGGCTGTAATTGAACAGTCTGGAAGACTGCAAGCTGTGACAGCACAACTAACAAGATCTGCCCGAGCAAAGGTGTCAATACCTTACGCGAGACAAGATCAGCAGTTGGCCGTTTCCGAGACAGCGTGGGAGCAGGATCAGCCCAGCCCACTAGAAGAAAGTTAGCTCAGAGACTCGGATCTAGTAGAGATGGACCACTCACTGAAGACTGCAATGGGCATAATGAGCACAAGGTCGATAAAAAGGAACTTAAACCCGTTAGCGATCCTTCAACTATTTTGGTAATATAGCCCAGCCCACTTACCTGGAAATCACCAAGATTTGACCCCGACGTGTACAGGAAGCTGACTGAGGAGAACTGAATGGCGGAATAAAGACTCATGAACTTGAAACAGGAGAAGCTTGTCACAAGAGCAGCTCGACCCTCCTTAATCACTGTCGGAACACAGGAGATTTCAAACAGGCGGCTAGTAAAGGGCGCGGCAACGGACGCCTCGGCGTCCGACAATGAGATACCAACATCTGCAGCCTTCAGAGCGCCACAATCATTGGCACCATCGCCGCAAAAGCCGCAGCAATAATCAATAGATTGAAGTTTCTCCACCAGTTCGTGCTTCTCGTCTGGGGACATACGAGCAAACACTTTGCCGCATACAAGCACCTATACAGCACACATTAGTTCGAGGCATGGTAAAAAGTGGAAAAGGTCTGTACAACGGCCGCTTACCTTTTTGAGTACATCTTCATTCCCGAAGTCAACCAACCACCTAAACGCATCACCCGTGACAGCGACAGAGTATTCACGCTCGGTGAGAACGTTTCCTGGAATTGACAAGTCGACCTCCGCGTCGTTCATAGGCTGCAATTGCATTAGCTGCCAGTAATTTGGTGTAGGGAAAAGATATTTTACCAAGAGTGTGCTTGGATCCAACTGGAGGTCGGGATTGTCCACACATTCCCATATGAGAGAAATTTTGGATGAAAGACCAGGTTCTGCGTATCGTTAATACTGAATTATGGCTATGGCTTGGATATGTTAAAAAACAAACCTTCAATAAAGTGCGGGATGTAACATAGTTCATCACGTCCAAGCATGTTGCATTCACGAGCGACGCTGATGGCAGTCAAGATGTTATCACCGGTGCACATTACATTGCGGATGCCCGCCTCGTTCAACTCGGAAATCACACCGGCAGTACTGGGTTTCAACTTGTTCTCGAATATAATGAAGCCCAGGAATTCCAGGTCGGATTCGGCGTCCGTCCGTGTCATTTTTTGGGATCTCATCCAGCTCAACTTTCGTTCGTATTTGGAAGCGCAGGCAATCACACGGTATCCTTTGTGGGTGTAGTAGTTCAGGAGGTCTTCATAGTCCGAAGGAACTGCAAAAGAAGTATATCAGCAACACGGGCTTATGTAGATAGAGGGGAGGAAAGAGAGAGCACTGACGTGTTCCAGGAATACATATGTCCTTGATGCTTTCCGGGGCACCCTTGACAAAGAAACTTGCTCCATTGTCGCCAAACTTCCTGACGATGACACTTGCGCGGCGAAGATTGGAGACAAATTCGAAACTCCGCAGCACTCCAAGCTCGAGAGAGTCCTGAATATTGTTAGAACGAAGCCGTGGCCTGAATAAAATCGACTCACATTTACATTCTGTTCGTCACCGGTCTGTCGTTGAGGGGGCTTTGCAACTGACGGCGCTATAGTGTCGTATTTGGGGTTTGTCTGGTCGGAAACATGATTCCCTCCCTCCTCAAACCTCCAGCTGGTAAATTGGAACATCTTCACATCGAGAGGATCTCCCAACAGCTCATCGTCCACTACCCTGAGGGAATGGCATGTAGCCATGGCGTACATGATGTTCCTTTGCTTTTCGATATCGCATTCCGAGTTGGCATTTTGTGAAGGGCAAAGAAACCCGTCAGACGTCTCAGAGAGCAACTCTGAAAACCTAGAGCGTTTTCTTCAGCGCCAGCTTAAGGACGATACTCGGAAACAGACAAACCTTTTGCCACGGGTAACTATACGGGCTCCTAGCACATCCAACCCATCTTCTGTGAGGGTTCCAGTTTTATCGAAACAAACAATGTCCAGCTTTCCTCCCACATTGACCCTGGTCTCATGTATTAGTGTCGAATCTAAGACACTCAGCTTTTGGCGACTCACTTCTGTGGGCTAATGCAGAATATATTCTGTTTTTTCAGCCGCGAAAGCGCAAAATTGGTTCCGATGGTAAGTGTGGCTGGGAGAGCTGGCGGTACAACAATCGTGATCAAATCGAGGGCTCTGATAATGATCAAGTGCCAAGCAAGCTGTGTTTCGTTGTATTAGTGGCCAAATAACCTTGGGGAAATGGTATGTCCGAGCATTTACTTACACCCAATCGAACAAAGTTAATGAACGAAGCAACGAATCCGAGAAGGGCGATGACCGCCATCACGGCGATGTAGCGGAACGAGTCTCGATAGAATTTGAATCCAGAAGGCTTTGGGAAAAGCATCGATCGAACTAGAGCCCCCTTGGTTGTCAAAAAGCCGGTTCTCATAACGACTGCCAATGCTACTGCTTCATCTTCGTCAACATTCTGGGGTCGTCTAGCCCGGATTATTTTTGTTCCACTGAAAAGGAAGTGCTTAGCAACATGGGGGTGGATAGAAGGGGTACTGAGGTCGAGGTATTTGAGGGCGTCATCAGTGAGTGGTGTCTTTGACACGGGAACGGATTCACCTATTCGAATTAGACCCATATATAAATATTGAAGTTTTCGTACGAACCGGTGAGCATGCTCTCATTCACAATGCTGTCCCCTGACAACAAGATGCAGTCACACGGGACCTGGTGAAGCGATGGGTCGGAGAATTCATACACATCACCAGGAACCAGCTCTTGTGAGGAAACAGACCGCCCTGCAGATACGATCAGTTTACATCAATAAATAAGATGACATATCGAACGAACTCACAGAATCCATTTCTTAAAACACGAACATCACACTCGAAGAGAGATATCTCCCTGAGCCGACTCATTGTCTATAGCGGCGTTAGTTCCTGGACATTGGTTCGACTCTAGGATTAAACGCACTGATTTCGTCTCTAGCACAGTCGTTGCTATGCTGAAAAATGATATAAGAAAGATACAGACGGCGTAGTAGTAATACTCATCCATTGACCACAGAACGAGACTGGCGACTTGGAAGATATAGAAAGGGTGAAAGGCCTATACACTGTCAGACATATTGAGAAATAATCAGAAGGAAACTTACCTCGTCGACGAGAAGCTGAGGAATTGTCTTTTGCTCAATTTCGATCGCGTTACTTCCAAATATCTGTTCCCTGCTGTCTCGTTCGTCCGCATCCAATCCACTTCGCATAACCTTGGCATTAGTCCACGAGGGATCTTTCCAGCCATTTATCAAAGAAAATTTGTCCTCGATTGGATGATAGAAGAATTTCAGATATCGATAGTCAATGAAGCGTAGAGAGGCAATATTCGGGTCATTATCATCATCGTAGCCATGACTTGGCGAGTCAGCGAAGACCGTGGAAAGCGGACGTCCATAGATTTGACTGTCAACTTCGTGGATGGTGAATTGGTTCCATTGGTCCTATTATGGGGTCAGACGGTTATTGTATGGGACGGGATGTTCACAATTTCACCTCGATAGCCACCCACTGGCATTTCCCTATCGGGGTTGCCTTCCCAATCAACTTTACCCGCCATCGTGGCAGCCATCGGAAGAGGAGCCAGGCAAATCCACCGGTCAAAATGCAAAGGGCAATATAGACAGCAAACCCTCCCGAACTCGTGGAAAAGCCAGCAAAGACAGCCGTCAAATCCTCCGACGCAATATAGACTTTTTGATTCAACCGACTGCCGGATCGTCGGTCTCGGCCATACGAGCTGGCGGACAGGTAGCGAGAAAGAAGTGGATGTTCAACCGAGTCGCGCGAGGTAGACATCCGCTTAGACACAAAGGATCCCCTGGCTGACTCAAGATCTGGGTCCCTGATCCCATGTAGAGATTCTTCATCAACCTCGCCTTCCTCATCCACTACATCTTCATCTTCATTCGACCATTCTGCGAAGTCTTCCTCGTCCTGAAAATATGTAAAGCTCACCGTAGAGCCTGCTCGATCACGGAGGTGCGCGAACGAGACGACGCTAGAAGGAATGCTCTCCGAGATCGGGCCATCGAAGACCTAGTGCGAGTCAGCTCCTGCGCCGAAGACTGCACATGAGTATAGAGATTTGACATACCTCATTACGGGCCATCTCCACATCCGACACGACGCTCATACTAAAGATGGATCAGCAGCGATTCAAGGGCAGAGACAAATAGTAAGGGGGCATAGCAACCTGCTTCTCATGGAATCGCGTCGCAGTCTATTTCGAGGCATAGAGAGGTCCACGGGACCAGTCCCCGAGGGAGACTGCGGACGGCTTCCCATGTTTAAGAGAGAGGTCAGCGCAGCCAATTCCCCAGCAGCCTGTCTGAGTGTCGTATTCTGGGGCTTTGGTATGGTCGTATTTCACCGACACAGGACCGAAGGAGAGCATATATCGGGGAGTGCAAGTTCCCACAAAAGCAGGGTGTGTGATCTGGAGCTTATCGGAGTCCCACAGCGGAGAGCGACTTATCTCCATGTGATTTCCCGATAAAGCTTTGGATTACATAATTATATGTATCGGACCAAACTTGGAAATCCCCGGCCCCATGCAGGGAATCCATATAAAGTTGTACACGATAATGGCTTCTACTATATGCTATGTATATATATTGGCGGGGTTTCGATAACAATCTAGAAGACCGGATGTGTCTTGGCATCATATTTTTGAACTTTAACGGACATCTTATTGGCCGCTAAATCATCGACGGGGTTTCGATCTGAGATACGGGAAGATCTACATCGACTCCAGGCCCCAAAGGCTCTCAATTCCTTGTTCCTGCAATTATTTAAGTGACTAGTTGGGATTACTACTTGCATCCTTGTAAACAAAGTGCTTTTTACATCATCCTAGCTTAACCCCGGGCCTTGGACGTCATCAAATGTCATGCAGTCTGGACACAACATACCCGTCCACGGGTGTAAAATGCCTGTTTCTATAAATATATATCGCCTTCTATCCATGGGGGGCGAATATATTTTCTCTACTTTCTCACTAAGGAGTTGGAAGAAAAGCTACCTAGGTCAAAAGAAAACCATCAAGAACCATGGTCATAGAAGATAATTCTCTTCATAGCATTGGAATTGGAGAGAGGGGTAATGGTTCAGGGCGCCACCGGGAGCGATCAGATCGAAATTGCAGCAAGTAAGGTATCTAGATATCGAGATATCAAGACATCAAGACATTATAGAAGAAATAAAAAAAAAATATAAAATATGAATATAAATCAAAGGTAAGAAGATCCGACAAATCAAAGTATCAAAAGGTGTTGTTGGGAGAATTTGCAGCCTTTGCATGCTCTCAACCACAACCCGCCAAGCCCCTCGACCACAGGGCGCTAAGGATCCCACCATCTTCCAGACTCTCTCCCCCCAAAACTAGACGGGTTATCAAATTCTTCCTTCTTTCTCTCTCCTCACCTCATTCTCTCCCACCCCCCTTTTCATTCCCCCATTCATCATGTCTGAGCCCATCAGAAACAAGAAGGCGGACTTCCCGGTCGCACCGTAAGGATTTCCCAGTTTTATTTTTTCCACCCTTATCAAAAAAAAAAATTATATAAACTGACTTGCAGAAGGACCCCGCAAAACACACCGGCCAACAATGCTCCCATCTCGTCTCACGCTCAGCAGCCTGGTGTATCCAGCATCGAGGAGGGTAAGTCATCTTTCTTTTCTTCACCGACATCTCTTTGACCGTGATTTGCCTTTTCCTAGAATCCCTTGACAAAGCCGCCGCTGCCTCGCTCTTCGCCCGCAACCCTGCTCTGGTCTCCATGATCCAAGGCAAGTTGGGTCAACTCGTCGGTCGCTCATCAGGCTACATCGAACTCTCCTCCCCCTCCGTCCGCCGCCGTGTCGCTGGTCTGAAGGGTATCCAGAAGGAGCACTCCAAGCTCGAGGCTCAGTTCCAAGAGGAGGTTCTGGAACTTGAGAAGAAGTACTTCGGCAAGTTCACGCCCCTGTACCAGCGTCGTTCTACTATCATCAACGGCGGTGTCGAGCCGACCGAGGCCGAGGTTGAGGCCGGAAAGGAGGATGAGGAGAGTGATGAGGAGGAGACCAAGGAGGAACCCAAGAAGGAGGAGGGTGAGACCGCGAATGGAATTCCCGAGTTCTGGCTTTCCGCCATGAAGAACCAGATCTCGCTTGCTGAGATGATCACCGAGCGCGATGAGGAGGCTCTCAAGCACCTCACCGACATTCGCATGGAGTACCTTGACCGACCCGGATTCCGCCTCATTTTCGAGTTCTCTGAGAACGAGTTCTTCACCAACAAAACTATTTCCAAGACATACTTCTACAAGGATGAGAGTGGATACGGTGGCGATTTCATTTACGACCACGCCGATGGATCCCAAATTGACTGGAAGGAGGACAAAGACCTGACCCTCCGTCTGGAGAGCAAGAAGCAGCGCAACAAGAGTATGTACACTCGAATATTGGGTTGCTAAGTTGAAACTGACAATTGACCCTCCTTTAGACACCAAGCAGACCCGCGTTGTTAAGATTAGTGTGCCTACCGAGTCCTTCTTCAACTTCTTCTCGCCCCCGCAGCCACCCTCCGAGGATGACGAGTCAGTCGCCAGCGACATTGAAGAGCGTCTGGAGCTTGATTACCAGCTCGGCGAGGATATCAAGGAGAAGCTTATTCCCCGTGCCATCGACTGGTTCACCGGCGAAGCTCTCCAGTTTGAGGAGCTCGGTGAGGATTTCGATGGTGAAGAGTTTGAGGATGATGATGAGGAGGAGGACGATGAGGACGAGGAGGATCTTGGGTCGGACCGTGATGTGGACGAGGAGGACACAGATGAAGAGGTAGGACATACAACACTCACCGATTTAGATAACCTGCTAACTTTGTTCTAGGATGGTGCTTCCAAGCCCAAGAAGGAGGCCGCCGAGTGCAAGCAAAACTAAAACGAAAAAAGTTGCCGGTGGTGAATGCCCAACATGAGATCATTCGTACTCTCTGATATTTTGCTTTGCTTTCTGCCTTTTTGTGTCTCCCTGCGTTGACCTCTCTATCTTCTAATACTCAATCAATACTTGACATAATCGGTGTGTAATTCACGTGTCCAATGCCCCCGTAAGGACTTGCCCATAAGTGAGACACTTGAACTGTCTTATAAAGTGTGGGTAGTCTACAGGTATGTGACTACATTGGTATGTATACTTCCAAGGTGGTTGATACTCAAATCAGGAAGCAATACCAGAGACAACCTTGGAATTTTACATGTTTGTGGTAAATATGTCCCAGATCAACGAGACATTGTTTTCTTAATAAAATATAAATAAATAAATCCCAATAGAATAAATCCAAGTAGTAAATAGTACAATGTAAATAGTGTAAACATACAATATAGTACCTAGGCAAGGTACCCAGGCAAGGTACAATGCAGACAAAGTAGGATGGCGGTGACAGGCTGTGGGGTGTGGCGTCCCCCCCAGTATATTCCCCCTAAGCTCCTTCAGGGGCTCTCGCTAAATGACCAGCTGTTAGTCTCAAGGGTTTTCTTTCCACCTCCATCTATTTCTTATCTTCAATCTTTTTATTCTATTCTTTCGAAATATGAGATGAGGGGTTGAGAAGTCCCCCTTGTCTTTGGACTACCTGAATCGCCTTTTCCCTTCGATGCCCTACCTCCGAAAACACCCATCATCCCCGGAGCTTCTGCAAATATCCCGCTTTTATTGCATCAAGAACGATTAACGACCTACATTCCATTATGGCGCACATTTATGAGGTCGGCACACGGGCCTGGCAGCCCGACCCGACAGAAGGATGGCTGGCATCCGAAGTGAAGGAGAAACTGGAGGATGGAGAGAAAGTGCAGCTAATTTTCGAGTTGGAAAATGGAGAGGTAACTGCCTTGGAACGGATGCTGGACGCGCAGTCCTGTCTCTTAAGTCTTAATTTACTGGGGTTGACCGACTGACACTGTTTTGATCGGGGCAGACAAAAACCGTGGAGACTACGCAGTCCGAGCTGCAGGTCGATAACAACCCTAAACTACCTCCGCTCATGAACCCTGCTATGCTTGAAGCAAGCGAAGATTTGACGAATTTGTCTCACCTGAACGAGCCTGCTGGTTTGTCTTGCTCCTACGTTTTTAATGCCGCCCTCCCAGCTGACGGCCCTTTGAAGTCCTCCAGGCTATAAAACTCCGTTACGCTCAGAAGGAGATATATACCTACAGTGGTATCGTCTTGATCGCAACCAACCCTTTCGCCCGAGTCGATTCGCTGTACGTGCCGCAGATGGTGCAGGTTTATGCTGGGAAACAACGTGCCTCGCAGGCGCCTCACTTGTTCGCAATTGCGGAGGAAGCTTTTGCGTAAGATTCGTCCACATTCTGCTTTGGAGTCGGTTTCGCTCACACCTTTATACAGTGACATGCTTCGCGATGGAAAGAATCAGACCATTGTGGTCTCCGGTGAATCTGGAGCCGGTAAGACCGTGAGTGCCAAATATATCATGCGCTACTTTGCGACTCGCGAATCTTCCGATCAGCCTGGAAAATACACCACCAGCCGCGCAGAGGCAATCAGTGAAACCGAGGAGCAGATCCTAGCTACCAACCCGGTCATGGAAGCGTTCGGTAATGCCAAAACCACTCGCAACGACAACTCCTCCCGTTTCGGCAAATATATCGAGATTATGTTTGATGACCGAACGAATATCATCGGAGCTAAGATCAGGACGTATCTTCTTGAGCGGTCGAGACTGGTCTTCCAGCCTCTCAAAGAGCGCAACTACCACATCTTCTACCAGCTGGTAGCTGGTGCTTCCGACGCGGAGAAACAGGAGCTGGGACTCTTGGCCACTGAAGACTTTGAGTATTTGAACCAGGGTGGCACTCCAGTGATCGACGGTGTCGATGACAAGGCTGAATTTGAGGCGACCAGGAAGTCGCTGGCTGTGATTGGTGTGGCGAAGGAAGACCAGACAGGCATCTTCCGTGTTCTCGCCGCTTTGCTACACCTCGGTAATGTCAAGATTACGGCTACTCGCACGGATTCGTCAGTCTCGTCGACCGAGCCTTCACTTCTCCGCGCGTGTGAGATGCTTGGAATCGATGCTACTGAGTTTGCAAAATGGATTGTGAAGAAGCAACTTATCACGCGTGGCGAGAAAATCACCTCCAATCTCACGCAGCAACAGGCTTTGGTTGTCCGAGACTCCGTCTCCAAGTTCATCTATTCAAGTCTATTTGATTGGCTAGTGGACAAGATCAATCGCCGCCTCGCTACCGATGAAGTGCTTGAGCAGTTCAAATGCTTTATTGGTGTCCTTGATATTTATGGGTTCGAACATTTCGCCAAGAACTCCTTCGAACAATTCTGCATCAATTATGCCAACGAGAAGTTGCAACAGGAATTCAACCAGCATGTGTTCAAGCTTGAACAGGAAGAATATGTCCGAGAAGAGATCGACTGGACATTCATTGACTTTTCGGATAATCAACCTTGTATCGATCTTATCGAAGCGAAGCTCGGCGTCCTGGCCCTTTTGGATGAAGAGTCTCGACTTCCTATGGGTTCGGACGAGCAGTTTGTCACCAAGCTTCACCACCACTTTGCGGCTGACAAGCAGAAGTTCTACAAGAAACCCCGCTTCGGGAAATCTGCATTCACCGTCTGTCACTATGCAGTTGATGTTACTTATGAATCTGATGGATTTATCGAAAAGAACCGTGACACTGTGCCAGACGAGCATTTAGAAGTGTTGCGCAATTCCTCCAATCCTTTCATCAAGGAGATTCTAGACACTGCCGCGGCCGTTCGTGAGAAGGACTCTGCTTCTATGTCGTCTAAGCCAGTTGCAGCAGCTCCAGGGCGTCGGATTGGCGTTGCAGTCAATCGGAAACCCACGCTTGGAGGAATCTTCAAGTCTTCGCTGATTGAATTGATGCACACGATCAACAACACTGAAGTTCATTACATCCGTTGCATCAAACCCAATGAGGCAAAGGAGGCTTGGAAATTTGAAGGTCCCATGGTTCTCAGTCAGCTGAGAGCTTGTGGTGTCCTGGAAACTGTCCGAATCAGTACCGCTGGCTACCCAACCCGATGGACTTATGAGGAATTTGCCATTCGGTACTACATGCTGTGCCATTCCTCGCAATGGACCTCGGAGATTCGGGATATGTGCCATGCAATCCTTCGAAAGGCCCTGGGAGATGAAAAGCAAGATAAGTATCAGCTTGGTCTTACTAAAATCTTCTTCCGAGCTGGTATGCTCGCATTCCTGGAGAATCTCCGAACGTCTAGGTTGAATGAATGCGCCATCATGATCCAGAAGAACTTGCGTGCCAAGTACTACCGCCGCCGCTACCTCGATGCTCGCGATTCAATTCTCACCACTCAGGCCTTCATTCGCGGTTTCTTGGCACGCCAGCATGCCCACGAGATTCGCCGGACCAAGGCTGCTACTACGATCCAGCGGGTCTGGCGTGGCCAGAAGGAGAAGAAGCGGTACACTCAAATCCGCAAAAACTTCATTCTGTTCGAGTCTGTTGCCAAGGGATTCCTGTGCCGACGCAACATCATGGACTCTATCAATGGAAATGCGGCCAAGGTCATTCAACGTGCTTTCCGCTCCTGGCGTCAACTCCGGGCCTGGAGACAGTATCGTCGCAAGGTTGTCACTATCCAAAACCTCTGGAGAGGAAAAGAGGCCAGAAACGCTTATAAGAGACTCCGCGAGGATGCCCGTGATCTCAAGCAGATTTCTTACAAGTTGGAGAATAAGGTGGTTGAGTTGACCCAGTACTTGCAAACTCTCAAGCTTGAGAACAAGACCTTGGTCTCACAGCTGGACAACTATGATACCCAATTGAAGTCATGGAGAACCCGACACAATGCCTTGGAGGCTCGCACGAAGGAACTCCAGGTTGAAGCAAACCAGGCTGGTATCACCGCAGCCCGGTTAGAGGCGATTGAAGAGGAGATGAGTAAGCTCCAGCAAGGCCACACTGAAGCTCAGGCTACCATCAAGCGCCTCCAAGAAGAGGAGCGAATCTCCCGTGAGGCTCTCCAGACCGCCAACGAGGAGTTGGAGCGTCTCAAGCTCTTGGATGCCGACCATGAGAAAGACAAGACTGCTCTCCGGCAGCGGATTTCCGATCTCGAGGAGCAGCTCGAGGTTGCCAAGAGATCCGTGCCTTTGAACGGTATGAATGGTGATGGTCTACCCAACGGTGGCGCAGTGCAGACCCCTACCCCGGGCTTGATCAACTTGGTATCTTCAAAGAAACCCAAGCCTAAGAGACGCAGTGCCGGTGCTGAAAGGATCGAGACGGATCGCTTCAGTGGTGCATACAACCCTCGGCCTGTTTCAATGGCGGTCACGCCCGGATCTATGGCTACCCGCCAAAGTGCGGCCATCTCTCCTGGTCTAGAGTCGGTCGAGGTGGAGCTCGAGAACTTGCTTTCTGAAGAGGAGGATTTGAACGAGGAAGTCGCCATGGGTCTTATCCGCAACTTGAAGATTCCGCTTCCGACTTCGACACCACCTCCAACTGAAAAGGAAGTCCTATTCCCAGCATACCTGATCAACCTTGTTACGTCGGAGATGTGGAACAACGGATTTGTTAAGGAGTCGGAGCGATTCTTGGCCAACGTTATGCAGTCCATCCAGCAAGAAGTTATGCAGCATGACGGGGACGACGCGATCAATCCCGGTGCCTTCTGGTTATCCAACGTGCACGAGATGCTATCCTTTGTCTTCCTGGCTGAGGATTGGTATGAAGCACAAAAGACCGAGAACTACGAGTATGACCGCCTGTTGGAAATTGTCAAGCACGACCTCGAGAGCTTGGAATTCAACATCTATCACACTTGGATGAAGGTGTTGAAGAAGAAGTTGTACAAGATGATCGTTCCAGCCATCATCGAGTCTCAATCACTTCCTGGCTTTGTCACCAGTGAAACGAATCGCTTCCTTGGAAAGCTTCTGCCCTCTAACAACAACCCAGCTTACAGCATGGACAACCTCCTCAGTCTATTGAACGGTGTTTACAAGGCAATGAAGGCCTTCTACCTTGAGGACGCTATCATCCTCCAGACCGTCACGGAGCTCTTGCGCTTGGTTGGTGTCACTGCTTTCAACGATCTCCTCATGCGACGTAACTTCCTGTCGTGGAAGCGTGGTCTGCAAATCAACTACAACATCACTCGTATTGAGGAGTGGTGCAAGAGCCATGATATGCCAGAGGGGACGTTGAAGCTAGAGCATCTGATGGTAAGGTTCCTTGTTTGACATTCATCTGGTCATTATACTAACACCTACACAGCAAGCGACCAAGCTCCTGCAGTTGAAGAAGGCTACTCTGAATGATATTGAGATCATTCAAGATATTTGCTGGATGTAAGTAAACCCTGGAAGTGTCGTCTCGGACGAAGTCATCTAACTAATTTTGTGCAGGCTGTCTCCGAACCAAATCCAGAAACTGCTGAATCAGTACCTGGTGGCAGATTACGAACAGCCCATCAACGGCGAGATCATGAAGGCCGTCGCTTCTCGCGTCACCGAGAAGAGCGATGTGCTCCTCCTGGCTCCAGTAGACATGGAGGACAGTGGCCCGTACGAGATTGCCGAGCCGCGTGTTATCACTGCTCTGGAGACCTATACCCCATCCTGGCTACAAACACCGCGGTTGAAACGACTTGCTGAGATTGTGTCCGCGCAAGCGATGGCACAGCAAGAGAAGCTCGACTGGGATAACGGGGTGGTCGAGGAATAGATCTGTACTGTTGTATATTAGACTTTGGGATTTCCTGTGAGCTACGGATTACGACTTGCCTGGATTATCCACGGCCTTTGCGATACAGTGATGCGCATGATTTTCATTTGTTTCAATTGCATATGACGTCTTGGCTTATAGACCAGAAGAGATTGCTCAGAGACTTGCCGTAAATGAAACATACATGATCGAGCCGGATACACAAATAGAATGTCCAAAGGGTTTACCTGGTCTCGTGGGTAGGCTCGCTATCCATACTCTCTTCCAGGCTGTTCTCGACTTTCGCTTTTTCTTGACTCTTCAATTGCTCGTGAAATGCCAGAGTGTACTCATCTAGATCCCACGATAGTGCCCCTAGTGTCCATCTCCATCAACTTCCAAGCGACGAGCAATTCCATCTCCTTTTCCTCCTTATCCAATAGGCACAATCTCTCTTTCCATGCTCCCTCGACTCCCTCAAGGTCCTTATCCTTAGTAGGTCCAAAAAACCGCGGGTCAATCTTGTGCTAGTAAATCTCATCAAAGGCAAAGCTATACGTCGCTTTATATATAATCCAGAAATCACCGCTCTCCCAGCTCTCATACATGGGACCGGAAAGGCGCTGGTCTTCTCTTAACCGACCTTGTTGGATAACTCTATCCTCGCAATCCCATATTGCCTTGAGAAACGACGTCTTTAGACGATGCTCAAAAACTTTTTCCCAGTCTTCAATCTCCTTTGGCCATAGCTCAGGCTTCTCAATAAGTAACCACCAGGGCGGCGTATAGGAGAACTCGACGGGGGCTGCGTATGTGAACTCCTAATCTACCACCCCGGCAATTTTTGTAGGATTCTGGTTAAGCAGCACATTAGCCGGCCGTAGATCATCACACTAAATTCTAAAAGGCCCTTCTCGAGTAACGGGTTCGTGAGTTTCTTCTCCCTGGCTAGCTTGCGAAAAAGCTGCCACGCCACAAATTTCCGTCGACAGTCGTCTGCGGACTTGACAGAGTCGTTTCTTTGATGCACCAAATGCTCAATATTGATACTTGCAAGGGTTTCGATATATGACGAAGATGTGTCAAATGTAGCATTTAGATCAGGAAGCTTGGACTATAGTAAGCCTCTAACTCGAACAAGCTCATTTATATTCATTATCAGAGGCCGGCGTGTGACGTCCCAAGTGAACTCGTCAATTTGGCCGAGAGATCCGATACGAGGCAAAGAGGGTACAGAGAGCTGTAGTAGGATATACGCTAGCTGGCTATATAGTAGTTCAAGCCTACCCTCGTCGATATCGGGATCAAGCACTCCCCGAGCCTCTACCGGACAGCCCGGCGTGTTAAGGGCAGCGTACATTTTCGTGTCATGCTCGATATATTCTATCATGATAAACGGACTGAGTTCGAGGGGGCTCTCTTTCTTTATACCCGAGTGAAGAATAAGAGGAGTAGGTATTAAGGTCTGATCCGCTAAAAATCGTATTATAGCAACTTCATTCGTGACTTTTTCTTCGGGGAATATAACAGCACCGGGTTGTGCTAAGCGGATCATAGTAGGCGTAGTAGCGGGGTTTCGGAACTTCAACCACACGGAGATGTTGTATGATCCTTTTTGGAGTATATCAATTTCAGTACTAAAGCCTCTTTCATGAGTGATGATGAAAGCTCCGATCGATCTCAAGACGTTATGTTGAAGAAATTGAAGGAGCCATTTGTCGGATACTTCTTCGGCTTGCTCCCAGACTAGGTCATCAGGGGTCATTTGCATGTTTCCTGTGTAGTCAAAAGTTCAGTGGGGAGTAGAAGAGTCCAGGATTGTGTGGAAATAGACTAAACTGAACAACCCTGGTCCAATTAGGGGCATCATATGATATCGAGAAGCCCAGATACTTTGACGTGTCACTTTTTTCTTTTCTTTTTCTCGGTTTGTTGGATTTTGTTGGATTTTGATAGATTCAGTCTCATCTGCGGCTCTGTTGTTGGCAAAGTAGGTAGCTACTCCAAGGAGAAGATAAGAAAATAAGAAGCAAAGAGAGTCAATTCCAAGATCTAGATAAATAATATATCTGGGATGTTTTAAAATGCTTTCTAAGTTGAACTGGTATGAATCCCAGCACCTGAGATCGATATATGCGGTCAGCGGTAGCGCAGTGGGGCAGACTCTTAATCTTCAACTTCACATCTAAGACTGACTCATACCAACATTTGAACCCATCTCTATCTACACCGCCAAAATGACTCTCACCAAGCTTAACTTCATCACCGGAAACAAAAACAAGCTCCTCGAGGTGCGGGCTATCCTTGGCAAGGTCATTGAAGTGGATAACCAGGAGGTCGATGTCCCAGAGATCCAAGGCACAATCGAAGAAATCGCTAAAGAGAAGGCCAGACGTGCCGCCGAAGCGGTAATTTCTCCCTTAGACATTTTATGTAAAAATTCTATATACTTACGGGGGAATAGATCAATGGACCTGCCTTGACCGAAGACACTGCGCTTGAGTTCCATGCGCTCAAAGGTCTCCCTGGGCCATACATGTATGTCTTTGTTTTATTCGTCTGACTTCATGAGAATTGTACTGATGATTGTTAAGCAAATCGTTCATGGAGAAACTGGGCCACGAGGGCTTGAACAAGATGCTCGATGGCTTTGAGGACAGGACTGCCGAAGCTGTGTGTACCTTTGCCTTTTGCCGGGGTCCTGGTGAAGAGCCCATTGTTTTCCAGGGGAGAACCGAGGTGAGGCAAAGACAGCCATTTCAAATCTATATAAATCTAACTTTGATGTATAGGGTGCTATTGTGCGGCCCAGAGGCCCAGGAAACTTTGGTAAGTGAACATCCATATGAATTTTGCAGAGAACCTATATCTGATATATGGCAGGCTGGGATGCTATCTTCGAATATGATGGCAAACAAACATATGCCGAGATGGACAAAGAGGAAAAGGTAAGAAAGATCCTGTTGCCCGCGAAAAGGCCATGTACTAAGACCTCAACAGAACAAGATCTCGCACCGGTACAAGGCGCTGGTGAAGTTGCAGCAGTGGCTAGCCGAAGGCCAACAGTAAATCGCCATGGGTATATAACTCGGCCCGCAAAAGACCATAGAAGAATGAGAAACGAAGATTCAAGAATTGTAATATGGCCCGACGAATTCCCTCAATCCGCATTCTCCGCCTGTGATTGCTTCCACGAATCGACCCATTGCGCGATTCGCTGGCAGTTCGAGTCCACATCCGAATCCTGCTCGCTGTTCAATTCTACCACGATCTCTTCGTCGAATGCTTCCCGCGCTTCGTCTGCTAGGACGCCGAAGATTTCCGCGTCGACGTTCTCTTCTAGCTTTTTCTCGTGGTAGCCCCTTGAAATACATGTTAGTTTGACGGCGTAGATAGCTTTGCGAGGTCAATTGTCATACCGTGAGGAAAGTCGGTCGTATAGAACATCTGTAGTGGGGCAGCGGAGGACGACGACGAGATCGATCCAGGACTTGGGGAAGAGATCGCAGGCGTGCCAGTCGATTAAGTAGCCACCATTAGGAATTTCGTCTTCGAGGGCATCGAGGAGCTATGCCGCGCATGGATTAGCATGTGAATTTTGAAGCCTTGAAGCAAGGGTGGAAAGAGTGGTGATCCAGGTGGAGAGAAGAGGATCACAGGAGGCATTCTCACCTTATCCTCATCGACCACCCAAGTCTTCAATTCCTCGTCATATTCATCGAAGCACCCTCGGTCCTTTGCGACCTGGTTAATGGACAGGTGCTTCAGGCCGATCTCTTGCGCGAGTTGTTCGCAGTGGACGGTCTTTCCCACGCCGGGAGTGCCGGTGATGATCACATTTGGAGAAGTGCGCATATTTTCTTTAAAGAGTAGAGATCTTAACGTGGAATTGTAGATTGTAGATTGAAAATGGTTTCCCCAGACGAGATAAATTCCATCGGACTAATTTTCGTCCCGGCTATCTTATCGTGGAGGGGTAAGTTACCGCATTTGGAATGTATAAAAGACATTTATAGTAACTTCGCTGTGTTTTTAATTTCTGATTAATTACGATACAAAGCATACACAGTGTTGGTGAATCATATCAATTCTATGTGGCCTCTTGTTTCGGGCTAGTTATACGTAGCCTAGTACTGATTAGCATTAGAACAATTTGAAGATTGAACTATCACTCACTTGAGAAGCTCGAATATCTTGTACTTTTGCAGATAAGGGGTTCCTCTGCGATATGCTTTGAGAAGACGAGTGGGGTCTGAGGGTTTGACAAAAGCCCCGATCAGACGCTCCATTGCAGGAGAAGTCTTAAACATGGGATCGAATACCAGCAGATTCGCGTTGCCGTTGTCTCGTATTTCAAAGCCGACAATTGTCATGGAGTGACCTGGTTCAAGTTAGAGAAAGATGTATAGGTGCTGAAAGATGTAGGAGGCTGTACCTTGATGCTGGAAGTATATCGGAGGGAGATCAGTCTGAACGACCTTTGTCTCGTCTTCTGGTGAACACGCTGATCGGAAATAGTCGGCGACATCAATGTAAAGAGCATCGCAGGCCCGTACATCGCTTCTCTCTGAGAGGCTCCTGGCTTCACATCTGGAGATCGGGGTTAGTGGGATCAAAGCGAAACAGGCCAGATAACTCACGGAATTCCTAGGCTCATGAAAAGTGCTTGTGCCTGTGTACTCGTTAGGACATAGAATATAATAGACGCCAACGGAAATACTTACTTCAGGCGTTCCAATAAACTTGCGTGTATCTTTGATACCACCTGTCTCAACTCTTCCAGAGCTATTGAACCCCATATCCCAGGCCGACTCGATCATATCCTGCAACTGAAGGATAGTCGGCCCTTTATTTGGGAAGTGCTCGTGGCCAAAGCTACTCGACTTTTTCAGCCAAGAAACCATCATTTGAATATTGCGATAGCCGCAAAACCCGCCTTCTCGACGCATCTTGCAGATATGGCGGATTTTGGGGCTACAGAGGAATGCCCGCTGGACAGATTTATCTTGTTCACATAGCCGAGCAAGAACAGGAATCAAGTGGTCGGTCTCGTTTTCTACTGTCTCGCGTCGTGTGAATTTGCCATCCGATGTGATCTGGGTTTGCTTTGATATGTTGCCACCCTTTTCCAGCATCTTCTTTAGCCATGATGGCATTTTCTTCTCGTGGGCGTGGGGACCCAATTGCGAGCGCTGTAAACCTGTTAGTACTTATCTTTAAGAAGCATATATGAGAAAATACCCCTAATCTCTTTATGCCATCGGTATTAATTGTCCTTGGGGGACTGTGAGGCCGTGGTGGTTTGGCAGTATTTGCTCGTGTCGAGTCTCGCTGCATCCCACGCTTGCCTCCTTTGTGAGATTCGAGCATGTCGAGAGGATCTTCATCATCAAAGGACTCATCATATCCATGGTCATGTGCATCTGGGGTTGACCGTGCCGACGTGGCCCCGATATCATCCAGCGCCATGTGCTCCGCAACATGCAGATCCAGATGACTCGAGAGCTCGGCACTTTCTATTGTCTCACCACATCCATGAGGGCAGTCCACATATCTGTCTGCGCCATCCTCGTCCACCGGCAGTGGAGCCGGGTTTTGGCCTGTGAACTCTTGCGGGGTTTCCTCCAGGAGACCAGTTACTCCAGTTTCTGGATGGCAGAATTCAATATGTTGGGACACAAAATCAGCATCAGAGTCTGTAAAAGGACAAAAAGGGCATGAGGCGGTGTTGTTGTCGGCCATTATGGAGTTTTCATCCAGTGCTGATGCTGGAGGGGAAATTGTTAGGTTGATGCTTGGCAGACACCGCCTGCGAGGGGAGCAAAAGACGTATATGTACAGAATACAGAAGGGAAAAGAAGAAGGAAAGCTGAAGTTGACCAAACGAAAGAGGATGTAGAGACAGAAGTATAGAATGGATTTAATTTGATGCCTAAACGAGCAGAACAGGAGGTTCCCAGAGACCCACTACGGAGTGGCCAATTCATACATCTGCCCAAAGCAACGTATTCTCTTGTCTGTACATATTAATGTGAAGCATTTAATTACATTATCCAAAAACTCATATCGTCGTAATCACATCACTCCCTACTCTCGCTAGAGATAGAGACGTGATGTGCTCGGCTCACTAACATCCTCCGAGGTAAATGTGCAATGCAAGAAACCGACTGCCCTGGAATCATTTATATCCAGCTCCCTAGCGAAAGATAGCCGCTGCTCATCACTTCCGACACTCGACCGAGCGTCACACTCAATATTTGTCGTTATTGTGTTGGAAAATCCGCTATGCGATAAAACGCTGCCTGAAACTTCGCCCCACTGTACCGGTTTCAGTGCATGGTCAACCGCTGTAGTCGTCGGATGACACGCAGCGCTGATTGCCGCACTACACTGACCAGCCAGCGGCATGTGTGATCTGAAGCGACGCAAGCCCATAAGTACAGCGACGATGGGTAGCAAGCTACCAACGATTATTCCGAAAATGATGGCAACGGGCGAATACCCACAAGTAACGAGGACTTCCGGGTATCTCTCTTGGGGTACTCCATGCCGGTCGAATGGGATCACCTGGACGAAGAAAAGACTCTGGGATACGAGCCAATGGAGAACAGCGGAGACTATCAGCAGCGGGATACTGTAGCGGTATGGAAGGGTGAGGTAGTATGTTGAACGCTGGGCACCGCGGGGCCAGGATACACGGAGAGGCTTTCGCTTTGTAGCGTAGTTGTCGTACTCGACGGCGCCGAGCATGCAGGTTAGCAGGCCGTTGTAGAAGAAGTAAGCTAGTGAGACGAGTATCTGAGGTATGTTGGCCATGAGAATCATTGAAAATATTCCACTTGCAGTAGCGGGAATGCTCAAGCCCGCTAGGGTGGTCCCTGAGCTTGCTTCTCCCAGCCCAGAGTCCCATATGCTCTTCGATTTGGAGGCTTTGTTGTAATTGAGAATCCCCAGACGAAGAACAATGACGGATGGGACTAGCATGCACGCGAATCTAATTGGAGTCAGTTAACTGCTCGCTGAGGTCGTCATTGTCACGAGGGTGATATCATACAGGAGAATCGTATATACCCAGCGTGATACACTTGCAGCTTGAAACCATCGCTTCCTTGAAGGTAAACGAAGCGGAGTCTCTTGTTTGGTTTCCAGAAGATCCAGAGATTTGTCCAGAGATTTGCGTTCACGGCCCTTGTATTTCCGCCATCCTTGTGTTCTTCTCTTGACTAGAGACCCGGAAAGTAGGCAGACTCCCTCGGTGGCTGAGTCCGGTTTGGCAAGGAAAGACGCAATTGCGTCTCCGGTGGTGAGGAATATATCTTTCCTGTTCTCGCGTGCCGCTAACAGCGCACAGATGAGCTTGACTATATTGCAGCCAATTACAATCAGGCAAATCGGTGGACTGAAGAATAGCTGACAAGTCTCCTCAACCGGCAGCGTCATGCAGTGGTCGATTGAATATGATCGCGCAGTCCTTTTACCGTAGTCTCTCGGGTACGTGCAATCAGGTTCACCATTGCGTACTGTCACACTACCAGGGAATGAGCTGTTAACCCAGCCGGAAGAATTACCTAGCGCAGCTTGCAACTCCTCCAGGGTATGGTGTTTATCCAGGATATCATCAAGATGGTTGTAGTCCTCGGTATCGGGAACGCCGTAATGTCCAACATCCAACCACCCTCCGCTCTCATAAATCCCGCCTGGGATAGGCACCGACAAATGTATGGTGGGACGCGACCACGTCAATGCGTCGACCGACCAGTCCTGGGTGTCTTCTTCGGCTATACTCTTGGTGCAGGGATATTCTTCGTCACACAGCCAACTGAATTGAGAAAACCCACCCTCAAAGCTGTGGCTATTTCCTGTCCCTACCAAGGCTACAGACTCGTTTTGAGGCATCGGGTCCTTGGTCACCAGAACAACCGTCCCGTACCCAGATGCATAGTCCTGAGCAAAGATATCAATACATTCTTGCTTAGAGAGTGTGTTGAATCTCCCATCACGGATCGCAGCGTTGAATGATGGCAAGTCCATTCCGACATTTTCTGTGAAGCACTTCTCAAATTCCGTGGAGTTGCCGAGTTCCTTAATAAGTTTATCCTGTGCTGCAACGATTGAGTATTCCGTTGGACCAATCGAGAAGTATACGGCTGAATTGTAACTAGCAAAAGCTCATATCAGCCAGAGTGCATTGAGATCTAGGCAGTGTTAGACCACAAACATCAAATGGATAGGCAATGAGGTGATCAGCAGGATCGATCCGAGAAGGCGTCGCATGCCCGTTTGATAGCGAAGAAGATCCATTATATTCGGGACGCCGATCCGAACCCATGTCTTTTGACTGTGGGCTTCATCTACCTGCTCTCGCGAAGGGGCTGCAAGACACTGCATGCAGTAGTTGCTTGCCCCTAGAAGGGCAGTGCTGAGAATGTTGATCAGGAGGTGCAAGCCCGTGGTCCAATTTTTGGAAGTCGAGCACTTTCCCATATAGAGGGAGGCGAAGGAGAACATCTGCCCGCTGTTCCCTGAATACGCCAGACCAGCAGCGACGACAGTGAGGATAATGTTCAAGGCGAGAACTCCGCCAATGATCCATGAGCAGATCACCACACCCTTTATCCATTTGCGAACAGGGTCGGAATGGCCCGTTAGTTGTTGCACCTCCTCCTTAGTCTCTTTTGAATAATTTGGAAACCACGACCATGACCTAAAAATCGATAGTGATCGTGGCTTCCTTGTTTCTTCGGCATCGTGCTCTTGCCTTTTGTGGAGCATTTTGGGGCCGAGCACTGTCACACTGTCATTGGGATCGAGAAAGACCCTCCCGTCAACAGAGAGTGTCAAATCTTTGAAAGTGAAATCCGGGGGAAATAGACAGGGAACTCTGGCCCTGTTATTTCATAGAATGCCAAGCCGCAGCATCTTGGCAGCGACAATCATTTTCCCGATATAGCAATAAGGAAGGGCTGTGCTGCCACTGTTACACGAAGTATATTATTATACTTCGTGGGGGCTGAAACGATGCTTATTTACTTGCCAAGAGACACTGCCTACCTAGGTACCTGCTAATGTTGTACTGTGCACATATCCATGGATGTACATGGTACTCGGTACATAGACACCGGTACTTTAGGTTAGTCTCCACCGTTTAAAGCGGGTAGGGAGTGGCCCAGGATAGCGTGTGGTTTACTCTACATCTTGGAATGGGTCATGGTTCGTAAGGAACATCTATACCCATGGATGGCCTTGAAGACTACCAGAACAGCCTATATATCCTTGGATACTTTAACAACGTTTAGAGAAGCCCAAAGCTGAATTTGCTCTTTAAAAGTGTTGTTCAGATGTTTACCTCTAGTTTGTAGTCGACACCTGGGCAACATGGTCCCTACACCACACTTACCTACTTTCCGAATGCTTGCAACCTCAGGGACGGCGCTGACTGTTCGAGGTTTTTTCAAGGTTGACACACTAACTCTTGGCAGAGCACCGAAGAGAAAACCCATCGTCTATCACATTGGAAGACACAGGACGGACATTGAGGAAGACTAGCACACGCACGTACAGATAGCTATTGCCGCTAATTTTGCGGTTATGAGAATGTTCACAGGAGGGTCAACATTGAGCCCACTTCTTGTGTCTGCCCTGCTGCCAAAAGAGTCGCAAGTCATTTCTATGCTGCCGATTTGAAGAAACGAGTAGTAGAGACGGGGATAGATCTCGCTTCCACGGGTGGAACGCAACCGTATCCCTCGGACCGGGTGAGATCCAAGCATCTTTGAACTCGACCTGGAGCCCACCGAGACTGTTATGTGGTCTCGCCTCGAGTCGCATATGATGGATGGTCCGCACCGTCACAAGGACAACTGAAATCCAGGACGCTCCATTCTACCATCTCATTGGGACTAGTATTAAAAATCAATGATCGAGTCCTGATACTAACCCGTCATCTTCCTTTGTCGCTGCTGGTAAATCACCAGATCTTCTGCAAGGCGAAAAATAATTCAACACTTGCAACTATTATGCGTCAGACTATCGTAGGCACTTACCAAGAGAGACACATGCTTATTTCGTATATAACATTGTATCCCATACCCCCGTACGGAGTACATCTATACTGATTAGCGCTCGCTCGTATTTTTGCCGATCCTCTACGATGTGCGATGTTCGATGTAGTTTTAGTCCCCACTATTTCAAGCGAGTAGAGATCGGCTCGACGGGCCAGCGCTTGGTTTACCCGTTGTAGGAAGAGAATCTAACCTACTTCGAGACGCCCAAAATACGTAGCCTATAATTACTTCGACTATAACTTAGCATTGCGTCTTCAATTCGGGATGCACCAATTGGCCCTATTTTGCTTAGCTCAAGGCGGAAAACCTTGGAAGCTGTACGGAGTACTTGCGTACTAGCCAATCATCCACAGCTCGGAATCCTAATGGACTTGATACAATGTTCTTAAAGTACAGTAGCCTCCTGGTTCAATGTTGGGAATCAATGTTGGGATGCAATGCAGATGTATATCACCTGGACTGCGCTTTATACTCCGGAAGAACATTGATCCCGATAAGGTCCAATGAGGGGCATTTCATATGAAAATGGCGTGATTGGTGGGGCCTCCGACATCGTTGGTTCCTGGGCGGAACAGGCAGGCGGTCTCCATCTGCATAACTCTATTGCCAATTGAGTCACCCAAAAAAAAAAATATGCAGCCCGAAGCGGCCCCAATGGTCTCCGCTTTCGCCGGTTTCCCCTCCAAAACCACTTCTCACCTGGGCACTCCCTTGCATTACATTGTACACTGTCTTTACTTATCTTGGCTTGGACTATGGCTACCACAATTCTTGATTCAAATTTGCCAGTGACCGCGCAGGCCCACAGCAGTTGGGTCGTGCAAAAATTCGGCGGCACTAGTGTGGGCAAGTTCGCGCGGAATATCATTGAGCAGGTGGTCGAGTATGACGCATTTTCTCGATTTCGACTTGATGGAGACTGACACTCTCACAGACCCAGCCTTGTGAACAACAGAGTTGCCGTCGTATGTTCTGCGAGGAGCAGTTCTACAAAAGCTGAAGGCACCACCAACCGGTGAGTCATCACGATACCCTTGAGCAATACCGTGATTGGGATATCGATATACTGATATCAATTCTTCTGGAACAGGCTATTGCGGGCAGCAAGAGACGCTGAAAATCCTCGTTCGCGGCAATATCTGACATTGGTGGAAGCTGTTCGTTTGGAGCATGTCCACGTCGCCCAGGAAGAATTGAAGTCGGTCGATATAAGAGATCAAGTGATTGCAGACATCACCGGAGAATGCGAACGAGTACTCAAGTTCCTTGAGGCCGCTCAGACCCTGGGGGAGATCAGTGCGCGCTGTGTGGACAAGGTGATGAGTACCGGCGAGAAGCTGAGCTGTCGGCTCATGGCCGCTCTACTACAAGACCGCGGGGTTGATTCGCAGTATGTGGATCTTGCAGAAATCATTGATTTCCCCATCGGTCCCCTTGGCTTGGACCAGGACTTTTATAATACCCTGGCGGCAGCTTTCGGCAGCAAAGTCGAAGCCTGCGGACATCGAGTACCTGTGATGACTGGGTACTTTGGTACCATTCCCGGTGGTCTGCTCGATCAGATTGGTCGTGGATATACCGACCTCTGCGCCGCCCTTGTCGCAGTTGGAACTCGCGCGCAGGAGCTGCAGGTGTGGAAGGAGGTGGATGGTATCTTTACCGCGGACCCGCGCAAAGTGCCAACGGCCCATCTGCTCTCAGCCATCACCCCCGCTGAAGCCGCTGAATTGACTTTCTATGGATCCGAAGTCATTCATCCGTTCACCATGGAGCAAGTCATTCGCGCAAGGATCCCTATTCGCATTAAGAACGTCATGAACCCAAAGAACCAAGGCACTATTATCTTCCCTGACTCTGTGGCCGAACTGGAGAGAACCACACCAGGACATGACCCCCGCCTGTTCCGGACCCGGAGCCCCAGTCTTGCGAATACACCGAAACGTCCGACCGCAGTCACCATCAAGCATAATATCCTGGTGATCAACGTGCATTCCAACAAGCGGTCGCTCTCCCATGGTTTCTTCGCCGGCATTTTCTCCGTATTAGACAAGTGGCGTCTATCCATTGATCTGATCTCGACCAGTGAGGTCCACGTGTCCTTGGCACTTCACTCGGAGATGCCCCTTTTGAATGGAAACGGACGGGATGAGTATCAGATCATTGACGATGATCTCCAGGGAGCATTGAATGATCTGAAGAGATACGGAACTGTGGACATTATCCCTGAGATGGCCATTCTCAGTTTGGTGGGCAAGCAGATGAAGAATATGATCGGAGTCGCAGGGCGTATGTTCACCACCCTCGGGGAAAACAGCGTGAATATCGAGATGATTTCGCAAGGTGAGTAAATAATTGCAGATCCCCACTCCTCCCGCGCCCCCTCGCTCTACCTTTGTACCCTTGACTGGGCTAATTGGATCTTTCTTCCCCCCTCGCAGGTGCAAGTGAAATCAATATCTCCTGCGTTATTGAAGAACGAGATGCCGACCGTGCCCTGAATATCATCCATACGAGCATGTTCACCTTCTTGGACTAAACGTCCCTCATTTGCATCGAGCAAAAAGTCATTGTTGTTTAAGATATCCCTTGGGTTTTATTTGTGATAGAAAAAAGTTATGCATCCACCCGAAGTCGAAGCCTGTCAAGACAGGCCACTTTTGTTGGGGAAAACCGAGCATAGGTTTTCTTTTCTTTTTTCTTTTTTTTGTGCATGGGCTTGGCGTTGTCTTCCATTTTCCCAGTTCTTTTTATTTTCGGTCTAGAATAGAAGTCATGAAACAGACGTTTCGTGAGGAATAATTCCTCTACGTGTTCTGACATTCAAATCATACATCTTATATATCAGATTTCTTCTTCTCAGTGCGGTTCCATTCTGGTACATACTTAGCCCTCTTTTCGCCCCCCTGAAAGTGAGTATACTCCGTCTATCCTCTTGGCCTTTTTTTTTTTTGACCTGATGGTGGAAGGACCATCAATGACTGTAATCTGTCCTTACTAGTTATAGCATTGTCTTTGACGGGATGCACCTAACTTCTCTTTCTATCTTTGCTTGAGATTTGGAGGCCGCTAAATCCAGTGTTACTGTCGGGTTATCTGCGAATTTCTGTGGCAGTGGCCCAGCTCCTCAGCTTAGATCCGCTTCCTTGCTACTACCCTCTCCTCTCCTGGTAGTGACTTCTGGGTATTTGTGGCAGAGTACATAATGCTTGTTTAGTTAAGCGAGAGAGGCATTGCATTGCTGAATTCTCTAAAGGCTTGAGAATGGACGAGTGTTACCATATTGGCGGGAAAGATCTACGACTCTGAGTGCCCTTATAAAAATGGCCAGAAAGGAAGGTCTCGGCAGAGGGAATATGGGACGTCTAACGATCTAGGTACGGAGTACGGAGTAGGTGCATGAAGCTGTTACATGGGGTCTCTGATGTACAAGCAAGGGTACGAAGTATAGGGAAAGACACTAGGGATCTCCCCTAGATTCAAATCGATCCCCGTTCTAGTTCTAAATCATTGCTCTGTGCTCCTACTCTATAGTATACTCCATATTCTGTACGGGGTTCTGATTATTAGGTTCCGGCAGCTGCAGGAAAGTGTGCAGCACATATGTTGTACGACGCAGGCTTGGAAGATCGATTGGCCCTGGAGGCACCCGAGAGCAATTGGCCACTAGTCAAGGGCGTTCGGAGATCCTCCATGACAGCAGAGAAACAAGGGGGTGAAAAGCAGCGACCGTTTCAGAGTTACATCGACAGGTCTACATACCAGGATGACCGGACCAATTGGCCAATGCTGGGATTGAAGAAGAGTATCTGGCATTGTCTCGGTCTAGATTGGGTGGTGTCATACTTGCAGACTATATTGTACGATATACTCTGTAGAAACAACTTGTATCCTAAGAGCTAAAGATAGATATCCTGTATACTTCCAATATATATGATATACAGGCCATATATAGTTACAATATAATGGTCAATAGTCGAAATAATGACCTGACATACATACTCTGTTCATCCTCGGTGGATCAGATCGGCGCTAGAAAATGTGAGCAAGGGAGGGGCCCCCCTTTGGTAAGATATGAATTGACCATACTAATAATACCACCCAGATATGCCCCACCTTTCATAGTAAAACGCGTGACGCGTCTATAAAATGACCATACGTTACATGTATTTATCGCATCTCACTCCATCTTCGATCTCCCTCTCTCTCCTCCCCCGCCTTTCTTCTGCTCTGAGAAAGATTGAACATTTCTAGAATTCTATAATAATGATTTAGTATCTTCCAAGGGTTCATACAGAAGAAATTGAGAAGAGAAAGGGAAAAAAAAGAAAACCTGGGCTTGATATCTCTCTCCCTTTGTCAGAACCCCAGTCTCTTCCAAGGTTTACTCACCCTACCAAAGACCTCGGGAGTCTTCTGCCTATCTTTTCTTGTACTTCTCTGTATTCTTCTCTTTTCAATCTTCTCAGTCTTCTCAATCCTCTGTCCTCTATCCTCTATCCTCTATCTATCCTCAGCTCCAGCAGTCCGTACCATATTTGGTTATTTTTCATTCCCCAATCCCACATCTCATCCACATCTGTTATCTGTGCGGCCTGATTCGCGCCCAGCTCGGAAGCGTCACGCCTAGCGCCTTGTGGCCCAACTTGTCTTAAGCTGCATGACGGCCTGAGGTTGTTGGCTTTCTTGATCTACGGAGTACTATTGGCCCAATCGAAATTCTCTGCACAGTCTCATCACACCTAGACACGGCTCGCTTCGTTGTCGCAAACTCGGCCGGAGGCCTTGTTTTCAACAATCGCGCTCTCCCCCAAGTCTGTTTACGCGTCATATGGTCCCCTCTGGTGACTGGTGATATTGCCACTTGGTGCCCTATCGTTTAGGTTATGGGATCGACGCGTTCTACGGGCGCACACTATTCTTCAGTGCTAGCCCCATCAGCCCAGGAGATCATCAGATCGCAGCCCCGTCTACAACCCTCACCGCTACCACTCCAGCCCATTCAGAACCCGTCGTCCCATCCGTCCTCGGGCCCGCACAGGCCATCACCGACAAAAGGACTTCACCCCCAGGGCTCGCATCCGCGCCACGGAAAACTCGGTTTTATCCCCATATCTGCTCCTACTCCTCCCATGTTTACCACCGACTCCCCAGCCAAGAAAGCGCCATTCCCCCCTCTATTCTACGACCTCCATGCCACACTCTGCTCTCTTCACCACATTCTCCAGCATCAATACCGAATCATCAAAAGAAAACCACCTTCCCGAAGAGCCGTCCAATGACAGTTTCGCGGACTTCCCAGAGCCGTCTTATGAATCCAAACTTCCGATGAAGCGCACACTCATGGAGGCTGCGCCGCTGAAAGAGCGCTCTAATAAGAAACAAAAGCGTGACGACGCGCCGGTTGCTTACCTGCCCGAACCGCACGATATGCCGCCAGTGGAGGATGATGGCACCAAGCCCCCGTACAGCTACGCTACCTTGATCGGAATGTCAATTTTGCGCGCGACCAACCGGCGCTTGACGCTAGCGCAAATTTACAAGTGGATCTCCGACACCTTCTCATACTACAAAAATAGCGATCCGGGTTGGCAGAATAGCATCCGACACAATCTCAGTCTCAACAAGGCATTCATTAAGCAAGAGCGACCCAAGGATGACCCTGGCAAGGGCAACTACTGGGCCATTGAGCGCGGTATGGAGGCACAATTCCTCAAAGACAAGCAAGTGCGCCGCGCCACTATGTCCAGCCTCCCTCTTCCTGCGGCGCCTCAGAGAGATCTTATTGCTCAGTCGCAAACTGCAAGTACCACGACCTGGATGGTACCACCGCAGCCTGCTTATAACGCGCCACCTCATCACGCGCCTACCCCCAGGCCGGCCCCAAATGACTTGTCTTCGGATGCTACATTACCTGCGTCTGACCCTGCTCTTCAAGATGATGCAGATGAAGTTGCTCCCGTGCCTGCCCCACGCGCAGCGCCTCGTTCTTCCCCGCCAGCTATTCGGTCGTCTCCTCCAATCGCTCCTCCCCGATTCGCCCGCCAGGGTACCCCTCCAACCCCCACGCAATCCAACCCTACCCCCGCGCCTCGCCCGCGCAAGCGCAAGTCGATTACTATGAATGACAGTGGTTATTTCTCCTCCTTGGAGTCATCAGCCCTCAGACCTAACAAGGCTGGGCATATCTTGACATCTGATTTGGATATCGAGCCTCCGCGCATCAAGCGCGGCCGTGCCGAAGAAGAGATTGCGCGCATGCGCAGCTCATCTCACGATATTAGCCCTGGTCAGCCAGCAGCTCGCAAAAACCCCAACCCACCTATTGGTTCATCACCTCTCCGCAGTCAGTATGTGAGCATGCAGCCGCCTCCGTTGACACCTATCATCAAGTTCAAGAAGCCTGCCAGGCCGCCACCATCTGTGTCTCCAAATACCAATTTGCGAAACCATCGCCGAAAGATCCAGCAAATGGTCAACTCGCCTATCAAACATTTAGGCCTTTCTGAGGATGCTCTTCCTTGGAGTCCGGCTTTCAATCTCCAGGACGAGGCCTACACCCCTAATGACCATTTCCATACCTCTTTTGATGTTTTCGCGGATCCTGGATCGGCACAGATATCCTATGGATCTCCCGAAAAGCGCTCGGTCAAACGCCCGCGAAACGACAGTGGCAACACTGTACTTTCGGACATTACTTCGGTGAACATCAATACCCGACTGGGTGTGCCCTCGTTGTCCCGTTCCAAGTCCGCAATCTTCCCCGAGTCGCCGTCTAAGCTCCCCGACACGAGCCGCTTTGGAGATGCTGGCCAGGAAGATTTCTTCTCGTTCCATCTCTTCGATGAGGGAAATGACAGCTCAGGTGAAGTCGATGGTGTTGATCTCTTGCAAGGCTTCCAAAAGATTGGAGGCGTGAGCAAGGATGACACCCTGAAGCCCAGGGCGCTTCATCGACCACAAATGGGCCGAACCAATACGACCTTGTTTTAAGACGCTCTCACTCTATGATTTTTTCGTTTTTTGTGTTTTTTTTTTTTTTTAGGTCGTGGTCTCTGGGAGACCCGCCTTGTTCGATTGCTTTTTATTGTCTCCCTACTATCCCCTTATTATCCTCCTGCTTTTGTCGCCCCGCAACCTCTGTTTCTTGAGTTTTGGATTGTATCCTGGAGTTGGTTCTCGGCGATGTTTCCAAGGTCTTGCGGTGTTTTTCTTTGGGAGTTTTGGGCTGCGCTGATGGAGCCGGTTCTGACATTTCCTCCACTGAGCCCGGGATGGCCTGGTTACGACATTAATGACGATGCTAAGATGTACATGCAAGCGATGGTTTTTATGATTTGGATATCGGGGTTGGGGCTATCTTTATGGGAAACTACTGGAACACACATTGACGGCGTTACTTGATATAATGTATGTAGTTAGCAATTGAAAGTCATTATTTGTCTGTTTATCAAACTGTTCCATGAGCCATTCAAGCTTTGAAGGGTATCTGATTGACCCGATGAATGGATCCAATAGAGTAATAAAAAGAAGAAACAGAAACAGAAATGCATAGTACCGAAACGCCCTATCCAATGGATGTGTGGTTAATCCACTACCTCCCCTGCCAAGATGGAATCCTTTCGCCACCGGCCAACCTCAGCCTCAGCCTCTACTTTAGTCGCTGCTTCCACAGCCGTTGCAGCCACAGCTGACACACTGAATCGTCTGGTCCTCCTTGAGCTGCGCCTTGGGCACTCGGCAGATACACGTGGAATTGAAATTCGTCTCTTTCGTTTGGACACAGCGCAGACAACACAGCTAGGGAAACCAGTTAGTCCACATTCCGACTGAAAGTCCTCGCAAGGGCAAACTAACCTTCTCGTAGCCCTGCTTCTTCCACTTGGCAATCAAGTTGGCATCGGCATACTTGTTCTTGAGCAGGAAATCATATAACTCCTTGGAGATCGCTTCTTTCTCGTAGTAAAGGTCGTAGATGTATCGTGAGCCTGTTGATAAGACGGCAATAAGTCAGTATAACCGTATTTCTCGATGTCGTAGAGGGGCAACTCGTACGTTGATGGCTGATCTGGAAAATCGGCCAGAGAACTTCATATTTCTTCTTTCCTTCATGCGATGCGTTTTCCGCATCCTTCATTTTGTTGCTGAATTCCAGCAAGGTATCTTCGATATCGTCGAAGCCGGCGGGAGGCGGTTTGCGATTGCGGGAAGTGCGAATCGGAGGCATGGCGGTCGATATGATACAGGCGAGAATAATGAGATAAATGCAATGCGATCTTTAAAGCGATCGTGTTCGATCAGACTCTGTTTCAGCAGGGTGTTCTCTATGTTAAGGAAACGAAGGAAGCAAGTTGCTATCGATAGGGAAAACTGCGCGTCATTTTTGTGCCGCTGTCCACCGCCTTTGATTTTGAATTGCGGACTTATCCTCCAGCTACCGTCCATCGCCCTGCTGTTATCTTACTCTCCATATCCCATTTCACCTCAATTGCTACTCGCATCTCCTATACCGCCATTATGGAACAACAGCTCGATCTCACCAAGCTCTCCGAGAGCGATAAGAAGGAGCTCAACCAGGTCCTGACCAACGAGGCTCAGAAGTCCAACATTCAGCAGAGTAAGTGTCCATCTTTTTATCCGGACATGTTAGGGATCTATACTTTATGATTTATATGATCTGGATTTTTGTCCTAATACTTGATACCTTTAACCCCTACAATCTATACATAGCTAACATCTATCCCTTCCAGCTGTCCACCACCTGAACGAAGTGTGCTGGGAGAAGTGCATCACCAGCAAGATCACTTCCGGTACCCTCGATAAATCCGAGGAGGCATGTGCACAGAACTGCGTTGACCGGTGGATGGATACCAGTCTGTCCATCCTGTCGAAGCTGGACAGCATGCGCGGCGGCCCCGGTCACTAAGCGTTTATTTGTCTTGTATTCTCGGTTTCTGCCATTGCTGTTTCTGATCGTTGTCTGGGCAGATACATATCTATGGATATCAATCACTGTCCATAAAGACTGATTGGGTTGGAGCCTGTCATGCTCTAATTTTGTTCCTTGGACGGCGGTTAGACGGTTTATTTCGGGGTTTACAGATGGATAGACGGAGTGTGGAACCCTCACTTGTATACTAGAGTGTCAATTTATGAACCATGTTGTCTTGTATAATATATGTTGTTTCGTCCTGGGGATGTTGTAGAGCAAGTATATCGTCTCCTTCTGCTGCAACGCTACCATCTCCTGGGTTCTAGGAAGGGTGCTGAGAACATCCAATGAAGGCCTTGTTATGTTAGAGAGCTATTATATGTAAACTGGGTATGAATAGCAAACAATATGGGAGCTGGGGTAACTGCAAATGTCTGGCCAAGTATAGCATAGAAATCAGGTGTAAAATATTGGCAAGGTTGGGTCTTGTCTTACTGCACTGACCATTCGGCCATTTACATCGTGTCTATCAACATAGAATAGAGAAACTACAATATTACGGCGCACTACTATTGGTCTGGAACATGCCTTAGCCATTACAGGACCGACAAGTCCGGCGATTCTTCTGGAATCGTGCATTTCACTTTCACAAGTTATGTTCTTTTTGATCATTCAGCCCGGCTGGTATTTTAGCATCACCGCAGTGTAAAACAAAGTTCGCCAAAACCCTAAGAAACCCTTTTTCGAGCATTCCCCGCTTAGACAATGGCCAACTTGGTGGCGGCAATGTCAAGAGCATCGACATCGGGGGTGAGACGGGCGAAGGCCTTCTTGGTTCCGTCAGGGCTAAAGAATGTATGTTAGCTTTCAATCCGCTTATATCAACAAAAAGAAAGTAGAACATACCGGATCAGAGTGTTGATCTTGACGGTGTCAACATCGTACAGCTTCTTAAGAGCCTGCTTGATCTGGCGCTTGTTGGACTTGACGTTGACGATGAAGACGAGGGTGTTGTTCTCCTCGATCTTCTTCATGGCGCTCTCAGTGTTCAGGGGGTACAGAACAATCTTGTTGAAGTCCAGAGCGGGGCCGTGGTTGACGGACACACGGGGGTACTTGGGGGACCGCGACAGCTGGAGGGTCTTGGGGCGGTGGAAGGTGGACGAGGTGCGGACCTTGCGGGACTTGTGAAGCTGTTGCCACAACCGCGTTAGCGATAGGCTCCAAAAGGGTTTCTTTGGTCTGCTTCATCTTTTGCTACGTACCGAAGCGCCCTTGGCAACCGCCTTGGCGGCGGCATTGGCCTTGTTCTTGCCTGTAGAGAATATTCGTTAGCCAAGTGAACAAGGAAAAAAAAAAAAGGTCCAAAAAGTTCGTCCGTAGATTGCCATTGTGAATTCGCCTGTGTGGATGTGGTAGGTCGAGGATTCTGAAGTCGAGCCACATAATTGATATCGGTAGACATATGGCGACACAGCTGCGAGATGTTCTGGTGTTTCCGGCTCTTTTCGAGCTGATCTCCAGATATCGAAATCTTTGATTCCGAATATCTTCCTCCACGACCACACGGCGAATTCACAATTGACAAGGTGGCGATCGCAATAGGAAGGGCGCATAGTTATTTGAACATACCGGTCTTGTTGTCGGTGGGGGCCATGGCTGTCGTCGGTCGCTGTCGATGATGGATTGTCGCAGTGTCAAAAGTCGAACGGATTTGGAGTGGTCTTCGCTTAGCGAAAACCCTAGTGCTGTGTGTGGGTCAGGTGACCTGCGGTCCGCTGGATCTGGTATCTTTGGTATTTATCAGTACAACGCCTTACGGTATGGTTACTTTTTCGTCCAATCAGAATTAATATCGTATTTAGCTCTCTTTTCATTTTCTTGAACAACTTTTCTTTGCATGCCAGTGACCTCCTCTCTTCTTTGTATATTCGGCCACGGGGAGATCAGAAGAGATAATATACACTTAATATCTAGATTTGTCTTTCCAATCTTTCAATTTTCTTCGCAATCATTAAGACATGGCTCCCCAAAAACGATCCAAGAGGCCGATGTTGTTGTCGCATAGTCGACCACGCATTGTCAAGTCCAAGGACGCTGCTCTTTCAGCCAAGGCTACCCGCACTCTGATTCGAACCCATCATCGACTGCTCAAAGTCCGGGCTCAAGCTTTGGCCGCCGGGGATGAAGCCCGAGTCAGCAGTATTGATGCTCAAATCGAGGCCAATGGTGGTCTCGAAAGCTATCAGGTCGCCAGTAAGCTAGGCCAGTCGATGGACCGCGGTGGGGACTCCAGCAAAGTCCTCATCGACTGGATCAAGCCGCAACTGAAGCAATGGAACAAGGCGATTCCAAAACTCCGGGTCCTAGAGGTTGGAGCTTTGAGCACCAAAAACGCCTGCTCTACGCACTCGGCATTGGATGTCACCCGGATCGATTTGAATTCCCAAGAGCCAGGGATCCTCAAGCAAGATTTCATGGAACGACCTTTGCCCTCTAGTGATGATGAACGTTTCAACATAATCAGTCTGTCATTGGTACTCAACTATGTTCCCGATGCTACGGGACGAGGCGAGATGCTCAAGCATTGTGTCAAGTTCTTGACGTCAAAATGCCCTATTGAACTTGTTCCCAGTCTTTTTATGGTATTGCCTATCGCGTGCGTGGACAACTCGCGCTACCTCAACGAGGAAAGACTTGGGGAGATCATGACTTGCCTGGGCTTCCGTCTAACACAAAGCAAGCGGACTTCGAAGCTGGTCTTTCATCTCTGGGAACACACTGGTACCTACGCGCCTAGGGCTTTTAAGAAGGAAGAGTTGAGGTCCGGCAAAACAAGAAACAATTTCGCCGTCATTCTCAACAAGTGATTCTCTGCGTGCAAAACAAGATGCTATTATACTCCATACACAATGCTGCAGGTCAAACCTAGTTTGCCGAGAGCATGTCTTGTGGCAAGAAGGCCCAGACAGTCCCCACGGCTGCTAATATCGAGGAGACGATGAGCAGAATCCAATCAAGGATGTACTCACCTCGGCCGATTTCCTTTCCAAAGATCTTGAGATAAAAAGCAAGAGGGAAGATGATACAGATGGTGAAGCACAAGAACGATCCCAAGAAAGCCATGATACGGTCGAAGGCCGGGAAGACGATCGCCAAAGTAACAATCATGGCCACTACAAAAACGCGGACCATTGCACGTGAGACTTTTTGTAGTGTCTTCGAGCCGTTTTCGGCAGGCACATGGCCGCCTCCGAGTCCACAAAGAACTTCAAATGTGGCCACAAGAGGCCGAGCACTATGTTCTTGTCAGCAGTGTACGAGGATCAATGAAGGCATTGGACTCACTTCAATGGCACTTTCGTGAGCGGGATGATCGAAATGAAGACTACAATACAGACGGATAGGGACTGTGGGTAGTCGGTGATAGTGAGAATGTTCGCAGTGACTTCGTCGCGGATGATATCGCCAAACATGAGCCAACCAATGATCGCCATTGAGCAGTCCAACGCAAACTGTCAACTTGTTAGAATCGAACTTGATCCTAGTCACTTGATGTTCTTACTGTGAAGATATAGGTCACCCAAAGACTCTTGCCGTATTTCTGGGGGTGCCTCATATCTCTGTAGATGTTAGGGAAGACACCGTGGCCACCCCATGGTGCTTTTCAACAGATTAACCTTCTGATCACAATTTCTTTTGGTTGTGAACTCACACATGATAAGACCAAAACTCAGAGGGACAGTAGCCCAGTTCTCAGGGAAGAGGAATGTATTCGCCGGTTGCCGCAAGGAGCCCGGTGCATCTGGCTTGATAAAGCCATCGATGCAAATGAGTACCACGACTTTCGAGTGTCAGTTCCATCTATCAATCCCAGCTCAGAAGAAGACTTACTTGACGTGCACGAAATTATACCCAATATGCTGGTGATACTCAGGAATCGTAGTGGCAGGAAGTTGAGCGGAAGTAGCATAACTCCACAGACGATCTTCCATTGTAGGATGCTCAATCCTGGTACAAGGGCATATAAACTGTCTGCAAAGAGCACAACCAGCGCAACGCATGCTCCTAAAAGTTCCAAGCAGAAGAGAAAACTGGTTATCAAACGGGCATGTTGCCCGAAACTGATGTAAGCCAGATCAGCGTAGGTGACAACGCTCCGGTCGACATCCAGACATTTAGCCAGAATTTTGGCTGTGTAGGAAGTGGCAACTGCCGAGAAGATAAGGAATACCAAACCCAAAACCCACCCGGCATGTTTCATCGCCAATGGAAGACTCAACAGACCAATACCAATTAACACATTAACCGAGTTAAAGATAGTCTGCGGAACGGTGGATTGCCCAACGATGATATCCTCCTCGGTCCCATCTTCATGTTGAACATGCTTGATAAGCAATGGACCCCGATCCGAATCTCCAGACCCATCCACATGCACCTGGGGGTAGTGCTCTCGGTGGAATTGAATCGCATGTCTCCGCGTCGACTCGCTCATCCGTGAGGAGATGGTGCCATACGAATTCGCAAAACTTCTATCAAATGACGAAGAAAGTAGGCCAGTACTAGGAAGCGCCCTCTTGGAGGACTCCGGCGCTCGTGTTTCCCCGTCATCCTGGTCAGAGTCCGAGTCCCCCCGAAGCAGAGGCCGTTCCACATCCGAGTGTCGACCCCAGGATGGGGAGCTTCTGGACCCATATTCCTGGCCAGTAGCAATGGCAAACTCATCATCCGAGTGCGCAGAGACAAACGACGACCTCCGTGGGAGGATTTCTGGGAAGGCCGCAGCTCTCTGCCAAGACCGCGCGAAATTGTCTATACTGTTAGGACCTCCTGCTTGGCGGACTCGAATTGAGTACGACGACGACCTATGCAGAGTAGTTAGCTAGCGGTCTGGTTGTCAACAACAGAAGTCATATACCTCCGTCTACCGCCGATCTCCGACTCCGCCGTCAGACTCCCACGATCTAGCTGGCCATAATCATAGGAGCTTGGTGCCGCAGCCGGTATCCTCAGTGAGCCATAGACCGGTTCGTTGTCGAGATCTTCGTCTCTTTCGGCCCTTGACATATTTTCCCGTTACCAACACAATGGTAGTAGTAGTGACCCTGGAGATATGAGGATTCCAAGTTTGGGGTTCCTGAGGTGAAGGGCAGGAACGGAAGTCAAAAGGAAAGGGGAAAAGGTCTCCCCTCACTTATCACATGGAGATAGCTCCCAGAGAGAGATAAGAAGCGAAAACAACCTGCGATATTGAAAAGAGCTTAGCGTCGAAAGAGCTTCCGCTAATTGTGGGGTGCGGATCACAGAGATTTGATAAGCTAGAGATTTTTCCAAGATTATGTGACTAATTGAATGGGCATTTGGAATTGATAGACTTGATATATATAGTGGATAATATTTCTTCTTCTATGCTTTCTATATAATGCATTTTAGTACGCCCGTGGACCTACATGTACTCCGTACATAGATGTCACTTCCTCAATGTTATGACAATCCAATACGTAACCTTGGAAGAGAGATGCATTGGACATATTTTTGGATACTATGCCAATTCTAGAATTGATATCCATGGATACTCACCTATTACCACGCTTAACATGGAGTATATAGTAAACCTTTGGAATAGCAGAAAAGAAGAAATCGTACCTGTACCTGGCCACCCGGCTGTTGGGCCATAACCCGGCAAGTACCAGATACGTCACGGGTAGCCCTGGCTTACCTCAGCGCGCCAGCCGACCCCTCGAACAAACTTGTACAATATATGTCCAACCCCACGAGGAAATTTGCTGTCGCTTTTAAACGTCATATTCAGTAAAGGTATGTACTCTCCGTTATTGAATCTATGAGTACAAAAGAAAAAGAAATACCAGTGTTCACTTTTTACTCTTTTTTTCGGCAACTACTAACTGATCTTAGGTGTAAAAAGGCAAGCATAAATCTTTGTTCGCCGACTCCCGCCCCCCCATTACTGACCGAATCTTCAGGCGTCCGCAGGGCCTCCGATAACTTTTCCCCCCTGATCAACTGTCGCCTCGCCAAGATGAGCGCCCCTCCGCCGAACGAAGCTGAGAAAAATATCGAGATCTGGAAAGTCAAGAAGCTGATCAAGCGTCTTGAATCCGCTCGTGGAAATGGAACCTCTATGATTTCGCTCATTATCCGTACGTTATCACTGCACCCCGCCACTTACTGTCGCCGCTAACATGTTAATTTAGCCCCCAAGGATCAGATTAGCAGAGCAGCCAAGATGTTGGCTGAAGAGTATGTACGTAAAAAACCCCCTCCGATCTGTCTGCGCCGGACGCCGCCTAATCGCACAATAGGGTACCGCCTCCAACATTAAATCTCGAGTGAACCGACTTTCCGTGCTGTCGGCCATTACCTCTACTCAACAGCGTCTCAAGCTCTACAACAAGGTCCCTCCCAATGGACTGGTCGTGTACTGTGGTGAAATTATCACCTCGGAAGGAAAGGAGCGCAAGATTAACATCGACTTCGAACCGTTCAAGCCCATCAACACCTCCCTCTATCTTTGTGACAACAAGTTCCATACTGAAGCATTGAGTGAGCTTCTCGAGGCTGATCAGAAGTTCGGTTTCATTGTCATGGACGGTAACGGTACTTTGTTCGGTACTCTCAGTGGCAACACTCGTGAGATCCTTCAGCGTCTGACCGTTGATCTGCCGAAGAAGCACGTGAGTGTCCCGAGTGATTGAGTACGATGTTCATGCATACTGATTTTCATACAGGGCCGTGGTGGTCAATCCGCTCTGCGTTTCTCGCGTCTCCGTGAGGAAAAGCGTCACAACTACGTGCGCAAGATCGCTGAACTGGCTGTTCAGAACTACATCACCAACGACAAGCCCAACGTCGCCGGCTTGGTGTTGGCTGGTTCCGCCGATTTCAAGAACGATCTTAACCAGTCTGACCTGTTCGACGGTCGCCTGCAATCCAAGGTTATCAAGGTTGTCGATGTTTCCTACGGTGGCGAGAACGGTTTCAACCAGGCCATTGAATTGGCTGGCGAGACCCTGAGCAACGTGAAGTTCGTTCAGGAGAAGAAGCTTATTGGCCAGTACTTCCAGGAGATCAGCCAAGACACCGGCAGAGTCTGCTACGGTATTGAGGATACCCTCAAGGCAATGGAGCTTGGTGCCGCTGAAATCTTGATCGTCCACGAGAACTTGGAAATCACTCGCTGGGTCATGAAGAACGCGGCAGGCAATCAAGTTATTATCCACACGAACAAGCTTCAGGAATCCCAGAAGGACCTCTTCCAGGACAAGGAAACTGGGTTGGATATGGAGGTTGTCGAATCGGGCTCTTTCCTCGAATGGCTTGCCGAGGCCTACAAGGACTTCGGTGCCAACCTGGAGTTCGTGTCTGACCGATCTGGCGAAGGAAACCAGTTCGTCAAGGGTTTCGGTGGTATTGGTGCTATTCTCCGGTACAAGGTCAACTTCGAACAGCTTGCTGATCTCAGCGATGATGACGAGTTCTACGACGGTATGTTTTCTTCTCGTTCTCGTTTCTCGTTTCTCGTGTTTATGTTGATACTAACTTCTGCAGATTGACGGTATTGCCCCCTCGCAGAGAGCGAGGATGAACGGCCAGAAGCTCCCGCGGCGAGTCTTTTGACGGCTCGCCCCGTGGATCATGCAGGCGGCTCCCGCGATGGAACCAAGGCATCCGTAAAGGATAACCAAAAGAGGCCTGGTCCACGCTCATTGAAGCTGCTCAGAGGTGAGACATCCAGCTAGCTTTATCGCTTGGGGATTAGCTCTAATGTTTTGAATATAGTGTCGTCCAAGCTCCAAGGTACGCACACTGAGGTTACCTCAGTGTCTGAGATGAAGATGAGGTTTAAATTGCAATTTGAAAGGTTGGGTGCAGTGATCTGCAACGTTTGGTCATCCACCGCTGCTTGCACTGCTTACTCTATGTAAGCCGGACGGCGTTGGATTGTTTTATTTCTCAGCCGATTCTGTCGTTTCATCTCTGAATGGCATTTTCTGGTACTTCGCTCATTATTTGCTCGTTATTGAAAAGAAAGAAAAAAAGCACCCGAAAGGGTTGATATAGAAGGTGCTATTTATTGTTTATCAAGTTTCCTGTTTCATCTTGCAGTGTACACTTTGTCCATGTCATTGACAGTGCGCACATTTTTATTTCATTTATTCGTATAGTAAACCGAGATATCTTCAACATATATGACATGACGCTTTCCGCGCGTTTGCAAAATCATCTATGCGTTGCTCTCAATCAAAAAAAGACCAAGGCGAGTCTCCAATTAGAACCAGTCAAGTCAAGCATTGCTTGCACTTAGCTGATCTTTCCAAGTCCCCAGGTCCCTACATGTCTCAGTGACTTGACGCAAATCATTGAGAGCCTTGTGGACTGCCTCTTTGTTCTCATCCGAGGGTGTCCTTCCACACTCAACGAAAAAGATATACTGCCAAGGCTTCTTTAGACTCGGCCTTGTGTTAATGCTCGTAAGATTCAAGCCATGAGCCTTGAATATCAACAGCGCATTTGCCAATGCACCGGGAGATGAATGATCAATCGTGAAAGAAATCAAAGTCTTGTGCGTGGTTTCGAGCGCAAGCTCGCCTTCCAACATAGGCGGGTTCGGCTGCTCAAGTTTGAACTGAGCAGTTCGCTCATCAAGCACATTCCTGAAGATCAGGAAACGGGTAGTATTGTCTGCTCGGTCCTCGATATTTTCCACAAGCACATCTGTCCCGTGTTGTTCTGCCGCGAAGCGATTGGCAATGGCGGCGCCCCGTTCCGTCGTCTCTTTAGAGACGATCTCCGCTGCCTTGGATGTGGACGCGACATCCTGTCTCTCGATGCCCTTGAAGTATTTGGTCAAGAAAGCTTCGCACTGGCCCCATGCCTGCGGGTGTGTGTATAGCTTGGTTATAGAGCGGTCGTATTCTGCCCAACCACCGGGATATGTGCCCTTGCGCACCATTAGGCAATGGTGCACTGTCAAGTAATATTCCCCGCACACTTTCACGTCTTTATATGAACCATCCCGGTCTGCCAAAAGGTCTAATGTCTGCATCACAGAGCCGTTGGTCGAGTTCTCGCACGGAATCACGGCGTAGTCAACTTCTTTCTTTTGGAGCGCGGCGAAGGCATCTGGGAATGAGACTTGAGGTTGTAAATCGGCGGATAGTTTGCAAAAGGACTCTGCAGCAGCCTAGAACAGGGGTCAATATCAAACTAAGTTGCATTCACAAGGATGTGGGGTAAAGTTTGTACCTGATGCGAAAAGGACCCCAGCGGCCCTAAGAAGGCAACTTTCAAGGGAGCCATCTTGATCGAAGTATGGGATGATCTTTTCCCTGTCAATTGGGCCGAGCCTATTTGAATCAAATCAAATCTTCGGGCTTGCCATCTCATTGACAGACGACATCGGGTCTCCGAGCGGTGTGGGCAGAATCTCGATGCTGTGGCAGTTCCGACATAGGCAATGAGCGACAGACAAACAAATCAAACGCGGGATGAGTCCAAGGTCTATTGCTTCAAGCCAACTTGCGATTTGATAATCGCCCAATTCAGTCTGTCTCTTTGCTCATGAAGACAAATCTACTCCGACCCCTGACCTCTTTGCGAGGCGGGCGTCATGCATGTCGGACTTACTCCTCGCTCTCCGAGCGCTTGCATTATGAACTGACCACAAGGAAGCTCCCGTTGACTTACGACTATCTACACCCCCAACCTTCACATCTTCTGAACCTCACGCTCCGTGATCTTCTTCCACAATCCCAAAATTCCTCTGATTATGCGACTCTACCAACATTGCAGAACCCGTCCCCGCTCCCCGTCGGGCACCACTTAATCTACTTTCCGCCGCAGGTGACGTTGTCTCAACTACTCCCGGACTGCACAGATACGTTACACACGCCGGGCGAACCATTTAATCGGCGCCTTTGGGCAGGTGGGAATCTAAGATTCCCTGTGCGCAGTCCGCCTCTGGATGGCAGTCGCGCAGTCTGTATAGAATCCATCCGCAACGTGACGGTCAAGGGCCGCGAAGGGGACGAGAAAGTGATCGTCACCATCGAGCGACGCGTTGGCAATGTTGCTGAGCAAGAAACAGCCGAGGAGACTTGGGACCGGATATGGAAAGAGAATGAAGACAACGCGGGAGAATCTTCAGTAATTGAGAACCGGGACCTCATTTTCATGCGCCTAAAAACTAGCGCTCAAATCGAGGCCGATAAAGCGCAGTTCGGAAAGCCTAGTAGGACTGTGAAACGTGAGAATATACTCCCAGCCATTGAGTATGATGTCGAATTTGCTAATGATTTTGGCGCAATGAAGCTCCCTCCGACGCTACGTTCCGCCATGCCCTCATACCTACTAAAGCGCTACTATTCCGATTCTCGGCGTTAACTTTCAATGCCCATTCCATCCACCTTGACAAGAGTTATACTCAGAACCAGGAGGGATACCCAAATCTTTTAGTGCATGGTCCATTGACGCTGACGCTGCTGCTGAGCGTGCTCCAGCAACAGCTGAGTAGATTGAATCTCTGCATCAGTGACATTGAATATAAGAATATAGCACCTCTTTTTGTTGAACAGGAGCTGGTTATCTGTGGCAAGCCTAAGAATGACACCGGGGCTTGGGACGTGTGGATTGAGGGTCCAGATGGAGGGTTGGCCGTTCGGGGTACTGCACGGACGAGGTTGGAATAATATACCCAATTATACCTGTACATTTACATGCGATATGACGTTTAAATAACATCTCACCTGAGTGATTATACTTGACAAATACTAATAACAACAGCTAGGGGCCGAAGCTGTCGAAGCATACAGAACAATCCGGCCATACAATATAGTACGTAAGCAACGGACATCGGAGAAACTCCCCCCGAAGCCAGATTTGCACACCTTTTTCTTTCCACCTGTCCTTCTCTTTCTTTCTTCAACCACACAGTAATTTGGCTATTTGTGAGCGGTTGTGATGTTCCAAGCCGTGATCAATTAACCATCTTACATCTTGTTCTTTTCAAGATGGATGTCTTCTGGGCGGCTCCCCCGGTCACTAGGTATGCAGGTCCTATTTGCCGATCTCAAGCTCTGGTTACTGACTCGTCATTCAGGACCCTCACAGCCTTGACTCTGGTTCAATCCGCTTTAATGTATAGCGGCTTATTGAGCTTCTATTGGGCACCATTCTTGCCGAGCTTGATATTCTCATGGCGCCCGCAGATCTACCGGCTGGTCACCCCATTTCTACTAACCGGACCACAACTAGGTTTCCTCTTTGATCTTTATATCAGTACGATGTCTCGGTGTCACATTGGCCTGGTCTGATCGGAGCGCTAATGTACCGATAGTGTACCGCTATGGCAGTGCTGCGGAGAGGAGCATGGCCCCTGGAGAGTTCCTCATTTATCTCCTATTTGTAGCTTTCAACATCATGGTAAGTGACTCAGTAGAGTCTACTTTTCCTTTCTTTCTCTTTTTTATCTACACTCACGTCCATATCTAAATCCCTCGCTATAACTGCCCGACCAGCTTCGAAATCTAGCTGAATCGGTTCCTGAAGGCGAGGGAAAGCACCCCTGCATCTGTGCAACACCATCATAATTCGCAAAATACAGGTGTTGTGCAGGTGTGGGCATGGTGGGATTTCCTTCGAGCTCACTGGTGTGATTTCATATCGCGTCAGTATCGGAGGTGCCCTACATTTCTATATACATCATCTATTCTTTTCCAATACCATCTACATCCAATTTTACTCGCCGTCCTGGTAGTCCAATACATCTCTTCCAAATTTGCTAACTTTCCCAAGCTCACTGCAGGTGGTTATCTGGGAGCGGCTATCCTTCTGTCACGTAAGCTTGCCGTACTTGGCTCAATTCTCAGACAAACACTGACTTCAAATCAGCTTTGACCATGGCTTTCGTCTACACCTTCTCCCAGACGAACCGAGGAACTAAGACAAGATTCTGGTTCATCGATATCCCGGTCGTATTTCTGCCATATGCAATGCTTCTCGTCACCATGGTATCGAACGGATGGGATGCCGCTCTGGTAGAAAGCATGGGAATTCTGGCTGCCCATACTTATGACTTCTTCACACGCATCTACCCGACTTTCGGCGGTGGGAGAAACTTCATCACTGTCCCCGGCTTCGTGGAGAGGTACTTTACCGAACACGACCCCAACAGCGGTTACCGAGGATATGGAACCGCGAGCCGCGCACCAAGGCCGGCTGGGCAACCCTCGTCAGCATCAGCATCAGGATCAACCTGGGGCAGCTGGACCTCTTCGAGCTCTTGGAATGGCAGAGGCGCTGGCCGGAGACTCGGTTAAATGGAGAGCCATACATGCTCTGTGCACATTGCTGCCCTGCATGGAAGATACTCTGCATGTGACAGACGTTTCGGCATTCATTGTGCCCATATGGCATATGGACTTGTGATGGATAGTGATAATTGACAAGAACATGGGTTCGGTCATTCTTTGTCCACAAATACAGATTTATGAACCCCAGTAGTTAATCATCTTTGAGCTTTTTTTATTGTACCAATTATTTTATTTCTCCGATAATCTATATTATTAGCAAAACGTCCCAAAAATTGAAAGTCCTTCGAATCGGAGGCGTAGAAAGTCGAGAACTCCAAATCACGTGATATCTTCTCCAGGCGCTAAACCGCTTTTGGCACTGGAGCTGCCGCACTCGCAAAATTTCCTTCGACAAATTTTCGGGGTTTTCACCGCGCATCCTTCAACGACAACCAACAAAATGGCAGTCGTCAAGACCTCGGAGATGGACTACGCCATCAAGCCTGAAGCGTCCGTTCCTTCCGTTGATACATCGGATTGGCCGCTTCTGCTTAAGAACTATGAGAAGCGTATGCTTGTCCTTAAAACTCCAGTTTGACCAGCCGACATTGACTTTTTTGTAGTGCTCGTTCGGACCGGTCACTTCACCCCTATCCCTGCTGGCTCCTCTCCCCTGAGCCGTGACTTGAAGTCCTACATCAGCTCCGGTGTCATCAACCTTGACAAGCCGTCCAACCCTTCCAGTCATGAAGTCGTGGCTTGGATGAAGCGGATCCTTAGGTAAATCCAAATCCACCAGATCCCCTCAATGGTTTCGCACACTTGCTGACCACTTTACTCTCTGTAGATCCGAGAAGACTGGTCACAGTGGTACCCTTGATCCCAAGGTCACCGGTTGTTTGATCGTCTGCATTGACCGTGCCACCCGCCTGGTCAAGTCCCAGCAGGGTGCCGGTAAGGAGTATGTCTGTGTGATCCGTCTCCACGACAAGATCCCCGGTGGCGAGGCCCAATTCGTTCGCGCTCTGGAGACCTTGACCGGTGCGCTTTTCCAGCGCCCCCCCTCTTATCTCTGCCGTCAAGCGCCAGCTCCGTATCCGTACCATCCACGAGAGCAAGAACTACGAGTTCGACAACGAGCGCCACCTCGGTGTCTTCTGGGTCAGCTGTGAGGCTGGTACCTACATCCGTACCCTCTGTGTCCACCTGGGTCTTCTTCTCGGTGTCGGCGCCCACATGCAGGAACTTCGCCGTGTTCGCTCTGGTGCCATGGGCGAGGGCGAGGGTATGGTTACTCTGCACGATGTTATGGACGCCCAGTGGGTCTACGATAACAACCGCGACGAGTCTTACCTCCGCAAGGTCATCAGCCCTCTGGAGTCTTTGCTCACCGGCTACAAGCGTATCGTCGTCAAGGACAGCGCTGTCAACGCCGTCTGCTACGGCGCCAAGCTCATGATTCCCGGTCTTCTCCGCTACGGTATGTGACTTGCTCTCCCCCCGTGTCCGATCAGTACTAATTTTTCTTCAGAGGCCGGTATTGAGTGCCACGAGGAGGTTGTCCTCATGACCACCAAGGGTGAGGCTATCGCCATTGGTATCGCTCAGATGTCCACTGTCGAGCTTACTACCTGCGACCACGGCGTTGTTGCCAAGGTCAAGCGTTGCATCATGGAGCGTGACCTCTACCCCCGCCGCTGGGGCTTGGGACCCACTGCCCTTGAGAAGAAGAAGATGAAGACTGCTGGAACTCTTGATGTAAGTGGTTGAACTGCCTTCGCTTCATACAGCATGCTGACTTTGCTCTCAGAAATATGGTCGCCCCAACGACGCCACTCCCGCTCAGTGGAAGAGCGAGTACAAGGACTTCAACCTTCCTATTACCGGAACCGCCGCTGTTGCACCCTCCGCCGAGACTAAGACCGAGACCGAGGCCCCTAAGGCTGAATCCCCCGAGCCCGTGAAGGAGGAGGTCGAAGACAAGAAGCGCAAGCGCGACGGCGAGACGGCCGAGGAGAAGGCCGAGCGCAAGAAGAAGAAGAAGGAGAAGAAGGAAAAGAAGGAGCGCCGGAAGTCCAAGCAGGATGATAGCGATGACAGCGACTAGATGCACTCCAGGAAGGCCGTCAGGTCCCTTTCCTGTACCATATTTTGCTATTTCCGGAGTCTTGGGTCAAAAGGGAAATTTGTTCTATTCCAGAGTTTCATATTGAAGGCTGCCTATCTGTTGAATCTACCATTCTTATAAATCTGAGTAACTTTAGTAAGTGAATCATGTACATGTACCGGTTTCTTGCTTTGTCCCGTAATACTTCCAAGGTTCTTCCTTAGTTTAAGGTTATGTACATATGTAGATATCTTGGCTAGAATACATATATATATTTCGATTGAACTGGATTGACTTTTAGCAACTTTACAATGTGATGGTCTTTGGCGACAACCTTCTTCTCTTAGCATGTTCAATACGCCTTTCGGTCGAATTATATCAGTGAATATATCCGTGTGGTATAACCGCAAATGGAGGCGGTCAATGCTTGTTCTCGATGTGGATCTCGTGACTGGACGTTCGTTCTCTCCGCATTTCCCCTCCACTTCATGTCTGGACTGTGATCCTCGACTATTGCCCTTCGGACTCGGATCCAAGATCAAAACAGACTTAAGGCACCATCAACATGGCAGCAGAGCTGACATCCACCAAGCTCAACCCGGAGAGCCACATCATCCTGGTAAACATTACTCCGCACCTCCATGACGAAGCGGGACCTAATCGAGGTACTTACACAGGACCAACCACTCCTTCGACTACCACATGAACTAGCCCGCAGGAATTTTAAAACCGTACAACGAGCCGTCGAGCGAGAGAAAGAATATGTCATCCCCGCAATCAAAGAGACCGCCGCCGCCTCACTCTCCAACACCCAAACCCCCGACCAGACCCTCGCTGCACTCGACGCAATGATATCCAGAATGCAAGGTCTTAAAAGGAAAATGGAAAGTCTGCAAGAGGAAGAGAAGAAAATACACAACCAATCTCGGAAGCGCATTCAGCACCTGGAGACACTGCATAAGATCCCGAGCCTAGCCGATGTCAAGTACGACCAGTGGTCAAGGGTACGACTGGACCGCTTACTGGTTGACCATATGCTGCGTTCCGGTTACTCTGAAAGTGCGAAGCAGCTGGCCCAGGATAGGGGAGTGGAGGAACTTGTGGATCTCGGTGTATTCACGCAGTGTCAACGAGTTGTGGATAGCTTACGGCGCGGGGAAACCAAGGAGGCACTGCAGTGGTGCGGAGAGAATAAAGCTGCACTGAAGAAGAGCCAGGTAAGTTGTGATTGGTTCCGTTGCCTCGGAGCTTTCAGCTAACCCAACGCTCATGAAGCATAATCTCGAATTTGAACTCCGGCTACAGCAATATATCGAGATGGTCAGGACCCAAGACAAGTCTAAGAAGATCGAGGCAATCATCCACGCGAAGAAATACCTCATACCGAACCATCAATCTCAGAATTCCGAGATTATGCGGGCCGCGGGGTTACTGGTTTTCACACAGGATACAAGAGCCGAGCCTTACAAAGTAAGACAAACATCCATACTTGATTTAGTGGTGATTTTGCTGATGCAGTACAGTCTCTCTTTGCGTTGGACCGCTGGAGGTTCCTCGCGCAACTTTTCATCCAGACTCACCATGAACTGCTTTCACTGCCGTCACAACCATTATTACATATTGCACTTTCCGCAGGACTTTCAGCCCTTAAAACACCCCTGTGCCATTCAGCGTATACATCGTCCAGCTCAAACTCACAGTCAACTTCGACATCTGTGTGTCCTATCTGCTCAACAGAACTGAATGAGCTTGCACGCAAAATGCCATACGCCCACCACTCAAAGAGCTACGTGGAAAGCGACCCAATAGTTCTACCAAACGGCCGAGTCTACGGGAAGCAAAGGCTGATGGAGATCAGCCGGAAGATGGGTTCAGTAGGACCAGGCAACGTGAAAGACCCAACAACAGGAGAGATTTTCCACGAGGGCGAGATGAAGAAGGTGTACATTATGTGAACTTGGGCAGGCATTTACCGGGAATGAAACGAGCTACAACTCAATATATACAGTTTTATTATAAACATGATACTCTATTATACATATTTCACCCCTACTCGCTATCACTAGAATCATCATCCCTGCTCCTCTTCTTCCCTCCCTTCTTGGCCGGCTCCTTCTGCTTCACTTCAAAGACATACATCCGAGCCTCCCGATCCTCTCCCCTCCATCCTCCGCGCTCGCCATCCTTCCCTTCAATATGCCCCGCCGTTCTTGCATGTGAATACCCCTCATAAGAAGTCCAAGGAAACCGGAAACTAGTCACAACCACTAGCCCCGCATGCCTTGCCAAATCCTTAATATTCCAGAGGGTATACGGCTCCCCCTCGAACAGAGTCACAAGGATCTGACCAGGCCCAGTCCGGAAGCCCTTCCCGGTAGTATCATCATCTTTCCCCAGCTCCTCATCCTCTCCTCCTTCCTCATCCTCGTCTTCCTCCTCTTCACTCTCCTCCCCATCCGCATACACCCACTCATCATCCTCAGCATCCATAAGCGGCGGCGGCTTCGAAACAAGCGGGACACACGCTTTGAAGAACGCAACCAGCAACTCCTGATTCGCACGAACCTGTCGGTTCACGTCCGTAGAGAGCCCGCCCACGTGCGGGAAATTGAAGCAGATCACATCCCACGGCCCGCCGGGCTGGTACGGTGGTCCTGCTGGTTCATTTTGCTGGTACCAGGCTGGTCTTTTGCGCTCACGGCGTGAGAATCCTGTGCGGATTTCCTTGCCACCGCCGGCTGGAGCGCCGAGCTTGCGCGCGTCCACGGAGAAGATGACTTTGGGGGTTTGCTGGTTGGGGTTGGTTAAGACCCGGTCTTCGGATTTACTCTCTTCTGGCTGTTTTTCTGTCTCGTCGGGTGCTGGTCTGGACTTTGCTGATGCGCTCAGGATATCTGAGACGTTCTGAGGAGCTTGTGGGTACTTGTCGTACAGTGCTTCCTTGGAATCGTAGCATGTGGCGCATAGGTTGCGGCACTTATATTGCTTTGCCAGAGATCGGCCGAATGAAAAGTCACCTGGTGGCTGTTAGAATATGCTTTCCAGATATAATAGATAAATCGAGATTTATGCATGTTGCATGTCCTTGTTTTATACAGGAATACACGTTTGGTTTCATACTCGTATATCGAAATGGAAACACAACTCCGGGCATGAACGCCACGAGAAAAGATATACATCCACGGGTAGAACTTGATTGCAACGAAATTATTGCACAGAGTGAAGAACGCAGAGCAATTATGTCAACTAAAGCAGAAGAAAAGCTCACCTTCGCCAATCAGGAGAATTCGATCCTTCCTCAAAAACGGCACAATAGGTCTCTGATTTGCTTGCATAGAAGCTTTTTTAGGTGCATTGGCATTGACGTTGCCCTGCTTTTGCCCATTGCCATGTTGCTGTCCCTTGGCAGGGTTGGAAGATGGGCCAGATGGTTTGCCTGGTCCGCGAGGGCGCGGCGGAGGGGCGCTTTTGACTTTCTTGTTATTGCGAGGCATGCCTGAAGGCGAAGAGAAGCGATTTCTCTTTTAAAAGAAAGTTGTATGAAATTGTATGTAACGAATACGGAGCGACAGTGTTTGCGGAAGATGATGCGGAAGAAAATCGGCCCGGATAATCAGATATCCGAAGTATACGTCTTCAACTGCGCTTCAATCTTCTCTATCTCTCTTTAGCCTACTCTTCTATTTTGAACTCTCTCGCGCTTCTCAATTTGGATTCAAACTATTCTCTGCAAAATCATTCAGGTTGTAACTCTGCCGCGGGAAAAAACCCCCAGGTTCATACCTTAACTAGGCCGTAATTGACGCTCCAGACAAAGGGGAAGAAAAGAAACAGCAACGACGAGCAAAGGGCTCAAGAAGAAAAACAATATGCCTCTACCTCTTGGATAACCAAGTAAAAGAGGAGAGAACCAAACGAACGTGGTGGATATGACCCAGGAAATCAACAACAACATAGCACCGGGGAGTATCACCTCCCGCCTTCCACAGCCAATCTAAGAGCGAACCACTTCCAGGCCAGACAGGTGGGCAAAATCATTCAAGCCTTCAATGCATGCTGAGACTAGGTCCAGAGAAGCTAAGGTGCCTGGCAAATGTGGAGAGAGGAAAGGTAAGAACATCATGCCCAGTCCAAGAAGCTGTATCCAGAATGGCCAATCTGACTTCAGCGCCGTGCAACCACAAGAAACCAATACAGGATATCCAGGTGTATGATCGCAGGTCGAATTCTAAGAGACCGGCTAACGAGGGAGCATGCAGTTAGTCAAATGCCGCAGAACAACATTAGGTTTGTCGTTGGCAGTCATGTCCCTTTCAAAGATCCTCTTGGTCGCAATCGAATACTCGAAAAGATCAGCATTATTTTTCCAGCGCTTAACCTCGCCATCGACTCTACCAGTGCGAGCCCACTGAATGAGGTCAATGAGATTGACATAGAGGTTTCGAGTAGCCTATAACACCACACCGTTAGCACAAATCAATCAATCAAGCATAAGTCAGCAAGGACAGACCATAGAACCATTGGCGCAAGTCCCAGGAAGCGGATTAATCCCGACAGCACGACAAAGCTTTTGCCAGGATTCAAGCTCCAAGACATCGCCGAACCAGATGGTCACTTCTGAAGCTAGCGCATCCTGGTATCTGATCCAAGCTGCACGATACTCGGGGGTTTGGTCATCCCAGCCATAGAACTTATGCAGTTGCTCCCAAGATTTATGCGGCGGGAGCTGGACGTGGAATGGAAAGTTGGGCCAGGAGCGGAAGAAGGTATTGAGAGGGGAGTTGATCATCCTCTTGTGCAAGTTGGACTCGCGGTGGACTCTGAGAAGAGCCGCGGACTTGGGGACCTGACCCCATGGTTTGCATTCGAAGGCATGATGGCGTGCTTCGGCGGCGTGGGCGATGAGGTCAGCCTCGCTGGTGAAATATTTGGAGCATGAGCCGCATTTGTGGGCATGACAGGGAGAGAACAGGAGATGATAGTCGATACTAGCTTGGTCGTTGTACCTGCGGTTGCAGGGGGTACAGGTGAACATGTTGATGTGGTGGGCAGATGGGTAAATGTCTGAGATACTCGGCGTTGGATTGTCTACTTTTACGCATTTTGGGAAATGGGATGTATGACATTCTCGGCGGAGACAGATTAGAATGAAACAAATGGAAGAGACGAGGGGAAAGTAAAAGATGAGGTCGAAGTGAGACTGAATGGACACCAACCTCCCGAGGTCGTGACATCCACTTAGCTTAGCTTCCAGACATACAGGTGTCGGCAACTTCGAAATACAAGATGGGAAATATAACAGTTAACCGAAGAATAAGTCATATTAGTTATCGAAAGACACGTTCTATTAGAAAAAGAAACAGATCGCGGCATAGCTATATACATCGAACAAGACAGGCAAGGATAGATGCTATGACCGCATATCAAAACAAAGGGAGAATTACTAAATCATATTGTAAGCCAAAAGCAGAGGGTCAGGAGAAACCGCAAAAACGAATCGGTTTCCCGTAAGTGTAAGGCGAGGGGAGGTGAGAATAACGGAAAAGAGAAAGGAATCAAACACCAACACCGACCAAAGTGATCGCAGGATTTTCCCCATCAGACCAGATAAGACCCTTGAATTCGGCTGCAATGAAACGTGAATCATAATGTCACATGCAAAGGAGCACCGTGGACGCGGTTGACTTTTTGTATATGCACTGACCAGTCAGATGCATATTGCCATTCCAAGCCTTAAGAGCGCAGCGAGTCTCTCATGCTCTGGCTGCTGGCACTGACTGGCGTGGGGAGAACACCAGTTCTGGGCTTGGAGTTCTGCTTGATCTTGGCAACGGCGTAGACAATACCGCTGACGAAGCCGACAGCGATGGCGGAAACACTGGGGAAGGTGACTGGCGCATCGAAGAAGATGAGACCAGACAGGGCGATAGGCAGCTTGTTGAGTGCACCGACCATGGAGTATGTGGTGGAGGAGGTAGTGCGGACACACCATGCGGATGTGTAAGAGATGAAGACAGAGGAAGCACCGGACAGAACCATGGCGAAGAAGATACCGTCACGGTTGGCCTCGGGGAAGTTGCGGGCAAGGTTGGCGGATGACCAGTCCTCGACCAGCAGGGTGAGAACGATCAAGACGGGGATGGAAAGGAGGTTGTTGTAGAACATGGCTGGAGAGAAGGTCATGTTAGCAAACATTCGAAACAAGGCTGGAGGCACATACTGTCGAAATCCTTGAAGTTGGTCAGCTTGATGCGCTTGCGCATGCCCAGAACATAGGACGAGGTGCACAGGCAGTTGATCAACATCCAAACGTATCCAGCGTTCAGGGTGGAGACCTTGCTGGAGGTGTCACCGGTGCTCTCGACGGCATGCTTGATATCAGCCCAGGCGGCAATGAGCGAGCTGAAAACCATCAGACCGAAGGAGAAGAGAGTAAGGTTAGTGACTGAGCCACCAAACCAGAGAACCTCTCCATAGGCGATTAGGATAATGGTCAAGTTCTTGAAGATGGTGTACACTGGGATTGAGAGGAACTGAAGAGCCTTGGAACCAGTGTAGATCATGCCGATCAGTAGGAGCGTAATCGGGAACCCTGATATAAAATCTTGTCAGCTGCCAGATCTCTCAGCTTATAATTATCGGAGTCCATACACTTTCTGGCCTCATCGGTGTTGAAATCACGGAACGTGATAAGACCCATGGACTTGCATGTTTGAATTGCAGCAATGCAGACCAAAGACTGTTGATATTAGCAATTCGCCTTGGATCAAGACTGCAGAATCCACCACATACCTGAACACAGAGCAAGAGGAAGTTCAGATTGAAGTCCAAGCCCGACAGAACATACTTGTTCATCACGGTCATCATAATTGACGAACCACAGTATGCCAGAACGGGGAAAGCGGGGTTGTTGGACATGGTAGAACTGGCGCGGGGGGAGGGAGTCGGCGGCGGCGCAGCCTCAAACTCCTTATTCCCTTGGTCGACCTTGGTCATGTCGACGGTGTAGTCGTCGGATTTCTTGTCTTCGGCCATGTTGAAGGAGTTGGTCGCAGATAGGGGGTGTTATCGGCTGTTCGTTGAAAGGGGAAGGAGCGGAAACGACAGATAGCACCCAGAATATATCCAGGGGAGTCGAGGAACAAAAGAAGTTGTTCGAGAAGATGACCAAAGAAAAAAGGCCAAAGGAGATTTGACAACAACAGATTTCGCGGCCGGAAACAGGCACGGTCGTTACCTAAGCAGGGCGGTTAGGGGGTGCTGACTCAGGATCTTATTTATAGAGTGAAACATCCATGGACTATGTTGTATTGCAGTACGGAGTATGGAGTACAGGATACGGGGTATAGTAGTCAATTGATACTGCTGATTAGGGCTTGTAAATACTCAATTGATGATATACCTAGGTACAACATACATAGTTGGCAGTCATGCCTTTGTACTTATATGTAGTGTACCTAGTTATGTGCATATCATAACTATGCTATGAGGCTAAATAATATGCGCAAAATTGTTCTACTAATTAAAAGAACAAGAAATAGGAAATACACACCTCATTCTAATTGCCCACTATAGAAACCCCAAAAACAAATTTACAAAGCTGTTCACGCGTAGACTACTCTGTACCGAGCCAATATACCAGTGGAGCTCCCGACCTTCCAACCTCAACCCTCCTAACCACACACTCTTCTGAAAATCCCAATCAACCCCCTCACATTGGGAGATTGGGCCCAAAAGCAAAACCAAACAGAATACTCGTGCCAAAACCCACCAAGAAAACAAAAACAACCCAACCCCAAAACCACAATCCAATCCAATCCAATCCACCCCGCACATCCCCCCAAAATGCCCGATTCAGACGACGAAGCCCTCTTCGCCGCCCTCGAAAACGAAGATGACACTCACTACCGCGACCAACGCATCCACCAACTCAACGCCGAGCTGGCAGCTACAAAAAACAACCACTCCGCACGGGCAACCAGCGGCAACACAGGCCTCATCCAAAACGAAGTCTACCCGACCCTCTCGACAGACCAGTCCGTGTTAGACTTCACGACGCGTACGAGCAGGTGTCTGGTGCACTTTGCGCACCCTGATTTTGTACGGTGCGCGGTTATGGATATGAAGCTTGGCGAACTGGCGAATGCACACTACGAGGTTTCGTTTGCGCGAGTGGATGTGCGTAACACGCCGTTTATTGCGCAGAAACTTGGGATTAAAATTTTGCCTTGTGTTATTGGGTTTAAGGATGGGGTTGGAGTTGATCGGGTTGTTGGGTTTGAAGGGCTCGAAGCGAGGGGCTTTGATGGGGTTGAAGGGTTTGACGTGAAGGTTCTGGAGAAGAGGTTGGTTTTTAAGGGGATTCTTTTGGCCGTCAAGATCGGGGCTGGAGATGATGATGATGTTAGAGAGGAGGAGGAGAGTGATGATGGTGCTGGTAGGAGAGGACTTGGGAGGAAGAAGGGAAGACGTGGGATTCGGAGCTCTAATCCCAATGTGAGGAACCGTGGTGACGATGACGATGACGATTGGGATTAAGAGTCTTGTTTCTTGAAGGTTATACCCCCGGGGAAAGGGCATTGGGATGTTTATTCATGATTTCTGTATATTAACGGATTGATGACCTATATTGATGTTCATAATTGGATGTTTAGTAGCATACCCATGCCATGTATCCATATACTGAGGCTTATACAACGTGTGTTCTGAGAAGCAGAAACCTTGGAAACCTCGACTACGACCATGCGTATGCCCTGGAAACAAGTCTTGGGTAACCTGAGAAGATCGAAAGAATCAAAGTAAATGGGATTGTAGCCAGACACGCAAGAACAAGGCAGACTGTCATCATAGAATTACAGGCAAAAAAAAAATATCAAAGACCGCAAACACAGAGCCATCTCGACGGCAAAGGAAAACCAAAACGAGAAGGAAAAAAAAAAAAGCACAGAAACAGAGCGAAACAGCACCCTAGAGTTACAACAAATGCCGTGGAACCGAGGCTAGAAGAAGAACGGGGGGAATTCTATACATAGAAGCAGAAGTAGAAACAGAAGCAGAAACAGAACGTTGTCGCACATCCATAAGTTCCATATTGACGCCGAATGCCATTGAAAACTGAGACACGAGAGAAAAAGGGACTGCGGGTCTCAAAATGCAAGGCTCACTTTAAATAGCCACGTTCTTCATTTCGCCGAGGACCTCCGACTCAATGGCGGCTGAGGACTCCACGGGGTCGGTTTTCTCTGTTTTCTCGACCTTGTCGGATTCCTTGAGTTCATTGGGCTTGGAGAACCCTTCGTTCTCCTTATTGGAGATTTGCGGGGTTACAACCTCCATAAGATCTTCGGTCTGAGGCTCCTTGCCATTTTCCTTGGCGTCTTCGGAGATTGTAGGTCCTGCAGTGACAACAGGACTTGTTGTCTCCTCAGTCACGCGTGCAAGAGGGCTGGATACGCCGAATGGCGTCTTGGGACTTTGGGCATTTCCACCCTTGGAGAAACGGTGCGGCGAACGGCCGCGTTCTTCAGCGCGCGTGGGGCTGCCGTAGGGAGACTCGCGACTGCTGGACCGGTTGCCTGCAGCATTCACACCCAGACCATTAGGTACAGGGCCCTTCCGGCGAGGTACACGGCGGCCATATTTCTGATCAGCCCTCCAGCGCAGGATCTCCAGGTATGGGGGCTCCACATTTTGGGCCTTGAATTGCTTCAGCTTCAGCTCATTTGTTTCCTCGTCGACAATGACATGGCCGCTGCACAGATCGTCGGCAAGAGTCGCCAGGAACCCAGCCCACGACCGGGCAACCACGTATTTACAGTCGTAATCCCGGCCGAAAATAATCACCTGGCCCCATTTTCCAGCGGGACCGGGTGCCAGATCAATGGCCAGGTTGTTGCCGCCCCAATCACGGGCGAGGGGAATCCAAGCGGGATGTGCGTAGGATTTCTGAACTGCACCGGGGGGGCTGGGAGTCTTGACGGTCGAGCAGGTCTGATTGCCACATTGTGGAGGCCTGCTGAGACGGACCGGCCGCGGAGGAGCTTGCTGCAGAGCTGGGTGCGGGTGGGTTTTGCATCATAGTTGCGCTGCTGAGATATTCATCGTTGACTTTTTTCCAGTTCCGCCATTCCTGAACGATCTCTTCGCAGTCGAGCAGCATGGCGCTGAAGATGACGCCGGTGGGTAGGCCACCACGCTCTTGGCCGTCATGGACCATTAAAGATTCCCGCACCTCTAGTGGCAGACTGCAGTCAAGTTCGTGCTCCAATTCGTTAATATCGTTCTGGGTACATCCTTCACCGAGCTGGTCATGGAGCTCCTCATAATTGTGTTCTAACCAGCGTTCGATCTTCCTCCAGGAGTGAGCGACCGGCGGCGGCGGCGGTGCTCCATCGTGGAAACTTTGCATCTGGATTTCCGGTGCACCCTCGCCTTGGTCGTTCGATCGTCTTTTCTGAGATGCGACCGACCTCATCCCTGGTGAGTAGGGCTGGGTAGGAGAACCCAAGCCATCGGGCGAGCCATTCCACTCGGATGCTTGTGCACTTGCAGATCCTTTTGTGGGCTCGTCATCGTATGGGTTGGAGAGGTCTGGACGAGACTCGATTGCGCTAGTTGCGACAGATGTGAGCGGCTCGTGGCGACTTTGACTGAGAGGGACGTGTCGCCCGGTACGGTAGGGGGAGTCGTGAGAGGCATGACGGTCATAGGAGGTCATGGTATGCCAAAAAGAACGCCATGTCGAAGTCAACCTGCATCACGTCAGTGGACATGAACATTCCAAGATTATCTAGACCTCCAGAGGTAGACTAACATATTCGCCATGGTGTTACAGTAGAGGGAAAAACGGGCGCAGGGGGGGGGTTAAAACCGAGATTCAGGTCGCGAGAGCGGTCATTGGAGACAGGAAAAACGTGTCCGGACACGGGGATAATCAATAGAGGATTCAAAATTCAGAGAGAGAACGGAGAAAGAAGATGTTGAAAAAAGTGTAGATGTGAAGTTGTGGTAGGGGCAACCTTGGAAGTCCAGAATTCAGAATTAGGTAAGGAAGGAGAAAAGGTGGAGGGGGGAAGAGGGTTTGTCTTTTTTTTTTCCTTGGAAACACAAGAGTTGTAAAAAGGCTTCAAATGTTGGAATAATATATATGATCTTCTTTAACAATATAAAAGCTAACATGACTCTTGCTTCGATTGTTTTGATATGACTCTATTTCATCAACCCCCTGGCCGCATCCAGCGAGGTCTCGACGTGTGGTATGTAGATCCGTTTGATATGATGTCGACAACCCATCATAAGCTTTTGAATGCGATAGGGTATCTTGCCAAGTAATGTGTGTTTTACTGTACGAAGTACTGCATCCAGTCTTCAATACATGTCTCCCAATCTAGATACAATTACACGTGTGCAACGTGTATCTGAATGCCATTGTCCGAACCCTTTGCGGCAAAGGCAATTCAAATTAAGCTTCAATAGGAATCCAATCTGTGAAAGATAAGACCCCAACTCCCATCTTATATACAACATATGTGTGGGTAAGGTACGGAGGACTTAAGCAAAAGAAGCATGTTGCATACAGAAATAGGGAATACCACAGGAGATTCTGAAGTGGCGCGGCTTCCCTTTACTCCGTACTCCGTACTTCCCCCAAGGACCTAAGAACCTACGGCCGAGGGCGAAATTGATATAAAATTAGCTCCTGAGTGGATCTCGGGGAAATGACTGTGGCTGGCGAATAGGAGTCATTAGGGTTAACAATAGGGGAGAGTCCACGTTCCAACAAATAGAAACTATATATGTACAATATACTTTGTAGGACATTTGATATACTAAGCGCAAATGGAACTATTCATGTAGATCCTATAACAACTCTTTATACTGTACGGAGTAAGCCTAAAATATACGTAGGAAAAACCCTGGACATTAGGATCGGCATTGGGCTCTCATAGGCTAGACTCCATGGAATTAGGGAACCTGCCAATTTTGATTCGTGCTAGTTCGGCTCTTGGCGAGACAGGTCTTGGCATTCATGTACATCTGTGCTATGGTTGCGATAGGAATCTCACCTTCATCACAAAAGATGTCTATTTATAATACGAGCTAGAAATGATAACATGCTAACAATACCTGGGCATTGCAATCCACATAGTCTACCACACCGAGTCTCATGTGACATCTTTCGATCTGGTTCGATCTTTAAGATGACGCTAAGCCCGGTATAGATTAGTGTGTTTTGGGAGAGGACTCGAGAAGAATAGAAAAGTGACTTCGGTCCATCCTATAGTTGCATTCTCCGAACGGAGAAGTACTCCGTACTATAGGTAGGTTCATGATAACCACAATACCTTGCCTTGTCAGCCAACGCCTTGCAGGCCCTCATACTAGTCTCGATTTTGGCCATACCACTGAAGAAGGATTCCAAGGGTATTAGCAACAGAATAAATATCCATACCAACGAGGGTGACTTTACCAGCCAAGGCGATAAACCGCCTGATGCTGGAAAGCCTGTTAGTCGCGCTGATGGCTTCACGGCCAATGGAGACGAGGAAGAGGAATGCTGAGGAAGATGGTGGCATCATGAATGATAATAAGTGTCGTCTAGTTATCTCACGCATAATGGTGAGGTCCTTAGACCCGGTCCCATCCTTCTCCTTGGCTAGCATAGCCATAGGCCATGTATCGGTCACGTCAGGTCTTTCTGGCCACATAGATGCGAATTCCTCATCTGTCACATCCAACACAGAAAGCTCATCCCGATCAAGACCTAGATGTGTTACTTTCTTTCCAATTTGTTCGAGGTAGTGGCTGTTGGTAGATTTCTTAGCCGTCCCCCAAAGGAATATATCGGGGGAAGGTTGTATTTAGACTTTCCAATCGTTCTTGGTAATCGGCAATTATACAAGCGTGTGCGATCTGCGGTATCATCGAAGGGTCGGAGCCGTGCCAACTCGGCGTATATGCTTGGTTGCTGCAATAGCCACGTCCGGCAGCAGGTCAAGCTCCAGGTAGACTGAGGTGTATCCTCCTGCAGCGCATGCGCGCCCCACCTGGTACCGCAATGGGTCGTTCCTAGGGTATCGCTCTAGTAGGTCGCGGAGTGTCCGTTCGGCTGGGATACCTAGATGCCAGGAACAGTAAAGTAAATCGTCCGGTGATTTCATGTTTGGGACATTGCTCATGATCGCCCGCGCATTCAAAGCGCGCGTGAACTCAGGAAGATGCCCGTGCAGCTCCTGCGCGAAGCCATCGTGAGTGCGGATTCCTCGCACCAGGTATAGCCGAGCCAGTTGATTCGTCGGATTATGAGGAACTCTTTTGCCTTGAATGGCTGCTAGATTCCGTCTAGAGTCATCCAACCCATAGGTTCGAGATGTGCGGGTGGATATCATGGTGAGGACTAATAGGACTGAGAGATAGCGAGACTAAGGCTGCATTCTCTGTCTTAGTGTCCATCGGGTCACTTCTTAAGGTTGGTATCCATGAGATCGAGCGACTCCCATGATGTCTTATCTACTCCGGACTATGAGGCTCGAGTTTAGCGTTAGTAGACTAGTACGGATGGAGTGCCCAGTACAAGCCCCACTAGGCCTTGGCACATCCCAGTCAGTCAGTCACGTGGCACGTATTTAGATCGTCAACCATGGAAGAATCTATGGAGCCTCCCGAGGATATACCTTAGCTTTTGCTATGGTCTAGCGATAGAATGCTATACTACTTTCAATACCATATTCTCTTCCACTCCGCTAGCAGTATAACGGTTTAATAACGTTGGCCCCCTCGGCCCCCATTTACGCCCATTACCCGAAACGCTTAGCGTACGAGTGTGGCTTGTCCACATCCGTCTGGCGTGCTTGTTATGGAATTTTGCGAATGATATCGAGCTGGTTAGCATAGTTGAGAACGCAGGTATTGGTTTTACATTACTCGTTTCTCTGAGGCTGACAATGGACATTGAACCCCGTATGTAAACACCATCACTTAACTCGGTAGTCTTGTGTCCTGTCAAGTCAACTCGTCTCAATCGGGTATGTATCTACATCGAAGAACTTTCGTATATGAAGGGGCCAAATTACAAAATTAGTCATGAACAGCCCTTCTCGGCAGTGCACTAGTGCCAGCGCAGGTGGAGAATAGTAGAGCTAAATAAATGTATTTCGCGGCTCTTTTCTCCTTATCCATCTTCTGTATGGTCCTGGCTTTCATTTAGCACATCGCAATGAATCTCAATGGGTTTTCCTGGCCTACGAACCACCTTCACGCGAGCACTAGGGACGGATCGACATGGGGCTATGTCATTTACCGCACCACATATACTTCCCATTCCGACGCCGCATTCCTCCGGATTATCGATCTTCTCAACTCCTACGTGAAACAGGGGCTATACTCTGAATGTGTCTCCTCAGAAAACAATACCTCAATGGATACAGACCTCACTTCATATCACGAAATCTGGGCCCAACACCGTCCAATCGTCATGAATCATCCGAAATTTGACGGAGCTTCAATAGACTCAATTCGCGCACACTTCCGATGCTGGGTTGATCAGCAGGAGGATCAAGGCTATTGCACTCAGTATCGCGTGTGTATGGTGATCGACGAAGAGTCTTTACAGACGTTGCTGGATGCTCCGCCGCCCCAAGAGTGCTCGGATGAAAAGATCATTGATCCGATGCGACATGTGAAGGTGGTAACACTGTTTCCGGATAGCGACGATGATGAGTTTGACAGCTTTTTGGGTGGATAGAGAGCTTTTTATCCGGTTGAAGATGGAAGCTATAATGAGTAGGGCTTTTGGTTTATCCATCTAGAGCGGTCACATACATGTATATATACAGGATGCATCCTTCATCACCCCAAGGATTACGTATGTACAGCCTGACGCCCAATAATGCATGCGGATGAACGAGCTCTTTACTGGTTGTCTTTCTCCTTTGCATCTGTTTTACCGGTGAGCAAGGCATGGTTGCTTCCATGGGTTACTTTCAACATCTTTGTGCCCCTACGAGTTTTCGTCACCTCCTATTATATGTCATGTCCAGACATAACTAACGGGATCTCCGCTATTCTCATCACTGCCATGCCTGTTGGATAATCATTTCTAGTGGAGACATATGACGGGCAAGCCCAGAACAACGAACAGAAATGTAATATAGCCCGGTGAGATAAGTTCCGTTTACATGTAGTATCTTTGGTGTAGCAGTCCTATCCAACTGTCTGAAATTGAAAAAGTACTTGGCAAGAACCACATGTACAACTGATGAACGATACTTCTTCAACTCGACTTTCAGACTTAGCTTCATGCTTTTCATTTCCATTGTTAATCATACCGTCCGTGATAGTATATTGTCTGTCAAATCACGTAGTACAATAGAGCCTTCTAGGTTACCGATAACTTAGCATCAGATCTACTTGGCTACTATATACGACTACATATGTACTACCTTCACTCCATACACGGAATAAAAATCTGACCAGTGATGATTATCGGATTGAGCAACGGGCACAAAAGCACACCGATGTGGACTAGACAGATATTTAGACAAATTCAATCCTCATGAAACGAGTGATGAGGATACACCAAGGTATGAAGTGCCAGATTAACCTCATGTCAGTCTTGGAAGGCTGACCGAGGCTGACCGCTACTTCGACCAAACAACACAGCTAGTAAAGCTGACAGCAGCAGGAAGGCCCAAAACAACAAGAAAGCATCGATCCCAAAGCAAACAAAAAGTGAAAAATAAACATAAACACAAAACAGCAACATCATGCATTTGTTCGCATCCCTCCATGCCCCAAGCCAAAACCAGGCGCGCCACCGGGAAAAACCACGACGCCGAACGATGGAGAAAAGGTATGAAACTATCACCTCATCAATTTACCAAGCAGCCAGTGCCGTGCGTTATCATCATGGTGAACATTGCCGCAAGAGACGTATGGAAAGAAACAATGAGCACCCCGTCGCGGGAAAGGAAGACTAAAATAACCAACCGAGGGTCCCGAGACCAGTCGAGGATGCCCGTATGAACAAAATGCAAGAAGGAACAGAGCAAAATCAAACTAGATTCATAGAGATAAGAAAAACAAAGTGAGAAAAAAAAAAAAAAAGAAAGACAGAAAGAAAGAACGAAAAGAAAGGAAAAGGCCATCCAACAAAAAAGGAAAGTTAAAGAAAAAGAGAGGACAGACAATACCATAGAGAGGAAATTGTCACGGAAAGAGGAATATGAAGTTATGCAGAGCTCTGAGTAACTGGGGGTCCCGAGGCATCAAGCTTCAAAACCCGACGAATGTCATTCTCGATTTGCCTAGTGTCCACCACCCGAGAAGGAGATGGCGAGTTGATCGGCATTTGGAATGAAGTTGAGGTATGGTTTGGCTGAGGTGAAGCATAGCCAGACTGCTGCTGCTGTGACGTTGCCATATACGGATTGCCATACGGCGCCGGGGAACCTCCGTTCGAGGCGCTGTTGGAGACGGGGCCACGATACGGAGGCATCGAAGGGGGCGGGACCATATCAACCTCACGGCGCAGGGGTGAGTGAGAGTGGGTGGGGTATTGATACGGAGGGCGTCCATTGTTCTGAGGAATCTGCTGCAGCTGCAGCTGGGGAGAAGAGAATGACCCATGAGACGGGGTCAACTGAGGGCCAGATGAGGTCCGCATAGGAGTGGCATAGGGCGGCACATTCGAAGGACGGGGCCCAAAGGGCCCAGCGTATTCATGCGAAGCATAAGCCGAGGAAGGCGGCTTCTGTGGGGGTGGATTGAGCAACAGGTGCTTCAACTCCTCGGTCTTGGTTCGTCGCTCCTCCTCAGTCATATCAGAAGACTGGGGGGTACTCGAGGGTCGCAGCGCATTCATACGATCTTGATAAGAAGGAGCGAAAGAAGGACCAATGTTTGAGTTGCGGTTGTAGTCAGAGTTTCCCATTTCAAACGTAAACATGCCATCAGGGTTGGGCCGCACGACCCTGGGTTCGGTCTGGGGAGACTGAAGGACCTTATTCACCTCAGGGCTGCTCGTGGACTTTTGATCTCTGGCTTGCACAGCAGCCTTGAAAAGAAAGTCAAGAGGGGAAGGCTTGTGTTCTTCGCCCTTGGATTGGTTGTTGCGGTTGCGAGGTTTGGACGGAGTCATCTCTAATTCAGGGTCCACGTCCGCATCGTCACTATCGGTCTCTATGGGCGGGACCAGATTGGCATCAGGAGCCGACTTAGAGAAAAAACTGGGAATGGGTAAAGCAGATGGTGCAGGCGATGCGTGGAACGTCGGTCCCGCATAGGCTGCGCTCGGCTTTGTCTGAGGAGAGGTGACAGCGGGGCGGGTTGGTGTGTGTCGGGGACCGCTGTTGTTCCCGTTGCTGTGGTACCCTGAGTGCGGGGCAGGTGAAGCCTTGTTGTCTCGGGGCTTCTTGCCTGAACGCATGGGCTTCTTCTTCGAAGAGTTGAAGTTTGAAGGATCCACCTGGATGACTCCGGGGCTCATGCTACGGGGCGGGGATGATGGAGGAGTAGAGAGGAGTACCGGTTTCTGGGCGTGAGGGGTCGTATTCTTCTTCTGAGGACGGCGGTTGTTACGCGACCCCTTAGGGGTCGGAGGATGAGGAGATTGGGTCGACATTTCGACGGTTGGCTTGAAAAATAGGCAGCCTGAAGAGAGAGGTAAAGAGAAAAAGCAACGCTATGACGAAGCAGTAAAAGGCAGAAGATGCAGAGATTGCAGCAAAATGAGTCAGATCACTGCTCAGCAGGTGTCGACAATATTAGATATGGCAACGCCGGGGAAGCAGGAAAAGTGACGTGTATCAAACTGAGGGAGTGAAAGAGTCGCAAGTTGAGTCAAGCAGATGTCGCTCAAAGGCAGAGATAGACAGTCTATTGAAAGAACTTGTCTATGAAACGGAGAGCGTGACAAAAGTCAAAAACGAAGATCAGCTGTAGACATCTCTAAAAGAGGAAAAAAGAAGAGGTAAGGAAGATTGAATCATTGTTGTTGGTTGAAGGGAAAGACCATCGAATGCAGCAGACAAACGAGGGGACCCCGATCTCATCTCGATGACTAAGGACGCCACCTGTTTCGCGATATCAAGAACAAACCAAGTCAAACAGCACTATCAACTGCTGGACAGGTTCGCATTGTCGCTTTTTATGCATTGAGTACCTTTGGAGATATCTCTTGTTTTAACTCCCCCAGAAAAGGTACCTCGTCCGTTCTATCTCGACTCCCTACACTACAATCACCGCCCTCCATCACCGCCCAAACCTGGGCATCGGAGCCTCACTTACGTCAGTCACAGTTCTGATCCCCCCACCTCAGCTAGCTTCTGTCGTCTGGCGCCAAGCATTTCAAACTGAGACCATCCAAATTCCAACGAGAACGTCAATATGACAGACGTGGAGATGAAGGAAGCCGCTACTGGCTCCGCCAAGGGCAAGGCCGTCGCCAAGGGCTCCGATAATGCGGACAAGAAGAAGTTCGAGGTCAAGAAGGTACGCAAAAACCTACTGCTCGCAGCGACTCATGATACTGACTTGTCATCGTCAAGTGGAACGCTGTTGCCCTGTGGGCTTGGGATATCGTCGTCGACAACTGTGCCATTTGCCGAAACCACATCATGGACTTGTGTACGCTGAAACTACCCTCCAAAGCTCTCATATCTTACAAGCTGACCGACCGATGAAACAGGCATCGAATGCCAGGCCAACCAAGGATCATCAACGACGGAAGAGTGCACTGTTGCCTGGGGTATCTGCAACGTGAGGACCTCCGCATCCACCCCATCCGACCATTTGATCATAAGCTAATTACTCCATCTCTAAAGCACGCATTCCACTTCCACTGTATATCGAGATGGCTGAAGACCCGCCAAGTCTGCCCGCTAGACAACCGAGACTGGGAGTTCCAGAAGTACGGCCGGTAAAGAGGGGCACGGGGAGTTTCAAAGACACTACACGATACAAATTCACGATTTCTGGCTGATGCCGCATGCTCAATGGCTATAACTTGATACTCTTTTTTTTCTTCGAAGACGCGTCCGGATCTTTACGACGGCTTAGGGATTCGCAGGCGTTCGAACGATTGATGTCTCGAGCCGGCTCCAGTTTCCCATTCTCATATTTCGTAGCAGACAAGAAAGCGCTGCCCAAATTCTTCCAATGATTAATATGCTTGACAGTTTCTCAACAATAGCTTATTGCACCTTCACCCCGTCCACAGTTATACCCGGAGTTGCATTCGCGCTTGTTGATCCCAGCCACTTCTCTGGGTTGCGGTTATATACCGGCCAGGGCGGGACAACGACGAAAGCTGTAAACAATGTGCCCGCCAAACCGGTCCATAACGTAAGGTGGATGTCCTGGTAGATATATCCGATGACGAAGCTGGCGGCCTAGAACAGATACAATAATTGTTAGCTCTGGTAATACAAGACTCATATTCGTGTAACATACCCCCGAGATAACCAGCAAGACGGTTGAAAGTAGCTCCGCTAGACGTTGGCCGCGGAAGTCCTGTTATCGAGATCCTGTTAGCTTGGATCGTCCAGACGCGCGGAGCAATGACAATGAATGGAGGCGGGGCAGCTGGGCGTACGATTTGGCCTTCAATGACATCCTGAATAGGGGCGAGTAATTCATCCATGTTTGAAGAAAGTCAATCAGACTCAAGATCAAGACGCCAGGTTCGAGGATCCCTTGGTCGATGCCGGGGCGGCTTATCGCAATGGTGTTATTTGCTTTCTGCCACGTCAGACCGCCTTGTTCTCTACATTGTACACAGCACTCCGCCGAAGCACGTCCGAAGTACGGAATACAAGGTTGCAACATACATGTAATTTTGATCCCAAATGGCATGTGCCTGAGAAAGTTGACCCGGTATTGAACTTTAATGGTTACGTAGTTGATCATGATTTCATTCGATGTCATCTGTCATCTATCTCTAGAGCCGAAAAAACAAACGGTCTACCCGAGTCAGATCACTGCTGACGGGAAACTGGCCTAGAAAATCTCGGCCTTCAATCGCGTACCAGTGTACAAAGCTCTGCAAATCCAAACGTAGCCCGAACCCAACTTGCCGTGTCGGAAGGCTCACATGCACCCTGCAATGCGAGGAGTAAGGAGCGGTGAGAATGAGATCTTGCACGACCCATGTGGTGGCGGCTGGGAAGAAATCTTCCTTCCCATATCCAACCAGGTACAAATTCTCCTCAGGTCCCAATGCTCCAATGCTGCCGACGTGCTTGTATGTCAAGCACGGCGAAGCGCTGACTTGCAGGTAGCGGTCGTGTTATGACGATACGAAAGGCACCAGCTTTTAGTTATAGGCGACAGTTGCGCCATCATGAGCGGGCTCCAGCAGCTTCCATTGGCAGGAGATACCATTGGAAGCGAACTGTGCGATGATGCGGTCAGCAATCTCGGTGAAGCGCTCCGTGGCCAGTGCCAGGATGGTAGGTCCTGCACCGGAGAGACAGATTCCTAGCAGACCGGGTTGAGTGGCAGGGGTCATGAATTGGAGGATCTCAGTCAAGCCTGGGATCAGCGTCTTGCGATACGGCTGGTGCACCTTATCCTGCATGGCGAGGAAGATCATATCAGGATCCGGCGGGGAACTTCCCAAGGCCGCGGGGAGGAGTGCAGCGCGCTGGAGATTGAAGACCTAGCCCGGAAATTAGTCTGGGGGTCAGATAGTTTATCAATGAACATCCACATACCACGTCCTCTCTCGAATAGCTCTGCGGGAGTACATTACGGGCGTTGGCAGTAGGCACCACAAAGTCAGGGATAATGGCAATGGCCTTGATCTCTGGAGCCCAGTTGAACTTCCTGTAATGACCAATGGCCATGGGTGGCTCGGGGGGTCTGATGCCGGTGTCCACACCACCTGCCGGAGCGGGCAGGACTTCACTGAGGGGGATCTCTTTGCGTGCCACGTCCTCGGGCTTAAGCTCATTCAGATAGGTGCCCACGAACCCACCGAAGAGGGAAGCAGCCACGTTATCGGGGTGCCGCTCTGTTCTGAGGTTAGCAAGATATACGACATACGAATCATGGAAGTTTTCTTTTTTTGTTTTTCCTTTCCCGAAGACTCAGATGAGGGGCACATAAAAGCATATCCAACCTACCAATCATCAAACAATAATCGAGTAACCGTTCCTTGCTCAGACCCAGCTTACCAACCTCATTGCCCAGCATGACACCGGCGACCACAGCGGTACCAGAGGAGCCCAGACCCCGGCCTAACGGGATGGGGTTGACGATATGCACCTTGGTCTCGACGGGGAAGGCCCGCTGGTCATGGCATCTGAGGACATACAGGGCTACACGGGTAATCAGATTGACTTCTGGGTCAAGACTGATCTGCTCAACACTCTTGCTTTGATCCTCATAGGTAATGGAGCAGTTGAAGGGTGCCTGGGATGAGGGTTTGGCCTCGATTGTGACGTGGAGATCCAGGTGGAGGGACAATGCCAGGCCGATCACATCAAACCCAGGGCCAATGTTGGCGGATGAACAAGGGATCTTGATCACGAAGGAAGACATGATAGTATATGTTCCAAGTGGTCAGGGTCCAAACACACAAAATATACAAAGATTGATAGCCCGGTATGTGACTCTGAATGTCTTGGCACAAAAAAATTGGCCGACGTCGGAAAGTTGAGTGGAGACTTTTCCCGAGTTCTTTGGGGATTTGAATTGGATTTGATTCGTTAACATGTCAGATTGCCAGATCCGATCGCATACATTAGGTGTTGTATGTTGTATACATATTGTCGGTGTGTTTCTTGACTTTATATTCGTCTTACATTAAACATCCATGCGAAACATGAGGAAAAAGGGGTATAGTATTTATTGCCGAGATAACTTCTAGAGTAATATTACATATGTACTGATATATGTTGTAACCTGGAAATGCCAAAATGCCAAGGACAAAGATGCAAAGGGCTAATATGTGCATGGATAGTCTATATAGAGGGGAAATGGAAGAAGTCAAACGGAGTACCCCGTAGATAACATTCGACATAAAATGCCTCAAAGCATGACTTTATCGAGGGGGTAAAAAAAAAAAAGAGTGGCCTAGTTAAGTCTAGTCAAGAATAGGCTATACTCCGCTTTCTTATAGACCTTTTTAGTCCTTTATCTGCTGAAACGGTGGGGTGTTGTTCCCGCTTGCAAAATTTTCACTGAGCTTTGTCTCCCGCTTCCTCTATTAATTCGAAAACCCCCACTGCTTTCTTATTTTCTCCTTTTAAATCCAGCCCCTGAGGTTCTTTTATATTGAATATCCAGTCCCGAACTCTTTTGATATCCCGTGGGTGACTCAGTGGGCGGAACCACCTCGGCATCATTGACTTTGGATCTTTGCCACTTCGTTTACAGCTTTTTCCTTTTTCCTTTTTCCACTCCCGCCTTTCCCACTAAATTCTCACTACTTCAAAATTTTTTTTTTCTTGAACTAGAAATTTCAATTGATCTCGAAAGAGGATTCGAACTCGAACGCTAACGTTCAACTTCCCGCCTTTCGCGCCTCTCATCTAACAGCCACCCTGGAGCTACCAAGCTTCTCATCCTCCCACTTCTTCAAGTTGGCGGGACTTCGCTACTCCAAGGCCTCTCTCCTCCACCCTCTTGCAGGCCCCAAGTTCCGGGTCTTCGGCGGGGGCGACACCAGACCCCCCCTAACTGGGTTTCAGGAACATCATTATTGTGGCCGCCAGACGTTAGTCGGTAACGCCAGACCCTCGTGAAGGGTCTGGCTTATGGATGGAGGGCCGTCACCCTTGAACGAACCTCTTACCGGCTTTCGTCTGCTCCGGCCGTCGTGCTATCATAGAGCAAATATCACTAAACCAAACTCGCAAAAATCCGCCAATCTGGCGCCCTAATCGCTTTCGTTGAATCCTCATATACGGAGAGCTCACCATGTCCGAGTCTCCTAGATCCGAGAGGTACATGTACCTGACCAGGTACAGTACCCCGGTCCCCGAACTGGACGATCACCGCCTGCAGATGCAGACGCCTCCACGCATTGAGGTACCGGTAGAGCGTTCTTACAGCCCGCACGATACCACTCCAGGTCCTGAAGTTCTCGATCGTCCAGATTTGCTCAGTGCACAAGATGCCCGAAGAGACGGTCCGATTCCACGAGACTTCGAAAATGCCGACGACAGTCGTTCGCTGAATGAGTTGAATGGACTCGGTCGACGGTTCTCAGTCGATCATAACGCAACCTACCAGACTCCTCGTCGCATCAGCATTGTGAACCCGGATCTCGCCAACGCTTCCGCTGCCTCGTCCGTGTCCGCTCGATCTTCCTCTCCTCCCAATTCAGTTGAGGCTTTTGCCGACCCGCGTCGCCGTGAGCGCGCCAATACCCTGGATAGCCATGCGCCTCCCGACCTAGAAGCTATTCTGCAGCGCACCGTTTCGGGTGGTACCCACAACCGGCGTCCAACTTTCAGCAATGCCAGTGCCATTCACCCTCAGTTGGGTGATGTGCCATTCGACACAGCAGAAGAGGCCTGCTTCGAGGAGCCAGGCCGTATTCCCGTCATCGATTACGAGGAACTCGAGGAGTTTGTGGCTCTGAATCCGAGCATTAAAGTCGCCGATGCCGATCGCCGCAAGTACAGCATGAGCTCACAGAGCAAGAGGCCGCGCATCTTTTATGATCTCCGCCCTGGCACCGAAAGCCCTGAGATAGGTGCAATTAAAAAGACTGGCTCGTCTGATACACTGAGTGAAGATGAAAAGAAGAACGCTGCGGTTACAGACGAAAAGGAGCGGTTTAAAACACGCCAGAATGTCAACCAGCGCTCTCGCTTTGGGTTCTTTTCCTCCGAATCTCAAAGCACAGTGCATGCTGCCGATTTGGGAGATCTGGTGCTCCCTGGCGAAACCTTCCGGGATCTTTTCGAGCTTGGACCTGAAGGAGGTGTGTGGTGGTTGGATGTGGCTAACCCCACCGATGAGGAATTGGGAGCTATCTCCCGGGCTTTCTCTATTCACCCGCTGACAACGGAGGATATTCAAACCCAGGAAGCCCGCGAGAAGGTTGAACTGTTCAAACAGTACTACTTTGTCTGTTTCCGGACCTTCTTCCAAACGGACAAAACAAGTGAGGAATTCCTTGAGCCTGTTAATTTCTACATGGTTGTCTTCCGAGACGGTGTCCTCACTTTCTCCTTTGAGGACAACCCCCACGCAGCCAATGTTCGGAAACGTATTGGAAAATTGCGAGACTATGTGGCTCTCAGTAGTGACTGGATTTGTTACGCGATGATCGACGACATTGTGGATAGCTTCGGCCCCGTCATTCGAGATGTGGAATTGGAGTCCGAGGCGATCGAAGACCACGTGTTCATCGCCCGAGTTGACGATTTCGAATCGTTCCTCCCTCGCATTGGAGGCCTGCGCAAGAAGGTCATGAGCTTGATGCGCCTGCTAGGCGGCAAGGCCGATGTCATTCGTGGATTCTCCAAGCGCTGTAACGAGCAGTACTCGGTTACCCCCCGTGGTGATATTGGTCTTTACCTGGGTGATATCCAGGATCACGTCGTGACCATGATGTCGAACTTGGCGCATTTCGAAAAGATGCTCAGCCGGTCTCATACCAATTACTTGGCTCAGCTGAATGTCACCAACTTGGTGTTGGGAAACCACGTCAACAAGGTTCTCAGCAAGGTCACCCTGATTGCTACGATCCTGGTCCCCATGAATTTGATCACTGGTCTGTTCGGTATGAACGTAGAAGTTCCCGGCGCCCACGCAGAAGGATTGAATTGGTGGTTCAGCATTCTTGGAGTGATAGCTGGCATTGTTGTTGTGAGTTTTGGTTTAGCCCGCTGGCAGAAGCTGGTTTGATTGTTTTTGTTTCGTTTTATTGTTTTCTTGTTTTCTGCTAATTATGTTCTATTTTTCTTTGACTGTTTTTTGCATTTGCATGTTGCTTGACTGTGATAGTCTTCAATTTTTCGTTTTATTTTCAAGCTACAATACCTTTTGTTAGAATATAATATCCCGAAAATCTGGATATACCTAGGTAAGCTTATTGACATTTGTAAGTCCACCCCTCTCAAACGTAGAAAAGGGCCTTTTTCCAAGCCTCTTTCAATGGACTGGAGGACCTGAATGGCTTTATACCAAACCACCGCTCGTTGTACATACTTGACTCGCATGGGCTGACTATACAGCCGCCCCTTTACCATGCGGCTGAGTTGTCCTGTTTGGATGTCTTTGATAGCTTGCAACGGTAGGGCGGTAGTTGAGTATGCCCAACGTACGTACTCGATCTTAGGGAAAGTGAGGCTCCGAGGGCTGAGGTCATGTACAATCATGGTCGGCGCACTGAGGAAATGCCTTTAGGCCCCTTGCAGGGGTCTGAGCTGTCTGGTCAATGTTCCTTTGTTCATTTACATTTTCGGCTGCGTGTCCCTGTAGGAGGTTAGCGACCTGATTGGATAGTATCCTCAACGCAATTTACTCAAGGAACCCTGGCTCTGAGCCCAGTCGTAAAAGCTGCAGCTAAGATAGGAGAGCCATAGCTGGCAGGGGAATTATAGTACAAGTACGGAGTAGGTACATGTACCTACAACATACATAGGCGTAGCCCTACGTGCCCCGAATCAGGCAGCAAGGCAGCCGAATTGATAAGACAGGCATTTTCCACGATAACCAGCCTCGTCCAAACAACTCTTTACGTCGACTACATGCAGCCGCTGATTTTGCCTCTAGGAAGAGGTTTATAGCTGGTGTATACCACCGCTTGCCTGTGACTAGTTTGCTCGCCAACTCCAATTCTGCCCATTGGCTGTGCAGCGACACCCTCCCCGCCGTCCTTCCATGCGACGCCAATACAACGCGCTGCAGTGCTATATTACTGCAACGATTAGCGCGATCTTCCTTCTTTTCGCACTCACCTGCGACTCGGTTGCCTATGCCTATTCCGATGCCCCCAATGGCCCAGATACAGAGAGCACTTTAAACCTCCGAGGGGTGGTTACCAGCGACGGGGCCGGACTCCCATTTGCGCTGGACTCGTTCAATGGGCTGGAACTTCGCGACAGTGTCGACGAAGACGGCGAGTCAGATGGGCTGGAGCTCGTTCGCAGAAACCCTAATGCCGCGAAAGCGTTGGGCAACAATAAGTTCGAGGTGTCGGACCCGCTCGAGATCGGCGCTGTCCATTGGTTCTACCTGCCCAAGACCGTGGTGAACGGCAAACACGATCCGAAAGGCGCGGGTCTTCCTGCATATATGAATGCTACGGGTGGAGATAACGATGCCGATGACTCGGCATCTGAGCTACGGAAACGAGACGAGGACTTCTCAAAGCGAACGTTGACGACAGTCTACTTGTCGCTCACGACCTGCAAAAAACCACATACCAACAAAACCGACTCACAAGGTGGGTTCCCGCAGTTGCAAGTGTATGTGTCGAATTCAGAGAAGCTGCAACAGCCAGGCCCGGGCAAAGACGACTCGCAGCAAGATGTACACACTGCCGTTGGCGGGTATGTGGGAATCACAATAGACACGGACAGCGACGTTTTCATCGGCGTCGCAGCGCCTAATTCAACCGACTACACCGGAAGTTACACGTACCAGATCGCAGCATCTATCGATGACTTTTTCCACAATATCGTGGACGACGACCCAAATCTATTCTTCATCGACGCAGACGTGTCAGCCGCACTGCTAGTGACGAACAACCTGACCCAGTCCGCGGAAAACTCCACGAATTACCAACAATGGATGGATATTGTGCCTCCGTATACTATGTTCGCCCACAACATCAACGATACAGCACTGCAGGGCTTGGAGAAATCGTTCTGCGCCCTCGATACACTCTCGCAGGTGGGCCGAATCAGCAATTCAACCGAGGTTGGCATGACCAATCGCGGACTTGGGAATAAGCCCAAAGAGCAGTTCTACATTACTGGCCTGAATCAGAGTTCATCGTACAGCGGACTTCTTGCAATGGTGGGCAATTCGACCGCGTCCGGGAATGGCATCATCGGCGGCGGCGGCAAGGTATGGCAACCGATGAATTTCACAACTAAAGCAGGTGAGCAAGCCCTGGAAATCCCCACAAAAAGAAAGATCCCTTCTAACCATTCCGCAGACGACAACTGCGCCGTGTTGTTCAACCTAACCTTCTGCTCGGAAGTCGCATACGCAGTCCCCTCAAACCCAAAACTAAGCGTCGACAAGCTCCGCACAATCTACGACGACCACGCCGCCGCCTTCTATCAGAACTTCACCTATTCCCTCCAACAAGTCCAATGCAAAACAAACGAAGAATCGATGTTCTCTCTCGCTGTCAACTGCGACGACTGCGCAAGGTCCTACAAACAATGGCTCTGCGGTGTCACAATCCCCCGCTGCGCGGACTACAGTAGCAACGCCGACTACCTGGCCGTCCGTAACGCAGGACAGCCCTTTATCAATGGCTCTTCTCTACCAGATGACAGTCCGTATCGTCACTCTGTGGCGTCGAATACATCCCGCAACTCTATCATCGATGAGAAGATCAAGCCGGGTCCCTATAAAGAGATCCTGCCCTGTCAGGATATCTGTCATACCCTTGTTAAGGATTGTCCGTCTGCACTTGGCTTCGGATGTCCTAAGGGCGCGTGGATGAATGCTTCCTATGGCTATCGGAATTCAGATGGTATTATCACTTGCTCTTATCTTGGGGCTGTGTACTATTTGAACCTTGGGGCGAGGCTGGGTGCTCGGGATTGGGTGTTTAGTCTGGTGGTTATGGGGGTTATGTATTTGCTGTAGATAGGTACATATTGACTACTGTGTATGCATGCTGTTGGAGTCCACGATTTATTTTCTTGCTCTTTATCTCCTTTACAGAGCAGGTACTCCACATAATTCCCTGTACACTTGAATATTGCGCTTGGATTTGGATACCTGCATATGGTAGAGTGTACTGTACACACCAGCAAATCACCATTCCAGATCTTTCCTCTTCGCCAATTTCTGTTCTTTCTTGTCACTCTTCTCATCTGTCGAATCTCCTACCCCATCTTCAACCCCCCCAATCCCCCCATCTTTCCCTCCAAATCCCAATCTCTTGCTTCCACAAATCCCTAACACAAGGATCACACGAACTCCCACAGCAATCCCCCAGTCCTGGTGGAGGTGGTGGGTCATTATATCCTCGCGCTCCTGCGCGGAGGAGTTGTTTTGTGCGGGTTTTTGTTAGACGGGTTTTGTAGAGGGTTTTGAAGAGGGGTGTTTCTTCCGGGGTGTAATATGGCTCTGGGGTTCGTTGTGTAGTTGAGTCTGAGTTTGGAGTTTCAATAGATATTTTAGTTGGACTTTTGATCTCTTTCTCTTTGTCTTTTTCTTCGTTGTTTGGGGATGTTGTGGTGGTTGGCTCTGAAGACGTGCTTGAGAAAGAGAATGGGGAGAGAAGACTTGAGAGTAGGTTTGCTGGGGAGTATATTGAAGATTTGGATGTGTCTTTCTCTTTCTCTTTCTTTTCTTCTGCTGCTGGTGTCTTTATTTGCGTAATGATGCCTTTGGCTTTGGAGATATTTTCAGATGCAGTAGCAGGTACTGATCCTGATGCCAATGAAGCAGTTTCGCTCTCGGGTGTCTCAATGCTCATTTTGATATACCAGATATCGAGATCAAATGCAAGCAAACGGAATCATATAAACTAAACAAGTCTCAAGTTGGAATCTGTTCTCTCGTTAGTACCATTTGAGAAATTGTATAGTGCAAACCCACAATTTCAGACCAAATCTAAGTTTACCGAGTATCCAATTGCGCAAAGACGTATATATTTATGGGCTTCCAAGGTTGTCGTGAAGAATAAGAAGAGCCGAAGAAGTACCGGGCCCGGGTAAGAACTGTTTTCGTGCGGTTCCTGTTCGTTCCGATGTCCACTTCAATATCAAGGACTTGGTCTATATTGTCTGAACTGATATTCTTACATATGTATACCAATGCCCATACTATGCAAAATTTGGCTAAAAAAGTAACAGTATGTCCAGTACCGGCATCTGTGATTGTTTCCGGGGATAAATGATGTGCAAAGAATCAAACGCCGTTCCAAGGCTAGAGTCTATCAACTCCGTGGTATCATGCAGCTAAAAAAATAGAAGAAAAAAAGTCAAGTCATAAACTAAAATCACTTTCGCTTCGGCGTGGGCGTCCAAACATTCCCCAGTCCAGACTTGCGCTCTCTAGGTCTCGGCGTCCCAACCTGCTGCAACAGCTTCTGCGCTGCAGGTGTAAGCATCTTTCCCTGATGCCCTCCACCATAGACAGAGCCCCTACTAGAGCCAGCTCCAGGTGTAGACGCAGAACCAAAGTCAAGCCGAGGACTACTAGCAAATCGCGGCGTCAACGAGACAGGCGTCTTCGTAACACGGGCGGCCTTTTCAGCACGCTTGTTCCGCGCCACACGATCGACCATGCGGTGATGGAGGGCTTCGCGCTTGCGAGTCTCGCCAAGTTGGAAGGGATTTGGTTTTTCAGAGGTCGGTCCGAGAAGGCGCCAGTCAGCTTCCATGTCGTCATCGGTTTTGGAGCTGGAGCCATATGTGAATTCAGGCTCGGGCTCGTCCTCGTCGACGAAGGCGTATCCGTTAACCCTCGGGGTTTCGCTTCCTGCGAAGGTGGATGCGGCTTCGGACTCGCTGAGACGCGGTCGGCCAGCGATGGCGTCTTGGATGGCGGATAGTGAGGGTGAAGGAGGCACGGTGCTGGCAGCGTCCGCTGCTGCTGCCGCATGTGGGTCTAGCAGTCTTGTATTTTGGTAGAGAGTTCGCTTGGGGCCTGCTCGGGATGTATTTTCTGCTTTCTGCGCGAGTGTCTCGTGGGTATCCTCCACCGAGGAGGGAAGGAACATTAGGGTGTTGTCTGGGCGGCTTTTCCACGAGTTTGGTTTTGCGGGGCGAGCATCCAGGTCTTGTTTTATAGCGGGCTGGACATGCTCGTCTCGTTTGATAAGGCCCATTTCCGGCTTTCCGCCTTGAGCTGTGATGCGCTTGATTTCTTGTTGTTGGTGCGCAATTTGTCGGGCCGAGGGGATTTTGTTTCCGCTCCAAAGCCAGGGATATTTCTCCCGTCGCTTTTCATTCTGCTTGTCGAGGACTTTGTTGAAGGACTCGTTGTCTTCGCTGGTATACTTTGCTTGGAAGGCGACCAGTCCGATGTTCGACACATCGGGAATATTCCGGTCTTGTGTTTCAGTTGCTGATGTGGAAGTAGACATGACGGACATGGGGGTATCGCCTCCCCAACCATGTGGAGTATCACCAGCCCGTCCGGCCGGGAAATGCTGGGGTGTGCTCGGGACAGATGCATAGTCTGATTTCCGTCTTGTATTAGACCCGGGAGTGGGCGTTCGCATGACATCCGCCAACTTCTTTTTTGAACTTGCGATCCATGCTTTATCCTTTGATTCAAGGGCTTCTAGATATTCTTGCTTGATCTGTGTTTCGAGTAAACCCGGAAAGAAGTCGCGGGCAATAATGTGGGACAAAGTGTTGGTGTAGACGTCTTCGTCGAGAACAGTCGCGGGGCGTTTGATTCGCTTCGGGGGTGGTGGGGGAGGCATAAGCTGGCCAGCAGATTGCTTAACTAGCTCCTGTGAAGAAGAAGACGCCATGTTTGTAGATCAAAGGGTTGGAGAGAGAGAAGGAAAGAGAGACAAAGTTGGTGAGTTGGTGGCGATAAGATAGCGGGTCATATGATAGTCTAACCGCTTTAGGCAAATATACTTCAGACGCCATTAACATATTGTATTGCAGAGATCATGTTACAAGCAAGATAGGGTCATATATCTAATATAATTACGTAGATATGATGGGTCATTCTTTCTTTCAAACTGTATATAAAAACATGTTTCCCTTTCGATATGTCGGAACCCGACCCTATCTCTGTCCACGTCAGAAATATGTATGAAACAGATTTTTATTCATATATACCTACATGTAGGTATGTAGGTATGTAGGTACCTAGATCTAGCCTTGGATATATCCATGGAAACCTTCCAGGTACATACATAGACATAGACAAATATTGATAGAGTTCCAAGGTAGCCTTCACACATTCGTGTTAAGCCTCTTTGGGACTACACACTCATCATCTTTACTCATACCGTGGGTTATCAATTCCCTGCAACATTAGAAATGTCTTCTTCCTTTTTATCTCTTCTAATCTGCTACTATTCTTATATTCATCTAACTTACTATCATTACCTATATAGGTATACTATATACGATGCTGGTTTCGATAAAAGGAAACCCCAGTAGTATTGGGCAAGCTCCCAAGGCCATTCCAACTAAACCTTCTACCTGGGTCGGTGATATACACCAGTACCTTAAACCCACCTCTGTTACCTGTCCTATACTGAAAGCTCTAGGACAGGATTTACTAGACACCTTTCCTGTTGAGCTAGTGCTATCGATAGCAGATTTTCTTCCACTTGAGGATATCTATTGCCTCTCTCTTTGCAACCATCGATTGCTCGCAATCTTCCGGAGCTGGCAAAAGCGCGGATACCTGGAACGAAGGGCCCGGCTGTCTTTCTTACATCGACTCGAACGTGATCACCCACGGTACTTAACTTGCGATGACTGCTTAGTTCTTCATGATTTAGGCAGTATATCTGAGCCCTTGGAGTTATCATACTCGACGCAGACCTACCCGCCTCGCATTGACTGCCCTGCGCTTAGGCCTAGCTATAGTACATGTGGTCGTTCATGGATAAATCTACATAACGAGAGTGTACACACTTATACATTTCACTTTTCTCATCTTCAACTCGCTATGAGACGATTCTATAGCGGTTCTCAATACGGCATTAGCACAGATGCGCTGTCCTTCACCGAAGTGACAAATGACGGTTTTGAGGAAGAAGACAGGGTCCCCAGACCGATTACTCTATTCTCAGTTGAGGCACAGATATGCCCTAAGGCACCGAGTTTGTATTTGCGAATTCAGCATGTTGTGTCACTGAAAGACATGCGGCTACTACGCGACGAATACTATGATGAAGTGGAGAAAGACTATTTTGCAGTCCTCCCAATTTGCAAACACGAACAGAAATCGTTGTGGATGCAGTCTATTCCTCGAGACGTATTGATTCACGAGTATTCGAACTGCAACGATTGCAACACCGACTGGGAGATTGAATTGTTTGATAACCGACCAAGTGGTCATGTCACTATGGTGATGACCAGATACATCGATCTTGGGCCCGGTCTTAGCTTAGATGATCCCCGATGGAGGGTTCACGCGTGGGCTGAGTGGGAAGAGTCGGTTTGCAAACTGGACTCGAAATACATGACCCCGAGTCCTCGACATACATTCGAGGCCCTTACCGATACCTCGCTCGAAGATTTGACTTCTCGCAATCTCTCTTACCTCGAAAATGAGAGGTATCAAACCGTGATGGTACCGGGCCCCCGCATTTGGCCTCGTTCATGGGTTCTGTGGAGTGGGGCAGCTGTGCGTTCGTGAATTTGGTATATGTATGGCGTCGGTTTTGGTGATGAGGCAGATAAAATAGAAGGACATGTCATATTTGCTGCTCGAAGGCGTTTTGTACCAAGTGACTTTAATATCATTTTTATCTCACTTATCTTTCAAAACCACATTAAGATGTCTTCTTTCATATCTTCTATCTTAGCCGAGCGGAACTAACTGTCCAGAGGGCAATATCCTCTGTTCCGTAACAGATCTTTGATTCAAGGTAGTCTACTGATATAGAACAAAGGCCTATACCAATAGACATTGTAAAATACACATGTTCCTTGTCTCTACACCTATACTTTCAAAGTCATGCCAACGAATGGTATTGGAGCAGATCAGCTCCTCTATAAGAATCAATGTCTATAAAGGCAAAAGAAAACCAGAGACTAGCGAATGACCCAAAATCCCAAATTTCCTCCAGAAAATCCTTTTCCTTTTCCTTTTTTCTCTTTTCCCAAATCACCCTTCCAAGACACCAGGCCAGTAAAAATCGCTATCGCTGAGAAATGCATCGAGGTGAAAGATTGACAACAGCTGAAACACGCATAACAGAACGTAACAAGGAAATAAGATATGGCTCACAGGCAAGGACAAGACAAGTTAAACATAAAACAGACAGAAGGAAAACACAGATCGTGGACTCGTTGAGAGGTGGTTGAGGGACCTCGGGAGGTCTATCGGATGACAAAGCGAGAAATGTGAGATAGATAGGTATGCAAGGGGTGAAAAAAGAAAAAAGAAAATCAACACAGGATAGGGGGTTGATGAGAACGATAGTGACTCAATGAGCGGTTGTGGGGAAGAGAGAGTAAGATGGTGAGCGAACCTTCCTCCGGTTCGGGTTTCTGACAGGAATAGGAGGCAAAGGAGCCTCGAATTTTGTGGGCTGGGACTCAACCTCCGAAATGGACTTGGCGCGGTCATGAACTGACACGGTAAGATCCGGGCTCTCGAGGCTCGTGCTGCTGCCACTCTGGAGGAAGTGCGCCTCGGCGAGACTCTTGGTCTGGCGGTGGTGGGACGACGACGCAGGACGCGTGAGTGCCTCGGCGGCTGTCATGCGGTCCGTTGGCATGAGCTCGCGGCTACTGGACAAGCTATGGACAAGCTCTGGGACGCTGTTCGTCGTCGAGACGGAGGAGCGGTGCTTGCGCACGATGGAGGCTGCGCGAGAGAGCATCAGGCTCTCCTGCGAGTTGCATTTGCTTATTGGGGAGAAGCTGCTGCGTGGGGAGATGGGGCCCATCATACCCTGCGCGAAGGGGAAGTGGCGGTCTGATTCGCCATCAGTCGTCATGTACTCCTCGTACAATGGTTCGTGGGAGATTTGTTTGCCCATGGACGGGAGGATCGAGGAACTGACGGGATGGAAGTAGTCTGCGCCCCGCGCGGTAAAATCCTGCTCATAGTCTGTGGTTGAGGGGGGTAGGGGCTAAGTGGGAGGGCATCGACTGGGCTGGGCTGGGGTCCAGGTCTGGGGTCGCGAGGGCGGAGGTGCTCAGTGGGCTCGGCTGGAGCTGTCGGGTCTTTGGGGCGAGCCAGGGGCCATCGCTGCAGGCTACACCGATTTGAGGTCGTGCTTCGTCCAGGGATGTGCGAGACCAATCGAAGTTGGAAGTGGACTCGGCTGCGTGCTCATAGCAGTAGTCGATATCTGCATCCCAGGAGTCATACAATTCATCCTCGTATGAGAACTGGTGCAGGCTGGCGATCGGCTCGGGTGGTGTGACCTCCACCTGGGCGCGAGGAGTATCCGTGTCGTGGGGAGGTTGAGGCAGAGTCGGCGAGCCCAACGCCTCAGAGAACTTCCTAGAAAGCTCCTCGGCCACATAGATCGACACCGGAGCTTTGCGCTCGCTGGTGCTGGGTGACTGCGTATTGGCTGGAGGTTGGCTGGCCTGAGAAGTTGTGCGAGAATGGGGGCATCCCATGCTGGACTCGGGGCTTTCCCAATACCGGGTTCCTTCCTCTTCCTCGGGAACATCTTCCAAATCATAGTGGCTGCTCATGGACGAGGTCCTGGCGCTGTTGTCTGCAGGCTCGGGGCTGAAAAACCGTGTTGGCTGCACTGATTGAAGATCTGGGTACGTCATCGTCGTGGACAAGCCCAGGATCTCGTCAATGGCACGGGGTGCCGGTTCCTCAGTCTCAGGCGGGGGTGTCTCCGGCACAGCAGAAGGTGGGGGAGTGGTGGGACAGGATCGGGGATATCTGGAGACTGGCCGTGAGAAGTTCTCGTTGACGCGAGACTCTCTGCGTGCGTGGTGCGCGGGGTACTGGCGTGTTCTTGGGGAAGCCGGCGGGCTTATACTGGGCACGTCCACCGTGGTGGCAGTTCCAAGCGAGCCCAAGTCATCACTGGAGAAATTACGGAAATGAATGTCTTCAGCGCGGATACCTTTAAGATCGGTCTGGGGCCGTTGAGATGCTCGGATAGCCGAGAACTCAGTGACGAGATCGTTCTCGCGTGTTTGATCCAAAGCTTGGAACTGCGAGGGGTTGGTATGAGTCAAGTGATGGAAGTCAAAAGGATCCGAAATGATGCTTTTCAAACGCTCGCCTATATCAATTGTCGAGGGTCAATTGAGTTCACAATTTCCGCTGTCAGTAGCTGAGTGGCACTTACTGTGATCAGCATGGCGGGCGCGACGGCCAAACAACTCTCTCTCAGGGCGTGCCTTCTCACGATCGGCCTCATCTTCCTCGTCCAGCGTGGCGACGATGTTGATCTTGCTACCCTGTCGACGCAGGATGCGGCTTCCCCGCGCCAAAAAGGACCGGGACGGCTTGTCCTGCTTATCAGAGCGAAGTCCCAATGACGAACCGGTCCGCTCATCAGAGGCAATTGAACTATCTGTCGAGGTCATAGAAGAACCCGGTGACCGGCGTGAAGATGTTGAGGTAGTGGTATTGCTTCTTGAACGACCGCTAAAGACGGACAAACGCTTGGGGCTGTGAGCGTGGGCAGTGGACCTGGAGCGGATATGTGCGGCATGTTCTGGGTACTCGTTGGACGAGTTTGTGGACGGACGGTCACTACCGTCGTCATTGTCCCAGGCTTTAGCCATTGGGGGTGGAAAGGTCGACATGGTGGGAAGTGAATGAAAGAAACTACACCATGATAAGATGAAATCTGGAGATCTCCGCCGCCTACAACACAAAGGAGCGAAAGTGGAAAGGAACGGTTCTCGAGTGGAACAAAAAGAGGTCGTGCCGATTATAATAAATTAATAGAATACTCCATGACGGGGGCAATACATGACACGGAGCGGTGGTGGAGCCGCGTTCAGGGGTATTTATGGTATTTACTTTTCTTTTTCTTTTTCTTTTTTCCATTATTAGTATATGATGTTATACCTAGCCATCTCCTATATCTGTGTTATTTCTGCTAGATCTATTTGTTCCTCTTTGTTTGAATTAGAGCCGTTATACCATGCACTCTGCCGGCTTGATTGGTTTTTTCTCTATTGATCATATTGATCATATTCCACACACAAACAAACCCAAAAAAATGAGAACCAAAGAAATAAAGCAAATATAGTATACACACGGGATAGTAACCAAGGTACGTACCTCAAACATCCCCATGTAAAGAAATTCGGGATTCCCAGTGTCACGGAGCCGATACCTAACTGCCTTCAGTGGCATATGTATCGAGCCAGGGGGGTTGGTCCTGAACGTGCTGGAGACCCGCATGTGGGGAAAGGAAAAAGAAGCTATTCCTATTTTAGCAAGTATCAGCCTTCCGATACGCCCCGTTTTGAATATTTATTTGTCTTTTGTATTTTTCCTTACCCAAAGTTCTAAGGTTCCAAGGTTCGCCGCTAGCTTTGACCCGTTGACACGGGAGAGAGGGGGAGCTGGGCACACGATATACGCATATACGCGATCTGGCTTATAAATTTTGTTCCTACAATACGTAGGTACTCCATATGCATGTTATTGTATAAGTCAATTCCATTGGCCGAGATATTCATTTCAATATCCAATGATAATATTGAAACAGTTCCATATTGTACACTTAATTCCTTACTCCATACATACCAAGGTAGCAACGTTAGGAGTCCAGGCTTGAGTGGAGAGAGAGACAAGCCCTTATCATGATAAGTCGGGGCGCACACTGGAACCTTGGATATGTTTTCCCTTTCCTTGCAACGTAGTATACATACATATGGTACGGAGTACATATTATCTCTGTTTCTGATTTATTAGCTTCTTTGTGTCCGAATAATATTCCCTTTCCTCCTAGAATGCCTTACGTGAGGTCTGAAACCTAACAGAAACGCCTCTTCCCTTCCCCGCGTATAGCGGAGCCTCGGTTCAACGGTTTTCATCAAGGGATCCGGCCCTAAAACTGATTCTAGTTTGAAAACATAGGGCTTGTGAAACAGAGCCCAGTCACAGATCGCAATCTACTTTCGGTATTCGGCAGTGGGGTCCAAACTTGAAGTCCATAATAACATTGTATTACAGAGGCAATTAGAATGGTGTTATAGCCTAGGTATACATGTGCTCCGGCATTTCTCCAGTTCCTTCAGTTCGACCTAAACATCCCTGTAAAAAAAGGTAGACAGGCAAGGATCTCCATGCAGGTTTGTTCCTGTGATCCTACCCAGCTGTAGGGGCTGTTCGCTTAGTCCAAGCCTCGGGGACTGCCGGCCTCCTATCTCATGCAAATTGGGAGCGAACCCTTGTTAATTAAAGAAAAAGCAAAATATATCAGACTACATACAAACTTCACACTGCGTCGGGGATGCAAGATGAAGCTGAAGAATGTGAGCATCCGGGAGTCACCGCATCCTTACATTATTTTACCTGTCGGAGAGTTGCATTGTCTCAGGGCGGGGTATATCCATTGTGCCTGGTATGTGCATATTATCACCCTGGAAGTAGTACTAAATAGAATTGATCTTGGTATATGGAGGCAATTCTTGCTTGTTATTGTTGCACATAATTACCTTTTACCGTTGTGGTGACTCGTCACGCACATGTTCTAATATGCACTTGCGTAGTTCTATAGTCAACAACCAGCTTCCTATCTGGTGTGGAAGTGGACCTAAGCCTGCAGCTAGCACGATTCGAAACAAGGGAGTAGCCCGAGGGGAAAAAGCCAAAAAAAAGGTCTCATTCTATTTCCGAGTACAATATACCGCTAGTTGTAGTGTGTATCGTAGTGTAAAGTGGACTCCTGATGATCTCGTAGTCTAGAACACGTACTGTTCCTACATTGTACGTATCGTACCTGCGTGGACTTGATATTCTTAATTCCTTATGTAACTGTCTATGTTATACTCCGTATGTTGTACTCTGTCCACTACTTTCGTACTATTATCCCTTTTCAGGAGGTTCAACCAAGAAGCACGTGCCCCACCTCCGGCCGTTCGCGTTTCGCGTCCATGACGATCGTCATCGAGCACTGTACGGAGTACGAGTACGTGTCTATATCATAGGCCCAAGCGGTCCTCGGTGTTCTTCCTCAGCTGAGATCGTTGTGAGGAATATGCCCCGAGATTGGGAGTGTCGTCGGCTGTCAGATATCTACTTTGCTTTTTCTGTTACATTTTTGAAACGAGATCAAATACTGGAGGAGTCTGTCATAGTATAATGGAAATCCAATTTTAAGATGGATCAAGGTCTCAAAAAGTAGACAATGTGGATAAATAGTATGTTGGATAGTATAACTACATACTACATACTCCGTACTCCGTACTCTGTATAGTTAGGGAGTACAACGTATACAACAAAGTCGAATAGCGCGACATAAGGTTCGAAGGGACACATTCTAGAAGAGGAGGGAATTGGAGGATTCGGCAAAACAATAATTCCAAGGTTCTTCTCCATCTTCATTCACATGGTTCGCCTATCACGAACACGTTCCTCTTCATGCTTCCCGAGGATCGACGGATCTAATTCCCCTGAAACAAGAAGCTGGTCCCCGACGCCGGTAGTTATGTACGGACGACTCCGTACTCCGTATCTTCAAAGTCAATTGCAACTGTATCCGGTCATTTTCCCGCTGGACGACCGTAAATTGTAGTTTAGTGTCGCGTAACGCGCTATCCTCTTAGCCTGGGCACGATCCAACGGTCGCCTATCTGGGTAAAGTCCATATGTATGCGCCCGTTGGAACTATATGTTGTACTGTGGAGAATGGATCAGTCTAATATTGTAACTAGTAGTTGGTTAACTAAGCTAGGTAACTAGTTGCAGGGGCGATTGTTATCTGCCATGTTACTGAGGCTGAATCCTTCAAACCATATCCCAGTCCACTACTCCCTAGAGATAAGGTGGGTATCAATATTAAATGTTACCATGTGCAACGACCCAGGTTACGATCCTAATGTAACCTGACATGGACGTTAAATCAAGTGCATAATAAGGCGTGGCAGGGACTAGCTGCTTTGATGGTACTACATACAGGGGGCTCCTTTCATTTTGAAGGCATATCTGTGATACATGGGACTTGTAAGGTTGGGCTCTTCGGAAGGACCAAATGACAGACAAACAGATGATAGACTATTGGAAATAGTCGATTATCGTTCTTTAGGTACTGCCGTACTACCCTCTACTGTACACAGCATATTCAAGGTATCGAAAATGTGGGAGTATTGAAATATATCAAGGCAAATCCATAACCAGTTCTTTGTCTTTCGAGTCCAAAATTTAGCAGTCCACCAAATTCTAACTTGCACGTAAGCCTTGATTTTCTGGAGACAAAGTGTGGAATGCCACAATTATACCATAAGACCTAGATAGCTCGTTCGAGGCTGTGGTATCTGCCTCCTTGTCATCAACTAGATCCTCAGAACTTGACCATTCCGGTGGCCTCCTTGTTGAGAGTGATGGCCACCTCTGTAGGCAAGTCATTGGTACTTCACTTGGCTACTCCGGTCTCTGCGCCGCCGACATTGACGATGAAATCAGAGCCGGAGTCATCCCCACCACGACCTCCGCCGTGACCATCGCTGCACCACTCTTAGACATCCACAGCCGCATCGGCGCTAACATCGGCATCGACATCGGCATCGATGTCATCTCCACCACCACGCTTGATATCGGCACTCACGTCACCGCTAAGGTCGGCGTCGGCATCAATGTCATCTCCACCATCACGCTTGACATCAGCGCTCACATCACCACTAACGCTGGCATCGACAGCGGCATCAATGCCATCTCCGACATCACGCTTGGCAACACTAACATCACCCTGGTTGGGGACGGGGGCAGCGAGTGCCGTGACCGCCAAAATGACGGGAGCGATGAGAGCGTAACGCATTTTGATATTGGTTCAAACTGGAGTCGTTGTTAGACAACTGACTGCTTGAGCTAGGTTCCAGAGCGGTATAGGTCTATACTCACTGGATAGGAGAAGAGGGTGCGCTTGAATTGGACTGTCCTTAACTGGTGGATATAGGACAAGAAGGAAACTGGCTGGTGACATCCCTAGGGAGATGACTAGGTCATTTAAGTACATATTGTACTCTCGTGTCTGATCTCTGGATGGATGTTTGCAGCATGGTAGTTGACGTGCTCTACGAACTTAAGTGTTGGCTTGGATTGTGCTCTACTTGGCTGGGGAGTATAGAAATGGACCTCGATCTATGACATATGCGTAGTTCTGATGAAGTGGATGCCCAATGGGGCTTACGGATTCGTAGTGGAGAGAATGGAGATGGCAAAGGTCTTAGTAACTGGCCTTGTGTTCCGCATAGAGATATACCGTGATCGAGGTAGACAATAAGGTTGGAGAGAAATGATACGTTGTAGTTTGTTGACGATCCTTAACCTTTTGGGTGGTGAACCACAGAAGGCTGCCTGCGATTGATATCATCAGTGAACTATGTTGTAGATGCTACGCACCTGGAATCTCTGTATATCAAGGGGTTGCTTTTCTTTTGTTTTTCTCAAAAAGTATGGGAGTTTAATAGAAATTGAGCCACAGGAGAGGTTTCTTTAAAGCTCATGAGCTACTGAGTATCCTAACATCCTACCTAGGGTAGCATCAATATCAGTAAGAGCCTAACTAAGGTAACTAAGGTCAAGAAAATCCATGGAACCTCCTAGCTTAACGAAAATAAAGTTATTTCCCAGCCGTAACAGCCCGATCTCCGTCGAATTCTACTAGAACGTACGAAGTCGTTCCTACTCCTACCAAAAACTATACTCCGTCTTCGTGCGGGTCCCGCCGGCTGGGGCGTTAGGTGGTATCCATTTCACATGTCGATATAGTGGCTTTGAATGGTATGTTAGGGTCTCCTCTGGTTACGTGTTACTTTCCTAGGATCATGAACTTTGAGGTAAGTAATTCGGTGCGCAGCCTGGGATTGTACGGGGTACGGAATACGAAATTGTCAATTCCAAGGTGAGATCTACTTCATTCTACACCGATCATCAGAGTAGATATCCAAAATTAGTACGGAGCTTATTGTACTCCGTTCTTCCGTAAAGAGTACAGAAACCTTACCAGACGCACAGATTAAAAGCTCCTACCAAAAACATGCCCTATTACACGAGATAATAGGTAGCCCCCATTCCAACGCTGACGCAGCATAAGACACAGCCCCTCCAATCCTCCGGGAATGCATACACCTACTACCAGATCCAGTTACATGGGGCAGTTTAATTCACTAGCCAAGCAGCTAGACGAATATGGAGTAGCTCCTCGGTGCTCCGTAAGGTGGCAGGGGTCTATCCCACCAGTGACCACACGTGTAAATCCAACATTTCTGGGGCCTGCGCAAGCCATGTCTGAGATTCCTCCGTACCGAGCCATTTGCTAGGTAGGGATTATCTCCAGCGGAGTTCCGTTTACAACCTAGGGAGATCAGCCCTGAGCAGATTCGTTCTGCTCCGTCCAAAATATGGAATTACATTTCTATAGATTAATTCAATGCAAGTGCGCTGCGCTTGGGCCTGGCGTTGTTCCTTTTTAATTTATTTCTTCCGCTCGTCTTCCTTTTGGAGTTAGTTGCGCAGTGAATTAGGGGTTTCCTTTCTTCCTGAGGCTTCCAAGATCTGTGAACGCCGGTATTTGGCCGTTCCTTGTGGCGTTTACATATCAGCTTTACCTTAGTGGCTACGAAGTGCTTGGTATGGTATTTTTATTTATTTCAATGGTCTTGTTCGAACAATGACAATGCACAGGGGTTCTTTTTGATTCCATTGAAGACTGATAACGATCGGGGCTAATAATTACATATGGCTTGAAGTACAAGGGGGAAGATGTATCAATTGCAGTAGATGGCCCCTTACCAGACGCCTGGATGAGAAAAAATGGAAAATAGAACTTTGAATAGTAACAGAAAAAAGTAGTTGTAATGTGGCATAATTCACTCCTGCATCTCCGTGTCCTCGGTAGTCTTCGAAGGCTCCCCGCCGAACAGGTCGTCGTCTTTGTCGTCTTCATTGACAGACTTCTCGGCTTGCACTTCCTGCTGCACTTCCTCTTCCTCGTCCTCATCCTCGTCATCATCAGCAATACGACGTGAGGCCTTGCCACGACGGCGCGGGGCAGCTCCTTCAGCCGGCTCCTCGTCGTCGCCAAACAGATCATCCTTGTCTTCGCCAGCAGACCTAGCAGCCTCTTCGTCGTCAGAGTCGACAACCATCTCACTGCTCTTGTACTTGCCAGGCTTCTCGGGCTTGTCGACCTGAGCCTTCCCACCCGATCGGCGTCCCAAGCGGCGCCGCTTCTTGGGAGCCTCGCCCTCGCTCTCGGCCGCGCTGTGCGCAGCTTCGCCTTCACCTTCATCTGCAATGAAATCGTCCCCGCCCTTCTTCTTGCGCTTGCTGGCAGGCTTCTTCTTGCGCTTGACCCGGTCACCGGTCTCAGAGTCGTGGGTCAATTCGGCCTCTTCGCGAGCACGCTCCTCTTCAGCGCGCTGTAAGGCGTGCCGTTGCACCTCTTCAACCATCTGAGCGCGTTCCTCGGCGATGCGCTTCTTGCGCTCCATCTCGACCTCTTGGGCCTTGCGCAGTTCCTCTTCCCGGACCCGCGCTGCTGCTTCGCGAGCTTCACGGGCTTGCTGGAGCTTCGCGGCGTTCTTCTCTTCGTACTCCTTCTGGCTCTGCATGGCTCGGTCAAGCTGCTTACTGATTGTGCGACCCATATTGGCTCGTTGCTCCAATGCAGCGCTGGGGTAGGGTGGGTGCTTCTCCTTGGACAGACGCTCGAAGGTTTCGATGGCTTCCTTGAGACCCTCCGCTGCCTCTTGGACATCTTGGAGCGTCTTCTGGGTGGGCTGTAGACCGTATGCGAGAGAGGCGATTTGGTTCTGCACGAAAGCAACGTTGAACTGCAGGTGGAGTTGATCCGGAGCAATGTCGCGCGCGCGCGTGGCGTAGTCCAGTGCTGTCTTCATTGCGGCCAAGTTTGCCTCCTGCTTGCCCCGTAGCCACCATACACGACCAAGACAAGCTAAGATTTGCACATCGCGCTGGCGATCCTTTGACAAGGCAGTCTCGTAGTGTTCGATTGACCGCGAGAACTGGCGAAGCTCAGCGAAGACATGTCCTAAGTTGAGGTAGACGCTGGGGTCCTTGATCGTATCCCGAATCTTGGACAAAATTTGCACAGCAGAGCTGTGGTCTTTCCTGTCATCGACCAAGGCGATGGCAATACCCTGAGCCGCATATGCGTTCTTGGGGTCCAGTTGGAGAGCCTTGTCAAAGAACTCCACAGCACGCTGATAAATCTTGCGACGTTTTTCTTTTTCTTGGTCTGTATCACGACGCATGTCACGGGCGGCGAGGAGATGCACATTGCCCATTCCAGTCAACGCGTAGCGATCGTGCTTGTCATAGTACTGCAACGTGTGCTTGAAATGACGTTGCTCGCTATCTTCAGCAAGGTTGGCGACTCGTTTCTTCGCCTTGCTAAGATACCAGCCGTAGAGAGACCGAACTTCCAGATTTGTGCTTTCCGCTTCGTAAAGTTTGCCGATCTTCTTAGGGCCCTCGTCGGTAGGACTCTGGCGAAGGGCAATATATGTTAGGCGTGCATTAGCTTCCGTGTAGTCAGCATGACGCTCCAGAAGACCTTCGTAGACCTTCTTCGCTTCATCCCACATGTCGGCTGCCTCGTAAGTCCGCCCAAGGTTGTAGCTGATTGTGGTGACGAGCGCATCGGTATCAGTGCCATCCTCTTTTTCTTTGGACTGCACACAGGCGTTGAGGGCAGACTGGAACAACCCACGAGCCAGTGCGATCTTGTCGTTCTGGTATAGGAAGCAGCCCATATTGTTGAGGAGCTGCGGCGGGAGACTCTCCCTCAGAGCAGCGTTCATCTTCTCCTGGTCCTCGATATCAGGTCGAGAATCCTCAGGGATTTCAGCAATCTGGACCTGTTCCAGTTGAGTCAGGCACTGCATGCTCTTATCTGGAGCCGTGCCCTCATAGAGGCGGGAAAGATAAACAAGAACCGATTCGTCGGGAGAGATATTTTGCTTCTCATCCTTCCACATAGAGCGCACCGACTCAAGTAGAGTGATGGCTCGCTTTGTCTCAGTCGACTTGTCTTCCTTGCTGCCTGACTTCTGAGCAGCAAAGACTTCTTCCGCATGAATAGCAGCAAGGAGGGTCATCGCCTCCGGGTTTTTCGACTGCTGAACAATCTTCTCTAGTCGGAACTTGGCACCATCAAAGTCCTTGTTCGTGATCTGCATTTGCACAGCGCCGAATTTGGCGGGAAGGTAGCCTTTGTCAACACCACCACGAGCTTGATCCGAACGGTTGTAGAACTCCGCAGCACGGGCATTGTCGCCTTCATAGTGCGACTTGCGACCGAGAAGGTACCAGCCTTCACTGGCAATAGACATAACATCCGTGTGCTCGATGGCTTTGCGTGCCAAGGTCTCGACGGTGGGATATTGTTTGCGGAGAAGGAAATAGCTGGCGAACAAGGAGCAGGTCATCGGGTATTCCTTATCCAGTTTAAATGCCTTTTGGGTGTATTGAGTCATTGCCAATTTGTACATTGACCCGAACATAGGGTCGGTGGTGGCTCGGCGAGAGCTGTCGTGGAGGTAGTAAACTGCGAGCAGAACGTTGGCAACCTTGGACTCGGGATTCTGCATAGCGACGGAGGTTAGTTATCTTTGCTATTTGAGGAACCGCTGGCGAGGAATTTTTTTTTCTTAACATACCAGAGACAGTGATCTCTCCCAAGCTACCTTGGCTTGATCCTTGAAGCCCAGCTGCCACAAGCAGCATCCTAGACCAATACGAGGATCAGGGTCTGTGAGGTTAGGCATCTTGATCAGAGCCTTTTGGTATCCTTCGAGTGCATCTGCGTATCTTCCGAGCATGTAATGCGCGCGCGCACGCCCCAGAATAGCCATGATGTTCCGGCCACCAAAGGCTTTGGATGACTCGTCGAAACATTTCAGAGCCTGCCGCAGCGACTCGACTCTTTCCGAGGTATCGATCGCACCTGGACGAACAGCACGGGGCGGGTATAGGGATGCACGGAGGAGACACAAGACGCCACGCGCCAGGAAGAGAGGAGGATAAGCCGGGTTGAGTCGGGAAGCCTCGTTCAACGTCGACGTCGCAAGTTGGAGGTAGTGATCTTTGGTCTTGGCTTCCGAGTATAGTTCCCCTTCAGGGGCGACTCGAGGAGCATGTCGGCTCTTTAGAAGAAGCATCCAGCAGATCCAGCCCAGCAGACCGAGTTTCTCCTTTGTCGCCCCGTGTGCGACGGAGGCCAGACCCTTAGTCAAGATGTCGATGGCATGGTCGATCTGCTTTCGCTTCGCGTAGGCGAGCGCAATGATCACCCAGAAATTCTTGGCCGCTTTTTCATTTTCCAAGAGGGTGCAAAGCTCAGTCGGGTCATCGGGGAGCTCGAGCAAGCTGACTTCGACTTCGCTGTCGAAGCTGGATGCGGGAATGTCGATAGCATCGGGGATGTCGGAAAAGCGCAGGTTGTTCAATGGGCTAGCTGAAGCCACAGCATCACCGTTCAGGCCATTGGTTTGGCCATTCTCAAGAGGCGCCATGGTGCGTCCGGGGACGGGAGGGATGAGGCCACTTTGCGAGTAGGTATGGGATTGTAGGAGCCTCAACTCATGATCAAGCGAGGCGGTCCATCAAAGAAATTTCAGGATTAGGACCGGTGAGGTTAGCGACCTCGAATCTGGAGAAAACGCGAAAATGGTGACTCTCGGAGACTAACAGCGCGGCGATGAGAAGGTGAGAATTGGACGATTGCAGTGGCTGGGCTGCACCGCCACAGGGCGCCACACTGCACACAATGAAACAATAAGTGCATTCATTCACCTCTGGATCTAACAATTGGCCAGATCCAATGATTTCCAAATAAAATAGAGCAACTAAATGAAATCACATTTACTAGATTGAATAATTGAATATCTAGGTACGGTATCCACATCACTGCATCCAGCTTGTTACAAATTTGCAGAGCACAGCAACACTGACCAGCACCACAAAGATAAGACCAAGCTCACTCCAGTGATGTAGGCTACCATAGGACTCGACATATCCAGCCAAAGCAGCAGCATGTTGGCCATCTACTGCATGATCAGCCTTGATCGAACCGGCCAACTCGGTTGGGAAGCGGCCTGTTTCGAAGTACTGATCCATAAGTTGATCCTTCTCGGCCCAGCGTGCTGTCAGCCATTCCTCGAACTCGTTCTGGTCATCAAGAGGAATCTTTGAAACCTGGAAGCGTCTCCAATGCATGTTGACTGAGGTCGGCGGTCGTCCTTGCAAGTATGTGGAGCGAAGAGTGAAGTATTTATCGGGATAGCTTCCCTTTCTATCGCCAAACTTGTGAGTATCGTTCTAGTAGCAGTAAAAAGGGATAGACGTGAAAACATACGGTGGTCCTTCATAGGCCATAGTGCAGTCATACACCCAGTCTACGGTTCCCCGCAACTGCTGAAGACAGAAGAACAGACCCGTAGACCGCGGAAGAATCACGTGCTTGAATGAAGGCAGTCCTTGTTTCTCTCCCCAAATGTCGCTGCGACTCTTGGTATTGATGGACAGGTTTGTCCCTTCGGGGAAGATTAGCAGCCACATAGGATCGTACTGCGGGCGAGCTGAGTTGGAGCCGATGTAGACTGTCTTCAGCTTATCCAAGCGATGCTGGAGCCTTGGCTTGTCGGACATCCACTTGCGGGCCATGAAGATAAAACCGTAGAACATCATGCCCGTCCCGACAATAGGGATATACTTAAGTGACTCTTTCAAGATGATGAAGATGCGGCCATGCATCTGGTTGGTGTATGCAACCCACCAGAGGTAAACCCAGTCAGTGTATACCTGGTGGTTTGAGATCATGACGAGACGCTCCGGGAACCTCGTCTCCAGCAATCCATCTTTGGATAGATGGATTTGCCCACGCACGCTAGCATCACCACTGACCCGGAAGAGCGTCGGGGAGCTCCATTGGGTGACAGATCCGAGAACCAACCCAAAACATTGTTTTGTATATGCCATATATGAATAGTAGTAATATCTGTTGATCAGATACAGCGGGCAGCCGATTAGTTGCGTCACACAGATCGCCATAATACAGCAATCCGCCCACGTTATCAGCAGAAGCGAGCGAAGTATCTGCATGGGAATGCCATGCTTGAGACGGGGCTCGGAAGGTGGTTTGGTCGATAGCTTCTGGAGCTCCCCAGCATCCTTAGTGGTCGGTGGCTTGCGCTGTCGAACCTCGGTAGGCTCCATGGTGGAAATTTGGAGGTCCAAAGATCCCTGTTGCTTTAAAGGTTGAGAACTGAGGTAGAAAGTCAAGTGTTAGACTGGAAGCTAATGCTTCTACAGCTGTACAGAGCCCACACACAGAAATGGTCTGGTCGGATGCAGAGATATTGATGATCGATGTGGGCTCAACGCAACAAAAGCTAGACAGAAGCTAGAAGATGAAATAATTTGCCATGTCCTAGGGGAAGGTTATAATAATAATAGAGATTGTGGAATCAAAAGGGAATAAGTATTGAAGAGCTGGGTCAGTTGGAGTTGGAGAGTTGGAGGGGGAAATCAGGCGGATCGTGTGGATCCAAAATGACCGGTCACAGCCTCATAACGTCACCCAACTTTCTTATTATTTACTTGTCTCTCTTTCCTTTGTGATTCATCCTTCCTCTGAGATCCTGGAGCTATAAAACCAACTCTTGTGTCAGCTTATTACACTCCAGGGCTCCAGTTCCTACCTTGGGCTGAAATATGGCGCGTTGATGTGAGCAACCCAAAATCCTCTTGACTGGAGTCCTTTTAGCTGATACACATGACCAGGGTCGATAGGCCTGCCATCCTCCTTACAACATGCTCCGCGCCATCCTCCGCAGGAGTCCCCGCCTCGCCTTGCGCCAGCATTTTTCCACGTCTCGACCACGTCACGAGATCAAAGACATCGGCTCTTTGTCTCAGCGCTTGATACCAAAATACCAAGGTGTGGCTTGGAGTTGTCCTGTTGGGCCAGTCTGATTGTTGGTTCGAAGACTAATGGATTTTTTGTCAGAATCCTGCGACGGAGAGCTCCTGTGTCTCCAGTGGCCAGCACCGCCGCGAAATATTTTCCTGGTGCGCAAAGACTGCGCCCCGGCGGTTACAGATTCCCTGATTGAATTCGTCAAGTAAGATTGAAGACGTGCTCGTGGGAAGCGACTTGGCAGAAGGCTAACATCTACGAGTCATGTTTCCTCGACATACCCATCTATCGCGGTGATTCTCGAGTCCAAGACTGCCGCCGAAATACATTCTTCGCTCTCATTTCCCGTCTACTCGGTTTCCCTTGACGAGAAAACGACCGCGCTTCACGATAAAGTCGACCTCACGGTGACCCTGGGCGGGGATGGTACGATTCTACATGCAGCGTCGGTCTTCGCGACCTGCTCAAACGTTCCGCCCGTTCTCTCATTCAGCATGGGTACATTGGGTTTTTTGAGTGAGTGGAAATTCTCAGAGTTTAAGCGGGCTTTCCGAGAAGTCTACATGTCTGGAGCCGGGGCAGGGGATCGGACCCATGTGTTGGAAGATGTCCCCGGGGCGGGACTCACAGAACAGGAAACTGAGATGGGTCCGACCGGGTGGTCATCCGTCCGGGGCAAATCCATGGGCTCTACGCGCGGGGCCCGCATTCTGATGCGCAACCGGTTGAAAGTAGGTCTGTTTGCCGCCGACGGAACCGAAACGACGCCTATCCGGACTAAGACCGACCAGGGCCAGGGGGTATACGTGATGAACGAGCTCCTCATCCACCGTGGCAAGGAACCGCACTTGGCTGTGGTAGATGTGTTTGTGGGTGGGCGGTTCCTGACTGAGGCTGTGGCAGATGGAATTATAATTTCCACGCCCACGGGAAGTACAGCCTACAGCTTGAGTAGTGGGGGTAGCATTGTGCATCCACTAGTCCCATCCATCCTCTTAACGCCAATTTGCGCGCGTAGCCTCAGCTTCCGGCCATTGGTTCTTCCTTCCAGCACCCCTATCACACTGCGGCTGAGCGAAAAGAACCGAGGGCGCGAACTAGAAGTCAGTTTGGATGGTGTTCATTTAGGCCAAGGGATGGCAGTTGGTATGGAGGTCCGAGTTTGGAATGAGGAGATGCGTCATGGGAAGAATGAGTGGCAAGGTGGTGTACCCAGTGTGATGCGAAGAAGTGTGGGGTGCGAAGCCCATGAGGGATGGGTAGGTGGATTGAATGGATTGTTGAAGTTCAATCATCCATTTGGAGAGATATAACATATAATAAATAATATTGTTTTTGAATGTACTTCAGAATCATAAGAATTGGAGAATTGAAGAATCGAAGAATTGAAAGAGAAGAATATCAAAATGTAGAACTCCCAAATCCGATGAAAAAGACCGTGGATCCAATCCTCCTATGGGCTATTCTGATTGGCAGAGGCTTGTTTTCTGTAGATGAACTTCCAAAGTACTTCGCTATCTCAGGGGACATCTCCTCCCCCCCTTTCTCTTCTTCCCTGCCACTTTTCTCGATTCTTCTTCCTTTTTTTTTATTTTATTCCGATATTGCGTTGTCTATTCTCGAGCATCCTCGCAGTGCGAGGACCGCTCCTGATATCTAACAAAGGTACCCCTTCTACCCCTCCTTCGGTCTTCTCAATACTACTCTACTCTCCCCTTGTCTCGAGAAGCTAGTATGTTCGAGTGACTACCTTGACAAAGAGAACATTGGCAATCGTTCTTTTGACTATTCTCTCCCCGAATGCAATTGCTAATTCTCGTTTAGTAGCGCGAGCCGGTCTTGAAGACCTCAGGAGGTCTCGGCGCATTCGTTTACCACCCCCCCCCCCACACCCCCCCTGCGCGACCTGTGAAATCCCTTGAACAATGACCTCGTATGGAAAGTACGTAACCGCACCATCACCACCTTTCTCCGATTCCGGTGGCATTTATTCACCCTCCATAGCAACATGTACGCGCCGGAGCAGTTCATGAATCCGGGGCCAGCCCCCCGGCCCCCTACAGATCGACCCCCCCAAGTTGACTCTACCAACCAACAACACAGCCACCTCCTTCGGACAGATGAGCTTGGACTCTCCAAGCACACCGGCTCCGTCGACGGCAAATCTTTCGCTTTTCCCCAACACCAGTAGTCCTTCGCTGGCTATGACTCGGAGTAATACCGGCCAAAATGGAATCTCAATCATCAAAGAAGGCACCGTCCGCTGCAAAGAGGACAAATTCTTGGCAACTTGGAATACACGTTACTTGATCCTACGTGAATATAAACTTGAATTTTTAAAGAGTGATTCTGGCAAGGTAGTGATTACATTCCCTTTGTCCTCGGTCACCGCTGTCGCTCGCTCCGAGGATTCTAAGATGGCCTTCGAGGTCACTCGCTTGGCCAATCCGAAGGATGCAAACTCCAAAGCCTCACTTCTTGCCCGCGATCTACCCACCAAGACCATCACTTGCGAAGTCAAATCCGATGATGAAATCTACGAGTGGATCGACAAGATCTACGAGCGCTGCCCTGGCATGGGCGGCGTCAGCAACCCGACAAACTTTAGTCACCGTGTTCATGTCGGCTTTGATCCAAATACCGGCGCCTTTGTAGGTTTGCCTCCCGAGTGGGAGAAGCTTTTGACATCCTCGGCTATCACGAAGGAAGACTACAAGAAGAACCCCCAGGCTGTCATCGAGGTTCTTGAATTCTACTCGGATATCAAGATGCGCGAGCAGAACCCGCAATACTATGCTGGAATCAACTCCCCGTCCAACGGTCAACCCAAGGCATACGGTAGTAGTGTTGGGAGCTCCATCGCACCCCCGCGTCCACCACCGCCAGGACCTATGCAGCGCCTTGATAGCAGTCAGTCGAAATCTGACGGTTCTATGCGCTCTGCATCATCCTCGGTTGGACAGTCGGACCGTGCGGCAGACCACCAACAGCAAGTTGAACGGATGAAGGAAATGGCCGACCAGGAGCGTCGCCGTGTGGAGGAGGAACGTCGCAACAAGGAGGAGCAAGACGCTTATAATGCTTCCATCCCGAAGAGCCGTCCTACTATGGCTCAACAAGAGATTGGTGGATATGGCGGCGACGAGCCATCACAGAATAGCCGCTATCAACCAAGTCGCCCCGCCCCTCAGGCTCCAGGATCTGCCGCACGCCAGCAAGACCCCCGGCAGCTCACTGCACAGCGTCCCGCCCCAGCGCCACCGTCGCAGAGTCCCTACGGCCAAAACGCGCCCCGAGCACCAGGTGCTCCTCGAAATGATGACCGACAGGGCTCTCCGAGCTCCCGCTACCCTCCCAGTGACCCTCGGGCCCCAGGATCAGCCAGCCGTCATCAGCAAAACGGTTCCAAGGGACAGGCTGGTCCCCCTCCAACACGCCTGCCAGCTCCAGTTCAGGCTGTGAAGCCGTTGAACATTGCCAACAAGCAAAACGGGAACAAGCAGAACGTCCCCGATGGCGTTCGCCAGGCCGAAGCTGCTCTTACCAAGAAGGCAGATCAGCCACGCCAGAAAGAGGTGCGCATGTCGGCCATGTCAGAGAACGAGGTTATGGAGCGACTGAGGTCTGTCGTCTCCAAAGACAACCCGAACGAGTCTTACAGCAAGCAGCGCAAGATTGGTCAGGGTGCATCTGGATCCGTGTATGTGGCGCGCGTTAAGGAAAGCGCACCTTCCAGTGTTGCCCACGAGCTTTATCGGACGTATGGCCCACGCTGCCAGGTGGCCATTAAGCAGATGGACCTGCGCAGTCAACCCCGCAAGGAGTTGATCGTCAACGAAATTATTGTCATGAAGGACAGCCAGCACCCGAATATTGTCAATTTCCTCGACTCATTCTTGCAGGAATCAAGCAATGAACTCTGGGTTGTCATGGAGTTCATGGAGGGTGGCGCGTTGACTGACGTGATTGATAATAACCCAGTAATCACTGAAGGTCAGATCGCGACAATCTGTGCTGAGGTATGTTTTTCAACCAGTGTTGTTTCCTTTGTTTCCATCCAATTACTAACGTTTTACCCCAAGACTTGTAAGGGTCTGGCCCATCTGCACAACCAGAGTATCATCCACCGTGATATTAAGAGTGACAATGTCCTCCTCGACCGCGTTGGCCACGTCAAGATCACTGATTTCGGCTTCTGCGCCAAGCTGACCGAAACCAAGAGCAAGCGCGCCACCATGGTCGGCACCCCTTACTGGATGGCACCCGAGGTGGTTAAGCAGAAGGAGTACGGCCCGAAGGTCGACTGCTGGTCGCTGGGCATCATGGCCATCGAAATGATTGAGTCAGAGCCCCCATACCTGAACGAAGAGCCCCTGAAGGCCCTCTACCTTATTGCCACCAACGGAACTCCCCGTCTCAAGAAGCCCGAGAAGCTCAGCAAGGAGCTTAAGTCTTTCCTGAGCGTCTGCCTCTGCGTCAATGTCCACAGCCGCGCTTCCGCTGATGAGCTCCTCGCCCACGAATTCCTGCAGACTGGATGCAGCCTGGCTAGTCTGGCTGAGCTGCTCCGCTGGAAGAAGGCCACTGGCTAGTAAATACCCGAGGTTTCCGTTCTGCTCTTTATTTACCGCAACTTGGAGCAACATCTGGGTTCTATTTACGCATCTTCGCTTAGATGTCATGTCTCACTTGCATTCTCACAGGAGCCGCTCTCTTCGCGTGCGCTTCATTCCCCGTGTCCTTGATTGCACTCTTGAAGATATCATTGCTGCTCTGCTCTTTTTACTTATCATACACAACCCTGGGCGTGGATAATTTGGCGTTTCACCTGTCTTTTTTTCCTTTTTCCCCCCTTTCCAACTTTTCTTCGACGCTTGCACAAAACAATACCATGTTTCCCCCCCAATGACGTTCACGATTTTGCAACCTGCACTGTATTATGTGCCCTTGCACAAAAGCGAAGAATAGTTTAAAATCCGATGTGACTTTGACTCGATTTCTTCAAACCAATCGACTTTTACGTTATATACAAGTGTAAAGGAGAAAGATACTGATTTGTCAGGACAGTTCCTGTTGGCCAGGCGAGTAACTATGATGGAAGGGAAGAACGTGTATTCTTTCATACAGAGACTACCTAGGTAATACCTGCTAAAAGGAAGGATTGAAATGTCCCAAAAGAGTCCTCATCGGCATATATGCTCCCCCTTGCAATGTAAAAAGAAATACTATGTACAAAGGTTCCTGAGGCACTGAAATCTATCCTTTACAGCTAGGTACCCTGGTAGGATTCTCTACGTGTCGTATCGCTAACTTTACCGGTATCCCGATATAGTCGTTCCTAGTCCGTTCCAAGGTTTAATTCCGATTACTTAACAAAAGCTCTTGCGGGTTTGATATTTAGCTATCACTAATAACAATCGGGATGATCTTTTGCGAGTTTTGCATGGCAAGGTATGTATCCTGGCCAATCGGGTCGCCTTCATATTCATACGAAACGAACATGTCGTGATCCATGTCGAATGGCTCGAGGCGAACATCGAGAACAGTTTGAGTATTGAGGATTGTCGAACATCTCTTTGATGCCTTTCCCATCCTGGCTGAAACCGTCAGTGTGTCCGACCTCATCCTCGGCTGCGTGATCATATCGTATCAGGATGGCCTGCAGGTCGAGACCCAACTCCTGGCAGTTTAGAGACCGCCGGATGCTGTCTCTAAACTGCTTGCTCCGGGCGGACACTCGAGGGTCCCATGGTGGTCTGAATTTGGAAGGTGGAAGCGCGACTTCCCGCTCCAAAGCTTTCTCGATAGCAGCTCTAGTCTCCATGTACCTCGCAACATTTGTGCCCCTAACCCATTTGACTTCGACTTTAATCGGTGCAAGATTATCGCTTGCATAGACCTCCTTGATTCTCGAGAGGCCGGAGACAACTTTCTGGGCAGAGGTCTGCATCCAGGATGGTGCATGCGCCTCGCTCACGACAGTTCCATTCCCTACAGCCTGCAGTATAGCAAATCTGGTCTTCCAATTGGATCGGTAGAAGCCACTTCACAAACACTTGAGTAACTCCCAGCACCGATGTATGGCTCAAGCTGGCCCTGATATTCCACCTGTAACCACAAGCTTGGCCGCTTCAGATCCCAATTGATCTACATACCGTTTCGCAAGGTTTATGGAGACCATTGCAGTGTTGGCAATTCTTACCGTCGTACGTCTCAGCGAAGCAGCGAACGACAAAGGGACGAAGCGAGGCCGGATCCCCCTCGCTCCAATCCCACAGAAACTCGCAGATAACTCAAACACCAGGTGCGGCTTCGAAGGATGGGCCTTCGCAGCTTGTGCGGAGAACTCCTAACTGGAGGCGATCTGCTCCCTTGACCCCTCACTAACTCCTCCAGCTCGGCTCGGGGACTGGAAATCGCTTCATTCCTGCTGGAAACGAGATGGCAACGTCCGTCTTGTTGTCCTTATGGCGTTCGATAAAATCCTGCTGTTCCTTGGCTGACTTCTCGAGGTTTTCCTCGTCGGTGACGTTCTCGTATCGTTTGACATTTTGCACCAGCATGTACAGACACTATGCTGCAACCTTCTTCTTTTGTGACGATAGTCGTTGTTTCGTGTCGCTCTGCCCACATGCCCAGGCTGTTTCCGGGTCTGTGGCAACGAGAAGTTGAAAGAGATATAAAATGAAGGAAGAAAGTGAAAGGAAGAAAGCAGGAAGAAAGAAGGAAGAAAGAAGGAAGAAAGAAGGGTGTGATGAGAGAAAAGTAAGGATTTGTATATCGAGGAGTAAATATAAAGGAGAGTTGAGATATTGGCAGAGGGAAAGAAGCATCGACTACATGTTCATACTATGGTTCTTTTTATATCTTCTTTCTGATATCTTTTTTGGTGTCTTTTTTGGCGTCTACTTTTTAGACATTCTTATCGGAATATAAAGATCCTATCGTCACTGCGACAAATAGGCAGTTGGTTTCTCTGAAGCAGAAGTTCAAGGTTGTTTGCAGAACAGCAGCAGTGTATCTTACTAAGAGCTCGAGTACCAAAGTCGTAGAATCTCCGTGATATTTAAGGAGATCCTTGCCAAGCCCCTGAAACCCTCTTGGCAGAGAATAGTTCTCACAGTCATAATGCAACTTACTACATACTCCATTCTTCCCTTCCAACTTGAGATCCTGGAGTGTGCTATATCATTGCAAACTCAGTTTATTCCTGTAACTATTCCCGAGAAGTGCCAAGACAGAAATGTCTGAGGCATTCGTTCTCCCCTGTTCTCCCTCCATCTTGCGTCCAGATCGCTTTGACTTTGTTTCCTCTGATGCACCTGAAGTTCCCTTTTGGCGGATTCTGACTTGTATCTTGGCCGAGTCATTAAACTCGGTGACTGACAGCTCGTCTCTCATCGATACCCTGGAAACGATATCAGTTGTTCTACACGGAGAGGCTGCCAGGAACTATGTGTTCCTAGGGGAATTTCTCGAGTCTCTGACGTCTACTGCTGGAAGCAAGTTCTTTACGTCAACGTGGCCACGTCTAGTCGGCCTTGCCTTGCAACTGCCATCTTTATTCCCGAGCCACTCCATCCCCCGCTGAAAAGCGAGGAGACTAGCCAGATTATTTTGAGCAGAAGGCAGGCTGCATGTTTGGTCGTACACCTATTCTTGTGCTCCCTGCCGGCCCATCCATGGCAGACAGAGTCCTTCGTCAATTTGTCGCCTTGGTACTCGGCTGGAGAGGCAATGCACCAGGGTGCTGTGCAGGCGTATCTAACCGCACTGTTCACGTATTTCGAAGCCATAGCCTCCGAACCAGACAGTGGGATTTTACACCACTCAGTGGAAGACTGGCCCGTTGTTTTCACGTCAATAGTAACGCCTGAGGATCAATCACACGCTCTTCTTTGCAATGCACCAGCCTCATTAAGCCGGTTGGCGGTTGTCCAACTCCCACACCAATCAACAGACACCACATACCTCGGTCTTCCAGATGGCGCATGCGTGATATCCGCTAACAAGTGCGTGGGGCTTGGTGCGACAGGTACTCAAGAAGAGCTTCATGTGGGTATTTCCCCCGAGGCGTACCCGGTGACACTGCTAGCGCCCCCTCTGAAGGATCGCCAGGTCCTCATCTGCCAGGGTGCTGAAGCAATCGTTACTACTAAAGGACATGGCAGATGGGCCTCCTTGGACGAAATATTGCATGGCAGACCAAGGCCGTCGTCTGACTGGCGCAACCGGGTCATGCTATTCATGGACGCCCTGGAACTCGACCTTGTCGACCACGCCCACCCAAACGGCGGAGAGAACATTCCCGACCTTATGCCAGGCTATCTGCATCGGGAATTGGTGAAGGCCTACACCGCGTTCTGCTCGCATCGTTACAGGAATACCCGGAAACCCTATCCCTTTGTTACTACTGGACTATGGGGCTGCGGCGCCTTTGGGGGAAATAGACAGGTTAAGGCGATAATCCAGTGGTACGCTGCATCCATAGCAAATATACCAGAGCTTCGATATGTCCTAGGTGGCGCAGAGCAGGAAGTATTTGGAGATGAGCTCAAGAGGTTCGTCGACCGGGTGGCAGAGCACACTGGAAGAGAATTGGAGCCACGGAAGCTCTTTGATGTGCTTGTCCGTCTGGGCACAGACATCCAAAATCGGAAAGCGGCTGTTCCCGAGCCAGATGAGATCTTCCAATATGTTCTAAAAAGCCTGTAGGGAGTATTGCCTCTATGCTCTGGTGGAGACTACCGGGTCACCTTGTTTCCCATCTCATTTCCTCTGTAACCTGGGAGCTTCGCAAAGTTTAGAATGCGAATAGAATTCAACCTTGGAACTATACCTAGGTAGACATTACCTCGCAAGACTCCTAATCGTATCTGCTACATTAAATCTTCCAACGTCCTTGAGATCTTTCTCTTTCTGTCTAATTGAGTCATAATTAGTTACCACATCCTATTTTGGGCCTAGATAGTGATGAATTGAGGATCTATATAGGGGATTGTGCTATAGAATTAGTAGAAGAGAGCTTTATATGTATAAGTACTTTTTAACAGAAATTACATCATGCCACTTAAGGATATGAAGTAAGATATCTTTTCGATGTCTTTTCGATGTCTTTGATTCTTCTGCCGGTAGCAAGACATGGAATAGAATCTAACATATCATTAACAAGCGTAAAACTAGTATCTAGCAATTCATAGTACATAAAGAACAAAAGAGATCCAAACCCTCAGCCTCTTCCCTTCCCCAAATCCCAATCCAAGATAAAAAAAAGAAACCAAGACAACTCATCCCTCACAGCCCTCCCCAATCCCCTACAAGCCTCACCGAACAAAACCCCAAGAAGAACACTCTCCCTTCAGAAGCCGTCCAACGACCCGCATCCGCAAGCCTCTGTTTCCAAACACTCTCCTCGGACGCAGAAAGATCCTTCCAAGCTTGCAAAAGCTCTTGCGGGTTTAATATTTAGCTATCACTAATAACAATTATAATTTAGTCGGCTAAGCGCTCTGCACTATGACCCTACAGCAGGAATATCTGTCTATCTCAGTGAACTCTATGGCACCGTACGGCTGTGATCTGATGATCTTTAACCTGATCAACGAGCTGGTGAAGGTTGGTATCGTCAAGGAGCCTAATACCTGATCTACAATGTACGGAGAAGAGGCTAGTTACTATTGAATAAGTCAATGAGTAGCTAGTTGCATACAGAGAACCGAGATAGTATCACGCTGCATATCACCTCAAAGGGCCAACGTATGAATCAACAACAACTGTATTTTGGAATGACTTAATGGAAGTTACACTATGCAAAGACGCATTCCTTACTCCTTCCCTTCTGTCACTCTGGGTGATCGGCCTGGACGCTAAGCACTAGAAAGCCAGCAGACGCTTGTTTGAGCCCCAAGGTTCAGACGAGCAGGAAGCACGACGTATCAAGTGTTTTTTCTTTGTTTCATTCTCGTTTGGCGAGAAGTGCTCCCGCCCAGGCAGATCCAGGATTGAGTCGTTCCGGATACAGCTCCAGCATTTGCGAGTAGATGTCTTCAGCTTTGGTGTATTTTGCTGCAGTTCGGTTGAAGTTTTCCAAGTACAACTTGGTCTCCTGTATGGTCTCGGGATCAAACGGCTTGCTGGGGTCGCTGTGACCTCCGATCACTGCTTTAGGTTTCAAAGCTGCCAGCTTATCCAACGCTCTTATCCACTCAATGCGAGCCTCTTCTGTTCCCGACTCACCCAGATACGGATGGGTGTTGGCGTATACACAGTCCCCTGCCACCACTAGTCCAATTGATGGAACCCACAATGCATTGGTTTCATCCGTATCCGTGTGTCCCAGTTTCACAATCTGCAATTTCTCCCCTTCTAGCTCAAACTCATCACCACTTAGAGGCTCGGCTCCAACAAATGTCTTCGGGAGTAGCCCAGGAAACAGCTTGTCCCATAAGCTTGCCATCCTTTCCGGGGATGTTTCGTATGCCATTCGGGAAACCACTTCCGGTGTAGCGATCACTTTGGCTTCGGGGAACTGTTTGAGGATAGTGGAGCTTCCAAAGAAGTGGTCACCGTGTGAATGGGTGACAAAGATGGCGACCAAGTCTTTCCCGCTAGCCACGACCCAGTCCGCCAACTCCTGGGACGCTTCGAGAGTCAACTGAGAATCAACTAGAACCGCCTTCTTCTCTCCATAAATGAGAGTAGAGCTTGTGGGAACCCATTTGAGATGATCATGTCCCGCGGGACCAGTTCGGGTTGCGCTGTCGCGTCTGCTGAAAAAGACCTGGAAATTGAGCGGCATTCTGACTGGAAGGTTGTGACTCGGAAGTTAATCGAAAGAGTGTCTACGTTCAGCCGTGCGAGCCCTTAAAATAGAAGAAAGCATGTGACCAAAATGTTACCAATACCAGTAACATTTTGACATTTTGATGAGGTGATTGCAAAAAGTCTGCAATGTATGTCCAATTGAGTCTCGAGAGACTTGTACCTCGGGCCAAATGCGATGAATAAACACATCCGATCTCGCTCCATGGCGACACCATAGGATTTGCCGCTGCTCCACATCGGAAGACGCGGCAAAGTAATAATGACCCTGTTGAATGGCTCCCTGTTAGACTCGAATCAGAATCACACCAATCCCCTTACTATCCTCGGCTCTCCAATTGACACCGACCACTCTCCCTACCGAAGCCAAAATCTAACTATGTCTCAGTCCACCGATGTCCCGCTTAGATTTTACTGCAGTCGACTCTGAAAACCTACATCCGCCACACCTAAATCTAGACTTCTCATTGATCTTCACCAGTTCACAGTAGACCATCGTAATTCAAGTATAAAAAGACGAAAACCTGGCCTAGAGCCTCATCTGCAGCACATTTTTTATCCTAACGAGGGTCAGGGTTCATGAATTCAGCTACTGTATATCTGCTTGTACCGTATCAAGGTAGTAGCCAGCGAATAGAGCAAGGCGCCAAACATGCAGAGAAGATAAATTACATTAACTAGCACTGTGTAACACGTGCATTTATCAAACATTCTCGGGTTGGCTGACGTGCCTCTTCAAGAACTCAAGTTGTGTTGTAATGTTCCTTTCGAACCACTCTCCCGTATAGATATCAAAATGGCCCGCTCCATCAAGGTAAAGCATCTGCTTGGGTTCCCTTGCTTTGCCATAAGCGGCCAATTGGGATGATGTAGTGACAAGTACGTCATTTCCCGGAATAACCATCAAGAGTGGAGTCGGCGAGATACGGTGGATCATAGCCTGCCCTTCAAAAAGAAGCATATTCACCTGCGTCTGAGTAGTAATGGAATTCTCCCATACCGCTCCGCAGTCGTATGACTCCCGCACATGTGTGTAGGCGTGAACGCCGGGGAACATCACGTCAGGTGCCCCTATTTGAGCAGCCTCCATTCCATCTGCAATGAGAGGAATTCTCTCCGGCTGGGTACCAGCGGTATAAGTGCGATTATTCAAAAGGGTTGGAATCCGGTCCCTGAACGCTAAAGATCGGGTCTCCCCAGAAACAGCGGGACACTGCACGATGGCAGCCTTGATGCGCTTGTCCACAGCAGCAGCGTGTAAGACATTTCCACCTGAAAAGCTCGTCCCCCAATACACAATGCGTGAAGCATCCACGTTAGAAAACGTAGAGGCAAAATTGAACGCGTCATAGTAGTCTGCTTGCTGAAGTGGCGGGTTGGATTCTTGGCGCGGCAGTCCATCACTGTCACCCCAGTTCCGATTGTCGTAGAGTAGTACATTGTAGCCAGCATCATGGAAGCGATCAGCAAAAGCTGGAAGCCACAAATGGCGAACACCACCCAACTAGTGATATTTGAAAGTTTTCAGCAATTGTTCTTCACCAGTAATGGATAGAGCGGAAACACCTACCCCGTGTGTCATGATCACGCATGGAGACTTGTTGTCTTGAGGATAGAACCAGCCCCGAAGCGTGGTCCCATCGCGAGCGTTGAACTGAATCTCTAAGCGAGCAGGGGCCATTTTTGCGTCCCTTTATGCTCACAGGAAAGAAACCTATGGCTTATTCTTTTCTGTATGAAATTTGGAGGTGCCCTTAACTGAGAATAACCAAGAGGAATGGAATATAGAAAGGAAAACCCGATTTCCGGGGTATTTACTACCGGACGTTCTATTAAAGTATTCCTACGCATAATTTGAGTTGATTATGTTTTGCCTTCCCCGAAAGTGGATCTTTCGATGTTGATCACTCATCGGTATCCACCTGTGGACCTCATTTTGACATGTACCGAGGCGTTGAGATGACAGGATATGCTCGGATCTATAACGATTACATATCAGTATAGCGAGCCTCGGCGTTAGGGATAATACGTTCAAAATTTTTTACTTGGCTTAGGACCATTGCGCCTCATAGTTTTAAAAGGAAAGGATTGCCCACCAATAATATTTGACATCATCCAAGGCTCGCTTAACAAGATCAAAGATGGAATTAGCTTTGTCGCATTCATAGGTCGAGGTATATCCAATTCATACTTTCATATTTAAGGCTAGTCAAATTATTGAGCAAATCGAGCAAGCTCTCGGCCAAAGGCCACAATTTTCGGGTGATGCACTGGCTATGAGGGAACAATACAAAGCTCTCAAACCAGATAAATGCTTCTCACAAAAGGTCCCTTAATCTCAAAATTGGTATGTGCCCGACAAGTAAAGTGCGCCGGTTTTACTTCCGTTTTATTGGTGACCTCACGCTGTCAAGAGGAGCAAGAAGAGTGTAGTTTGGCCATAACGGGTCAACTGTCGCTGCGGTCGTAGACCGTAGCGTCGGATAGGGCCCGTCCGCGCTCCCTTGTAGGGAGGCAATGTGTCTGTATTGTAGTGGATTCTATTTACAGAGAGAAGGCGGGAAGGACAAAAATCGAGACTGGACAATTCGACGCCATTCCACTTACGCGAAGGGCGATTCATTTTTATAAACACTATACGTTATAAAGCCTGATAGCGCAGCCCAAAATATCTTCTGTGGATCCTCACTCAATTGTTCAAGAACAGCTCCAGGTGCTGTGCGTAGAGCTCTGGCTCCTGGAAGAGATGCCCATGTCCCGAGTCAGGGAAAATGTGCAGCTGAGCCCTAGTGATCTTCTGCTGCAAAAGGAAGCTGTTCGCCGTATGTGTCATGATGTCTGCGTGGCCGTTTGTGACGAGGACTGGGGCCCTGATATCGGCTAGTCGATCGAAATTACCAGTATCAACAGTGAACTTGAAAATTGCCGCCACCTGTGACTGAAGCGCAGCTCCAACAAAGAATTCTTTTCTTTCTTCATCGTTGAGTTGTCGCTCATGGATTCTCTTATACCATTCATGGCCAAGGCTCAAGCTGGTTTCTGAAGAATAGAAGAATAATCTCATCCAATCATCCTCGGTTGGCGCCTGATCACCGTTTGCACCGGTGCTTGCGAGAACATCTCGTGGGGGAAGAGCCACACCTTCTCCGACGGCGGATTGGGTGCCGGCCAGAACCAATTTGTTGACAAGTTGGGGATACTCGAAGCCCAGATATTGAACAACACCACCACCCATAGAGAATCCAATAAAATCAGCCTGACGCACACTGATTGCGGCGAGAAAGTCCACAACTACCGAAGCCATCCCTTCGATTGAGTCTGGTATGACACCCTCACTATGGCCGATACCAAAGCTATCAAAGAGTATCACCTCACGGTTCTTGGCAATGCTATTGAACAAAAGAGGATCAAGCACATCCATAGTTCCACCTAGGTGATTGACGTAAACTAACGGCAGGGGACTGGGTTTGCCGAACCGACGATAAGCGATCATGGTGCCGTTGACAGGGACAAATCTGGTCGGGACAGTTTGAAGGGACGACATGATTGTGGTTACTTTGCAAAAGACAAGAAGTGACAGAAGTGCTAATGAGATAAAGTGGTCCAGATTCGGTATAGAATTAAATCTGAGGTATAATGAGCTACATATGTAGGGAGGTTAGGGTGATTTATAGGACGTTCTCACCACCAGGGGTAAATATATAATACTGTCGGATGGTATACCTTTTCCCTTTTCGCTGCGATAATAATAATTATGATCCCGCATAAATTACCATACAGAGCGAAAGAGAGAGTAGGTGCTCGCTGAATAACCCTGTCCTTGGTAAATACCGCCTTACTGTTCGAATTTATGGTACAGACCGAGGGCGCATATCGATTTCGGAGTGGTCAGTAATCGTGTTTCTAGACCTCGGGAGTCCGAAAGGCAGTTGTCTAATCGTTACTTATGGACCGTTCGACGACTAACAGCGCTCGGAAGAGGCTACCTCGGCTGTCTCTTTGTTCAGTTCTTCTAATCAGCATTCCATGGTATGTGCTCCCTCCGAAGGGCGTTCGGAATACGGTCTTCGAAGCCCACAGATCCTGTTTCTCCAGAAACAGGAGGACATTACACTATAGCGGTAGCTAAAACTAAGATGGAATAACTTTCTGTGACATCTTCTGTCGAGAACCCGGATTTTGCGAGAGTATCAGATAGCCATATGAACTGAACGTATATTGCGGGGACGTTATGTATACATGTCCATAGAAGAGCGTTGGACTTCATTGCTCTCGTTTCTTCCCCGAGCGTCGTGCGCTTCGCATAGCCCTAGTACTTTGACACCGCTTACTACTTCCTACCTATACACACTCCTACAAGACTGAATAGCCATAAAATCAAACAGATTTTGACGAACTCCGAACTCCTACATCCCCATTATCTATACCTACTGACATACCTACTGACATTTCTACGTTAGGTAGTTATGTACAGAGGCCAGAGAGTCACTAAGCGTCACGCCGTAGAAATGGATTACAAGTTATTGTTATGCAGAAATAAAGTGGCTAGGCGCTGGTGCAGATAAATGTGAAATGTGACTGTATGACTGTATGAGTCCAGTTTCTTGAGGTTTATGCCGAAGCAGTTCCCAATCATTGCAATGTTGTCATGAAACTTGACCATGTGGAGACCTCCAAATGAGAGATCGAGGGTCGTCCTCAGTTCCATTTCCCGATATCATGGCCGAGAAAGTTATCTAGTTACATGTTTAATAATCCTTTGTGGTCATTCCTCGGCTGATTAATGAACTTAAGGTTAACTGTATTCGTACTAGCCAATCTACACGGGACTAACTGAATTCAATCTAACACCAAACGTGGTACGTTTGTTTTTTGAGTGTCCCATCAGAAAAAGCGTTGTATTGGGATGGTATTCGGGGTCCAACGTGAAAGATGTGTTACCTCGGATCTGAATCTTGTGATGACTCAACATGAGATTGTACGTGTGAGTGTACGGGTTGATCAAGGCCTGCTTATAAACCAAGCATCATTCTGTAGTGCTTGGCTTGCCGGGGAAGTTGCGGGGGCTGTTGCGGGCCGAACAAAACCTTGAAACCTTTTTGGGCTTAGAAATCATTTCGAAGAGAAGTATATAGTCGATGAAGTACATTTGATCAGAGCCAGTTGATTCATAGGAAATTCCCCATTCTTTCCTTCTCGCCTTTCCCTCTCACGCATGCAATATCTCACCATGGCTTGGCCCAACGTCCCCATCAAAGCCGCTGAGGGCGTCTCCTTCTTCACTCCGGCTCAAAGTCCACCAGCAGGAACTGCTCGCAACCCCCAGACAAGCGGCAAGCCCATTCCTAAGCTCTTCCAGCCCCTGACCATCCGAGGCCAGACATTCCAAAATCGCCTAGGCGTACGTGCTCTCCGCTGTTTCATATAGCTCTTCTCGGAACTTATACTTACCTTGCCATCTCCAGGTGGCCCCTATGTGCCAATATAGTGCAGAAGATGGCCATATGACTGCTTGGCACATGGCTCACTACGGTGGTATTGCGCAGCGCGGTCCGGGAATGATTATCATCGAAGCCACTGGGGTCGTTCCGGAGGGTCGTATTACACCCGCTTGTACGGGTCTGTGGAAGGACTCCCAGATTGCACCCCTAAAGCAGGTTGTTGAGTTTGCTCATAGCCAGGGCCAGAAGATCGGTATTCAGCTAGCCCATGCCGGTCGTAAAGCCTCGACTGTTCCCCCGTGGCTAGGCGGTGTTCCCGCGACTAATGCGGTGGGTGGCTGGACGGAGAATGTTAAGGCCCCGAGCGCTATTCCCTTCGCTGAGGGTGATATTGTTCCTAAGGAGATGACTAAGGAGGATATTCAAGAAGTCAAGGACGCCTGGGCGGCTGCTACTAAGCGAGCCTTGGCTGCTGGCGTTGACTTTATTGAGATCCATAATGCTCATGGGTACCTGCTCTCTTCCTTCCTCAGCCCTACATCCAACAAGCGCACCGACGAGTATGGGGGTAGCTTTGAGAACCGGATCCGTCTGCCCCTGGAGATCGCTCAGCTAACCCGTGACACCGTTGGACCGAATATCCCCGTCTTCCTGCGTGTCTCTGCCACGGACTGGCTGGAAAACAGCCTGCCGGAGGAAAAGGGCTGGAAGCTGGAGGATACCGTGGCGTTTGCTCAGGCTCTCGCTGTGCAGGGTGCGATTGATCTGATTGACATTAGCACCGGTGGTGTCCACGTCGCTCAGAAAGTGACATCCGGTGTTGGCTTCCAGGTGCCGTTCGCGGCAGCTGTCAAGAAGGCTGTTGGAGAGAAGTCTCGGATGCTTGTCTCTACAGTTGGTACAATCAACAGCGGTGTTTTTGCTGAGAAGGTCCTCAATGAGGATAGTGCTGATGTCATCTTGGTCGGGCGCGCTTTCCAGCGTGACAGTGGTTTGGCTTGGGCTTTTGCAAAGGACTTGGACACTGAGATTGCTATGGCTGCGCAGATCCGCTGGGGCTTCACTAGCTTCCGCAATGCGTCAGAGTATATTCAGCCGAACTCGTTGAAGGCATCGATCTTTGATTAAATGATGATTTCTGTATAGCATATAGGATTACAATGCGGAAGGACGGTTTTGTTTACCCTTGCTGAGGAAATCCAGACCAGCCAAAAAACCTACACTTGCAACACGAATCTTCCTAGAAATATCAACAGTCTGGCCATCGAGTTGGTTTACTTGACTAGACCAAAAATATGAATGCGTATCTGGTCTCGTGGGTTGTGTTTTATAATCTAACTCACCTCGCGAGTTGGCTAGTAGAACATTTGTCAGTGAAGCAGAAGGCTTCAATTTCACCTCTAAATTGCAGAAGGAAATATTGGGAGAGGGTCAATTACAAGACTGTCCCTAGAGCACGTCACGAAGATGCAGTAGCCAACCGGAAAGGAAGGTCTTGACTTTTTATTGCCCACTACTCCATCTCCAAGTTACTCTTTCACTGACTCCAATTCCGCTTTGTGTCTGTTTGTCTTATTAAAAATCTACACCGTAAAAGCAACATAAATATGCAAAACTCTCAATGTTATCAGTATAGTATATGGCGCTTAGTGGAATAACAAGTTCCAATAAATTCTACAATAGATCCAAATTTGTGAGCCGCACAGGGATGGTTGCGTTGCGGGTTTTGTCACCTTGAACCATGACTCTGCTATCAGTGTCTCCATTGTACAATATGCTGCAACTTGTGAGTAATCGGTTCGGGGTCCCGTTGCGCTAGGGATTAACTGGGAAGGGAGGACATTCCGCCTTTGCTGTCTGTAATTTATAACAGGTGCTTGTGCGTCCGTTGGAATCGAATATTCATGACACGAAGAAATATAACGCATGATGAATAAACTTACGCCGAGGGATATTGGCGATTTTCTGCCGAGTGGAACTCGGAATTTGGTCTGATCAGTCATCAGAGCCTGAGGAGCCTCGGGGTTCTCATCGGACTTACTGGCCAAGGTGGAGGACTCCATTAGCATCAAACTAAATGGACTCAGTTAATAGCTATTGCGGTATTCTCTGGAGCAAGGTGGCCTTCAGTCGATAGGGCAATGGCTGTGGTATCCTCCGGGCTATGTAAGAAAGCCCTTATATCCCACCTTGGATCCGTCTCAACTTCGCTTTCTCTTTCAGGAAGATCAATCCTCCTCCTTCTGTCATGTCTCGCCTAACATCTGTCATCACAGGCACTGAGGCCAATACCCTTGGACCCCAAACACCAGCTCAATCCTTCTACCAGCAGTATGCCATCGCAATCGCCGCCGAAGGTCTGAATAACAGCGATGTGCCTCCATTCTACGCCGACCATGCGGTTTTCCACAACCAGAATGGTGTTGATTACCGCGGGGACCAGATTTGGCCTTGGATCAAGCAGCTCTTTGCGCAGTTCGGGAAGCTCTCACACGAGTTTGTGAAGGTTCGTGAGATCCAAAATGACGACGGCAGTGTGGATCTCGTATCTCAAATCACTCGCCATATCTGGGCCCCCGGAAATGAAAGCGACAAACCCAGCGTCAGCGTTCCTCTGTCTATGGTCTGCAACATCGGTCCCAACAATGCGCCAGGCACGGTGGGTGGCCTGCAGTTCAACGAGGTCTGGCTCTACTGGGATACCTATCTCCTGCAGCCCTACTTTCCGGCCGACTCGGTTGTTTTCAGCTCCAAGAAGGTATTCGACCAGGATTGAAATATGAGTATTTTCAATGATAAAACAAGTTTCCGGGATGTGCTGGCCGGCCTTGGCGATAGGAATATTCTCCGTCTATTTTGTATATAGTATCTACTTCCCGATGCCGCTCGTACGCATGTCTCCAAACGTCCTGTGGGGAACCCCCAGCCTGAGATAAATCAATACAAATACTGGAAGGAGCTTTCACGCATATGATATCGAACTTCCATACTATTAGATTATGTATTGTGTATTGTCATTAGACTTACTGGAAATATTATCAAAACGCCATCAACTTTATTATTTTAAGTTTAATAGAAAGATAACAGCCTAATGCCTACCTAACTTCAGATCACAGTACTATACCAGATGAGCCTTCAGGAATTGAATCTGCGCCGCAATATTGCGCTCAAAGTACTTGCCCGATAGATATCACAGTGACCAGCCTTGTCCAAAAATACCAATTCTTTTGGTTCTCGCGCTTTTCCAAAGGCCGCCAACTGCGACGAGGTTCGCACCCGCCCAAAATGGTCCCGTCGTAGGCATGGAATTGGACATCATGTCTTGGAAGGGCCATGGTAGAAGAGAAGACCAAGTCGGGAGAAAATCGCTAGGCTGATGGTTCACCCTCTCGGTATTCAGGCGCTGCGAGAAGATTAAATAATTACCGAATGTCGGGTTGATTTTGGTGGTAATCCTTCCGACGTCGACGTCTCGGGAACGACATATTCGCCATTTTCAGTATCCAGCCCATATGTCGTATATCAAGGGACCTCCAAGATACCGACCCAACTTTCGGCTGTGAAGATCATATTCTCGCTCCTCCGCTCTGAATTGTGCAAGATGATCTTGCTCGGGATTATTGATCATGCTGGACCGCCTCGGCACCACCCTTCGGCTACCCGGAAATAGTACCAGTATCACCAATCATCCTCAGCTTGCGGTCGATCGTCCGAATACGACCGTGTCATGACATGCGGTATCTTATTCTCAATTTAGGTAACCTTAAATGCAACAGCTAATACCTAAATAAGCGTAGTTGAATTCGTCATTATGAGCATGACATGTCGTGAGGCTTCTGAACCTTAAATCATGACGGTGGTAACATATGTAAAAAACAACGAAATGATCAGACATGTTGATTATTGTCAAAAGTAACAAGAACAATTGAGGACGATAGGCTGAAGATGACTCCTTTGACAACTTCGCTCACCACAACTCCTTCTGGCTGTCCAGCAAGCTCTGACTGGCCCAGGTTCCGTCCAGTCAGTTACCTGACTCTAAAGCATATATATTTGTCTCTAGGTGATGATTCAAATTGAACAGCAGATAATGTAGTTTATTATTGAATTCTATCTTTGCTCTTGCAATCTACTGAGATTTGGTTTTTGGGACACAAGCATTCTTCTTCTCTTAGCTTTGTGACGCGGTGGTTCAAATTGAACCCACAAACTCGATAATATCATCGAGCATCCTTTGGGAATGAGTGATGATAAGGACTGAGAAACGGCGTATATTAGTTATTTTTCTCATCGATGAAAGAGGGTGTGGGGAAGAGGGGGCTTTCGTACTATGACTTGCGTTCTCGTACAAGTTTATTTTTGCTCTGGGGATCATCTGTTTGATGCGATCTACGGACGTTTCCGCGGGGGTCCCAGCATCCGAATCACCGTGTAGGAGTAAAACAGGAACGTCGGATTCTTGCCCCAGAGCTGCTAGTTTTTCACTGAAGTCGTAGTGAGTGAAGATTTGCACAGCGCGCTCAACCGCAATAGCTTCCGCGGCCTCAGCCATCCGCTCAAACCGCTCAAGCGTCTTGGCAGGGACTTGGTTATTACCAATACCCAATGGCCCTTTGAATGAGTCGGCAAAAAAGCCATCACGATCCTGACGGATTGCACCTATGAGCTGGTTCCACAATTCCATAGGTGCTGCTTGAGGAAACTCGGGCGTAGCGACAGGATATGGAAGAGATGTATTTGTGAAGACAAATCCCTATTGATTTAAATAGCCGTCAGAATCAATTAAATCTTCTCTCAAGGGGCGGGAAAATCAACAAGGAGCAACGACCATAATGCAGCACATACCTGGCAATGTTGACGGACATAATCACTGGACGTGTATGCCAAAAGCGATTCCCCACCAGCCATGCTGGCTGCAACGAAGATGAACTTTCCCACTTTGATTTTTTCGAGAAGATCGGCAACATCCCTTCCGAACACTTCGTAATTGATCTCAGTTCGGTCTGATTGCAGACCATTCCAGTCGCTCCGTCCGAAGCCCCGTCGATCTGGAGCGATACAGCGGAATCGGTAGGTCTCAGTGAGTTGTACCATCAAAGGCTGCCACATTGCTGAGGACAGCGGCCATTGATGCAAGAAAACTATCGCTGGCTGTTGCTTATCGCCATGTTGGCTGTCTGGATTATATGGTGCAGTGACTGAAGAGGGAATATAGTCCCGAAAGAAAAGCTCTGCGCCGTCGAAAGAACTCTGGAAACGGGGCATCCTTCTTGGTCTTGGTGTTGCTTGGCCTTTATCGACTTATGATGAGGTCACGATATCATCAAATGTGAAATAGAGGGGTCAGCTAGCATTTTTATAAAGCCGTGGAGCTCATCTGACTAATATATCTGCCCCATACCTAGGTATGATCTGACGTTTCGTGGCGAAACCACCACTCTATTTGGCTGATAAAGCAATGATCAGTAATCACAGCCGATAGGCCGAGAAACTACCTAGGTAGCGTCGATCTGTTTTATTCCTTCCTTATTACTCTGCCAACTCGTTACTAGACCAGCACGCAGCACGGTTTTGATCACTCATCAAAAGAACCACATTTATAAATTTATAAGCGATTCTAAGGAGCCATCGAGAATTATTACGAGACTGGTGGGGGGCTGTTTTACAAGTTTGCTCTCTGATACTACTCCCAAACTTACCAGACACACACCACACTCTCACGGAGACCTTGGGAAAAGGTCTGGATAAGGTTTGTGGATTACTGCCGAGGTCAGATTTCTCATCAATAAGGTTAGATAAGGTAACCCCACTCTATGGGTGGATCGCTTTTTTGGGTGCTTTGTAATCGGGAAATTTTACCGGGACCCTGTAAGGCACGAAAATTGTTCAATCCATGGATGAGAGCTTACCTGATTATAAATGCGAGCGGATTTCGGCTTCGGTCTGAGTGAGAGATGATGTAACCTATGACTTATTCTGGGACGAATTGGGTTTTTGATTAGTATGAGGCGCGAGAAAGTGGATGAGGGAAGATTATATATAAGAAGTTCAATTCCAACTTCAATCTCACATACAATTTCTCATTCAATTTCCCAAACACTGCAAAAATGGCCTTCACCGAGTTCGTCGTCCCAACATTGAAGACAGACCCCGAAACGGAAGCAGCATTCACCACCGAGATCGCACCCTATCTCATCAAAATCCTTGATACACATCCCACTCCTCCCAAGTTCAAATACTTCGGGAAGATTCTTCTCGAGAATGGCAATGATGTGTCGGGGGACTTTAGACTTTGTGTTGGGCTTGGTTCGTCATTTCCCCTTCCTTCTCCTTTTCTCTTTCAAATTCGAACATAGTCTGATACTGATACTTCGACAGAGTGGGAAGACGCCGAACATTTCAACACCTTCGTCGCATCGGACAATTTCCAGACCTTCAAATCCGTCGTGAAGCCTCACTCTGTTGCACCGCCAGTCCCACAGCTATATAATACGGATTTCGAGCCGACTAAGGTGTTTGGGAGTGCGTTGACGGAGGTGTGGCAGGTGAAGATTGGGGAGGGGGATGGGAAAGTAGCAGAGGCGAAGGGCGCGTGGGAGAAGTTTGTTAGTGCGGTTGCAGAGGTGGGTGGTGTGAATGGGAATGGGAAAGGTATTCAAGGGACGAGCCTCAATCTAGAGGAGAAGAGGTGGGTTGGTGTGTTGGGGTGGGAGAGTATGGAGGTGAGCTTGAAATATCTTTTGATTTTGTTGAGAACAGTTGGCTGACTTTGAGATTCTAGACCAGAGAGAAAGTACTTGGGAGTGCAGCTGTGAAGGAAGCGAGGAAGAGCCTTGATGGATTGGTGTGGAATACGTTCGTTACCGCATTTGCGAAGCAACAGTAGACAGCCGAAGAAATACGGAATACTCACACTTCCAAGGTTAGAAATTCAAACACATTTCTCAATACGCATATCCAAGCAAATCGAATCAAGTATTGAAGTAAACGTGACAGGGTCTACCACATCCCCTTGAAAGGCTTTCGTATGATAGTATGTCAACTTGACAATCTAAAAGAAGAAGAAAACGAAAAAGTAAGATTATATTAAGCTGTAGTGCAATAATCAAGACGTCAGAATGTATACCATACGGTAATATGATCCAATCTCACGAAGACTTGATCAGGATATATTTCTTCGCATCTTTTCGTAGTTCATGAGACCCTTTTTCCAGTGTATAGATCTGTCCTAATTATTATTAATAGAAACAGTCGGGTCCACAGTCCCTATTGATAGCTCCCCATTCTGTCTCCAGAAACTCTGTCCGCAGAAAATCTACAGAATTGAAGCTCCTGTTACAGGTCAAGAGTGAGATCCTGGATCTGTACCATTCAAGGAATCAAGACTAAGGAACAGAAAGAGGAAGAAGAGAATCTATCGGGGTCGCGTCGATATATCCCACTGATAACAAATGCCATCTCTTATCATCCCCATTTGGTAAGTTTGCTCCCATCGCCAAACATGCCACTCCAGGAAACAGTCCCAACGCTCCTAGTGAGGACCCGCTCGTCACATTGCCCTCATCTTCAAAAGGACCTGGCCCACCAGGTCTGTTCGTCAAACCATCAAACGGGTCTATCATCATCCGATCCGGCTCGAATCTGCCATTCAATGCAGCTTCTGCCCAAAGGGCTAGCCGCCTAGGTGGTCCGGGTTGATCTGGGTGACGTCGGTCGAACTCCATGATTTTCTCTCGTGCGTTCTTGAAGGGCCTTCAGATAGTGTGTTTTCAATCTATGATGCCCTTTTCCCTCTGGGTCTTGCGTCTGGGTCTTGCAAGCAATATTATCCTTCATGGCGACATTGAGGACCAGGGCATCGCATGACACGATACACATCGCGCCAACATTCAAAGTGTTTGTCAATGTCCCGGAAATTCACTGATAACACCACGACAAAGACAAAACGGAATAGAATCTAACATATCATTAACAAGCGTAAAACTAGTAAGCAATTCATAGTACATAAAGAACAAAAGAAATCCAAACCGTCAACCTCTTCCCTTCCCCAAATCCCAATCCAAGACGAAAAAAAGGAATCAAGGCAACTCATCCCTCACAGCTCTCCCCAACCCCCCACAAGCCTCACCAAACAAAACCCCAAGAAGAACACTCTCCCCTTCAGAAGCCGTCCAGCGCCCCGCATCCGCAAGCCTCTGTTTCCAAACACTCTGCTCGGACGCAGAAAGATCCTTCCAAGCTTGCAGCTTCTCCTCCTCAGACTGCTCGGACTCGCCCAATGCAGACGCAGCAGTCTCAACAATCACGCTCTGTTCGGCATTTTGCCCAGCACTGCACCGTACAATGACAGAGAGGGACTGCGGCGCGACGGTTTCCAGATCAGCTGGTGCGGCGCCGGCACGGTGTACGCGGTCCAGGATTTCGCGGAGGGATTCAATCTGCGAGTCTGTGGGGACAATTGTCGCCACTGGAATGTCTGTATCACTGCTGCTTCCGCGCGGCGCAAGAAGTGTATCGAAGTACGTCAGCTTATCCCGTGGGGGTATAACGTATTCCCGTGCGATAGCTCCGCGGATACTCTCTGGGAGCCACTCTGTGGCGCCGAGGACAGGCGGGGTTCCGCCGCGGATCTCGGCGAAGGCGAGCATTGCTACACAGATTGCGGATATGGAGAATAGAAGGACGATGATGCTGTAGACTAGTTCCCAGATTTCGGCGGGCCCCGGGGTGACGAGGACGTAGCGTGGGGTGCGGGAGGAGGTCGGGAAGGGAGATAAGGGGAATGTGTGCACGACGACTGTGTTGCCCATGCTGACGGAGGCGAGCTTGATATTCTGCGGGCCGACGTCTGGGGTTACGGGGTGTGGGGGCGCGATGAAGGTGGAGAAGGTGAGTTTTGTCATGGAGAAGGGGTGCACGTCGCGGAGAGTTGTGTAGGGGCGGAAGTTGCTATAGCCGCGGTTTGGCCCGTATTCTAGGGTAAATAGTGGGATGGAGTTGTCGCTGCCACTGGCTGCGATAACGGTCTGTTGCTGGCCTCGCGGGTTCGTGCCGAGTTGGCAGATGTCGAGGCCTAGCCCGATCTTCACGGTTCGAGGAAGCTTGCGACGTTGTAGAATTTTGGACTTGCTTGATTTGGAGCTGGGGAGTTGAAGGAGCACGAGCTCGCTACCACCGCGGTTTGGGGCATTCTGGAGGAGGATCAGGGCTCGGGGCGAGAGGAACCGCAGCGCGCGGAACTTGCGCCGTGCTGTGCGGGCTCCGCTGGCGGGCAGAGGAATAGTATAAACGGAGCGGACGTCGGGGGAGCTACTGGAGGAGCTAGAGGACGAGATCTCGCCAACCATGACGTCTGTGCCGTTCGTATATGCCACAAGGAACCGGCCGTGTCCACCGTCGGTCTTCTCCAAGTCGTGTTCGAGGCTGACAAAGTCCAAATCCTCGGCCTCTTCATTGCTGCTTAATTGGATGCGGCCAATTATATCCTTCTCGCTGGGCGTCTCCGTGGCGCGGAAGAACACGATCTCACCGGATTGTGCGAGACCCGTCGCAACAGCTCCGATCCGTGTGTGTTTCTCGGTGCCATCCTTCCCTTTCGGCCACGGCGAGAGCCTCGTCACTCGCTGGTAAGTATCTGAAGAGCCTGGCCCGTTCTTCGTTCGGAAGAGTGATGCTTGCGATAGAGCTATGGCCTTTCCAGGAATAACCTCTTCCTCAGACTTGGTGTCCTTTTTCGCCTTCTCGTCCTTCTTGCGGTCTTCGGTGGTCTTCCGCGGCGCCTCAAACCGGAATGCCCGAAGATGTTGATTGTTATTCTTTTTCTGTTGCTCCACAGAGCTATTGATACCAGCCAGAGCAACAAGCGAGCCCGACTCGTCGCTAGCTAGCGGGGCCGCAGCCAGCGAAGTTACCGAGTCTTCATCGCGCGATAGGTTCAATTCAACGGCCTCAGTAATCTCGTCGCGACGCGATGTGTCAAGCAGAGACTGTACAGAAAACAACTATTAGCATTTGCACGTCGAGGAGTGGACTTTCTCGAAATGGTGGGACTTGCGATCTTGTTTCCAACTCCGCTACGCCCCTCGCCGCCTCCACCGCCGACTAGGAGTCGACCGTTGTTGCGCGGGTCAAAGTCAGCAGCGAAGAGCGGACACGAGAGTGTCAATTTGGCAGAGTGTACTGTGGGCGCCATTGTTATTGACAAAGGAGAATGTAAAGAGGACAGATCGATGACGGAGGTGCCCCGGATTCTTGGCGCGGTGTCCGGATCGGGTCGAGTTAGCGTGAAGGAAAACTATATTGTATAGATCTAAAAAGATGGAACTGTTCTACTTTATGTGATGTCGATAGAAGATATAACAAAAAAAAGTAAATAAATAGTATTTTATGATGCACTCTAGCCATTCTAAGCCTCGATTTCCTGGGAAGTGAACTCGGGCAGGCGCTTGCGGATATCCTCCCATGTCTCGTCGCCCTCAACAAGCGACTTGACAGCCTGCAGAATCTCGTCCTCGCTGGCGCGGACCTGCTTAGTGGTATCACGATCGCGCAGGGTGAAGGTGTTGTCCTGAACGGACTGGAAATCCACAGTGATACCGAAGGGTGTGCCCAGCTCGTCGTTGCGGGAGTAACGCTTACCGATACTGGCGGAAGAGTCATCGACACGGTTGGAGACACCGGCCTTGCGCAGCTTCGAGGTCAGACGCTGGGTCAGAGGCTTGAAGGAGGCGTGGGTGGAGAGGGGAACCAGCAGGACCTTTGTGGGGGCAATGGCGGGAGGGAAAGAAAGGACCTATATCGTCAGTACTAACATTCACGGCAAAAAAAGCAAGAAAGATGCGAAAGGGAAGACTTACACCACGGGTCTCGTCACCGGCGCGGGACCAGTAGGAGTGCTCAATGACACTGTACAGAATACGTCCAATACCGAAGGACGGTTCAATAACGTTGGGGGTGTACTCGCGGACGTTTTCAACACGAGTGCGCTTCTCAATCTTGATCAAGTCCTTCTCGATCTCAACCTTGCCAGATCCAACACCCTCAACATCGACCTCAATCTTGCCGTCCTTCTCGAGGTCAAGAGACAGCTTCTCGCGCAGGTCCTGGGACAGAGCCTCAATAGCTGCCTCGACGGTCTTGGCGTCCTTCTTGAAACGGGGACCGAACTTCTTCTTCTCAAGATCAATCTGGTACTCCTCGATACGCAGAGGCTCAGCACGGGCCTGGCGCACCACGAGAGGAGCACCGGTCTTGTCCTTGTGAACAGTCAGGTCGTAAGCGGAGCGGTCGGCACAGCCGACACACTCGATCCAGCCGTAGCTGGTCTGCAACTCGGCATCCCAGCAATCAGTAGCGTAGTGAGCCATCTCGTTAGCCATGTGCTGACGGAAGCGCAGCTTGGCAGGGTCAACACCCAGCTTCAACAGGAAGGACTGAATGCGGGCCAAGAAATAGCCCAGAGTCTCGTTGTCGACCAGCCCGGTCTCAACGGCCTTGCCGACAGTCATCTTGGTCAGATTTGTGCTTCCGGACAGCTGCACGTTCCGGTCGAGCAAGGCCAGCTCAGTATCCTTGACCTCATCAAAGCGAGAGTGCTTTTTGCCACCCTCCGGGTCGACGTAGTGCTCAATCTCGGCCATAAGGAACTCGCGAACACGCAGGAGACCCGCACGCGGGGAAATCTCGTTACGGAACGACTTGCCAATGGAGGCAGAGGCGAACGGCATCGACTGCTGGTTGAACTCCAGGAGCTTAGCGAAGTTCAGGAATTGACCCTGAGCGGTCTCGGGACGCAGGTAGCCGGGCATGTTGGAGCTAGGGCCAATAGAGGTCTGGAACATGAGGTTGAAAGAGACGGGAGGCAGCACCTCACCGCCGGTGACGGGGTTGCGGATGTCATGCTTCTTGATGAGCTGCTCCAACTCGGGGCCACCGTAGTTGTCAATTTGTGCGAGAGTCTCCTCGTACTCCTTGACAAGGGCATCATCCAGCTTCTTAGCCTCGGTGCCCTTGGCCTTTCTCTTCTTCTTGGCCTCCTTCTCCTCGTCCACCTCAATTTTCTCGCCGCGCGCCTGCTTGTCTCCCTTGAGGCGGGCCTCGAGCACCTCCTCAACCAAGTGGTCGGCGCGGAAGATCTCGCCAGTCTTGGGGTCCTTGCACATCCAGTCGGCGAACTTGTCCACGTGCCCGCTGGTCTTGAGAATTTCGTGGGGGGGTCAACATGGTAGTGTCGACCTCGAGCATGTCCTCCTCGAGCACGAAGTGCTTGCGCCACAGGTCGGTCATGTTGGCGATCAGGGCGGTTCCAGGTGGGCCAAAGTCATACAGACCAGACACACCACCATAAATTTCGAAGGAGGGGGTGTAGAACATGCGGCGACGGAGCATTGAGTCCAGCACCGTGCGGTCGACGGCCTGGCCGGTCTTGGTGTTGACGGTGGCCATCTTGACGTTTCGTTTCAAGGTCTTCGGGGGAGGGGTGTAAGTCCTGAACTGAGTCCGAAAGAAAGACGGAGGGGAAAGAAAAGAGCGGGGGGGGAATCGCAGGCGCGGCAATTGAGTCATCCACTACGCAGCCCCTCAGGCACCACCGAGAGGACAAAAGACAAAGGGTATAGTACGAGAAAACGACCAATTGGGTTGGTCTTTTTATCTTTATCTTTTTATTTATTTTCCTATCTGAAAAGGAGGTCTCCAAGTCACAAGATCGAATCGCAGATTGTCGCTCCGGGGAAACGATTGTCCGAAATAATTTATTTCTCGGCGATCTTTACATTTTCCAGTGACCTTCAACAGCAGCACTCTACCCTCTCAGCGTTCAAAAATGGGTGTGCCTGGCCGATCTGGACCGCCTCCGGGCGTCATAGGCGATATTAAAACTGGCAACAAGCTACGCCGGAAGATGAACCATGTCAAGCGCAAGAGAGCCAAAGATGCGGCGCGCCGAGAGGAGCGTTACGCTTTCAAGAAAGAAGAAGCCAAGAACCCCAAATTGAAGGAAGAACGACTTCGCCGCAACATTCCTCTGACCCTCGAGCGGAAACGTGTTTGGAACGAAGCCGACAACGACACCGAAGAAACTGGTCTGGGATTGAGCGTTGACGTTGAGCGCATCAAGCGTGCTAAGAAAGAAGAAGAAGACGAGCTCAATCGGCCATTAGAAGAGGGCGAGGATGACAGCGAGGCTCCAGAATCGGACAACGAGTCAGTGGACAGTATGCTCGAATCGGACAACAGTGAAGACGAAGATGAGGATGAGGAAAAGAACGAAGACCAAGATGCCAGCCGCGGCCGGAAGAAGACCTCTCTCCGAACTGCGACGGAGCGAGCCACAAGTCCTACCCAGTCCACACGCAGCACGAACCTTAGCCTCGCTCCTGAAGCATTGGCCGCCAAATTCCCTACACTCTTCACCGAGGGACCCCCACCCACCCCGAAAATCCTCATCACCACCGGCCTCAACTCTACCCTTCACGTCCAAGCTGAAACCCTGACCGATGTTTTCCCGAACAGCGTGTATATCCGGCGCAATGCGCACCGGTACTCGCACAAATTCTCAATCCGCGAGATTTCCAAATTCGCCTCAAATCGTAATTTCACGGCGGTCGTCGTGTTGAATGAGGACCAGAAGCGGCCCTCTGGGCTAACGATAGTGCACTTGCCAGTCGGCCCGACTTTCCACTTCACCATCAGCAACTGGATCGATGGAAAGCGGCTTCCTGGACACGGCCGAGCCACCGACCACTGGCCCGAACTGATCCTCAATAACTTCCGTACTCCTCTCGGTCTTCTGACTGCCCATTTGTTCCGTACACTCTTCCCACCGCAGCCGGAATTCGAGGGCCGACAAGTCGTCACTTTGCACAACCAGCGTGATTACATTTTCGTCCGTCGTCACCGCTACGTCTTCCGTGAGAAGCGCGAGACCGAGAAGGCTGTTGTTGGTGCTGACGGCAAGGAAATGGCGGGTGCTGAGGGTATCCGTACCGGTCTACAGGAACTAGGACCTCGCTTCACTTTGAAGCTGCGTCGTGTTGATAAGGGTATCCAGCGTGCCAGTGGCCAGGAGTGGGAATGGAAGGGTGGAATGGAGAAGACGAGAACTCTGTTCCAACTGTAAATGTCTTTTTTATGTTGCTATTCTCGGTTTTGCATGGGGTTCAAAGGGAGTTATATCCAAAAGCTTGTCTGGTTTCATTGCAATGGACAAAATTCACGTATTCTACAAACCTTCTTGGACATTTATGCTTTATTCATTCTTCCAACTAGCTTCCTAATCTACCAAGTGGTATTCTTCGAGCGCTCGATAGCTGCCCTGGTGGCTTCATCAATATCCTCCTTTGGCAAGCTAAGCAAGCCATTGAGTGTGCCCTTGGATTCAAAGTTCCCAGCACCATCCTCGAAGATGATCCGCGTATACAACATCTTAACGAAGCCAATGCGGCCACCCTAATTCATCTCCTTCACACCATTCTCATACCTCTCCTCAGCTGATTCTTTTGTAATAGTCCAGTCCTTCTCTGTGGTTTCGGTAACCCGAAAAGCAGACTCCAACATATCTTTTTAGCTAACAGTGAAAGAATCAGCATACACAACCTGGTTCTTCAAGTTTTCGAGGCAAGCCCGGTGGCCCCTTTAGCCTTTATTGGCATGCCGAGAAGCCTAGCAACAGTCCAGCCAACCTGAGGTCAGGTCGAAGTCGAAATCTTAGCCTCACCCTCGTCGAATAATGTCATAGCACGCTTAGCGAAGTCTATGCCGAAGGCCGATGGGATTGCCAGACTCCATTCGTACCAAAAGCCAGTGCTGACCGCGATATAGGAGCTTTTGCCGAGATCAGATATGGCTTTGCGAACCGGTCCTGTAGACACCAATCTATTAGAAGGCCTTCTACACAGAATACGCATACGCTAGGAGGTTGTCGCTTACCCATCGATTGGAACACCACCACATCTTTAACCAGCTCCTCATTCGCGGTATCTGGCGCCCATTCGTTCGGGGAAATCCAGGGCACGCCCGCATCGTCAGCAGCTTGGATGAGTGCCAGATCGACTCCATATGGTGCAAGCTCACTCAATGCAATCACCAATGCATCCTGGCCCTTGAGTCCCTCCACAATAGTCTCCGGTTTGTTGTAGTCGATTGGCTTGACGATCACGCCGTCCGGCAGCTTACTCCGGCTGTCAGCCCGGGTTAGGGCTGTGACGGCGTGTCTACCGGTCTTGAGTAGGGCTTCGGTCATAACACTACCACTGTTGCCGCTAGCGTATTGTGGTTGTGAGCTGGTGTTTTACAGATGGTAATAAAATTGTTCAGATAAAAATGGATATAGCAGTTTCGTTCTCTTTGGATTTAGGATTGCAGGGATTGTAGTGAGGATGTTCTTTTGTAGTTCCTATAGATTCGGAACTTCGGAGAGCGAGATGGAAATAGCCTAGCTAATCTAGCTAACACCGATATCTCGTTAGAAACAAGGATTCTCGGACTATTCAAGTCTAGGTCTAGTTCTCAAAAACAGAGGCCGAAGAACCAGGTTGTATAGATATGGAGATAAGCAATTCCTTATCTCCGATATCAGCCAAGTCACGAGGCGATCCCCCGTACCTGAACCAATGACATTAGAGAGAAAAAAAGAATACAACATACAATAGCCAATATCCAATATCCAACCTTGGAATATACACCAAACCTAGGTCCTCTCCTCCCTACAAATATGGAGATCCTCCCCCGCCGCCTGCTATTCATAGCCTCAATAGGCAATCCAGCCCCCTACTACAATACCCGACACAGCGCCGGCCATCTTCTTCTCGACGCCTTAAAACCCCTCCTCGAAACGACCCTCCCAAACACAGGCCTCTACCACGAAACATGGCAAAGTCCAACGCAGATGAACATATCTGGTCCGAAACTCGTACGCCGACTAGAACAATGGGCAACCGAACGAGCCAGCCGTCTTGAAAGGATCGCTAACGCTGCCGCAACTCGTGCCTCTATCTCGTCTTCACAAACCCCAAACCTCCCCGCACAAACCACATACCCAACAACCCTCATCATCCTCCACGACGAACTCTCCATCGCCCAAGGAAAGGTCCGTGTCGTACGCGGCGGGCCTGAATCGTTTAGTTTGCGCGGCCATCGCGGTCTCATTAGTATCTGTGATACACTGCGCAAGAAGGGGTTGTATCCCCGATCGTCTGGTGCAAGTAAAAGTGTTACTGGGCCGTTGGCGGATCTCTCGATCTTGCGCGTCGGTCTTGGTATTGGTCGGCCGTCGTCACATGAGACGGCTGCTGTTTCCGACTATGTGCTGAAGACTGTTACTGATAAGGAGCTTAAGGCTTATCATGCTGCGGCGACGCCGGTGGTGGAGACTATTCGGGAGGAGCTTTTTAGACCTGCCGGGAAGGTTTGATGTTGATCTTTGGTGATGCGTATAGTGCGGATTTTGTTGGAGTACAATACAATTATACCCCCGTTCCCTCCCCCCATCATGGTTGTTGGTTATATGTGATGGTTTCATATCAGGCGAAGACACAGAATTGAAGAAAGTGATGAAGAGCAATGTCAAAGTCAGCTCGTGGATGTATTAAACATATACACAGAAAACGCCTGGCGGAAGGCAAATGAAAACAGGAAATAGCTGCCGATATCTATCGAGCAAAGCAAAATAATATCGAGCAAAGCAAAAGAAAGGGGGGGAAAAGCACGAGTCTGTTGTACAGATCCCAGCGCAGCAAAGAAACATCCGGTATTATGCTAATAGAGTAGTCGATTAAAAGAACAGCTCAAACGGTTCCAGCTATGCTCAAATCGCGGATCTCCTGCAACACCTCCTCAACCCGGTTATCCAGATCACCCTTGGCATATTGGTCGCGAGTCTCGGCATCGAGATACTGCTGCACCTGTGCCATTCGTGAGTACGCCTCGGCACAGAAGCGCAGCTGGATCTTGACGAGAGCTTCGAAGCTGGGGTCGAGGTAGGGCACACGTAGGTCGATAAGTTGGGGAAGTTCGTTGAAGAGCTGCTCGTTCAACTGCTCGTAGGCCTGCTTGGCCATCTCGGCTTCGCGCTCGGTCCGCGGCAGCTTGGTAACGTCCTTGTCGGGCTTCTCGGCTAGCTTCTTGACCTTGGCGCGCATGGCGTCGTAGTCTAGCAGCTTGTGGTTGCGTTTCTTGATGCATTCGTTTACGTCGGGGAAGTAGGCGCAGAATCGGGAGATAGGGTCGAGGACGGTAGTACTTTGGCTTCGGTCAGCACCACTCATGTGTACTCGTCAGTAAAACAAGGATCTCCTACCGGTATGGCCCATCGAGAGCCTTGATGGTCTCGGCATCAAGATCCTCAACGGCCTGCTTGTAGCTCCGGCTCACACCATCTTTTGTGCCCGCATCGCCGTAGAAAGCATCAATGGTCTCGGCAATGCGCATTTGGGAGGCCGTCATGGCTGGGAAAAGTCAGCCAACTGAACAGCCAGGTTCAACAATCCGCAAAGCAAAAGGCCACCCACCTCGTAGTGAATCCAGATATCCCTTGGACTCCTTTTGCAACCGATTCGCCGCGGTCTCCATAGTCCGGTAACGACTGAAGTGAGCAACGTCAGTTCCGGTCCCGTTATAACCATTCAGAGGCAGCAACAAGGACAACCATACCGTTCCTCAATCTCATAATCGCGATCATTCGTTCTCTCGACGTGACCTTTACAATTACCGAGTCAGCGTGTCATCCAGACGTTATGGGGCGGCAAGTATATCGTAGCGCGTAGCGGGTAGCCCAATCCGGGATCGTGGTCGATCACCTCTCTCGATTCATTGCGGGGTAGAACTCGATCAAACTCACCCGTCTTCATCATCACCTGCGTCGTCGCACGGTTGACATTCTTCTTGAACCCTATCCATCCATGCGGTTAGATTCGCTCAGACTGGCACCGGTTTATGAGTCCGAGGGTTTTGGTGGGATGAGGCGTACCTGCCCAAGACATGGTGGCGGTGTGGCTCGGAGGATCCGGAGATGGAGATCGGCCTTGAGTTGGTGTAGGTTATAGACTGTAAGTAGGTATAGAGCAGAAAACCGAGTTGTGATTGCAGTTGCAGCGGAGAAGGATCTCTGTTAAGCCGTGTACGTGAAGGTCGCGAACCCAATGCCAAGGACCGCCGACTCTGCCTTACGGTTTTGTGTGGCTGTGCACGAGTGCTTATGCTTATGTCATATGTTTTCCCGGATGCGGATACGTCATACTTGGTAGGGCTGTTCACGAAGTACCCACATCAAACGTTGCATTATTCAGGTCTGTTGGAGTTTTTTCCATTTTTTTTACCCTTCCTACAAAACATACAGGGACTGGTAATACTAGGTACATTATGCCAAGGTATAAATTGAAATGTTGTTCATAGGTATTATGGTTGTGACATTCCTCAAACTAGGTGTATATAGCCACTTAACGCAAGTAGAGTACGGAGCAATCCAGAGAGATAACGGACCCCATTTTAACATAGTTGCCCCTTTCCCCTTAAACACTAGCATACATGTGTAGGGCTGGGTCTTGCATCCGCAATACGTCTGCATGGCATGTGCATATTGAGGTATTCCTCTTATCCACTTCGCCCAGGCTGTAATGTTGATGCCTAAGTAATTGAGTCATGTGTACGGAGTAGTCCTTGGCAGATAATGTGCCAAGTGTGAATAAATGCAAACTTGAGACTGCTCGAGCTTTACCCCGTAGTCGGGGTCCCTTTTTGGGATGGATTGGGTGAAGGAAGTTGCAGAGTTCGGATTGACGTCTTTAGCTGCATATGTTCTGTATTAACGAGTTTCGTACGGAGAACAGACCTAAGGTATGTGTAGTAATCAAAAGGTAGAAGATGCATATGCGAATAATGTGAATAACTAGACTACACTAATCTGGGATATGACACATTCAATTGCATCAGACCGCTGGGGCTTCTCGCTTTTTTTCCCTTGTTAGCGTACGAAGGTGCATGGATGATTATCGTTAATCGGAAAATACCTCCAGGTTGAATGATATCACTGGTCGTGGGGTGTTGGAAATATATCGGGGCGATGTACTGCACCGTGCCGATCATCTCACACTTGTAGACCTTGCATTAGGTCGAAGGCGCCGATCGTCCAGTTGATGTCATACATATAGTATTTGAGAGCTGTAGACTGTGAACTTGGAAGTTGAGCAGAGGGTGCCTTGTAGTTGTAAAGAGGTGAAATGAGACCTTAGGATGAACCTGGTATGCTCGGATAATCGACGGGCGCCTTGCTACGTGGAAGCAAGTCACTGTAACAGAAAATCAAAATGCCTAAGCCATATATACATAGAGCATCGGTAACATGTACTAGAATTCGACGTCGAACCGAGAGATAAAGCCAAAGCAAAAGAAAAAGGTTCAGACAGCCTCCAGTGAAGGACATCCCACTTCGGCATCGATTCCTGTTCCTGTTCCTATTTTGCGGGCAGGAGAGCCTCTGCCTACCATCATATTGATCAGAAACAAAACTCGGGACCCAAGGGAGAATGTCCATATTCGCCCGCTAAAGCTGGGCTCGTCATAGTGGTACAAGGGAAGAAAAAGTTCAAATGGGATATTTCCCGCCAACGCCGTAAAAACTTGAAGGTATCTGCCGAAAACTCGTAACGCGAAAAAGACCGGACGAGATAAAACTCCGAAAGACTGTAAAAGAAAACTGGATCGAAGAGAAAAAGGGTCATGATTCTTCGTTGCATTGACGTTGAAGACATGAAGATCCAGGTATAAAGACAAGCTAAAAGATGGATGTAATAGAGCACAGGCTGAAGAGGCTGGAGGGATACACTGTGAATGCGCCGGAGCCAACAAACAGGATAAAACGACAATAAAAGGCAAAAAAAAAGAACCTTCGTAAGGGGCCTCCTTCTAGTTTGGGAGCATTCAAAGGATAAAAATCAGTAAGCCTCTCCTTGAATGGGTCTATGATAAATAACCGCCCTGTGATGCAAATAGAAAGGGGTAGTTTCAGTCACATCAAAACCCTAAGAGGCGGGCCTGTGACCTCGTAACCTGAAATTTTCGTGTTGAAACGATCAAAACCCTTCCTCGCCAGCCTTACACAGCTTGATCTGGCGAACCCATTCGGATTTGAGGACCTGTGAGGCATTGATGCGGCGAGAAGGATTGGGATCAAGGATGGAGTAGATCACGTTGCGACAACGAGCCTGAGAAGTCATAAGTCTTTGCCCTGCAGCCGCAGGAGGGGGATTAGCTGTTCTTACCCGATGTAACGTCTCAATGGGAGCGTATCCATCCTCATGTTTGCGACCGTCTAGGTACCGCTGGTAAAATTCATCTTCATCCTTGCGCGCCACGCGCCAAAGATGCCGTCCAGTGCGCATGGCCATGTAGATCACTCCAGTCGCCCAGAGATCAACCGCTCGAGGATCAAATTCCCTCTCCACGTATTCCTCCGGGGCGATATAGGGAGCGGAACCGCAGAGTCCGGCGGTCATATGGGCTTCCTTCTCCCAGGCCATACGGAAGCATTCACCGTTACCAAAATCGGTGATCTTGAGTGCTCCGCGAGTGGTCAAAAGCAAATTCTCGGGCTTAAGGTCGCGGTGTGCGACACCCATTTCGTGCATATACTCGACACCCCGCATCAACTGCTTGAAAAAGCAGTCGGCTTCGGCGACTTCTAACTTGCCGGCAGCAAGGACCAGAGTGTACAGATCGCCACCGGCGCAGTATTCCATGACTTCACAGTAATCTCCCTTGGCATCTTGCAAGAGGTCCAAAGTGTGAATGACGTTCGGGTGACGAAGTGACGATGAGATGCAAAATTCAGAAGTCAGTCGTTTTTGATACTTCTTGGTCGTTTCTTGGGGCCGGCGGCGGAACTCCTTGACAGCATACAGCTGTTCACATTTGGAATCTTGAGGGTCGACCTTGTGCGAGATGCGCACGATACCGAAAGCACCGCGACCCACAATCTCCTGACACTTGCCGTACTTGTCAACCAGAGAAGCAGTGGCATTCGGGCCACCCTTCTTATCAGCAGCCAGCTTATCACGCTCCGTCTTGAACTGATCAATCCAAGTCGACATCAGCGATAGCTGTTGCTCATCCACCTGGTCGTCCTTTTTCCGGCCACCCATCATATCCCGCAGTAGATCGGTGAGCTTCTCTTGCCGTCTAGCACTTCTGAGGTTATGTGAGTGGTTGCCGAGAGCTTCCGTCAGTACTTCAAATCGCTTGTGGACGGAAGCTCCATCTTTCTTTTTATCATCCATTTTCTTCTTGTCGTACTTGTCCACAGGTTCGCCCTTGAGGGATGGGTTTCGTGATGGTGTTCGAGAATTTTCTCCTCTTGAGGGAGGTCTAGAAGGTGGTCTGGAGGCGGGTCGAGATGATGGCTTCGAGGTCCTGCCGTTGAGGGGCTGGATACTCTCCAAGCTACTGTCGGATAGGTCACGAGGAACTTCGTTATTCTCTCTGGGTGGTGTGTTTTTTCCCGTGCTGGAGAACATGCGCGTGAGGCGCGCGGCCATAGTAGATCTAGTCGGTTTGGCGGCGGGAGATGCCGGGGAAGGAAGGGCCTCCCCGTTTGCGTGGGCAGCCAGATTCATGCCCGCAAGGGCTCGTGTTACCGAAGCATCTCCATCACGAGGATCATGTGAGTGTTGTGAAGCTGCGGCGGAAGAGACTGCGGAAGGCACAGGTGAAGGGGAAGGTGGAGTCATGTGCGGTGGATCGACAGATGAAGATTCGAAGAATGAGGGGTGGGACACAAAATTCTCCGTCCCCAGATTGGAAGACAAGCTTCTACAGCTTGCACGAAGCCGCGACGAATCGACACGATCTTAATGGTAAGGATAAAGAGAAGTCAGAGGAGGCGAGGAAAAAAAAAAGTAGGTGGCCTAATATTGATGGCCTGAGGCAACAAGGGCAAAAGGTGACGACACAAAGAGATATGAAAATATTGAAAGTACCGCACACCAAAACGATGCCCTCTGGCAAGGAGGGGGCCCCTGGGGTATATAGACAAGCGATAGAAGAGAGGAAAATAAAATAAAAAGAAAGAGAAGTGGGAAATAAGTGGGATAAATTTGGCGATGCTAGAGACCTTGAAATACCACCGGGGGGAAATCCTTTTTGGTGTATGGTAATATATTACATAGCTAAACCCATAAAAAAATTTATAAAATTCATAAGGGAAAAAGGGAAAAAAAGGGAAAAAATGAAAAAAAACGAAATAACTCCATATCGAGAGGGAAAAATGTGGGCACTGCAACGGTACAGGTTACCCTCGAAGATTATTAATGCTCGCAAATGCCCGGGCTCCAGGGCTTACCAGGACCAGGGCTTTCAGGGCGGGATTTTGGTCTTGACCTATAGGGCTACATACTGCTGCATACGGCGACTCCGTTGTGATACCTGACATGTCTAGATACATCTAGATATGTTTGTACTATTGTAGGATATATTTTGTACACATTCCATAAAAAGTGGCGCGTGTACATTTTCATACAGAAGAGAGATGGAAAGGAGTCCCGAGGTCCGTTCCGAGGCTTTAATAATACTATTTTTTGGTGAGAGATTTAATGGTAATGAAATATTGAAGTAATCCAGAGTAATTAATATAATAAGTAGTGAAAGTACAGGGTTTTTTTTTTTTCTGGAACCCTACTAGCTAGTAGAACTGGGTCTCTCCCGAGTTGAAGAACAATACATGTATATTATCTTATCTTAGTATTAATGACGTTGATTGACGTCTTTGCGTATTGTAGCTATACCACATATATACTATGCCCATCGCTAATTGTACACGGACATCGCTAAAGTATCAGAATATCAGAATAATAGAATATTAGAAAATACGGAGGGGAAAGTAGCTTTGATAGTGGCCGCCACCACATCAAAGGAGTGAGGCTGTGCAGTCTGCACAACGAAGCCCAGCTGTGATTCGATCAGGCCCCGCACCAAGCCGACGTGCTGGGTGCACTCTGTGGCGGTTGTAGTCGTCCCGAGGTGGACTACCTTGGTATGTCTGAAGTTGAGGGGTACTCCGTACTTCTCCAAAGCTATTAGGATCCATTCATCCGATCTAATTGGGGGAATTCCTGTTGATCTATTAGCCGGAGCATATAATGTGAATATTTTAGACGTGCTTTATTACTCTATATAGTAGGTGGGGGAATCATCATTTTTGAGCATAGCATAGTTATAGTAAGGTCAGACCATTCTTACTGTATGATGCATATAAACACAGTACCCCGTATGTCATCCGAGCTATGAAGCCCTGCTAAATCAAATACAGGTATCTAGGTAGGTAAATCCCAGTTTCTCAAAGGGACTCTGTCCTCGTAAATCCTAAATCCCCTTTCAACCAATTGTCGGATTCCTCCGTTTATACCCGTGCTCACTCGCTGCTACCAACAGTCCAGCTGGTCAACCTGATCATCCCGAAACCAGAAACCCCCGTTTATCGACGCAAATTCCTGTGATCGCTAGACGATCGCTGCTACGTAATAATAGTCGGTCAATCATGCACATCTCTCTATCGGGGTCGTGGAAACCGCGTGGGGTCTCTGTGCGATGGAGTCCCCGCAGCGATGTACAACGTACATAATGCTCTAATACGTTATAGGGGAATAAAATAGAGACCAACGCTAGTTTTCCGCTATTGTGGCAGCGTCACTCGGGCAGATGACGGCATTTGAGATAGACGTGGTGCAGATTGACTAATATTGTCTTATGCAATTGGAAAGGATTGGATAGAATATATCACTCTTTCTTGGCTCTATCACCTCTGCTTGGGAATACGTCCAGTCTTATTACTTGAGATGGAATGCGAAATGTTCACCGTCTATTCAAATCCTGGTGTGTCTGTGGGGAGTAGGATTCCCATACGGAGCACGGAGTACTAGTACGAGTCTCGCGTTGAATCTGGGCTTTGTTTCGGAGCTAGTACAGAGTAGTACCTAGCGGTATACTCAATGTTATTCCAAGGTTCAATGCTCATGGCTCATTTACCCCGGATTACTGTTGATTTCCGAATAAGCCCGGTTCCAAGGTTAGCACTGACCTCGGCACAGGACTAAGAATAATAGAATAAGACATTTGCTGCAGAGAAACAATAAAGCTGGAAATAATAATTCAATCTGACAGGTAACGCAAAAAAAAAAAAAGCAGCATGTCCACTTTCTCACACAAGCTTCCGCATCCAGCACTAATAACTACGAGGGATTTTCACGCGCCAATCACAGCGCTAAGAGGAACCCATCTTAATTTCCCACACTATGCACTACGGAGTATACATGTATGCATGTAGATATACCCGTGGACGGAGGACAATATACAAATGTACTAAGCCTTCGATATCAATGTTATAACCTATAGGCATGCACTTCGTACTTCTACAAAATACAGCTATTCAACACTACCCCTCTTCCCCCGAAATTCCAATTCCTACCTCACATTTGCACGTACTCTACAAGTAGGTAAATTTAATGTGAGGTTAATGACTTCTTTAGGTGTGGCTTACACAGTGGTTATTCCACGTTGATCTCTTTATTAGGGATCATTTTGAAAAGTATTCTCCTGGTTAAAGGGGCAAAGGGCAAAACGAGCTAGGCGGTTCTAATAAATCATAAGATTGGAGCCCATTGTGGGTTAAACATGCAACTAGCTTCATATAAATCGTTCTTTCAGATTGAAATCCGCTCTTAAGTACACTACTTTGCCCTATAGCCACATGAGTGTCTCAAATGATTACTTTCCACATTTCCATTGACCCTAAAGTCCACTTTTGATAGGCAGCAATATAACAGAAACTATGAGGGTCAGCGTCAGCTATTTCCAAGGTCGGAAACAAAATCTAACCAGGCCTCCGCCGTGACTCCGTTCTTTACCCCAATGCAGAAGCCATATAATCCGCTATCCAATCTCCTGAGTTACCATTACGCACATTTATAATGCAGTCGGAGGCCTGATACAGCATAGAAAGACTAGTTCCTCTTCCGAAGGATTCAGGGTACGCTGATTCACTGCTGTTCTGCATGCGTATACGAACTCTTGGACGCGCTTGATCCCAAGTGGACCACATTGTGGCATACTTGGTGACAAGTCTTTGGCCAAGCGAAGATCTTGGAGATCACATCTATCCAATAAAACCCATGTCCATGGGGTAGGGGGTCGAACAGTTCACGGGAACTCTGCGTCAGTTCACATGTTTACTTTAATGTAGAAACAACCACAAAGCCACCCAACATCGGCTGCAACCCAAATTCCGATTCAAGCCGGTGCATGCTTGACCGCCAGTTTGCGGTTGCAGGAAGAGGCACACAACCGTGAAGTTATAGGATTGGTCGCTTTGCATTGCGACACCTATCTGACGTTGCTCAACCTTGGAATGGCCCGAGCTTGAGATAAGCTGCGGCATCAAATTGTTTTATTCTTTGTGTGGGTATGCATGTGCCGGGTATGCACTAGTACCTCCTCCATACATATCCCATGTACATATGCACTATGGAGTAAAAAAGCCCGAATAGGAGGGACGGAGCTTGTCTTTCGTTAGTATCTGTTATCCCGCAGTGGAGGTACGTTGTGCTAAACCTGTATATGTGGACGTCTGTGCTTTAGCCAAGTCATGCATGATGCAGGATGTGGACGATCTGACCTGAAGCTGAGAGCTGTCTGTGGGTATCTTGTTTTTTCCAGCGTTGCAATATGCATTGAGCTTTGCTTTTTCTTTATGGGGCAGGTAGAAAAAGCAATTGCAAGGTCCAATTATTGTCATATTATTCTCGAGTCTACGCCTATCGGCTTGTCGGGTGCCTCCATATAGAAGTACACGCACGAGCCACGCTTGGCCGGTTGGGAAAGCTGGTTCTTGGCGGTGCTGCTTGGCTATAGCTGTCTGGAATAAGGGTATGATTAGCGTTCTAGACCCGGATCTAGTATAGATTTTTTTTTTCATGGTGTTGTTGGTGGTTGCGGCATTTTTTTGGCCTATACCCCAGGTTTACTATAAACATACTAAGGCCGGAAACTTGATATTGCACCTATAGTGAGACAATTCGCATGGATATTGCGTTATACCAGCGGTAATGGATTCTTCCGACTCTTCCCGAACACCAGTAAAAAGTAGCTCTGTTCAGCGTTCCTGGTCGATAGCGCCTAATATGAAGAAGCCGAGCTATTTGCGGGCCGGCCCCCGGGCACTCCGCACCGTAATTTCCCCGGCATTCAGCGTACTAGCGGCGCTGGGGATGCCACGTGGGAAGGAAATCGGTCTCATTGAATGGCAGCCTCACATGAAAAGGCGGTATGGATAACCTTGTCGTGCTTGGCTTCTGCGCTGTGCCCCGGTAATCTTTTTTTTCTCGCCAAAGTGTGCCGTCGCATGCAGGTGCCCGTAGAACAGTGTGCTTGACAACGGGCGAGTCCGCTGCGGTGTGCGCTCGATTGCAGCCATGCCGCTCTTGCGCCTTCGAGATACCCGATTTGTATATGATAGCCTCAATAGGTCCGAGCGGTGAGATCCTGTCTTTTCCCCTTCCTTACGTGGACTTTCTCGCGCGAACTGACCTCCAGATTCCTAGGGATGGCCAGTCCGATATCATGACAGGACACGAGTCTGCTACCAGATCAGAACGCCAAGTCAACAACCAAGGCAGAACGCCAGAACTATAATGCACGTACCACAAACTGCTCCAATGATTCCTCGAATAGCTCGTTGTTCACGCCCACACCGCCGGGATGCTCGGTCGGAGAAAGGGGGTTCTTAACCACTAAACAGACCGAACCGAGTTAGCGCTGCCCCGAGCCCGCCAAGCCAGATCAATAAACAACACGAACCATATTCCACAAACAGATTGATATAGATCTGTTGCAGCGCGATACGCATGCTAGGACTCTTGAGGTCCGTCAGCATGACGAACTTGGTATTCGTTGGCGTCTCGTAGTAGTGAAGCTTGTACTGGCTGGTGGTGAATGACACGAAGCTAGCTGAGTTAGCATCGGCTTTGCCCGTACATTCAAGGCCCGGCAAGTGTCTGGCCTTCAGGGGAAGACTTACTTGTCATCCTCGCCTCCTAGCTTGCGCACCATATTCCGCAGCGAGAAGACTGTGCCGAATACCAGTTTCGAATCGTCGTCTGTCGACCGCACTGTCTGGCCGAGACCGGTCGGTGCTGCGCCGGAGACAGTATCAGACCGTGACTTCCCCACGGTGGAGGTCGGGCGCGGAAGCCACCGACGCTTGTAAATGCATTCCGCTATATGACAGTTAGTATATGAAGATGATCTATATAACGGAAGAGTGTTTTTTTACCGTGCCGATCAAAGATGTAGAACGAGTAGACGACCATTGTGTATATGTGACCTGAAACAAGTAGTTGTTGATGTTCAGGGGAGTTCCGAGGCCGACGGGCGGTGAAATTAGTTCCCGTATCGATAACAAAAGGCCCATATCAGAAAAGGAGCTGCCTGGAATTTCTTTGGGGTTTCCGATTCGACTGGGTTTTCTTAAATTTCACATAGGGCTTAGTATCCTTTATTCTATCCGCTTGTGTCCAATCCTTGCCAAAGGGGGCCTCGTAAGGCTGACAACCCGGACGTTGTCGAATTCCCCGCTCGAACTTCCTCATTACCCCACACACATCTCCTACCAACACTTGGTGATCGGTGTATTTCAATGGATCGGAATGTGGCAACCTCTATGTCGGATATCTCCGCAGAGCCATTTATCTCCTCGCTGGAGGGTATGAACGATGCGCGGCCCCAGGCGAGCAGACTTGCGTAAGTCTCACTATGAAACACTTGCAAGAGATTGATTTTTCCTGGGTATGATGTACCGTACTAACAGCCAATTTCCAACTAGATCTACTGCATCCAATGACAATTATGCGAGGCACCGACGACGAAACCCAAGATCAAGGCGTCCGGTGAAGGTCAGTCTCTCAATGCCGTTATGACAGCTTCGGAGAACTGATATACCGCGGACTAGGAAACACTGGACGCCCGCTCCTCCTATTATACGAGCCAAGATGACGGTACCGCGGAACATCGCATCAACCAATATGTGATCAAGCAGGAGATCGGACGTGGATCGTTTGGGGCTGTTCATCTGGCTGCAGATCAGTATGGCAATGAATATGTATGAGCACGAACCTGCCGAGAAATGAGCCTGGGTAAATGAACATGCTAACTATCACATAAACTATTTGTGAATTTAGGCAGTCAAAGAATTCTCCAAGTCTAGGCTAAGGAAACGTGCGCAGTCGCATATGTTGCGAAGACCGCGAGGTCCGATTCGGGGAGGAACGGATTTCAACTCGCCATTACATCGGCATCCTTCCGGTGACGATACTGAGACAGCAAAGAATCCTTTGTATCTGATCAAGGAGGAAATTGCAATCATGAAGAAACTGAACCATAACAATCTGGTGTCATTGATCGAGGTCTTGGATGATCCAACAGAGGACTCGCTGTACATGGTGATGGAAATGTGCAAGAAGGGTGTTGTCATGAAGGTCGGGCTGGAAGAGAAAGCAGATCCGTATGATGACGAGCAATGTCGGTCTTGGTTCCGTGATCTGATCTTGGGAATCGAGTACCTGCATTCACAGGGTATTGTCCATCGAGATATAAAACCGGACAACTGTCTGGTGACCAACGACGATATTCTGAAAGTTGTCGACTTTGGTGTATCGGAAATGTTTGAAAAAGATTCAAACATGTTCACTGGCAAGTCAGCTGGGTCACCAGCATTTCTCCCACCAGAGCTGTGCGTGGCCAAACATGGCGATGTATCCGGAAGGGCGACGGATATCTGGTCCATGGGAGTAACTCTATATTGTCTACGATATGGAAGGCTACCCTTTGAGAAGCAGAGCATCTTCGAGCTGTATGATAGTATCAGGGGAGATCCCCTGGTCTATGAAGATGAGTCAGATGAAGTATTCAAAGATCTGATAGGACGGATTCTCGAGAAAGATCCAGAGAAAAGAATCGACATGTTTGCTTTACGAGTGAGTCCATCGCTATTACACTGCTTGCCAATGCTGATATGATACAACAGGAACACCCCTGGGTAACGAAGAATGGGACGGATCCTCTACTCTCATTTGAGGAGAATACGTCGCAAATCATTGAGCCACCGACAGAGGAGGAGATGAACTCGGCCATTACAAGAAAAATGGGACATCTCGTGACCGTGGTATGTTGCCATTCCTCATTCTGGTACAACATTCATTAACAAAGCTCGCAGATGAAAGCCGTTCAAAGATTCAAGCGACTAACGGATCCCACAAAACCACAATCTCCCATTCAAAGTACATTTGGTAGCATCCTGGGCGGAGACCACGATGCCTTCCTCGTCGAGCCACCAATGGAAATGGACCCAGACGAACCCTTCCCAACAGTCGGAGCGGCTCTACAGACACACGACTCCAATGGCTCAGACGTGCGTAAGAACTTCCCCCGGCGCCCTTTCGCCGGATTTCGAGACAATGCCAGAGTTATCGGGTCTACCGATTCAGCCAGCTTTTCATCCCAGCCGGAGCACAGCCCGAGCAACAGCAAAATGCCCAGCGGCGTCTTCGAGCCTGAACGAAAAGACTCCAGCTCCATCCGCAGCTGGGGGTCCACAGCTCAACCGGATATCGGCCACGAAGTTCAACCGCACTCCCAGTCGGCATCACCTCATATCCCCCTTTCGCGAGCGAGCTCAAGTAGAACTAAGCGCAGCATGGAGGGGACGAGGGGGCATGCCCGTGATCCGCTGGAGGAGGAGTTTCCCTACCTCTTCATTGGACCATCTACCTACAACGGCTCCTCGCAGCAGGACGCTGTTCTTGGTGACGAGCCGGCGTCCATCTTACAAGGGCTGGGACATTCAATAGATCCTTCTGACCAGATGGAGGACGACGAGCCGGTACAGTTTGTTAGTGAATCACCCGGCGCTGCGGATTTCAACATCTACGAGACAGCGTACAGGAAGGAACTAGACCGCATCAAGAACAACCTGAAAGACCGCGATACCGGCCGGAAGGTGTACCTGACCCGCTTCGTTGAGAAAAACAGCGCCGAAGTGCTGAAACTATCCAAAGAGAAGGAGTTGGATCTTCAAATGGGTGATGACTTCACGCCTTCTCCTCTGTCGAGAACACCATCAGGCTTCGGCACTGCGGTCAGTGCGCTGCGTTCGCAGATTCTGCAGAAAAGGCAGGCCGAGGAGCCGGAGGAACAGGGCGGTGATGCAAGGAAAGATAAAGATTATTCGCAGAACCGCGAGCCTCATCCTCATCCTCCGAAACGCCTCTCGGTTCCATCCCAGTCTATACCCGAGCCTGAATCGTCTTCTCTAGAGGCGACGGGGGTGTCCTCTACGGAGGGGAATGGTGATTCCAAGGCACAGCTGCGGCGAATTCTTGATCGAGTTCGTGGGAAGTCTGATGGTGCAGAGTGATAGGCTAGACAGAAGGTATTGTTTGGATAGGGTTGTGTGAACATTCTTTGTGTAGAGATAGCATTTCTTTCAAGGTAGCATATTTCATTCAAGGCGTTGTTGGAGACAGCTGTTTTCACTGTATAATCTTTTCTTTCCCCTATACATACACTGCGGACATGTCGAATGTAGTAAACCTCTGAGAGTACCTCGGCAGGTGTCTTATTGGCACGTATACGAGCATGTGGAAACAACCCGGACTTGCAGTTTTGGAGTTTGCGTCGTTACCATCCCAAGATTCCAACGTTGGGAAAGTATCAAGATAAAATATAAAAAATAAATATAAAAAGTTATCGCCCGTAGGGTATCCGGCAACTTGAGATCAATCGGCACTCAAGCTGAGGATGGACGGGGATTCAAGGTGCCAGCGCGCCAATGTCGCCAACGACAACCGCTAGGCCAAATGCCCGTCCATCCATTCATACATGCTTGGCAGAACCATTTCCCAAACGAAGTGACTTAAAATGTAGAATACTGCCTGAGTCCGAGAGTTTGTATCCAAGTATTTCTGCGCCTTTCCAGTGCATGAGCATTAGTAGTAAATCAGTATCTATTTGTAGGTGCATACGGGCTACAAACTATGTAGGTATATCAGTAAGGATCCCACTTGAAAGTGCGCTTATATTAACAACAGCCATGCCCGGGATACATAGGAATAAGAATGAAGAACGATGACTCAAGCGATAGTGTAAGATTGAATACTCTCAATTCATTATTAACTAGGGCAAAGAATGCAGAACATTATCCTGCAAGGAAAGCCGAGATAGAAGGGAATGAACAGTAAAGTCAAAAGCCAAGTGTCAGAACGGAAACCAAAAGGTCATCAAATACCAGAAGTGTAGTAGGATAAAATACAGGGTAAACAGGCCTTAGACAAGAAGATTGAAAGGCACAAAGAACCGCCATCGCCATGTATTAGCAGTAGACATAATGCATCATCATCATCATCAAATGCATAGCACGCTAGACATTGGGCTGGGCTGAAGAGAGAAGGAAAAAGAGAAAGCGGAAAGATAGAAAGTGAAAAGTCGAGACAGAGAATAGAAGAAAGATGCGAGACATGGAGGGCATCAATTGGCGTAAACGTCTTGTCTTGTCTCGTCTTGTGTCATGGTGCTTGGAGTAGGCTTCACGATATGAGATTGTGTTTGCCTAGGGGACGAGGGGGAAGCAGGAGCAGAAGGAAAGCAGTTGAAGGGCTCGCTTGCTTGATTTAGGGGCGCAATGGCGTGAAGATTCAATCATATGGAAACCGAATATCAAGAATATGGAAGCCGTTATCTTCATCGAACGTGGGGGAACTCGTGGACGCATCAATGGATTTATGAAGGTCACTGTCACAAAGAGAGAAAGGAAAGAAAGCATTTCCCATCCCATAGCCTATCTGACCTTCGGTATATAGTACCTAGGTCGACAGGCACGTGGGCATAAAATGAGAGGGTTAAGCATGCATGGGGGTGTTGGATTGTCGAAGAGGGAAAAGTCAGAGGTGTGAGAGGGGTCGCTTGAAGAGCTTGGAGAAAAACCGCGCACAATAAACACAACACGGAAACGCTGTCTATTGTTCATCAATGGCTTGATCATTCATTCATGGCGCTTGGGCCTCAAAAAGCAAAGGCTGAAATCGAAGGTCGAAAGTATAATCCAGACTGGGATCAAAATGAAAAGGAAAATGATGATGTAGAACAAGAAAATATCAAAATCAATGGTCATCGTGGAGCTTGCTCGGCTGGTGTCGTGCTCATTCGTCCTTCCGAGTAGGGTCCTGGCTGGTCAGATCGACTAATGACGGAGTCGCGCCGACCACTGTCTGGCGGGGAAAACCGATCTGCTGAGAAGCTGTAAGGCCGCTCGACTGGGTTGCTGAGTCTAGGAAATGCGTCTGGGGGTCCTAGTTGCAAGGCATGCGGCGAAGGGAGGGGATGGCCCATCTCTGTTGGCCGGGGTAGTTCACGCAGGTTGGTGCCCATGCCACGGGCCGGCATATCGCGGCGCTCATCATTTGACGCGGGACCGGGGCTTGGTGGAATTGCTGAGCGCATGGCTGAAGTGTCGTAGAGCATTGGGGCTGGGCCTGGTTTGGGTCCGTGGAATGCTTGGGGTGCCGGCGGGAATGGTGTAGGCGATGGGCCTGCCGCGGGGCTGGTTGGTGAAGGAGGGACTTTAAGTCTGCCAGACCCTGACCGTCGAGGGGCTGGGTAAGTTTCGCCACGGGCCTCGGCTAGAAGCTTGCGTCGCTCGGCCTCTGCTTTGCTTGGGCGTCCTCGTTTACGGGGTGGTTCGCCGGGGCCGGTATCTAGTCTTGGGGAGAGCTGGGCCGATGCTCCGCTTTCGCTGCTGTAGGAGGCGGTGCTGGCTGGTGGCCTTGGCTGGATTGCACGAGGGATTGGTTTGTCGGAAGGATACAATGGCCGCTTGCGCATAGTGCTAGGGTCCATTGGGGCAGGCGGACCGGTGATATCGGATCGTGGTGGAAACGGTGCCACTGGATGTGGAGGGTGCACAGGCTGCTGAACCATATTGAGATAGGCCGTTTTGCACGAGCTGAGTGAACGACCTGGACTGGGGTGTTAGTGCCATGTTGATATTGATCTGCAAAGCTTTTCTCTTTCTCTTTTTTCTCCTTCTTTGGCCGGTAATTGGACAGTAATACCTTGTGGAAGGGGAATATGCTCCCAGCTTGGAGTAATACCATATTCTTTAATCATGCGTACTAGATAGCTGGAAGGAAATCCAGCTTTCTTGAGGATCTCGGTGAGTAGAGTGTACTGGTTGGTCAGCATCAAATTCACATCCGGTCAAAGAATACTCCATACCTTGTCCTCCTCGGTCCATGGCCTATCAGATGGATTCGACATATCCAGACCATGGAAGCGGATTATAGCCGGCTTCCCTTTCCCTCCGCAAAGAAAAGAAATATAACCGTGAAAGAAAGCAAAAAAACCAAAAACAAAGAAAGCCTCCCAGATTATGATCCCGGAAAAAGGACAGCGAATGGCAATCGTCAGGGTCGTGATACACAATTCAGATCAATTGATCCCTCATTTATGTTTGAGAGGGAAAAGCGAAGAGAGTGAGAGAGAAAGAATTTAAAAAAAAAAAAAAATCAATCAAAAGACACGCGCCAGCAGGGAACGAGAGGAGGTCTCTTATGTCCCCATATCCTCCCACGCGGAGACGAAACAAAAGGGATGACAGAGGAAAACGAATGATTTGACAATTGGAGGCTTTGTAGCCAAAGAAAATGAAAAAAGAGCAGTTGAACCAAACTCCATTCAAAGTCCCCAATTATTTTTTTGGGGTATTTTTTTCCAGGAAGATTTTCTGGCCAAACGGACTTGAGCAGCCGGGATCGCGCAGGAGACCAGCGTTCGGGAGGAAAGCTGCAGGGACGAATGCTGGAGAGTATTACAGTACTGGAAGAATATGGTAAAGTACCAAGCATACCAGAATCGAGAGAAAATGGGCGTTTCAGCCGGGAAGTTTCATATGTTTTCCAGAAGAGTTTCGAAGGGCAAAATTACCACTAAGAAAGACCTAAGAAAGACCGGGAAGCGGGGAGACTGGGAATTCTGATTATTCTGATTCCTCCGAAAGTACAATCGAGGGGTTGAATTGAGTGGGGGCTGCATGGTATCGAACGGATGGGGACTCTTTTTTTTTTGGCATATGGTATGGACTTCAAAGGGTAATGGCCCAGGATACGGGATGTATAAGATCTTAGATTCAGCCGAATTGCATCGTTGGTTCGGGAAACGGTTGGCCCTGGCAGTTCCAGAACCAAGGGACAGTTTGAAGCGTTTATTTCTTGTTTTTATTTTTGGCATTTTAGTGCATGATTGTGGTTTGTCTTTTTCCGGTAAACAGTGGGATCAATGGAGTCCACAGTGGATTTTGATAGGTGGTAACACTGGCCCGGGATGTTGGGACGTCCTGTGAGAAGGATTTTGTTTGAAGCTAGCCTCAGGGGCGGTTAGAGTGGGCGATCGTACAGGAAAAGTAAAAGGCGCGTCTGTCATGCAGGTGGTTCTGATGAAAATGGGTCAGGACGATTGGCAGAGACGAGCCGAGTGGAGAGGGGGACTCCGCCGAGGTACATGAGGTTTGTAAAATACGAGTTTGATCAGGGGCATGGAGGAGAGAAGAGAGAAGAGAAAGAAGAAGTTGAAGTGAAGAGAAGAGAGGAGGTGAAGGTAAAGTAGATGACAAAGATAGCCTGAGGCATACCTATATTCCAGGAAGTATTACCTTTTGATATATCATATTATATATTCTTATATTCCGTATTATATATTGTATGTATTATATTATTTTAATTATACTGTAAAATATCATTTCTCGACGTACTCCGTATACTAAGTAACCTCTAACATACGCACAGACTCTTCCACGTTGACGAACAACACATGCAGACGCGCTTTTTCCTGCTCTCTCCTCCAATCGATTTTGGGATTCACTTGGAGTACACATGCATTCTTGCCTTTCCCCTTTCTAGGTCTTTCTGTCTTTCGGTCTTTCGGTCACTTTCAATTATATCACTTCGCCTATGATGACTGCCTTGATAACCCTGTCACAGTTCCTATCACTCCCGTCACAGTTCCCGTCTAAGGAAATCATCAACACATAAAATGTTAAACACATACATTGGGATTGAGGAAAGACTATTGTCACTCTCCCACGCTATTACTCGGAGTTCTCCATGCCTATTCGAGGTATTCTAATGAGCCTCTAAGGTGGAAGTGAACAACGTCCAACCTCCACTCTATACAGGTGAAGAGGTGAACCAGGTCAGGTCTATACAAGAATGAGACTAGACTCAAGGCGGTGAGAGATGCGAAAATGACAATAGCTTCGATTTCAGTCAAATTAGGAGATTTTTATCAATGAGATTGTTCCCTTTACCGCTCTGGAAACCCCCTTGATTCCCCGAGGGCATATCTTGGCAGAATCATCCAACTTCGTATTCTGCTCTATTGCTCTATTTTCATTCTCTTCCTCTTTCTTTCTTTCCCATATCTCCCATCGTAGTCCGTGTCGTCATGTCTGCCCATGACTACGCGGACTCTGAAGAGCCTGCCAAAATGGAGCGGGACTCTCCGGTAAACGGCAATCATTTGAAAAACGGCGACTCGCGTACCTCCTCTCGATCTCCTCTTCCTCCGAAAAAAGGAGTCCTCCCCCAACTCCGATGCATCCGACACAATGAAGGAAAATATCGGCGAGATCGTCCTTAAGCAGGAACCGGGCCAACCGCCCAAGCTGTCGCGCAGCTCGTCGCAGAAGGTCGCGTCGCGACCTCCGCCGCTGTACACGCACCTGCCAGATAGCACCCAGGATGCGCTCGCCACCTTTGAACAGATTCCTGGCTGTATCTACGCCAACAAATACATGGGATACACCGAACATGCCATGGAATGTGATTGCGCTGAAGAGTGGGGTAAGTTTGGTTTTCGAGTAGCCTCGGTGTCTTCTTGCCTGATTCCCAAGGGGATATTCTCCCACTTGGGCAACTTTGGCATGGAACGTCCGCGAGCATATCGCTGACCCACTCTGTAGACCCGAAGATTGGTCGAAATATCGCATGTGGCGAGGATTCAGACTGTATCAACCGCGCGACCAAGATCGAGTGTGCCGGCGAATGCGGTTGTGGCCCCGACTGTCAAAACCAGCGGTTTCAAAAAAGACGTTTTGCCCCGGTTTCCGTTATCAAAACAGAAAAAAAGGGATTCGGATTGCGCGCAGAAAAGAATCTCGACCCGGGCGAATTGATTTACGAATATGTTGGTGAGGTTGTGGGAGAGCAGCAATTTCGAAAGCGCATGAGACAGTATGACGAGGAGGGTATCAAGCACTTCTACTTTATGTCCTTGAACAAGGGCGAGTTTGTCGATGCGACCAAGCGAGGCAACCTGGGACGATTCTGCAATCACTCGTGCAATCCCAACTGCTATGTTGACAAATGGGTCGTGGGCGAGAAGCTACGTATGGGAATCTTCGCCGAACGCGCTGTTCAGGCCGGCGAGGAGCTGGTTTTCAACTACAATGTTGACCGATACGGTGCCGACCCCCAGCCCTGCTATTGTGGGGAGCCGATGTGCACAGGATTCATCGGCGGACGCACTCAGACGGAGCGTGCGACCAAGCTATCGAATGCAACTATCGAAGCTCTCGGTATTGATGAGGCCGATGGCTGGGATACTGTGGTGGCGAAGCGCCCGAAGAAGAAGAAGATGGAAGAGGACGACGAGGAGTATGTGGACAGCGTGCAGCCCAAGTCGCTGGATGAGGATGGTGTGACCAAGGTCATGGCGGCTCTTGTGCAGTGCCAGGAGAAGTGGATTGCGGTCAAACTGCTAGGTCGTATCCAGCGCTGTGACGATGAACGCGTTCGCAATCGCGTGGTCAGGATGCACGGATACCAGATCTTGAACTCCCAGCTCGCTCAATGGAAGGAAGACCAGAATGTGGTTTTGCAGATCCTGAACATCCTCGACGGCTTCCCGCGACTCACCCGGAACAAGATCCAGGACTCCAAGATTGAGACGAACATTCGGCCGTTGACGACCTGTGATGATGAGCGCGTCGCGAAGAAAGCAGTCGCCCTTCTCGAGAGCTGGGCTGGTCTGGAAGTCGCATACCGAATCCCGCGCATGAAACGCGGCAGGGACGCGAAGCAGGCAATCAACCAGTTCGAGCGCCGCGAAACTGGACAGGAGCAGCGCCAGCGATCTCTTACCCGCTCTCCATCTCCTGTGTACGATGCTCCTCGTGGGCCGGCGCAGCAACGAAGAGACCGAGCTCCTCAGCGGTCCAGACAACCCAACCGTCGTGGTCCCCGGCCCTTGCCTGAGGGATGGTATACTGCGGAGGCGGAGGGCCGCGTTTACTACTACTCTGCATCAGGCAAAACGACATGGGAGCGGCCAACGTTGCCTGCTACTCCTGCTACTCCTGCGCCGGGTCAACCCGCCAAAAACCAACAAAATTTGGCATTGCAGAGTATCATTGACGGAATCATGAACACCCAAGAAGACACACCTTCCGAGAACCGAACTGCTACACCCGTGACTCCTCAGCCTTCCGCCGATCAACCGGAAAGAAGACACAAAGATGGAGAGAAATGGAGGAAGCTTCCATTGGAGAAACAGAAGAGAATCTACGAGAACACCGTGAGTATTCACGCATAACACGGAATATACCAGGACCCAGGACTAACGCGGCACAGCTTTTTCCGCTTATCAAGCCTGTGGTGGATCAGTACAAACACAAGATCCCTGACCATCATTTGAAGCGATTTGCTAAGGAGGTAAGATTATCGACCCTCACTTTCGATTCTACTTCTGATGAAATGTAACCATGCTAACACTCCCCATTAATAGACTGCGAAGAAGCTCGTTGAAAGCGATTACAAAAATAATCGCGTCAAGGATCCCACGGCGAAGATCTCCACGAAGCACCAGCAAACCATCAAAAATTACTGCAAGACCTTTTTCCGCAAGGCCGCAGCCAAATACATGGATCGCGAGAAACTCGAGGCCGAGAAGTCGCAGGACGCTACCCCGAACCCCGGAAGCGAAGTCCACAGCACGGGTGACGATGAAGCCGTTGCGGGTGCATCTGCGAGTTCACCCTTGGACGATGACGCCGCATCACTCAAACGCAAGCGGAACGGAACCCTGAATGTTGACGGTGCTGAAGATGGAGCCTCCTCTCCCTCCAAGCGACAGAAATCTACACCTCCACCGCCTCCTCCTCCGCCCCCTCCAGCGGATCTTCCAGCGGATCTTCCTCAAGATGATGCCGACGGTGATACCAGCATGGGAAACACTGGGAATGACCCTTCGCATCCGAAAGACGACTCTGGCGCTGGAGTCGACGTCAACATGGAGATAGAAGCGGAGAATGTACCGCAAACGGAGCGACCTCATATCAGTGTCGAGGGACAAGTATAAGCAACTCCTGCAGTTCTTGTCTTATTTTATGCTTGTCTATCAATACCCAAAAGCGAGTAAAAAAGCGAGAGGATTGGAAGAAAATGGAGGGATTGGAACTGATATCTCAACAGCCTGCATTACTTTTGCTTCTAACGTGTTCTTTTTGTGCCATTTTATCTTTTTTTTTTTTGCTTTCTATTGCTTTCTATGCCTGTCGACAATACCCCGAGCCCAAGTGCCACTTATCATAGTTTGCATCAATTCAGCCTGTCTTGAGCTGTAAGCTTCATGCTTTTTAGCGTTTTAGGAGATATATAACATACAGACGAATGTCTACGGCTATATAAAAGAAGACTGAGACCACTTCGATGGATATTCTCGTGTCAACCTCTATATCTCGATTAATTTTAAATCTTTGATACTACATATTCCATCCATCATGCATAGTTCATTCGAGTATATGCAAGCATAAGCATTACAGACTCCCAAAGAAAGACCCATCAGACCGAACAGAGCAGAGAAGACAGAGCCGAACAGGCCAAAAAAAAAAAGAAAGGAATATCAGTACTTTCAATCAAAAAATCATTTCAGCGTGAAAATAAGAACAGGACCATGTACCGTAAAGAGCTCACCAGAAAGTGCAATCTAAAAGACAACAAATCTAGTAGAAACTCTCCACAATACTATCCTTATTGACACCAGCACCGCCGCCACCACCGGGCGCCATCTCGCCAAGTCTGAACACAGACTCGACAACACTCAGCTCGGTGGCTGTGGTGTCCAGTCCGGTGATGGCGAGCCAGTCGTTGACGACCATGCCGGCGCCGACGACCGGAGAGCCGCGGTTCACACTGCCTGCCACGAGGGGAACTTGCAGGAGCGAGGAGAGCTCGTCCTGGTCGCGGATTGAGGTCTTGGGGTGCACGATTCCACCTTGGTTCGAGAGGGCCATGTACGAGCCGGTGAGGACGTTGTCGGCTACTGTTTGACGGAAAACTTCTACGCCGAGGACGTCGGCGATGCTGGAGAAAGGATATGTCAGTTTTCGAAGAAAAAAATGACAGCGAAGAAAGTTTGGGTGGAATGGAATGGTGAGATTGGGTTGTGGACACCGGATTGCTACTCACATCTCCTCGGTCTCACGCTCCAGATCAGGGTGCACGATTGCAACATGGTCGTTGCAGCAAATCACATTGCCGAGCGCGGAGAGGCGCTCTTCTATGCGTTGGATTTTGACTTCGGCCGGAAGCGTGTTGCGCAAATGTTGCAATTCTTGGTCTGTGGTGGTTGTGGGGACGAGAAGACCTTTGCGGTTACTGAGGGCAAGATATTAGTATTTGTGTTTTCCTGCTAGATGTCTCCTTCCTGGCAGGAAGGCAGTTCGTTTTGAACTGGCTGTATCCGACTCACCCGACAATTAGACGACCGACAATGCGGGTTCCGGCGATGGTTGCGTGGCAGATGGGGATGACATCTTGGAGTTCAGATTCGAAGACACTGCATTCGACTGTTAGTTGGGGTACTTCGTGGGTTGTATTGGGGTAGAGGTTAGAGATTGAGATTTGGAATGGCACGGCATTGGCGGTGGCATGCCTCAGCACCCATCATTCCTATCATTGCCAGCCCCAAATCTCAACCACATACCCTTCTGAATGTTTGAAAAACACACCTGTAGAAGTTCTCCGAAGCACCAACCGCAACGATAGCGTAGGCATTTGTCAGGCAAGAGAAAACGCCGACCCTAAATGAAAACCGTCAGGCCGAGTTCCAAATGTCATTAACGTTAGAGTATCTTACTCATTAGAGTTCTCGAATTGCGCGCGAACAGCCATAATGGTTAGGGTATCAGAAGAAGTTGCAGAGAGCAGGGGAAAAATCGTGTGTGGAGCGGGGTAGCGAAAAGCGCGGAGCTAGCAGATGCAAGAGCAACAGAAACAGAAACTGTGCTCAAAAGAATTAAGAACTCGAGAATAGAGTCTAGGATTTGCAGAATGAAGCCGAGAGATAAATAAATTGGCAGAGACGTGCGATCCAACTGAAAAAAGACCAAAAGCTCGGGCCAATCAGAGTGTCGCCTGAAGTCGCCCCGCCGGAGCCGCAGAGGCGAGGTTGGTGGGTTGATAGAAAGTACTGGTACTTTTTCTAGTATGGTGTACAGTATGGTAAAGTAAGTACTGGTACCTCATATCTACTGACTCATTCTGTCTCATCTTGACGATGATTCACTTCATTTCCTGCTATTCACTATTATATCCTTTATTCCACATATCAGTCATAGCCATGCACAGCCACAGAAATGGGCGGCTAGAACATCCATGGCTGATGCTCCAGCATATCAACCCTAGTCATCCTACATACCCACCCGGACACCTCTATTGAGCAATTGGTAGTTCATGGTTGAAAGGAGTGTCCCCTATCACATATAACGCGGTGAATGAGGCACAAACTTCTGACTTGTAGATCTTACGGCAAGAGGGAGCTTCGAGGCAGCACCTTCACGGTATCCATTGTAGCAAGGGCAAACCCCACATGGCGTCTTTGTCTCCATTTGCGGTGTGCTGGATGAGCCCCTCGATGACTTCCACAAGTTCCTTCTTGTTCTTCTCCAGATGTTGACGCAATTCCTCAACATCAGTCATCATGGGTCGACTTGGGGTGGAAGATATAGAAGATCGCTTTGATGGTCCCCCCGAAGATGGGGAGACTTGCATTTTGTCTTCGGGGTGGTAGGTGGACATAGCTTATAATGAAAAGAAGTAGGTCAGATTCGAAGTTGGATGAAATGCTGATAGAACGCTGCAGTATCGCCTTGGGTTGTAAATGTCACGATACCCCCTATCTTGCAATTGACGAAGGAACTGTGACCTGGTGTTTAAGTTAGTATGCCACGGCAAAGAGTCGATTCGAAGGAATTGCAACTCACATAAAGTCTCTGCAGCCCATATAGCGGCTGTGATGTGGAGATGATGCCACATAAGGAGTCTTTCGAGTCGATCTGACGAGAGAGAGAATTTAGCAAAAAGGGTCGTGCCTGTTGCCCGGACGATTGTAATCTAAACTTACTGGCTTCAATGACCGTACTCGAAGAGGCTGCTTTCGGGGAGCCAGATTAGTTGTAGTGCCGCTCTGTCAAATAGCGCGTTAAATGTCATGCGAAGGGGCCCGGTGACCTTCACCTTGCCATCTATGGTCTTGATTATCCACGCACTTTGATTACAGTGTGCTCGCTCGTTGACCAGTCCACAGGTCTGAGGGGTAAAATATATCAAAGAAGTGAAAGAGGGAAGAAGAGGGAGGAAGAGGGAAGAGGTAACAAGAGGCGGAATATGAGACGGGACAGGATGAAATATGGCTGATGAACGCCTCCTCTTACTAGGGCTTCCCTCACTTGGCTATTTTCTTAGTTTCATCTGAATATCTTTTACTCCCCATTTGCTGCTCACGTTCACTTTATATTTGGATCTAATTTGATAGGATGTTCACCTGTATGCCTCACAACTTTCCACTTTCCTCGTCATATATCCACTTCACTATAGAAACTAAATTCAAACGAGAAAGATTTATTCATTCTGATGCCCTCCCCCCCCCTTATCCCCACTCAGGGGGGAGGGCATCGCAACTAAGCATACAAAAAAATAGAATTGGTATCAACTGCGGGGAACGCTACACAAACATCTTGGTACAAGCCGGCGGGTCTAGTACCCGCGCGGCGGGGGCGGGGGGTGCGATCCGGGCGGAGGCGGCGGGAAGTACAGGGAGGGCGCGTGGCCCTGGGGCATGTAGCCCGGCAGGGGCAGGCGCGCGAAGTTCGAGCCTGGGGGTGGGGGCAGCTGCGGCGGCCCGTTCATCGCGAACGGGTCCGGCAGGCCCACCCCAGACCCAGCTGCTGGCGGGCGGGGAGAAGGCGCCGCGGCTGCTGGGTTGGGGTGGGCCGTGGGAGGATGAAGGACCGCGGGTCTGTTGGCCCGTGGCCGTGGAGGGAGGAGGGAGGAGGGCCCGGGTGGGCGTGAGTGGGCTGGGGGAGGAGAGCACGGTGGTGAGTGCTGGGGTCGGTGCGCATCATTGGAAGATGTTGGGGCACGGGCTCGGTCAGGGCTGCGTCTGCCAGAATGGAGAGCGCCCGTGGGTGCACGGGGAAATCAGCGGCGCCATCGTAGCCCACGACCTTTCCACTCGCCTCTTGCTCGTGGATGTAGGTGGCTGCATGAAGCATGCTGCCGAAGGCATCCTGGGCGTAGGTTCGCAGAGCATCTTCGTCGGTGATTTCTTCTGGTGCAATCTCCTCGTTCAAGCGGCCCAGCCGTACTCTCTGGACGAATTCCTCCCATCCCTCCTCCGCTGCCACAAAGTCAACTGCCCCCTCCGGGTCTCGAACTGCATCGGCTGCAAATCCACGCTCTACCTGTCTTACCGCCGTCTCGCCATCTCGGAAAAGGAATTGTTTCACGGATTGTTCTGAATCCGATGTATCATACTGGAGCCTGATTAGCTGCGTATTCGATTTGGGGAAGTCTTCAAGAGTATGTACCTCGGTGTGTTCATCGTCCTCGGCCACCCTGCGTCCCTGGATCAGGGCCATCATCTTGCCCATAAGCATCGTAACCATCTCCTCTTGGATTTGCTCAATGAGCAGCTATTTTCACAAGTTAGAATCCTTCAGTTATAAAACAAACTCAGATCCAAACTTACCCTTGCAGTGTCTTTTATAATGTGAAGATTGCCCTCATGCTTCCGAGTCTCCACCTCAGTTTTCACCTTGTACTCGTTGTTCAGTCTCTCAATTGCCTTGCGTTCGTACTCGTCCAGATCCCGCTGGACTTGTTCGAATTCAGGGCATTCTTTGTGCCCATTTTTCTCGCGAGCAAGCTTGTGCATGGTCTGATCGGCCATGAAACTCAGCGCAATACTCTGGGCCTGGCCAACCTTCTTAAAAAGCGCAGACATTTCCTCCTGGCGAAGTTTTGTTGGCATTGATTCTGGAGTAGGCGATGGGGTGGGACCACGCCAATTTTCGGCGACGTCCCAGATCTCGTCTTCGATTTTCTTGCCGCGTTTGATAATGGTGGCCTTGGCACGGCCACGTCCTCGACCACCTCGAGGCTTGGTAACAGCTGTAGGTCGAATTGGGCCGACGAATCCACCGCGGCCTCCGCGACCACGGCCCCGGCCACGTCCTCGACCCCGGCCGCCGCGGGCTCCTCGACCTCCACGGCCTCCCCGAACGGTAGAGTCGTAAGCAGGGGGGGTCGAATTCTTCTGAAGGAATAGGAATGTCCTCAGGAGACGTTTCCGTCTCATCAGTTCGCGCCTTTTTGTTTATAGTGTCCTCGGAATCAACATCCGGGGTTCCATTTTGCAATTCGGGTGACTTCCGCTTGCGCGAAATGCGAGGTGAAGACGCCGCACTGAATGACGCTTCGTCAATCTGTGAAATCTTGGGACTTTGACCAGCGGGAGTGTCCTCGGTCTTTTCTTTAGCTCCCGGCGATACGGGGGCTGAAGCAACCATGCGAGGTTCAGGGGATTGAGAGACTTTTTCGAAAGGAGGTTCGGACTTGAATTCCTCATCATACTGGTGAGATTTCATATCATCATCAGCCTGGTTGTTTTGATTATCAACAACCTTGGTTGGCGAGATGTCTTCTTCGAAGGCGCCATCTCCATCCGGCTTCAGCCTTGCTGACTGCCGGGTGGTCCGCGAGGACTCAGGAACAGTCCGAGGATGTCGAGGACGCCGAGTGCGAGGGGTCTCTGGGTTTTGTGAGAACGCACTGGTTCCATTTTCATTTTCCCCATCAGGGGCATCATCAGAATCAGCAGGTTGAATTAGTTGGAATGATGAGAATTTTAATTTGAGGATGTGCGAGCGAACTTCTGGTTCGCTTGATTCATTAGAAGGAAGATGGCCAGGAAGACTGGCACGGCCACGGCCGCGAGCACGTCCTCGGCCTCGACCTCTTCCACGAGTAGTGGGAATTGGAATGGGATCTATACATGTCAGAGATTGGACCGATGGCGCAAACCTGTATGAACCCTACCTTGTACGGTGCGCCCAGAACGCGTAGAAATACTAGGAGTCCTGACAGCAGGCTGTGCAGCCGCGCGGTTTTTCCTTCTTCCCACCATCGCTGTTGGTCTGGGGAAAATCAGTTTTGAACGGGGAAAATTGATCCAGTAGCAAGGGGGAAAATCAGGGAGATGGGAAATTGAAGCATAGATCAAATGTAGGATATATCAAAGGCAGAATAGAATTTCAAAAACAATACACAGTTCAAAGGGGGAAAATAGTAGAAAAAGGGAAAAAAAGTACAAGTCGCGTTGCCAAATGCAGAATGCAGAAAGGAAACGTCACTGGGAGCAGTGGGAAAAAAAGGCTTGGCAAAGCGCGAAGTAGAAGAGAATAAGACGCGAAGATCAGAAGACCAGAAGATCAAAAGATCAAAAGATGCGAAGATTCAAAAAGGTCCCAAAGGTCCAAAGAACCTCAAGGCCAAGATCAAGGGGACATTGGGAGTCAAACAAGATAGGGAAAACAAGTAGATTGGAAGGGAAAGAAATGGAAAAACCACAAGACTTCATGAAATAACTTACCAGAGCGATGGATATGGGAAAAAAGATGCGAAGTAGAAAAGAAAAGAGATCTACTGCAGGATTTGAACGGGTGGATGAGGAAAACGGGGCCTTAAAAAATAAAACGGGGGGAAGAGAGAACAAGAACAGTAGAAACGAGAACAGAAGTAGAACCTTGGAAGTTTAAAGAAGGAAGAATATGGGGAAACGAGTCGAAATTAGAAAAAGTAGGGGAAAAAGTTAAAAGAAGAAAGATGAGAAGGGGAAAAAAAGAGTCGAGAAAGTAGAAAAAGTAGAAAAAGTAGAAAAGAAAAAAAGGTCAAAACAAGTTGATTATGGGAGAAGAACCTTGGAAGGTTGGATCTTTATATAACATTATATTCTATATATTTATATACTATATACTATACACATATTGTTCTTTCAATTCTATTCTATTAATTTACATTCTTATTTGGTCTATTGCTCTCTGTCTACGCCCATGTCTCTATTGAGGACTTTTCCGTCGGAGGCTCGGGAGCCACAATAGCATACACCTTGACATTACACATTCAACGTTGAATAGACTATACATTCCATTCATTCTATCTCTGCCTGGGAACAATAGAGTATATAGACTACAGAGTAGATACAAACATCATGTACGTGTATCTCCGATCCCCAGCCACTTCCGGCTCTCAACTGCTGGAGTATTTGGCCTACGTGAATAGGAGTCTACGTGTCTATATAGTATGTTGAGTATGGTCTATAGTATGGTCTATCTTTTCAACCTTATTATCTTCCATATACATATCCATATTCTATCAATCGTTATAACAATCTATCTTCTATCTTCTATATCCCTTTCCCCTACAGAAAAAAATATACGGACCCACCTGAGTCTAAGAGTCGGTGACAGCAACGCTTGCGGTTATCTTGCAATGTACTCTATACGGGGTACTCTCAGTGCTATTGGCTCTAATAAATATTATTATGAGTATTTCCAGTTGGAAGATACCACTATTTTAAACACCCCGGAATGTGTCTCTTCTTCCAAGGTGCTCTAGTCCACGTCATCCCTAGCTAGGACAATAGTATAACTATAATGCATTTTTCGCCACACTCCAGGGCTGTCTCGTATAATTAACATGGGAAGTCAACTCAGGAGTAAAAAGTAGACAACGTTCATGAATATCCAGTCCACGGACACAAATTACAAAATGTAAATGGTAATTGAAGCTACATTGCTACTCAGCTACCCCAATATATATCTCCTTCCACCCGTTCAGTATGTGCAAAACAACTTCATTCCATTCCTATGTACACAAATATATCTCCAAATATCCAGTCATCATGTACAGAAACACAAAGGGCGAAAAAAGATGGAGGGAAAAAAAAAAAGAAAACATTGCAAGTCATGGAGATCACGATGTACCGAGGTAGATCAATCACTTTTCATCAGGGGATTCGTTCAAGTCATATCTCTTCATAGATTGCGAATGCGCAAAACCAAGAGTTGGATTCGGCTTCGGCCGGATGGTCTCCTCCGACTCCGACCCAGGCAATTGGGAAGGCGAACGCATGGCCTGGTCGCGGAGGGAGCGAGCAGATCTCATGCGCGTGATCGTCCCCGCCGTGATGGTCTGTCCTGCGCTCGGCGAGGCTTTGACCATCGTGCCCGGGGCGAAGGTTGGGGATGGACAGGGACTTGTTGAGCGGAAGAGAGGGTGGATGTTGTTCTCGCTGAATGGGTTATACTCCCACGTGGAGTTGTTGGAGCTGGACTGTGTTGGGGAGTCGACGCGGATTGTTGATGCTGTTGGCGAGGGCATTGATGGATGTACTTGACTGTCTAAGGGGAGTGCAGTTGGGGGATTGCGGCGTAGGCTGGGCATGCTGCGGATGCCGTGGGTACCTCGCAGGAGGGGGCGAGTGTCCCGGCCTGGGAATGGGTCTGGCATTCTGTCTCGTGTTGGGGATGGGCTTGGTGAGGTGTGGGTTGACGAGCTTGTGTCGATGCAGGCGTTCTTTTCTTCCTTTGTGCTTGTAGGACAGAGTGTTGTGTCTGAGTAGCGGCTGGACCGTCGAGGGAATTTGCGGAGTGAGGATCTTTTGGGTTCGAATAGCCCGGACAAGTCGCATACTCGAGGGGGGGATGGGAGGAAGTTAGGGCTTTGTGGGATATCCTTGAGCTCCTGGGAGTGAACCTCTTGTGAGTAGGCACGCGGCCATTGAGGGTTGGATTTCTCCTGGGCTAGTGTCATCGCGAGGAATCCACAGTATAGGCCCTGTGCGAACACTGATAGTGTCCAGAACACAGAGCGAACCACAAAGACCGAGGCTTGAGGACTCGTTGCCATTGCTCCGGCAGATGCTGCAGCGGCAATGAGTAGATATCCGCCAGCGAAATATATCCATAGTAGGCGGCCGGTTTGAATATTTTGATGGTACAGCAGACCAAGGGCAATCAAAGCCATGCAGCTTACTGCACTTAGGATAGTCGAGGCCACATCGGGCGAGGCTTTTGAGGTTGCATAGCAGATACCATTAAGAATGGTGACAATGAACGTTACGAGCAAGGCGGCTGCTGCCAGTGAGTAATATAGGTGAGACATGATAATGCAAAAGAGAGAAAGACTAGGCAAAGAATGGCCTGGAAGTATATCAAAAGAGAGTAAGAGAGGGTGGATATGTCAAATGGTGGCAGACTGCCAATCCAAGACGTTTACCAATGCACACAATGAGTGTAAGGAATCTGCGGACTTCATGAGAGGGAAGATGTATGTATTTATGAGTTGGGCATGAGTAGAGGCAGAGGGTTCACAACACGGGACGGGGCGATGCGGATCTCGAATGTGGCTCAAAGTATATCGGGGAAGTAGTCAGTCTCAACCTGTCAATTTCTTTCATTTTCCAAAAGAGATCGGTCTGATCCATCATTCCAGTGTGATGGTTAGACTTTGTCGATAAGAATTGGCTTGACAAGGATGGGATCGGTTGGCTGAGGTAGAGAGATGCCGGTGGAGTATGCATAATGTGTGTGAATATTTGCATTTGCCGTATTTCGCGCCTAATTCTGGGGTAGGGGCCCTGGCCAGACTGCAGAGTAGAAATCCGATAGTTTGGTTAATCCCACTAACAATGGCACTATTAATCTGATCAGTCTTGCGAACAGGCGGATCATCTCTCGATCTCAATAGTGCGGGCCGGATGTGATGTATCTCTATCCCTTGCGAGAGGAAATCTCCGCGTTCCCCTGGATCTCGGTTGGATCAGACTAAGCTAAGTATATTGAGTCTAGGCAAATTCAAAATTGTACTTTGTTAGATTTTATAGATCCATATTCCGTACTCTGTAGTTACAGAGGCACAGACTGGATACTATGACCTGTCCTGCAGGAAGTATGGAGTATACAGGTAGTCTACCTGTGATTCGGTCAATTTCTTTTCCGGAAGAGGTCTGGCGCATTCAATTGAGTATTTGTCAAATGTATTTAATAGATTTCGTGTGTTTTGTGGATTTTTCATATGTATCTTTTTCCGTGTGGGTACAATATGTGCAATGTACAACGTCCGTGCTACTTACTCGAGAGGCAATAGTGGCGCAATACTGTGTTATATAGGAGTCCAAAGAGCCGAGTATTCATGCTAGAAAAGCCTTCAATGTCATTGGAACTAAGTTGGGATATAGATCTGCATCCCCAACCTATTGACTCTTGATGTCAGCCTGGGATGTTGTCATCGAGGCGGCCAACAGGCAACCAGCTTGGAATCGAATGGGGTAGACCTGAATTATTCTATGTGCAGATGTGCACCACATGGAGAGTAAGAGAGCTGTGCGCAAGAATAACAATAATAGCCGGTTAATATCATCAGATTTGAAAAAGTTGCCCTAGGAAGTTGTAGGAAGTTGTTGTCCTGATCAAAAGCTGAGTAGTGGAAGTAAATCCGAAGGCGGTCACCGCATCTCGTTTGCTATCATCGTCACTCTGAATGCTCCCCTCCTACTTTCTTTTCCTTCTCTTCGACTTTTCTTCGACTACATCGCTGAGAGGATCCTTTGCAATAACTACTCCCCCTTTCTCCTATATCCATTCGCCATCTTTTCTCCCTGCCCTTTTTCTCCCTGGTTTTACTCAAAAGCGGCAAAATGAAGCTCACTTTCAAGGTACGAAAACCTGCTCTTGGGGTCCCCATTGCCACAGACTGCTGACAAGTTGTCGATCACAGGACCTGAAGCAGGAGAAGTTTGTCATCGATGTCGAACCTTCTGAGACTGTACGTTCGTTCCCTTTCGCTACAACTAGCCAGCGTCATCGAGTGCGGGGCTCATCTTTTTAGGTTCGCGAGGTCAAGGTGAAAATCGCCCAAGAGAAAGGCGAATATGAGGCAGAGCGCATGAAGGTCATCTACTCTGGTTCGTGTTTTCTCCCTTGTAGACGAATTCTCTATCCACGATGCCGTGGCTAACCCTCGCTTTTTTCTCATTGTAGGAAAGATCCTTCAGGATGATAAGACGGTCGAATCTTACAACATCCAAGAGAAAGATTTCCTAGTGTGCTTGCCTTCAAAGGTATGAGACAAACCTTGTCTATGACTTCTGTGATGACCGAGCCAAAACTGATGAATTGATGTTCAGCAACCCAAGGCCGCCACGTCCACCGCTTCCTCGCAAGTTCCCTCGACCCCGGCTGCCCGAGCTCCGGTGTCAACACCCGCTGCCCCCCCCAGCTCCTCATGCCGCCGCTGCTCCTCCCCCTTCTGTCGCTCCCGCGACCCCTTCCCCGGCCGGTGCAGCTCCGGCTCCATCGAGCGGTCCCGCCTTCGGAGATCCTTCCGCTCTCACCATGGGCCCTGCCGCTGAGGGAGCAGTTGTCCAGATGGAGGCAATGGGATTCGCGCGCACTGATATCGACCGTGCCATGCGCGCCGCATTCTACAACCCTGACCGTGCCATCGAATACCTTCTGACCGTAAGATTTTGTTAGAAACTACACCTTGAATCTTTGCTAATGATTACGACAGGGTATCCCCGATAACATCCAGGAACAGCAACAACAACAGCAACAAGCCTCAGAGACTGCCCCTACCGGCGCCGCTCCTGCTGCTCCTGCTGCCCCTTCCGGTGGCGATGAGCCTCACCTCAACCTCTTCGAAGCTGCCGCTCAGGCCGGTGGTGAAGGTGGCCGACCTCGCGGTGCTGCTGGTGCCGGTGCCGCTGGCGGTGAAGCCCTTGGCAGCCTGGAGTTCCTGCGCAGCAACCCCCATTTCCAGCAGCTTCGTCAGCTTGTTCAACAGCAACCTCATATGCTCGAGCCTATCCTGCAACAGGTCGCCGCTGGGAATCCTCAGATTGCGTCAATCATCGGACAAAACTCCGATCAATTTCTGCAGCTTCTGGGCGAGGAACTCGAGGACGAGGAGGGTGCGTTGCCACCTGGCGCCCAGGCCATTTCGGTTACGGAAGAAGAGCGCGATGCCATTGAGCGTGTATGTTGGAATTTCCTCTCTATCTCATGGGTTTTATGACTGACTTTCTACTAGCTATGCCGTCTGGGCTTCCCCCGCGACTCCGTTATCCAGGCCTACTTCGCCTGCGACAAGAACGAGGAGCTCGCCGCCAACTTCCTCTTCGACCAGCCGGACGAGGACGAGCAGTAAAGAATTATATGTTCTCCCTCGACTTCTTTTCTTCCTCCCCTACTTCCCCTCTTAACGTTATGTTCTATGATGAATACCAAGCATGCTGCTGTTTGAATTGATTCCCATCTCTCCTCACGCCGGATCCCTTCCCATGAATAAGACTCGGTGCTCAGATTGGCGTCTCTGAGTTTGTACTTGGCTTCTTCGCATCCCGCTGTTCCCTCTCCCCAAAATGCCTGTTATGTATCTGCCTTAATGGGCAAAATAGGACCTGTTCGCTGCATATAGTGTATGTGAGTAATTGTGTAGGATTGGGATAAGCGGATAGGCGGCCTTGGGGCGATCTTCGATCTGGTCATCTGCCATGTGATTTTCATTGGTCATGCGTATTTTATATGCAGGTAGACAGATGCAGGTGTGCAGATGACCGGATGGTTGGAATGTACCTAGGTAGGTATCCGCATGATTGGAGAAGTCTATATCCTCGGACTTGGAATCGCGAGGACCGCCCAAATCGTCAGAAATATATATCCTCACGCAGCAGTTACTATGTGCCCCGACCTACCGAGGTCGACTTGATGCCCACAGGTATATAGCCCTTATCGCCCTTTATCAGGTTGTCTCTTTGAATGGCCTTTTAGTAGGTCCATGCATCGTAGCTATTTGAACTGGGTAATGGCGCCCCTGACTACAACCGAGCTGACCAGCCTAGACGGGAATAAAAAAAGCCAATGTATTAATAAATTGGACATAGTACTACTTACAGGTAGAGGTAAGTACAAGTAGACTAGAGCCCCAAAGATATCAACTCAATTCACGCCCACCGCCAATGCAAAGGTATCTTATGGACCCAGTAGCCCTAACATGCACCGAAAATATCCAGAGAAAAGAAAAGAAAAAGGGAGATTGCAGTCCAAATCTAAATGAGAATGTAGTTCCCAAATACAGAAGATGAACAAAATGCAACGCCCCATCCATGAATAGCATACATCCATGAACAAGCAGAAACAGAAACAGAAGACTATCTGCAAGATCTCCGCACAGACCAAACACCCAGCCCGCGGCGCCCAACGACCCGTTTCAGAGTCGGCAGGATCCCGTCTTCGCCGAAGTCCATATCATCGAGATTAAGGTGTTGGCGGTACGACCAAAGTGGATGAAGTTCCAAGTTCTGGTCTCGGCTCTGACGCGCGGACACAGCGTATGTATCGAGGAATGCAGCCGATGTAGGCGCGACCAGGAATACAGGCGATGGAGTAGAGCAGCCAGGTACAACCTTCTCCAGCTGCAGCATCATCTCCGCACCGGACATCCCCATGAGATCCAGAGTCTGGATCTCTGTGGTCTGGTTGTCCCCGCCGAGAAGCCATAGCGGCGGTGAGTATGTCTTCCACCAGAATACCGTCGCGGAAGGTATGTGGTGTGCTGTGCTAGACGAGATGATATCCCGCATTGCTAGTTGCGTGGGGACCACGCCGCCTTGATGGTACACGCCCATGAGGAAGCCCATGGCTGCGTTGAAGATGACCCACACGGTGAGGAGGAGACGGGAGCGGCGCATGGGGACGCAGCTGAGGAGAAGGGGTACGGCTGGGAGGAGGAAGCGTGGTTCTTGGTGCGGGAAGAGGGAGAGGAGCATGGTTGCGGAGAGCGCGGAGAGGGCCCGCACATTGCGCATCCAGTATGGCACCAGTGGCCAGCTGAAGAGGGAGACTAGCATGCTTATGTACACTGGACCGAGGAGTTGGAGGAGGTTTGCGGTGAAGTGTTGATGGCGGGGGTGGAGGCCGTGCTGGGCTAGGTTGGACGTGTCGGTGTTGTAGAGGAGGTTGTTGAGGGGAGTTATTATGGGATCGCGGAGGGTGCTGAGGAGGGAGGCTGTCGGCCGGTAGAAGGTTGTATCTGTGTAGACTGCGATGAAGGAAAAGAGGAGACCGAAGAGGAGGAATGCTGCGAGCGAGAGTGGTCTGGTGCGAACGCGGGGTTAGTACATGTGTATGAGTGAGTTGGAGGCGAAGTGTACGTAGATTGACGCACTTGCGCTGGAACTGAGGCAGCAATTGCAGACCCGGGAATAGAAGGAAAGCCGGGAATGTGATGCGGTTGAAGACGCCCACCACGGCGATGAAGGCGAGCACGGCGTGGGAGAAGAAGGACGAGTGTCGCTGGGAGTTAAGTCAGCGTGAATAGTGTATGTTGAAGCTTTATCTCTTCGCACCTTATTTTCTACAATGCGCCGAATCAGAACCAACCCCCAGGCAACCAACAGGGTCTCGAGGCTGTTGGAGAATGTGTGCGTCTGATATGTCCAGGTGACATAGGACGAGGCCACCAGCACCACTATTGCGCGCCGATGACGCGGGGAAGGCACTAGCTCATAGATCGCCCAGTCCTCCAGCACAAAACTCAATAGGAACATTCCACCGCGCAGCGCATAGTAGACCAAGTGGGGTGGGGGACTGCCCGACCCGATTTCAGTATAGAACCATTTCAAGAGGCTCATCGGAAGCTCGTAGGTCGCCCATAATGGGAATATGCTGCGGATGGGGTGCTCAACAGTAAACTCCCATGGTAGCTTTGAAGGAAAAGAGAATATGCGACCTGCATTTTGGTGATCTGGTCAATATTTTTGTTCCCCTTCGTATAGGGGAGTCGCGGGACAGCCGGATCGCGCTTTTTCTTTTGGGGAAAATCGCAACAAATATTTCCACGCGTTTGTGCGGTCGCAGCATGATCGCGATTTGTCAGGCGATCATTGGATTGTTGAACACACCTGCAAAGAGCTCTGGGCCTTGGAAATTCTCATCGGGATGTAGATAGCTTGGTGACAGCGCAAAGTACACGCGAATCACTAATAACAGTAGATATGTTCGACGCCACATGTTTGGAGAGAAAGGAACATTATTAGAAATAAAGAACGAAAAGGGTGAATAGAATATGAAGTGATAGGAGAAGGGATGGGAGAAAAGTAAACTAAAACGCGTATTGGATGATATCACTGGCCTCGCGTTAAGCGGTAAATTGAGAAATTGGGAAATTGAGAAACCAAGTAAATTGAAGAGGAATTCAACAGATCTATGTACTCTATAGTACATCGTACAACATAGAACCTACTAATAGTTCCTAATATGGATGTATACATCAACTTGTGTGATTGATATGCCTGGATTTCGTATAGATCTCCTATACTCCATACCTTAAGATACCATAGTTGATAGATCGATAATCTCACAAAGAATATACCAGAACATCCATCCAATTTTCCCAAAATAACCTAGTTGCAATTCCTCCCAGATTCTTGTTTTCGCCATTGCTAGAACCTAATAATACATGATTCGGCCGTTGCTTCTGGCTAAGTACGGAGTTAAGCCGGGCTGTTTGCAGGCAGTATAGGTTCCCAACTGTCCTCAAGCTAGTAGATTGCTAGTATGTTTCTGGTCAGATTCTTGTTTCTTTGAAGGAATGAGTCAAAAACAAATGTATGATTTAGGCAACTGTACTCCGTCCTCCGTCCTCAGAAGTAGTTAAAACGTGGGGGCTGACTTTGCCTTGTTGATTAATGGGAGATACCCGCGACCGCCTTTGGTAACTCAGACTCTCTTCAACCTCACCACCCGCCATCTACTCGTTACATCCACGTCATTTTCAACCTTTGTCTCCCTTCAGATATACCAACCTTGAAGACGATTTTAGATTCACAAGAAAAATACACATCTCCCCCTACGTGAGTAACGTCCCCGCCGCTGGACCACCCCGCACTATTCGAAACTAGCAAAGCTAACATCACCTGAACGTTAGATTCCATCTTCAACATCAATACCATGAGCTCTATCACCCTCACCAGCTCCGATGGAGTTGATATCTCTGTTGGTAAGGATAACCTCCACACAGCAGGCTGTCGTGAGTGGCACTGACAGATTCTGAATAGAGCGCACCACTGCTGAGCGCTCCGTTCTGATCAAGAACATGCTCGAGGATCTTGGTGATTCTGGAGAGGCTATCCCCATCCCCAACGTGAGTGTTCACACCGAAATAGTCAGGTGTCCAGGACGAAACGCTTACACCTCTTTGTTCAGGTTAACGAGGCTGTCCTCAAGAAGGTCATCGAGTGGTGCGAACACCACAAGCACGACCCCCCCCAGCGCCAGCGATGATGACGACAACCGTCGTAAGACCACCGATATTGATGAGTGGGACCAGAAATTCATGCAGGTGGACCAGGAGATGCTCTTCGAGATCATCCTTGTACGTTTCGTTTTTGATTCGCTCTTCGACACATATACTGACTCCTCCTAGGCCGCCAACTACTTGGATATCAAGGCCCTCCTTGACGTCGGCTGCAAGACCGTCGCTAACATGATCAAGGGCAAGTCCCCGGAGGAGATCCGCAAGACCTTCAACATCCAGAACGATTTCACTCCCGAGGAGGAGGATCAAATCCGCCGCGAGAACGAGTGGGCTGAGGAGTAAGTTGTTCGAACAGTATCCATGGATAGGATTTATGCTGACATCTCTGCTCTAGTCGCTAAATGATGATTTTTTTGTCTGTCTCTTTTTAAAACAGAAAATGATATCCTCCTGGCTGTTTACGACAATGTGCAGCGTAGCCCTTCATGTCTAGTAGGGTGATTATCTTTTGGGGCGTTTATTCTTTCTATTTCCCTTCCGAGGTTATTCGATTCGATTTGGAAAAAGATCGCTAGCCTTGCAATGACATCTGTTACAGAATCCTTCTGAATTCAGTAGTAAATAGTTAGCGGGGTCATAAAACCGTCATATTTTTACTATGACGACAGGCGCCAAGTCGTAAAAATAACCCAACTACATAGTTACCATGTAGCAGATAAAACGCAGATTCAAGGCTGTACGGAGTACTACGAAGCGTAATACGAACAGTAACACCACAATCAGGTACAGATAGCATAGGGATGTTTCCCACGCAACACCCGGATCAAAATCTACGGCCATCAAGACCACCCCAAAAGTAGGCAAAAGGATATTCAATTCGATTCAATCAGATTTTGTATCAAAAAAGAAAATCCCCCGCCATGCCAGTCCTACAAGCCCGCCCCCAGCAAGAAGACGATCAGCCCCCAACAGCAACAAACCATTTTGCAAACATAATCCGGGCCTGCCATCCATATCGATAAATCGGGGTGTGTTGGAAATCCATCATATCCCCACTCGGAACCGTGGAGGAAAAAAAATGACGACCCATTGGAAGATTAAGAAAAAAAAAGATAGGCACGACCCAACGCAAGACCCGGATTAAGATTTGATAATTGAATTTTTTGTTTGCAATTGCACTCAAGAGTAGTTCCACATCCACTAGCGCTCTCAAGTTCATGGTCAAGGCATGTTGTTCGAAATTCGGTTGTGGGCGTCACATCATGAAGAGGGTTTCGAAATCATCAAAAACCCTTGAACCACCCCGCACAGACACACTTCGGTTGCCATATGACATCGCGAGCTGAATTGGGACTTTTGAGAATGGCCGGGCGGAGGGTGCGAATACTGAGGGTCCGCTTAGACCTTCAGGGTCGACTTACGCCAGTGACGGCGCTTGGCGTTGTATCTGTTTCAGCAGTGTATCAGCCATATGTTCGATTCGATGTAATTCCTGTATCTCTTTTCCTCCATTGTTGGGTTCGTGCGGTCGGCGGGTGGATGGTTGTGTGTATTTCCCTTTCCTCTCTCGCGTTTCCGTATCACTCTTCCCACAAATAGCGGACTCGGATATAAAATGGATTTGGATCTCGAAAACAAAGGTGCGATTTACCTGATGGTGTTGTTGGTGCGCAGACGGATCCACTGGGGGATGGGGCGGTTCTGACGCTGAGCTTTGGCAAGCTTTTGCTTGGTGCGGAAGGTCTTGTGGCTCTGTATGGAAAATGACGGGTTAAGATTTTGTTTCTCGATTTTTCAGAGGTCTGACTGGGGAGGGAGACGGCGACGATGGCAAATGTATTTTTCGAGAATGGCGGGAACAGGGTGATAACATACCGGCATCTTGAAGGGTTGATCGCGACGGCGAGCTTGTTGGATGGACGGATGAAGTTATCGACCTTCGAGTGTGGATGGTTTGTGTGCGGCAGGGCTTGGCTTCGCTTCGGTTGGGTCAGGTGATGTGGAATTTTTGCCTAAGGTCGTAAGGTGTCAAGGCAGAAACAAATTCCGCAAAGTGGGTCAAGGTCTACGAGTGTCCATATGCGCTCACACTGTCCAGGTGCCATTATGCAAGTAATATGTTACAACTATGCAGTCTGGTATACGATGTACATCCTTGGATATGCGATGGTCCCTCTTCTAGAATAGTGCTTACCTTAGGTGGCTATCAGGATCGTCATAAACACACGAGGTACAATGCAACCTTGCGTTCTGCAATATCCTGTTTTGTACTACCGTATAAGCAAGCTAGCCCTGGGGGCCTTGATTCAGAACCTCGTAAGCCGTGAATAACCTGCCCGAGCCGCTAACAATTATCGTAGAAATTCTTATCACCGATCATCAACAATAGCACAGATCATGTAAGATCTCATCATGCCAATGCCGTAGTAGTCAACCCATATGCAATGGAATCAAGTTGTCGCTCTTGCTCGGGGTACCGTGGAATAAGAGACAAGACGGCCTCATTAAAGCCAGTAAAAGACTGCTGAGCCAATAATGCAGCACTTTCAAAGGCAGGGGAATATGCACCGGCAAACGCCCAGTCAACCAACCATACCTCCCCATTCTGGTCTAAGATCAAGTTTCGAGGACTTATGTCTTTGGTGAGTGAGAACAAAGGTGGTAAATTGAAATAGCGGGATATCTTTAGGACATTAGTTTATATACTTACTGATATCAAGCTTGTGGTTAAACCAGCCTTGAAGTTTAGTATTGTCCTTGAACGGACCGGCGCTATAATCTATGAAGAATCGGCCACAAAATGGCCCGCCACTAAGAGGACCTGGCTGTGAGATTATTACAGACTACATTTCTTTGATCATTTCAGCGATCTGTACAGCGATTTGCCTTTGGTTATCGGATGCTAGGTCGGCCCAACGCTTATCGAGAGGTTGGCCTGGGATAAAATCCATAACGATATATCCCTTCGTACTAAAATATTGTGTGTCGTCTTCGACTTGAAATGAACGGTGGACTCGTAGAGCTCGAACACCGGTTCTGGAGGCGACGAGATTGAGTGTCTTTGCTTCGCAAGGCAGGACGCTGCCGCCGGCTTTCATCACCAGATTTCGTGAGAGTCGGACAACTTTTGTGGCGCCAAGCTGGCGGAGAATAGGGGCAGACTCTAGAAGGCTTGCTAGAGTCTCGTCTGTGACGGGGTCAAGATCCTTTCCGTCTAGCGGGAAGTCTCCCTCTAGATCCCGGCTGTGGGGCTGTGGGTGAGAATGTCAGTAAATAGTACCTAACCAAAAAAGGGTCACATACATCGGAAAGTGGACGCATCCAGGTCATTGGACCTATTTCGTATACGGAAGGGGTTGCTGAGCGGCAATGATTGTTGAATCTCCTTAGGCGGTTACTCGGGGAACCTGGTTTATTTAGATGATGAATTTAGTACGGTGGTCACCGGGAAATAGGAAAATGGAAGCATGGGTTTGCTTGAGGACTCAGGCATGAGTGAGCCAATCAACGTGATGCTCGCTTGACGCGCGAATGGCCTTGGGCACCTTGACACATCCTTGGAAAATATCGTTGAGATCACAACTTCTAGCTGCGTCCGTGCCAGCAGAACATGCCTCAACCAAAATGCTTCTCATTGCATCCCAACCTCAACGGCCTCAGCTTTATTACTACACTTAAAGCCAGTCAATAGTACCCAACATATATCCAATTGACTCAAATCATATCAGAATCAGTTCCTATTCGGAATTCTGTTACCCAAATTTCTCATTCCACATGGTGCGTTGGCTGCACAATCGAGTGCAATCGAATTGCGGAACCAGGCAACACATGTGCAGCTGCCTGGAAAGATGGAGAGAAGGTTGGTATATCCTTCGGCAAACAGCATCTGAGCAACCACCCGATGCCACGCCTGCAAATTCGCACAAGGTCAGTTTGATCCATGAAGGAGGGAGGAGGACAAAATGTAGATAGTGAAGTCAAGCCGGTGACATTTTGCGTTGATTCGGGGTTAGAGATGTCTCTCCCTCTCCTTGGACGAAATCCATGACTATCTCCGGTCACCTTCTTCATTCCAAGACTGGGTTTCAAGGCCAGTTGGTATTCGATCCATCGAGCACGTATCAACCTCTCAGCAGTAATATTGCTACATAGCCGCGGAGAAAATTACCGGGTAGCTACTAGCTACCTGGCGATAATGTAGCGGGGTGGTGATGGTTTATATACCAAAACAGAGGGTGTAGCCCTAGAGTATGAGATAATCTATTTCGAGACGTCCCAAGTGATTGCTGCGCACGGCGATAAAGGTCAACTAGTAGAGCATGACAAGGCCATTCATCTCCCCGAATTCCTTCAGCCCTATGATTACCAAGAAAGGAAAGAGCCCAGAGCCAAGAAAAGGAAAATAGAAACACCCATGGTCAGTCAAAAGGAGATGGAACCAGAACCAGCAAACGGAATCCAGACAAGACTATTTCATACCTTCGGGGTCGCGGAACATGACAGTCTGAGGATCATCGACTTGGCAGGGAAGCTTGATTTTGGACGAAGAGATCGATATGGTCATTTCGTCCAGTATCTGTCAGCGACACCATTTTAATTGAGCTCATATTTTCCCTCCACGGTATATGATTGCATCACAAACGTGGCGAACTAGAAGGTCTAGTACGACATCGACGAAAAAAGTACAGATTTGACACAATAACCCGGAAGGATAGTAGTGTAACTTGACAATCCGACCGTAGGAGGGTTCTGATCATAAATATCTATATACGTATAGATCTAGCCGATTGTCAGACATGAGATCTACATAGCATCAATCTCCAATAAAAAAGTGACACCTGCGGTAGGCAACCTTGGAATCAATCAAGTACGAAATAGGCAAAAGGAGACAAAAGCAGTCAAAGCGTCGAATGTCGGACATCGGACATAAAACTACCCGATTTTAAAAAAAAGTGGAATTGGTCCAGATCTTAGCGGATCAAAATTCGGACGAAATCCTCCGTAATATACCTTAGCTACCTTTAGCTATGTGGATTATGACTCAGTATATCCGTATTCGTTCTCGTGTTTCGCGTCATCATGATGTTTCGTGTTGTCCACCAAGATATGTACTCTCGTTAAGGTCACAGTGTGTACTAAGTGTACTAAGTGCCACATGCATGCATGTCCCAGTCATACTGGACCTGCGTCAAGTATTAAGTAAAGAAGCAAATCGCCCGTGTTAAGTGGTGTTCCCTAGAAAGGGGGCGCGTTCGAGGGATGCCCTTGCACGAGGAATGTGAAGGTACATAAGGAATGTCCACTGTATAAACAGCACTCCGTAACACGTCGCAATAGAGATAAGACCAAGGTAGGATCTAGGCAGCACTCGATAGAGTAAATATATCGTAAATATGGTAGCTACCTAGTCAATTATAAATTGCATAAAGACATGTCGGAGTTCGGACTACCCGACCCGCCCAAAAAAAATAAGCCCCCTCCTAAGTATAATCCAAGACAGCACTTACCGTAGATCTCACTCCTTCTTTCTCCCTTTCGTTAATCTTTACTCTTCTTAATCTAATACTTTCATATCCCTTAATATCTCTAATATCTCTTCTTTGTGATTCATCTCTTCACTCACCTCTTCAGATCAAATCCTCATCTTCAAGTTCTTCATGGAGTAGAGATTCAAACCCCAAAAGTTTCAACATGCAACAGCCCCAGGAGGGCGTGACGGCCGTTGAGAAGGTGGCCGAGGATCCTCAGCTTAACGAGAAGCCCGTCGACAAACGTGATTCCGATTCCGCTTCCACATCAACAGCAAAGGAACACGAAAGCCAGACTCCAGTCGCGTCAGACGAAGATGCGCTGTATGCTCACTTGCCTGAGCATGAAAAGGACATCTTGAAACAACAGCTGGATGCGCCTCCTGTCAATATCTCTTACTTCGGTCTCTATCGATATGCCTCCCGCATAGACATACTCATCATTGTCATCAGCACACTCTGCGCCATTGCCGCCGGTGCTGCCTTGCCTCTCTTCACTATTCTCTTTGGCTCACTGGCTACGGCCTTCCAAAAGATTATGCTCCGCACCATCCCCTACGATGAATTCTACGATCAATTGACCACCAACGTGTTGTACTTCGTCTACCTCGGCATCGGAGAATTCGTCACCGTCTACGTCAGCACCGTTGGTTTCATCTACACAGGAGAGCATGTCACCCAGAAGATTCGAGAGCACTATCTCGAAGCCATTCTGCGTCAGAACATCGCCTACTTCGACAAGCTTGGTGCAGGTGAAGTGACTACCCGCATCACGGCTGACACCAACCTTATTCAGGATGGTATCTCCGAAAAGGTCGGTTTAACCCTTACTGCCATCGCCACCTTCGTGACTGCTTTCATCGTTGCATACATCAAGTACGCCCCCTTGGCTGGCATATGTACTTCGACTATGGTCGCGCTGGTCCTCATCATGGGCGGAGGCTCCCAACTGATCATCAAGTTTGGCAAGCTTTCCCTGGAAAGTGCCGGTGCCGGCGGAACTGTGGCGGAGGAAGTCATCAGCTCGATCCGCAATGCGACCGCATTCGGTACTCAGGACAAGCTCGCAAAGCAGTACGAGTCTCACTTGCTTCGCGCAGAGCGCTGGGGCATGCGCCTCCAAATGAGTCTCGCCGTGATGGTCGGTATCATGTTTGGACTCATGTTCATGAACTACGGCCTCGGATTCTGGATGGGATCCCGATTCCTGGTGGATGGTAAGGTTGACGTCGGACAAGTTTTGACCATCTTGATGGCTATTCTTATCGGTTCTTTCTCCCTGGGCAATGTCAGCCCGAACGCGTCGGCATTTACCAATGCTGTGGCGGCCGCTACCAAAATCTTTGCGACTATCGACCGTAACTCCCCGCTAGACCCTACTTCGGACGAAGGCATCATCCTTGACCACGTCGAGGGTCACATCGAGTTCCGCAATGTGAAACACATCTACCCCTCCCGTCCCGAAGTTACTGTCATGAAGGACGTTTCCCTCGGCATTCCTGCTGGTAAGACCACCGCATTGGTCGGACCTTCAGGTTCTGGCAAGAGCACCGTCGTCGGTCTCGTCGAGCGGTTCTATCTCCCAGTCGGTGGTCAAGTGTTCTTGGACGGCCACGACATCCAGACTCTCAACTTGCGATGGCTACGGCAGCAGATCTCCCTGGTCAGCCAGGAACCTGTTCTGTTTGGCACAACCATCTATCAAAATATTCGCCACGGCCTGATTGGAACACGCTTCGAACATGAGTCCGAGGAAAAGATCAAGGAGCTTATTGAGAATGCCGCTAAGATGGCCAACGCTCACGAATTTATTACTACTCTTCCGGAAGGTTATGAGACCAACGTCGGCCAGCGTGGATTTTTGCTGTCTGGCGGCCAGAAGCAACGTATTGCCATCGCTCGTGCTATGGTCAGCGACCCCAAGATTTTACTTCTGGACGAAGCCACTTCAGCCCTGGATACGAAGTCCGAGGGTGTTGTCCAGGCAGCACTTGATCGCGCCGCTGAAGGCCGCACCACCATCGTGATCGCCCATCGTCTGTCCACTATCAAGTCTGCTCATAACATTGTCGTCTTCGTTCAAGGATCCATCGTTGAGCAGGGCACTCACTCCCAACTGACTGAACACGACGGTCCTTACTTCAAGCTTGTCGAGGCCCAGCGCATCAATGAGGAGAAGGATGCTGATGCTTTGGACGCGGATGAGGATGAGGATGGCCTCGAGCAGATGACCAAGTCTCACATCGCACGTGTCAAGTCAATTGCCAGTGGCTCCACTGGCATGAAGGATGAGGCCGAAACATTCCAGGACGCCATGCATCGCCAGGAGTCTCGCAAGTCCGTTTCCAGCGTTATTCTATCCCAGAAGACTGCTGAAGGCGGCAGAAAGTACTCGCTCTTGACTCTGATCAAGTTTATCGGCTCGTTCAATAAGGAAGAGCGGTGGTTCATGGCCATCGGTCTTTGCTTCTCGATTCTTGCCGGTTGTGGTCAACCAACTCAAGCTTTCTTGTATGCCAAAGCTATCAGCGCTCTTTCCTTGCCCAAAACCCAGTATGACAAGCTGAGATCGGATGCCAACTTCTGGTCACTGATGTTCTTTATCGTCGGTATTGTTCAAATCATCACTTTCGCAGTCCACGGTATCGCCTTCGCGTTCAGTTCTGAGAGATTGATTCGCAAGGCTCGCGGCAATGCCTTCCGTGTCATGCTCCGACAGGATATCAACTTCTTCGATCGTGAGGAGAATAGCACTGGCGCTTTAACTTCTTTCCTTTCAACTGAAACCAAGCACTTGGCCGGTATCAGTGGTCAAACTCTTGGAACAATTCTGATGACTTCGACAACACTCATCGCTTCAATTGTGATCGCGCTTGCTTTCGGATGGAAGCTTGCTCTCGTTTGCATGTCTGTCATCCCGATTCTTCTCGGCTGCGGCTTCTACCGTTTCTACATGCTTGCCGCGTTCCAGGCACGTTCCAAGGCCGCTTACGAGGGATCAGCCAGCTACGCCTGCGAGGCTACATCTGCCATTCGCACTGTGGCTTCGCTTACTCGTGAGACCGACGTTTGGTCATTCTACCATGGTCAACTCGAGAGTCAGGGCCGCACAAGCTTGATCTCAGTATTCAAATCATCGACCTTGTATGCCGCCTCCCAGGCCTTGGTCTTCTTTTGTGTCGCCCTCGGCTTTTGGTATGGTGGTACCCTGCTCGGTCACCATGAATACGACGTGTTCCGCTTCTTCGTCTGCTTCAGTGAAATCTTGTTCGGTGCGCAGTCCGCTGGCACAGTCTTCTCCTTCTCCCCCGACATGGGCAAGGCCAAGAACGCCGCCGCCGAGTTCCTTAGGTTGTTCGAGCGTCGGCCTACTATTGACACATGGTCCGAAGAGGGTGAGAATTTGGACCACTGCGAAGGGACCATTGAGTTCAAGGACGTGCACTTCCGCTACCCTACCCGTCCCGAGCAGCCTGTGCTCCGCGGTCTGAACCTCACCGTCAAGCCTGGCCAGTACATTGCCCTGGTTGGACCTAGCGGATGCGGCAAGAGTACAACCATTGCCCTCCTCGAACGTTTCTACGATGCTCTTTCGGGTGGTGTCTACATAGATGACAAGAACATCGCCGACCTCAATGTCAATTCCTACCGCAGTCACCTGGCGCTGGTCAGCCAAGAGCCCACCCTCTACCAGGGTACCATTAAGGAGAACATCCTGCTCGGTAGCCCCAACCAAGATCCAACCGAGGAGGAGCTTGTCCAGGTCTGCAAGGACGCCAACATTTACGACTTTATCATGTCGCTCCCCGAAGGCTTTAACACCGTCGTCGGAAGCAAGGGAGGCATGTTGTCCGGTGGCCAAAAGCAGCGTGTCGCCATCGCCCGCGCCCTTCTGCGCAACCCTAAGGTCCTACTTCTGGATGAAGCTACCTCGGCTCTCGACTCCGAATCCGAGAAGGTCGTCCAAGCTGCTCTGGATGCTGCTGCTCGCGGTCGTACTACCATCGCCGTGGCTCACCGTCTCAGTACCATTCAAAAGGCCGATATCATCTATGTCTTCGACCAAGGCAAGATTGTCGAGAGCGGTACTCACACTGAGCTCCTGCGCAACAAGGGTCGTTACTTCGAGCTGGTCAACCTCCAGTCCCTTGGCCGGGCCGGCTAAACCTTTTGATCTACTTTCATATCTATGTATCATACCCCCCTTTTCTTCCTTTCTTGATTCTATCCCACCCCCTGCCATTTCCTCCACATGTCGCATCTCCTCTTTCGATTTCTCCCACCAGGGCATTCTTATGATAGATTATTTTCCAGCAGCGAAAACCCGGAAAGCCAGGGTACATTGTCTCCCCTCGATAAAGAGAAAAAAAATAAAAAAACATCCATTAGGGATGTAGGATTAGATGAATGAATACAATGAAATCTCAATTCAACGCCACCCGGTTTCGCTCCAAACTCCATGAGTTCAGTTAAATTCCTTCAAACCATTTCAACTCCTTTCAATCAGTAGACCTCTCGCCGTGTAGCCCTTCAATCCTCCTCCGAAACGCCGAACTCCCTCTCCACCTCGACCTGCCTCACCCCCCCTCGCATCAGCAATAAGCCCCATCAAACCCTGCCCAACATCCCTGATGTCATTGTACTCATGTAAGAGCTGGGTATAGCGTTCGCATGTGGTATTGGGGTTGCCACTGGAATAATGAATGGTTAGAGATGTAAGATGCAATGTATCGGTGTTCTATGTAGACTGTATGCAATTGGGGGAGCTGAAGAGCTTTTACTTGAGTTGGATGGTCACTGAAGCCAAGTCGGCTTTGAGCCTCGCATATTTAGCTTCTAGACTTGCAATTGAAGCGCGGAGGTTGTCCTACGTTGTTAGTGCTTAGCATGATGAACACAGGTAGTGGCAGGGTGGGGAATACTAGGGACGTACCATTCGTTGCTGGTCTAGGAAGGACCTGGTTTCTTTGGCTTGATCTGTGGATGGTGTTCAATTAGATGCATATGCATATGTGTGGTATGTGGGATGCAAGAGATGAAGAAGTTATGTTATCTATGTAAGTAGTGGACTTCGTACCCCAGAATTATATACTCCTGACCAATCACAGCCACGCTGAATAATCCACTCCAACCTTGGAAGGTTTCTGCTTGCGCGTCCTTGATTTTGCTGTGATGTTATTCTTTTGAAGTTATTAAATAAGTGAATGCTAAAATAGCTATATCACTGACCTACTCGAGAATACAGCCCTGGAGATCAAAAAGACATTGGTTCTTTGACTCCACGCGTCCCGCCTAATCGGATGCCCCGGATTGGGTTTACCTGTTATCCGCATCTGTTCTTTTCTCCCTTGCAACTCCCTACCCCAACCACACCATGGCATATCTTCGCCAGTCCTTATGGACTTTGTCTGTATTAGTGGCCTCGGCTCTCGCCCACGGCGGCCACGAAGCTGTTCCTGAGGGCGAATCTATCTCCCAGGATCCTATCGTACGTGGTACCACGCCATTTCCCTCTCGCAAAGTTAACAATGATTCCAGGACTCAACACTATGGACTCATATGATTCTCATGGGTTTGGCTTTTGGCATAATCTTCCCAACGGGAATGGTTTTGGGGGTATGTACCGCTTCACTCGCCTCTCCGTTTCTTCCCTACCGTCGCATCCATCTCTAACAAAGCAAATCAGATAATCCGCTCCCGCTGGCATGTCCCCGTCCAAGTCGTCGGCACCGTCATCGCCGTGCTAGCCTACTTCCTCGGGCACGCCCACAAAGGCCGCCAATTCGATAAGAACCTGCACGCCTCTGTCGCAAACTGGCTGATGCTATTGCTGGTCGCGCAAGTCGTCCTCGGGTTCTATCTCAAGCTGCATCTGGAGAAGGCAGGCCAGGCTCGCATCCGATGGATCTTCGTGTTGGCCCACGGTATCGTCGGCAAGGTCATGCCCGTCCTCAGCTGGGCGCAGATGCTATTCGGTGGCATTGCCTCGCTCGGCTTCTGTCGCGATGATCACCTCGGTCAATGTCTGGCCCATTTCATCATGGGCTCCGCCTTCATCGGGTATGGTATCTGTTTGACCATTCTCTTGCTTGTCGGCCAGTATTGGTTGCGCCGTACCGGCCGCAGTCAGGAGTTCTTCGATTCGCTCATCATCGCCGCTTGGGGCTGTGTTAATACTTTCACCGAGCACCGCTGGGGTTCCCCTTGGGCGCACAATGACCTCCAGCATACCACTATGGGCATTATTTGGTGGTGTGCTGGTCTGCTGGGTATGTGGCTCAGCCGTACCCGCAGCGGCCGCCCTAAGCGTAACCTCATCCCGGCCATTGTCATCTTGATTACCGGTTATGCCATGTCCGCTCACCCCCAGTCGCTGATGATCAGTACTATGGTTCACTCCCTCTTCGGGTATACCCTGATGGCGGCGGGTCTGACGCGCATCATTGAGATCTCGTTCGTGCTGAAGGATAAGCCTGCTCTCTCCGAGCCGAACAGCTTCCAATACCTGACTCCCTTCGTATGTCTCTTCTCCAGTTAATGTGGTATATATAGGATGATACTGACCTGGTTTCTCTTTTGCAGTTGCTCTATGCCTCCGGTTTCCTCTTCATGGGTGCCACCGAGGAGCAGATGCTCCTGCTGCACAACGCAGGTGTCACCCACGTGTCCTACGTCTTGATCCTCTACAGCATTGCTTTCATTGTCTTCCTCTGTAAGTTGATTTCCAAATCACCACTTTTCTTTTCTCGAACTTCCGCTCATTCTTCTCTTCCAGTCGTCAACATCCTTCTCCACATCTACGCTGTCCACGCCTGGCCCAACTCCGAGTCCACCAACCAGGATGGCCCCATGTACTCCACTCTCAATGGGAACGCGAATGGTCGTGCGCGCTCAAACTCGCAGCAGATCCAAGATGCCGAGGCATTCGAGCTCCATGGCTTGATTTCTGATGAGGAGGAGGGTCCGTCTATGGGACCGCGGAAGAATAGCGATGAGGAACTTGGAAAAGAAGAGGGCCGTCACTGAGGCCTTGCGTTAATTTACTGATTCCCTTGGTAAGTATACCGTGCATTTTGTGATCTTCTGTTAGACGGCGTCTGGTTTGGGTTGGGTTCGGTTCGAATAGCATTGCAGGTTCTATATGGCCTTGAGAATGAATAGCTAATATTATATCTGAACAAAATTGTACATAATTTCCCATTTCATGCAATTATCAAGTGTCAATGGTTGCTCGTGTTCTATCGTACATAATGAAACCGAGATCTAAGTCCCAGGTTATTGGAATCCAATGAAAAAAGGAGATTCGTAATGCTAAGCCCATCTCAGTCCAATCCCTAACCGCCTGTCCGCCTTCGTCTATTCCAATTGCCCTCACAAATCCCCAGCAACAGGAACTGTAACTGGGTTCCTGACCGGCGGCACAGCAGCCATGTCCGCACCGTCATCAGGGAAGAAAGGATGGAGTGAATAAATCGGACCAACGCTCTTCTCCCCATCAAACAACAACATATTCTGCAGCGGCTGCTCCCTCGCCGAAAGAACATTAATAACATCCTGCGCCAGCGCACCTCCCAAAAACGCCGCAACGGGACTCAACTCGCTACCCAGGTTTTGCAGGAACGTCCGTAGGAACACAGAGTCCAGCGTGAGGGGCTCCAGCTTCAGTTCCTGGTGTCGATCGCGCGATAGCTTCGTGAATAGTTCCAGGTCTTCGTGGGTGAAGGTCGGGCGGTTGCCGCGTAGTTTTTCGAATTCCCACAGTGCGCGCAGGCAACTGAGTAGCGGTGTTACTTGTTTGCGACGCCGCGGAAGTCGAGTGTATTCTTCCGGCAGTGGGGATGTGTTTGCAAGGATGAGTGGTGAGTATACCTCGCGCTTGGTGACTAGCTCGACGATCTTGCTTTCTTTCTTATTGACCTCGTTTTGTTCTTTCTTGGTGGTTATGTCGATGATGCTGCGGGTGGGTGTTTCTTGGGTTGCGGGGGGCATGTTGGATTTGTTGCGCTCGATCACGAAGTCGTGGCTGATTAGGTCGGCGAAAACGTAGCCGTAGAAGCCGTGTAGACCGGCGGCATAGAAGGGTCTGTTGGCCAATCGGCAGGCAGCGTTCACAGTGGTGTTGGTTAGAAAGTCGAGCTCTGTGGCGATTGTGATGTCGAATTGCGCGAAGAAGTCGGGTTGTTTGGTTTTGACATCGGAAGTGTCGATGTTGAGCTTAACTCGAGGGTTCATTTTGTGGATTTGCGGTCCTGCGACTTGCGCGCGCTGGGGTTGTTAGCGCATGGCGGTAGGTGTTCTGCTCTGGTTACAGCTCACGTTCGTTCCAATCACATCCTGCTCACTTTGTGCTTCAGCAATGAAGAACTGCGCTCCCAGGTCCTCCTCTGTGACGTCCTGGTGATCGATTATGGTGAGTGATCCGATGCCCGCCAGGACGAGGTTCTTGGCCACTTCGTTCGCGAGAGCTTTCACGGTGATGAGGAGGATATTTGCAGATCGGATTCTAGCTGTTGTTAGGATATGTAGCGTTTTAGTAAACTGGATTGCTCACTTTTCTTGTGCGTGCACTCCCCACAGGCGGATCTGTCGGTCATACAGGGCGATTTCATCTAGCAAAGTTAGTAGAAGTTGGGTCAGATTCTACTGATTGGCCATACCAGCACTGATTGACTGTGCATTATCTTGTTGCTCCGCCATAATGCCGATCAAGTGGTTGAGAAGAGAGTACAATCTTTCCCAGGTGCGCGGTTGGTGATATGGAGCCCTGCAGTTCTATTTTGGGGGATTTGATGTCAAGCGAGAAGTATGCAGTTACTTAGTGGCTTAATGGAATGTGCAATGGAAGTGGAAGTTTGGGAGTTGTAGATGGAAGTTGAGAAGTCCAAGAAGTTGAACGGGTTTCAATGTCAGGTGACCAGGGAGCTACTGTGTGGGGCTGTGGGGACAAAGAAGTATACAACTTTATGCTCAGGATATACTCAGGATATCTGATTTGATTCATATATATTCATTTGGAATTAATGCCAGTCAGATAGGGAATATGGACAAATTAGCAGAATATGTTCAATATATTATAAGTATAGCAAGTTTGAGTGTATGTGATTCTATGGTGTTATGATTCTAGATCACTAGCTAGGCTATAGATGCTGCTAACTGTAAGGGCTACATGTATAGATCGAGTCAACATGTAGAATTTGCCTAACACACGACTCAGTAGCAAATATAAAGGTCTCCCAGGGTAAATTCTAACCTCTTCCAACAAATTATTTACTACAATACGATGTATAGAGCATTTCTTGCAGAATTTCCCTTTCTTACATTGTCTACATAGGCTTTCGAGCTATCCGTCAGGTGGAAGGTGCCATCTGTCTATCAGATAATATTTGGCAGTATTTATTGCATCTAAGAAGGATATGGATAAACAGATGCCACTTTCGTGGGTCTGGTCCTTTCTCATAGAAATGTATGAGGTTAAAGAGCTATGTGACACAATTAGTTATTAACCCAAATCTGATAAAGGAGTTTATATGAGAAACCAAGTGCAGAATGAAAACGGCGATCTCAATGAAATATATAAATGAAGTTGCAACCCGTTAGGCCAACTTTCTAACCTCAACCCCTTCCACTAGCGATGATCTAATCGACCATCACGTGTTATCAATCTTGGACAACTCACAAGGTTGCCAACTCTCCTCCAGGATTCTTCCTTTTACTTCCTTAATCTTCCTGGGTTTATTTATTCCTGTCGGGTGTGTGCCCAGACGGTATCGCCTACCCCCTATCCCCTGACCCGACATAGCTAACTCCACCTCTCAAGCGGTACCCACGAGCCTGAATGATGGTAATGTCTCTCATGGCTCCTATGCGTCTGGCTGATGTCTTACACTTCCCTTTAGTCTGGGAATTACGATTATCCTCGTGCTTCTTCCTCTTCGTCCCGTCGCATATCCCGTACCATCAGGCCTGACGAACGCCCTGAGATTCTCCGTCTCCAGCATCTCCGCAACTTCGTATCGGAACGAAATCGCTCCGGTGCCCACAACGCCTACAACGCCACCCTTGCATTGGAAACATTAAACCGAGAAGTCGCTGAGCATTCTCTGGACCGAGCTCGCGATCGCACCAATTTTGAGCAAGCCCGGGCCGACATCGATCGTCAGATCCAACAACTGCACTCCGAGACAGCTGGCCCCGCAGAGCGAATTCGGAGCATTTGGCTCGACCAGATACGCTCAGAACGGGCTCGCACATCGCTCTCCCCAGAGTCACATTCTCTTCGCCATCGTTTGCCCTGGCAAACGCTCAGACCACCGAGCCCGGACGGATCTTTATCCAGGTCGCCGCCCCTCATGCCACCATCCGGCCAGTCGGGCCGTGATGGCCAGGGACGGATGAAGCGTCGCAAGCTGGACACTGACGATAACCGCGAGGAATTCCGAGGCTTCAACTATGGTCAATACGGCCAAGTGGTACCGGGAATGCTGCAAATGGAAATCGCTAGCTGCGACGGAGGAATCTACGATCCGGACAGCGGGTGTTCGCGTCCAGAGAATGTTTTGGACAACAATACAAGTGTCTACTCTACCAAAGAGGCCCGTTGCAACTTGGTTCTCTGTCATCGGGGCGAGGCCCCATTCTGCTTGAAGAAGATCGTTATCAAAGCCCCTCAATGCGGGTTCGATGCTCCGTATGTCCACCAACGTGTCTATACATTGGTCTGATTGCTAATTCTGGCTAATTTGAACCAGAATACAAGAAGGCATGGTATTTGTCGCAATGACCTCTGATGAACTGCTTGCCCGCACCGCCCAATACCAAATCCAATACTCCAGCGGCCGATACCGTCGTCGAGGTCGCCGCAGTGGCATGCAACCATCCCAGGAATATCTTACTGGGTTCCGACCGCCACTCCAAAATCTCGAACGTACAGTCCTCATGAGCCCACATTCAGCCGCAGTTCCGCAGACCGCAGAGGACCCGCAAGCGCAGTTCCGCATCACCACCGAGTACGACGAGAATAACGAAGATTCAGGAGATGACGAAGACTGGCGTTCTGCACTGCTCGAGAGAACCCAGGCTGAACAGACGGAAGATCCTTTATCGGATACCGACGAGAGTCCAAGCGATGAGGAAGACCCCTCAAGCAGACATCAGCGTCGCCGTCAAATTGAATCAGAACGACTGAGTGCTCTCAGCCGTGTCAGCGAGCAGAGACTGCGTCATGGCCCGAGTCTCGTGCATCCAAACCCCCCCAGCCGAGCCTGCTCACCCAGCTGCCGAAGTTCTGAAGCCACATGCGCGTTTCTTTATCGAGCGAGAGAAGAGCATGGTTACCATCAAATTTGATCCGCCGCCGTATGTATCTTTGGAATTGGATGAGGATAACTGAGTACTGACGTTTCAAGATCTGGTCGGTTCATTCTCATTAAGCTGTGGAGCCCGCGAGCCCACGGAAATATTGATATCGAAAGCATTATTGCACATGGGTATGCAGGTCCGCGGTTCTTCCCAAGTATCGCTGCTCGCTAGTGGTGGAGATAAGGAGTTTTCAGGCGTCTTTCGGACCAGAGGTATAGAAGCTTTTCATTTTCTTTTCGTCTATAGTTTTTCGGCCCAAACTTTCTTACTAGCGAGCACTAGTAAGACGACGTTATGAATGATTATGATATAACTTTCCAGGTTATTGTCCATTCCCCTGACAAGTAGACCACAACTATGTAGTATGTGTGATCGTAAGGTATCTAGTAACGTCCAAGCTATGGCCACTTGGTTAGCCTTTAACTGGTATCTCTTCTGTCCTCTTTAGGAACCTTCTCAAAGTGTCTTGATGTCTTTCCTGATAGATAATTCGACCCATCTCCTCTTCCCAGCCGTTTCCAGTATAACAGGTGGTACCGTAATTATTTGAATGATACCTACAACGCACTGCTGTATCCATGGATGCTACCCTAGATACTATAGGGCCCCCACAGTCCTCGACATTCGCTGTCCCCAATCTGCGCACCTACATAGGAAATCTCTCCAGCATGACTACAGCCATGGCCTACTCCCTCTACATCCAGCATAATGGCGACGACAGGAAGCGTGAACCTATAAACCCCCATGGCCTAGACCACATCATCGCACGCCGACATCTTGCCCTATAAACGGCAACTTCAATTTGAAGAGAGGCCCAGTGGCAGCAAACCGGCAGAGATGACGTGGGTCCAAATTATATCGCATACAGTGTGGCTCAATGAGTGTTGAGTCTCACCATATGGCCTGTCTCGACCGGGCTAACTTCATAGTGACGAAGTGATCGACGCCAAGGTGGTAAGTGGGGACCGGGGTCCCTGGTGACCCCTCGGTTATGCGCATTGATAGCTTGCAGCTCGATATAAGCCAAATTGCACCTGTACATTGAAAGGATAATTCAAGTCCATGTTCTCCGTTATGAATCCGAGGAAGCCCGGCTAGACACGTAGAAATCCTGCAGGATCTGCTCGGCGTGTTTGAATACGAAGTCAAACAGACAACAGAGGTTCACCGGCGCCCTCGGGATAATCAGCATCTTAGGGGCGAAATCTGCGTAGCATTGCCACGATGTCAGTGAAACTTCACTGCAGCGAAATCCGCGCTGGAATTCATCACGAAGGGTGACCACATGAAGCCGAGCCGCGTCTCTTCGTTCTTCCTGTTTGGCACGGTTAGCTGTTATAAAGATAAAATAAAATGCGAGTCCGGAGATTAAAGGTTGACCTATAAGAATCGATTCTCAAAAATCGCCCTAACAAACCCTAAGAAACCCCGAATCGGCGCCATGCCTGATCCACGGGACGTTGGGGTTGATGGAGCCAATCTGAAACATTAGCACTAATGCACGGCTCTAGAAACGGTCATCTCGAAAACGGTTACCTAGGTTTAAATAGGGACTTCGCCAACCGGTTGGTCCTCAATCCATTTGAACGCCTGACTATCGCCTCAAAACCGTTATAGTGTTTATATCCGTTGCAACGTTTATACCGCACAAATGCATGCAGCTACTTAAAGCTGTGCTTGGCAGTCTCAAAGCATGGCTAAAGTTCCCTGCATGTGTCGAGTAGTGCGGGGGTGAATAATTCATCAGAACTGCGATACCTAGGTATCTTCGAATAGGTTGGGGTCTAGTTTGGGACTGGTCGTGTAGGACAACGGACACGAACCGACGTACTTTTGAAATAGCTGGTCCAGCCTCGGGGTTCTCGGATAGTCCTGCGCACTAGGTAGCCCCGCTGTAGTAGTTTGACAAAGTACGGAAGCCATTGGCGCTGGCAACCAATACCGGGAGATTGTAGGATATCGGACATGACCGTACAGAGTAGAGTCAAGAAATAGGGCAAATCCAAGGCGAAACTTCTATATCCAACGACTTTCTGATGACGCGGATAGGAACCCGGTCTGCCATTAGCCTGTTTGGCATGGGGCAATTAGTGGAGGAGCTAAACGGCTCAGCGCGGGGCTCATTGCGCATATGCAATAGGTGGGAGAAGATCATGGATGTACGAGACCACGTTAGCTGCAGCACTAGAGTCGGAATAAAAGTCTATGCCATTTCTGATTTGATGTAAGGAAAGAAATAGAGTGGATGTAAGGGAGAACCTTGGAGAGAGAAAGAAAGAGAGAGAGAGCTTCTTAAAGAGTCAGGTGTCCCCTTCCCGCTTTATTAATCTTCCCTGTCTCTCTCGGTTTCTTTCTACTTTTCGGCTTCTCCCATCTTTTTTTCTCTACTCTTTCTCCTCTCTCTTCTATAGTTTACCTTTCTACCTTCCTAGCACACATTGTTGCCGATACCATGCGTATCACCGTCAGCGTCATCCGCCCCGAGCAGGCGGACTCGGACATCATCAACCTAGAAGTGGGCGGTGATATGTCAGTCGAGCTCCTCAAAGCTATTGTCGAAAGCGAAACTAGCATCCCACCCGAAGCCCAACAGCTCGTCTACAACAACCAGCTCCTCCAGAACCCCTCCCAAACCCTAGACCAAGCCGGCATCGCCGAGGGCGACATGCTCGGGGTGCACGTCACCCTCCGAGCTCCCCAACCAACCCCTCGCCCCGCCGCTTCCAGCTCCGTCGCGCCCAGACAGAACGCTCAACCCCGCCCCGGCATGCCGGACCCCGAAACTATTCGTCTACATATCCTGGGTGATCCCCGCGTGCGCGAGGCTGTCCGCAGGCAGAACCCGGAGCTGTCTGAAGCCGCGGATAATGCTCAGCGCTTCCGTGAGGTCCTGCTTAGGCAGCAGCAGAGTGAGGCGCAGCGGGAGGCGGAAAAGGAAGCCCGCATTGCGATGCTCAATGCCGATCCTTTTAACCACGATAACCAGAAGGAAATTGAGGAGATTATTCGCCAGAATGCTGTTACGGAAAATCTACACAATGCCATGGAGCATCATCCTGAGTGTACGCTCTATGCCTTTTGAACTGCCTGCTAGGCTACTGGATTGAGAATGAAAGCTAACCAATTATGTTTCTCTAGCCTTCGGTCGCGTGACAATGCTCTACATCCCCGTGGAAGTAAACGGCCACCGTCTAAACGCTTTCGTCGACTCCGGCGCTCAGGTGACTATCATGTCGCCCGAGTGTGCAACATCGTGTAACATAATGCGCCTGGTAGACCGTCGCTACGGCGGCATCGCCAAGGGCGTCGGGACCGCCCCGATCCTGGGCCGGGTTCACTCTGCCCAGATCAAGATCGGCGAGATGTTCCTGCCCTGCTCCTTCACCGTCATGGAAGGGAAGCAGATCGACCTGCTCCTCGGTTTGGACATGCTTCGCCGCCACCAGGCCTGTATCGATCTCCAGCGTGGTGCGCTTGTCATTCAGGACCAGGCTGTCCCCTTCCTCGGTGAAGGCGATATCCCCAAACACTTGACAGAGGAGTTTGAGGCCGAACCTACGGTCAAGGGTGCCGATGGTGCCGAAGTGGGTGCCCGCACCGGCGCGGTCACGCATAAAGCGGAGAACAATCCTAATGCCGATGCCACTCCTAATAATGGATCCGCCTCCGGGTCCGGCGCGTCAGGGTCACAGCCAAGAATCAATATCCGACCTGCGCCTACTTCGCGGTGGCCGCAGGACTCCATTGCCAGGATCACAGAGCTGGGATTCTCGCGCGAGGAAGCCGTCCGGGCTCTGGATATGGCACATGGGGACCTGGAGGGGGCGATCGGGTTTTTGATTTGATCTACGGATGGATTCCGCTTTCTGCATTTACATTCAATGGCGTTTTGGTCGGGATGGGAACTTGGATTAGCGAGATTTGATCAAAGCACGTAATGATGTGTACGATTATAACGCTGGTTGCATTATAATAGATTGTGTTTATTTTCCTACAGGTATTTGTATAAGTACGTGAGTCCACGAGGGTATATGCTGTTTATTCGCGCTTGGTTTTCGGCATTAGTTTGTCGCGTAGACGGAATACCATGTCTAGAGCCATGAACCCGCCTGTAATATGTTAGTAACACGTTTGCATCGCCTGGGCCCTGGAAAGCCAATTGCGACATTCTGTCGGACAAGCTTGAACTGTACATACCTAACGCCATATACGGAGCATACAACATGGTAAGCTGCTGCTTCTCCGCGACCGAGCGGTCGGTCCAACTCCACACAACCACCAGAGATGTTAGCGTGGTGATGAAGGCTTGAATACCGAAGACGAGGAGATGCACGGGGACGAGAGGGTGGTCTAGATGAATTGGAAATTGTGTTAGTTGCGTATTGCGTCTTTTTCATTTTTTGTGATGCCATTCCCCCTGTTCGGGGAGAATAAGGGTATGTAGTCAGATTTCCAGATATTGCATTTGATATAGATATGTAATGGATATAATGGATATAAGATGTGATGTAGATGTAGGTGTTGGGGGGGTGGACTGGACTGGATAGACAAGGATACAAGGATATACATAGTACCATGTACGATGTACGAGCATAAGCTTGAGGGAAAGGAGTAAAATACCTTTAAGCAAACCCCGAGCCGCCCATATCGAGATTGGGAGGTGGTACAGCAGCTCCATCCAGATGAAGACGGTGAACCATGTTGGGGGGGTCTTCGAAGAATTTGTCGCGGTAGGTTGTTATGTAGAATTCGCGCAGCTGGTGGGAGAGGTCGGTTTGGAGGAAGGTGGGTAGAAGAGGGACTGTGTCGATTACTGTATGGTGTTAGTATCCATGGATGTGCATATGTGAGGTTATATGGAGATCTGCAGATAGAGAATCATACGGAGAATGATCGGGACATGGGTGACGAAAAATAGGAGATAGGCCAAGTCGCGTTTACGAGTGCAGATGGACATGTTGGAATGTGCTAGGTCATATGCAAAGCGAAGTCAAGGGATAAGACCAGTGTGAATGTGTAGATGTGCATGGAGTACGGAGTACGGGAGTACTAGATGAGATGTTCTAGTTTAGGGGTAGAGAATATCAGGTGACCCAGGAACCATCAAGAATATCATAGTTATACTATATTGTACATATAGTTGTATAATTGCTTTTTTGGAGATGTTAGTGTATATCTTAATATATTTAGACTCTAAGCCGAGGTTACGAGGTATATACATCCAACTTTGACTTGATCTCACCGCTGCTTCTCAATTTTAAGGTGGCCTGAGTGGACTCCCTCGGGGAGAGGATGAATCCGAGGGAATTATCAATATATCCACATAGATACATAGCAGACAAAGGACCTTGGATGTCAAATCTCCTAAAATTACATCACCGGGATAAGGTATGCATGAATGCATTGATACGAACTTCCTAGAGAACCCGGTTTGATAGGTCAAGACTATTTTGTACAGACGGGGATGTAGACCGCAAGATCGGGATGCCCTAATTAGCTCAGGACAGGGTGTTCTTCTTTTCCTTTTCCCTTTTTTCTTCTTTTTCTTCTTTTTCTTCCTTTTTGCCTAATTGTCTAATTGCTTTTTTTTTTTCTTTTTCTCCATGGAGCTTCCTAAATAGTTCTACTTAAAATCCCAGAATCATAATCTCATGCATAGATCACGGCAGATAATGCAATTGCCATTCGGCCTGCATTATGCCTTATCTTCGACTTATTCCCATTACATATGTATATAGCGGTGTACGGAGTACCGTCTTGGAAGCTTTTCGAAAGAAAAAAAGTGGGCGAACGGTCGTGGCACGGGGATTTGCAGTGGGAACGGTAGATGAGATTGACATGGGTTAACGTGGGATTTTGGTTTAGTTATTTTGGTTATTTTGGTTATTTTGGCTATTTAACTTGAATAGGAATATTATTTCTTTTCATTATCTTATTATCTCTGACCGCTGTTCGTATCTCACCACTCGGAGATGAAGGGAATTTGACTAGTGTTTTAGTTTGATGCATGGACTGGACTATATAGGAGTATACCTTGGTAACTATATATATAAAGACCAATCCCACTTCTCTTCCCCTTATCCATCTTATCCATCTATTATATACTCCACTCATATATCTATACATCTAAACATCTATAACATCTATACACAATGCCCTCCTCAGCCCCCCCGTCGTCCAAAACAGCCAAAAAAGCAAGAACCAATCAGCTACGACATCAACATCCCCTACGTCGATGTAGACAAGCAATCCAAAATCTCAACAAAATACCCTCAATACCTCCCCTCTTGGGACCCAATCTGGTTCGAACCCCTCCAACCCTTCGAATATGAAGACCCAGCCCTGCGCGTCCGCAACAAATCAAAACCAAACCTGTTGCCCCCAACCGCAAAAGTCTCCCACATCCAGCCAAGCCTAGGAACAATCGTCGAGAATGTCCAGCTCTCAGACCTCTCCGCTGCAGGAAGAGATGAACTCGCCCTCCTCATCTCAGAGCGCAAGGTCGTCGCCTTCCCAGACCAGGACCTCATCGATGCAGGCCCAGACGCCCAGGAATCTTTCATGCGTCACTTCGGTAAACCGAACTACCAGCCCGTCTCGGGCTCAATGACAGACCATCCCGCTTTCCATATCATCCACCGCGATGGAAACAGAGATGAGATCGCCCGTTTCCTGCAGCAGCGTACCACCACGACCCTCTGGCACCAGGATGTCAGCTACGAGATCCAGCCTCCCGGCTATGTCATGCTCGGGCTCCTGCAGGGTCCGGAGGTCGGCGGCGATACCGTATTCGCTGCTACGGACTTGGCCTATAAGCGGCTCTCGCCGGCTGTCACGGCTTTCTTGGATGGGTTGAAGGTTACGCATTCGTCGGCTAAGATGATTGCCCATGCCCGCATGACCGGTGGCTTGGTTAGGAAGGATCCCGTTGACACGGTTCATCCGCTTATCCGGGTGCACCCTGTTACCGGGGAGAAGTGTATGTTTTTGAATGGGGAGTTTATTACGAGGATTGATGGTCTCAAGGATTCTGAGACCAAGTGGGTGTTGGATTTCCTCATGAATCATCTGGTTACCGGTCATGATTTCCAGGTCCGTGTGCGCTGGCAACCTAGGACGATTGTGATGTTTGATAATCGGTCAACTATTCGTGAGTGTTTCTTTTTCTCTTTCTCTTTCTTGGAATTGAGGACCTTGCTAATAAAACTTAGACTCAGCCATCGTTGATTACTTGGATGATGATTACGGTGCTAAGGCTCGTCACATCTTCCGCTTGATTGCGCTGGGTGAGAAGCCCATTCCCGTGTATGAGGAAGAGGAGGAGGATGAACAGTTCGAATAGATTGCATAATGTGATAGAATTTATGTGTTTCGGTTTTATAGATTCTAATGAATTTTAATTTAATTTGGAAGATCGAAATATATTGACTACATACATGTATGTGTGTATTCATTTGATCAGGGCTATACTCCCTGTATCTTAGAAACATTTGAACCCATTTGACTTCAAATGTTGTGAATTCGTTTTCATTACCACCCCACGCCTAGAGTTACAAAACAAAATCCCAGAACGCATCCCTTAATCATATGTCAAAGTAAATCTCACCGCGCAGATCTGCAATGCTACATGGCCCTCAGCAGCAAACGCCACATTACCGTAGAATGTCATCGATCCGTGACCGCAAGTCATGAGCGATCTCCAATTGCTCCCCACTAATGACACCGCTCTGTTGCAGGAGCAGCAGCATCTCAGACACACGCTCGGCAACGATATCCGAACCGAAAACCATGCCGCCCAGGCGCACGGTCTCATGGAACCATCCATTCAGCAGGTACAGCAGGTCGTGTGCGATCAATCGGCGGTTTGATCCGTGGAAGGGCGCCTCGTCGGTGTAGTACATCGTCTCCAGCACAGCGTACAGGGATTCGTGCGCCACGCCAAGATCTAAGAACAGATCCACCACCCAGGTCGCCGGGCCGACGTTACGCTGGAACTCCAATGCATACCGCTCCAGCATGGGGACGAGCTCGCGGATGGGGAAAATGGTCTCGGACATCCGCAGGCGACTGCCGAGGCTGCGGACCTTGTCGATCACCGCTTCGTAAGGTTGCGGTGAGCCGCGTTGAACGGTGGCGTCATGGACCCCTTGGATCAGATGTTGCCAAGTTGACTTAACGTCGGCCGCGTTGCGGTGGTCGGCTTGGTAGAAGATTTGGAGACAGATGTCATGGTAACTGGCGGAGTCGGCGTATTTGTTGAATAGCTAGAGCACGTTAATATCCTGTTTTCATCTGACTTGAAGGAGAAAATTAGGACTTACTGTACTAATATCCATCACTGGCCCGTCGACCTCGCGCAGTATCTCGGGTTTCCGCTCGGGAAGAATTCGCTCGTCATCCTTGAGTCTTTGGAGTAGATCATCCTGAATATTGGCCACGTCAATGAGATTCGAAATCTCTTGCAGCAGTCGCTGCCTTGATTGACGCCCGACGTCCGGTGTGAAAATCGAAGCGTTGGCACGGGCTTGACCAAGGTACTCAATACGACGACTCAATGGCAACACGAAAGCACTATTGGCTAGATGGAACTGAACCTGTGCCGTCTCGAAGAATCGCTGGGACTGGGCGTAGAACCGCCAAAGTAGATCGGCATGGCCCAGATCATCGTTCGACTTGCGCTGGAGGTAGGTGACCACAAATGGCGATTGCGTCTGCAGCAACCGATCGTTCCAGCCCTGCTCAAGGTACCAGTCGTACAAACTCGTCAGGAACACTTCATCGGTGGAATCAGAGATCACGCCATAGGCCTCGTTCTGGCGTTTGGCAATAGTGGTCAACTGGCCATCAATGAGACCGGGATCAGATGCAGCCAATTTGTCAACCGCAAGCACGACTTTGAAGATGAGATCATAACATTGCTTGCGGAAATAGAAGTACTCCTTGCGGGGGTCCTGGGTAGTTGTGAGCGTGAGCTGGCGCTGGGATCCATAGGGAATAAGGGGGATAAGCACCTGTTCGGGACGCTGATCCATAATCCAGGAATAGGCAAGGTTTGACTTGTCGGACCGAGCAGCAACGTTGAGGGCAAGCTGAATAGCACCTAGAGAAAGAAGAAAAAGAAACCAATCAGTATGAGACAGCAAAGACCACGCTCACACAGCATACCTGCAAAGAACTGGTTGGCAATGAAATTGTCCACAGCAGAAACCAGATAATCCATAGGTAGACATTCCGCCACCTGCTGGAAGAGATGTAGACTCTCGTTGAGCAAGTTGCGGCCCAGTTCCGTATTGGCACCGGCCTCGGTTGCGCGCTTCAGCATCTCTTGCGCCTTGAAAATCACCACATCCTCTGTACTGCAGAAACTGCCACATCGTCGTCGAAGTGCATCGGCCACGGTCTCGACGTTGGAGCCCTTGGCAATGTTGCGGTTAACAATGCCCTTCACGAGTTCCTTGGCAATATCATGTCCCTTGCTGGAGCTAAACAGTTCCTCAAAGGTGAGGCTGAGGAACTTTGCTTTCGATTCAGCTGGCAAAGTCGCCACAATCTCATCAACCCGCTCGTCGAATAGAACGAGTATAAATGAGATACCTTCGATCGTGTGCGACACCAACTGAACGAGTGAGTGTAATGCGCGGTGCTCGGCTTGCAGCGCCACTTCTTCTTGCTTGCTGTTTACCCGGGCAAGAGCGTCGGGGCCGTTGAGCCCATCGATAAAGGTCTTGTTCACCTTGAAGAACTCTGCCAGCGAGGAGAGGTCATGCTGGACAGCCTGCAGCTTACTGGAACTCACGGACGCGGAAACAGACTGTGCACCGTTAGGTCCATTGCCCACCTTGGCAATTTTCTCCTTCCAGATAGATCGCAACAGACGGGCGATGTATAGTGCGATACCAGTGTGACGAGGAGAGGGCTGCACTGCGTCAAGAGCGGAGGTTGAGCCATCCGCAATAGCATTTTCATTCAGATGGGCTCGACCACCCTGGGTGATGAAGGCCTGGCGTGCTGCAGCAAGAACATCCGGATCGGTAATTCGGGTCAGTCTTTGGTCAGGGGAAATCTCCATACCCTGGCCACAAGCCACCGCTAGAGCAGTTGCCAGCATCTCGCTCCGTCCGTATGTTCGAAGGAAATTCTGGATCTCGCCGGTAAGTCCCTCATGGGGGGTTGCCGCTGCCGCGGAGCAAAGCCGCGAAGATATCCACGAGACGGCGCCGACGAATGATATGAACACCACCATTAGTCAAGATTGCAATCTCAGCAGCCGGGTGGTCGAATTGAACGGCCAGTTCGTTGGTCACCGGCGAAGGTGCCGAAACCAGGCCAATATCCTCTGCCTTGCCTCCCAGGTCCAGGATGATAGCCGACTCAGCGGCCTTACCACTGACCGAGCTTTCCTGGTACTGAGCGACCCGACCAGAGTCGGGGGTTGAGATGAAAAGGGTATCAATCTTTTGCTGTGCATCCTTAGTAGTGAAACAGAAGAAATAGCCTGGGGAATATCGCTCGGCAAGACGAGTGGGTGAAAGTGTGGTAATCTGACCAGCAGAAGGGGAAACCGCGCCAAGAGGTGAAGCAAGTGAGATGGAAGGTGCCACCCCGCTCACACCGGGGGAGATATCGACGGGCGGTGTCTTGACATGCAGTGCCTGCATGCTTGTGGGAGGGCTAGTGTTGGTCGAAGCAGGCGCCCAACTGTTTGAACCAGTGGCGCTGAGATAGATGCGATAGCCGGTTGCTGTCGTTGCAACTAGATGATACCGCGACGCTTCTGTGGCTGGCACCGGACTGATTGACACAATCTTGATTCTGGGGTTGAGGGTTTCGTTTGAGGTGATGATATGCCCGATGTTAGAGTAGATATCTAGAGCGCGTTTGGTGATTGCGACTGTCAAAGTGTTCTCAGGTCCCATGTGGAACACGCGAATTGTAGACGAGGAGGAGAGTGTGTAGAGCAAGTTCCGGCTGTCGTCAAGTGCCATCTGCACTATATGCTCGGCGGCGCTTTGTGCAAGGTTTGTCAGACTCATCGAAGGCCTGAAAGCCGATAGACGGGAGCTGGTATGGTTGACTCTGCCACAGCGGCCCTGGAACCACCTTTCCTCCTGTTGGTAAGTGACCTCGTGTACGTCAGTGTCAGACGATCCTCCAAAGAAAATGCGTCCGGTGGATGGTGATGCTGCAAAAACATTTATATCCAAGCCCCGGACTGCCACCGACATCCCCGTGTGATACAGAGAGACTTGTCGACCTCCACTGGGCGTGTTTTCATAGCCCATTCCCAGCAGAATGATGTCCGCAGTCGTCGCAATGACCAACAAATGTGTGATGGCAGGCAGGAAAACTCCCGAGCGCGGTTTGGTCAGCTTTACAGCATTGATGCTGTTAGGCTGTTCCTCGAATCCCACCAATTGCGGGTTGGGGTGTGTGAAATCCCAAATGTACAATGCATTATCAATCGCGACCCACGCGTGGTTTAACTCGGCAAACAGACCCATGCTGGTCGAAACTTGTGCGCGGTTGTATTGATCGAAAATCTGGTCGGGGATATCGTACATTTTGACTTTCTGGAATGGTGCCCATGATGGAGATACGGGGATGTTGTACTCAGACGAGGAGCCCTCTGTTTTTGGTCAGTCTCGCTTCAGACAGTCTCAATTGAGGAATCTCACGGGATAGATAGCTATCAAGGTCTGGATAACGTGATTCGCTTTGCAAGCTGCTATTGATCGTTCGCGCCCCGCGTTCCTCGGTGCTCACTGTTTGATTTTTGGTCTTCGAGGCTGCTGGAGGGAGCTTTGGCATGGGCGTCTGGGGTTGCGTCTGCAATGGCGACTTGGGAGGTAGAGGACGTGCTGTAGCTGGTGCCGGGGTCTGAAAATAAGCTCCAGGAAGGGGTTTCTGCGGCGTCGCCGGAGGGAGATTTGTTGGTAGAGTCGGATACGACATGGCGGCGGTTTTGAGGGAGAAAGGGAGGATCTCCCGCTAGAAATCACAAAGAAGCTGCAGTGTTGGTCGGACGAGAAAAAGAAAGTAAAAGATATGTGGGGGAATGACGATGAGAGAAGGTCTTGGGAGGAGATTGGATTATTCAAGGTCTTTGCGAAAAGAGAGAGTCAACACCTGGGAGCGCACAGACCAATTGGGAACTTCCGCTTTTACGGTATTGTTGATTGTCTTCCATTGATCCTCAATTGAGCTTGTTTCTTATTGTCTAAACTTGTCATTGAACTTCTTATTGAACTTGTCATTGAAGTTGTCATTGAACTTTGTCAATCAAAATGTTTCAATCCATTCGTTTTTCTTCGCGTCTACCAGCTCGTCTGGTACGGTGGAATTCCACCGGTCCGGCCCTGCCACCCTTGATGGCTACTTTGCGGACTGATCTGAAAACTGCTATGAGAGCCAAAGACACCACAAGGTAGAGAAGCTTTTCCACTTAAGTTTTGGAGGTTCAGCACGCTTATTATCAGACTGAATGTACTCCGTGCTCTGATCTCTGAGACCAACAACGCCGCCAAAACCGCCTCGCCAATTCAAACAGACATTCAGCTCTTGTCGCTAATCCGGAAACGCCTGAACGCCTCTAAAGATGCGGCAAAGGAGTTTGCTGCCGCTGAACGTCCAGATCTGAAGGAGAAAGAAGATGCACAGGTTGTGGTATTGGAGGAATATGCTAGTCAGGTCAAGACCCTCCCCATTGCCGAGATCAAAGAAGTGGTCATCAACGAGATCGCTGTTATGATCAATGCCAATATGAAGCCCAACCAAGGAACCGTTCTCAAAGCTCTGTTTGCTCCAGGAGGCCCTCTGGATGGCAAGCCAGTGGACCGGAAAGAAGTTGCTACTGAGGTGAAGAACGCGCTCTCTTGAGCTTACATTTACCAGATTGTATATTAGTGTCACAATAGCCTCAGTCAAGGGCATCCAAATCACATTTATAATTCACAGAAAGAACAAATACCAAACTCCTCTCCAACGCCAGCCTGAAATGTTCATGAGCAGAAGAAAGCTACTCCTCCAAGAGATGTCATCAGAACACCCAACCACCACCATCGGTCTGGATTGACCAGCTGTTCTCTCGCGATCAGGTGTAATCCGGATTTTGAGGACAGTTCTCGCTTTTGCTTATGTCCTGTTGGCATGGGGTTCAAGGTCGTGGTAGGGAGCATCTTTGGTGGCTGGTAGGCGAGGAACATGGGATGGACGAGTGAGCCATCAAACCTGGTCAGATCGAGGCGTTTAATGCGATTGAACTTGTCAATATACACGGAAAATTCCTGCATGTTGTCAGAATGAGCCGGCGGAGAGAAAATGGAAGAGATGTACCTTGAACTCCTCGGTAGTGTTGTATCGTGTGTACTGGCCTGAGTGTTGCCGGCACGGGTCGGACAGTAGCTGACGACCATCGACAGCAATTGGAGTCAGTACCAGCGTTCCGTTGCCGAACACAGTATAAGAGCCATGTTGCCACTGCATAATCCCTCCCGGGCATGATGGTTCAACCGCTATTCGATATTAATACAGGGTCGCCATCTATATATCCATTGAGAACTGACGATTTGAGATTGCGCGATAGTACGCAGATTCATAATTTCCGTCATCATCAAATGAGTATGAAATGCCCGTTAGATTGGGCTCGAGCAGTTTGTCGTTGAGCGGATCGTAGAATCCCTATAGGAGTTAGTCTCGAGTCATTATACTACCTACATACGTAGATATGTAGTAGTTCCACATACTGGACCAGTAAGAACATCACGAGATTTGGTAGTCCATGTTCCCACCAAATCATTCGCGTTCGCCAAAGTGGCTGTGACCAAAAGACCCCAAATCAAAAACATCTTCGTTGACAAAGGGAAAATTGACAGAAAGGGAGTATTTGAAGGGCGCCCTTTATTGGGGTGGAGACAAGCATACCTAAGTAGTTCAGCAAGGCCCTGGAATGGGGAAGGGTTTGGTTGAATAGGCTATCAAGGGCATCAGTGTACAAGTAGACATGTACTAGTAGTGTATATTGTACATATAGTGGTTATCACTGTGGTTTTTGAGATGATGCCTTTCCTTATTTTTGTTTTTCCGTCAGGTTATTTTTGGGGTTCTATTTTTGAACAGTAACCTACGGCGTGAACTTCCCCGCGGATTGGCGTATTTATCATCTACAACTATTTTAGCAGAATGGCGTTCCAGGCTGCAAAGCGCGATCTCCGCAAGAGGATGCGCTCGACTCTGCAGAGTTTGTCTGCAACCTCAATAAGTCAACAATGTCAGATCGAATGATGGTCTTTGGATTGTCCATAGCTAACCTGTCGCAGCCAGCGCGGCAACCACCACTTTCCTGTCACTTCCCGAGTACCAAAGCGCCAAAAGCATCGCCGTGTACCTGTCAATGCCAAACGGGGAACTTTCGACGACTGGAATCGTAAAGGATGCTCTACAACGTGGGAAGGACGTCTACATCCCGTATATTCATACCCAGGACAAGACATCCATCATGGACATGTTCGCGCTCGGGTCCATATCCGAGTTCGAGTCATTACAGCGAGACAAATGGGGAATCCCATCTCTCCTATCTACGCAAATCGAAGGTCGACCGAACGGATTGACAGAGGGCTTGAATCTTATTGTCATGCCGGGCATGGCCTTTGACCACGGGTTCCGACGACTTGGTCATGGCAAAGGGTATTATGATCATTTTTTAACGCGATACTCAACATCGACCCGCAAAATGCCATTCCTCGGTATGTAGTCCCAGAAACAATCCATTTATCCCCGACTGAACTCCATGGTAGTTGCCCTTTCTCTCCAAGAACAATTGCTCGCTGATGATATTCCTGTGGTGGAGCACGATTGGTTGGTTGATGCCATCGTGGTTGGCGATGGTCAATTCTTGAATCGCAGGGCGTAGCGCAAATAGAAACAGAAAAGGAATAGCGAAAATTCAAACGGCCTGAATCAGAGAGACATTGTCTCCCTTGAGGAGGATCTGGCCTGTTGCATATGTATTAGTTAGCTGTGTTCTCGTGTGACTCCATTTCAACTTCAACGTACCTAGTGGCCTGCGCTTCTCTTCCTCTGTCTTGGTGGCCAGGCGCACTTCGACGGCGTCATCAATGACCAGGTTCATGAACTCGTCAAATCCCTAGAACAGGTTAGCTCAGATGACAACCAAAACGGGATCCCGTAAAGAAACACATACGCGGATCTTCCCCTCTATCCGGAAAGCAAGCTGCTCATATAGCCAGATGGAAACAGTGCTGCGTTTCTGCAGGAGACTGAAAATGAAGTGAATTGGAGCCAACAATGTCTTGCGGCCTGCCATGATGTGCGGTTATGTCGAAAGTGGTAGCTGTCACACGGGAGACGAGGCGAAGAAAGCTCTGGCGGGCCTGGCAGTCGTCCCGTGATTTGATTACGGTAATACGGTTATCTCGTCACGGCCACCCCATCCCACCTTCAACTTGCTCCCCCTCTTCGAACCCATTTCCGCAGTCAGATGCTGATACATTTTTGATACATTGCTGAGCCTTGATTAATCTATTTAGTTCAACATGGCCAGCAAGGAAGCCGGGCAGGCATTCGCCCCGGTCCTGGCGGCCGTCGCGACAATGCAAGGAAATGTGTCTCGGACTGAGAAGACTCAGGCACATGAATTCCTTGAGAAGTTCCAGAAATCGGTACGCTTCTTTCGCCTCGAATTAACTTGTCCTTTCGCTGATCTTGTATGCACCTTTAGATTGAGGCCTGGACAACAACCCATGCTCTATTACAGTCACCCGATGTGCCGGTCGAAGCCAAACTATTCGCCGCGACTACACTGAAAGGAAAAGTAAGGGTACTCCTACCTGATCATCTTCACCGTTTCTAATTGCGCAGATTATATTCGATCTCGATCAACTCCCCCCGGACTCAGTTTTGGCCCTTCGAGACTCGGTTCTAAACCTATTGGTTGCATTTGCGCCGGGCCCGCGCCCTATCCAGACCCAGCTATGTGTGTGCTTGGCCAGTTTAGCGATTCAGATGGTCACATGGAAGGATGTTCTAGCGACTGTTGGAGCAGCTCTAGGAGGCAGCGCGGGGGGATTGTGTTCTGGAGTTCCTAAAGATCTTGCCCGAGGAGGTCACTGAGGGTCGCAAAATCAATCTCAGTGTATGTTTCTGCGATGGTGCGTATGAAGATTGAAGCTGACATTTACAAAAGGAAGACGAATTGATCGACAGAACCAAGGAGCTGCTAGAAGATAATGCAGAGCAGGTCATGCAGCTGATGATCCAGTACGCTCAATCGTCGCGTACGTTCCAACCACCACGTCCCATTCCCCTCGCGAATTAGGATCCATAACTGACCATAAACAGCTGCTGCCGCAACAAACCCCCGTCTTCTCGACTGCATTACTTCGTGGCTACGTGAAATCCCCGCCGCCAAAGTCGTCGAGTCACCTCTCATGGACGTCATCTTCAAAGCCTTGGACAACGATGCGTCTTTTGACGCCGGTGTTGACTGCGTTTGCACGCTTTACCGCGACACAAAGGATGTGGACGAGTCGTTGCCCGTCATTCAAGCCCTTTATCCGCGATTGATGGCACTTCGCCCAAAAATTGCCGAAACTGCCGAGGCCGAAGATTTGGAGGCTTTCAAGGGTATCACAAGAATGTTTGCGGAGGCAGGTGAAGCATGGGTTGTCCTTATTGCACGCCTGCCGGGTGAGTTCCAGGGACTCGTGGAGGCGCTTCTCGAATGTTGCGCACGGGACTGGGAGCGCGACGCAGTGTCTCTGACTTTCATTTTCTGGTACGAACTGAAGCAATATATTACTCTCGACCGGTACACCGATGCTCGAGTCGCGTTCCAGCCCGTCTTTGCCCAGTTGGTGGACATCATGGTGAAACACCTCGAGTTTCCTACCCCGGAAGAGGGCGAGGGGGAGGATCTGTTTTCTGGAGACCGCGAGCAGGAGGAAAAATTCCGCCAATTCCGCCATGCAATGGGCGATGTCCTTAAGGACTGCTGTGCTGTTGTGGGCGTGAATGATTGTCTTGCTAAAATCTACCAACTGATCCAGGAGTGGGTTGCCAAGTATGCATCGCAGGCAAGCAACGAGCATGTCCCTCATTGGCAGGAGCTGGAGGCCCCTCTGTTTGGCCTCCGCGCGATGGGCCGTATGGTCGATCCCGAAGAAAGCACCATTCTTGGGCAATTGATTCCTCTGATCGTTCAGATTCCTGATCAGGAGAAAGTGCGGTTCCAGGCGATCATGGCGTTGGCACGCTACACTGAATGGACAGCCCTCCACCCCGAAACATTGGAGGCTCAGCTCAACTACGTGATTTCCGGTTTCCACCACTCCTCCCAAGAAGTTGTGCAGGCCTCTGCTCTTGCCTTCAAATTCTTGGGAACAGACTGCCAGAAGTTGCTTGGCGGTCATATCGCGCAGCTCCATACCTTCTTCGAATCGGTTCTTGACAAGCTCAAGCCCACCAGCCAGGAGGAAGTCACTGAAGGTGTTGCCGCAGTGGTTTCGGTGCAGCCACATGAGAAGATCTACGATTCATACAAGATGTTCTGCGACCCGATCATGGCCCGAATTATGAACCTTGCCAATAATGCACAGACTGAAGAAGACCAGCGAGCCGTGGCTGATCATCTACAGCTGATCACTATTTTTGTGCAAGTGGTAACTCCGATTCTTGCACCGGGAGAAGAAAACCCTGCCGTCAAATACTGTGGTGAGGTTCTACCCATTATGACCACAATTGTCATGAACTTTACGTCTTCTACGCCTATTCTCGAGCGAGTGTGCCGATGCTGGCGATACATGATCATCTCTTACCGCACTGGCATGATCCCTCTTTTGCCGACTCTGGCCCAGAGTATCGCGAACGGATTCCAGGCCTCGCGCGAGGGTTGCTTTCTTTGGGCCACGGATGCAGTGGTGCGCGAATTCTCCGATGGTGCCGAGTATGTCGACCAGGCCACCAGTGATGCCGTTTTCCAGTTCTATGAGCAGCAGGCCATTGCTTTCCTACGGATCTTGAACGACCTCCCCCCACAAAATCTGCCAGATGTGATTGAAGACTTCTTCCGTCTCTCCTCTAACGCCGTTCGATACTACCCCAAGAAGTATATCACTTCGTCCCTTGCCGTCCCCATCTTCTCCGCCGCCCTCAGTGCTCTTACTCTTCAACAACTCGACCCTCTCATCGCTACGCTGCATTATTACCGTGATTTGTTCAGCTTTGCATTCGACAAGCCTATGGTCTCCCAGTTCACCAGCCCTGAAGGCCAGCCTTATGTTACCCCGCCTGAGGTTCGCGAGGCCGTTAAGGCGTTGATTATCTCGCAAGGCCAGCCTTTGGCGCAGCGTGTGCTGACGGGCATGATGTTCACTTTCCCAGGCGACTGCTTCCCTGATGCGTCGGGAGTTCTGATGACGATGTTCGAACTACTCCCCCAGGAAACTGGGGCATGGCTGCAGACCACACTCCAGATGCTGCCGAGTGGCACTATGAAGCACGGCGAAGCCGAGCGACTGCTGAAGAATGTCTCTGACAAAGTCCAGTCAGGAGAGACCCGCAAAATCCGTGTTCTCCTCCAAGGTCAGTCTAGTCCCCGTCCCGTTATTCTTTATTGCCTCACCTAACCCCACCTAGACTTTACAAACTCGTATCGCCGCCGCAATGTAGCACCACGCGATGGCCTTGGCCGTCTGGAGGCTGCCCGATTCCGTTTCAGTGGATGAGAATGTTGCTGTAAATTCTTCGGTGCTGATCAGCACTAAAAAAAAGAAACCCACGGAAGCATTTGCACAAAATCTGGCGTCAGTTCTTTGCTATTGACGTGCCAAGTGGTACGATACACGATGGGATGGCATGAACTCGGTGTGATGATTAATGACCTGCTGGTACGCCGGCCTGACCAGAACCTTTCTGGCTTTGACATTGCTGGCAGGTGTTGTACGAGCTCGACCTGTATCTAGGTATTCAATAGTCGCGACTCATTTCTGTGAGATGCGTTGGCGCACTCTCTGTGCGTGTGGCCATTTGATTACGAGTAATGAATCTATTGAGCATCAATATCCCATTGGCATATGGTTCTGGTACATGTACTATGTTTTACTATCCTATATAGTAGAATAGGTCAACTCTAAGCATATAAGAGAGATTAGAATAATTACCTCTTTATATATCATTACTACTATAGCTATAGAATAATACAAGGGCTATATTCCTCACAATGCTATATTCTATACAGCATACTACATATGTTCATACTAGGTATGTACGCAGTCTCTCACCAAAGTCCTCTCCGCCAATAACCTTGGAACCCCACCGAGATCTCCGCACTTCCCCCGGACAACCCTCTCCAAGTCCCCTTTGCGCTTCATTCCTTGACTCGTTTCTGTTCCCTATTGGGCCCTTCCCTGTCCAGATATTCCTCTCCAACTCCACCTTCCAGTGATCATCGTACCATGGCATGAAAAATGGAGATCGACGGTCAACCCTCCAAAAGACGGCGACGCAGTCGCAAGGTTCAGTCAGATCGCAAGTTTGAATGCACATTTGAAGGCTGTGGGAAGAGTTATTCTCGCGCCGAACACCTGAGTCGTCATGCGCTCAACCATACCCCGAAACAAATCTATCGCTGCGACTTTCCCAACTGCTACCGGTCCTTCGTGCGACAGGACCTCTGCACGCGCCATCGTGAACGTCACACCACCAGCGGTTCCCAGCTCCAGAAACGAGATAATTTCACCGAAAATGGCACGAAACATTCCCCGCCTTCTTCGCCTGCTATCACCGCGCCGGAATACTTTGTTGGCTCGGAGGAGCCCAAACCTCCGGTGACCACATACCCCCTCACCACCGGAGTGGATAGCAATGAGATACCAGTGGACCAGTTCTCAGATTTCCCAGCGGTACTGGGCCAGCCTGATAATCTGATCGATCTCGACTCCATGTCCTACCCGATTTTTGGCGGGGAAACCTATAACCGATCGCCATTCGCCATGGCAGACGATTTTGCAGCGTGGTTATTCAGCGAGCCAGTCGCGCCGTTGGGCTATGGAATGGTACCACTTGTCCAGAATCAGTTCTACATGAATGAGCCTGCATATAGCAACCACAATCTTTGCTCCGTGATTCCACAACATCCGATGAGCGTGACGAGTATCTTGGACTCGGGAGCACCACCGGCTGTCATCTCGGAAGCGAAGCGTCAGGAGCTGCTGCACTTGATGTCCACGCGATTCAATGAATCGGCGTATGCGGCAGGTGCTAAACGCAAAGATGCGTTGATGGACGGGGATTTAAACGACGACCGACATGCCTTGAGCTTGCGCATGATGCAGACGTACATTGGATCCTATTGGTACCACTTCCATGCACAACTTCCAATATTGCATCAGCCGACATTTAGCGCTGATCGTATCCCGAATCTATTACTACTAGCGATTATGGCCATTGGCGCGGCAACGCTAGACAAGATTCATGGGCAGTCTGCCACCGAAGCAGCGGCTGAATTAGCTAGTTTCATTGCTTGGCATCTACGTTGGGAAATCTTCATGGATGCGGACTTTCGGCCGCCAGCTAAGCTTTGGGTGTTCCAGTCTCTATTACTGCTTGAAGTCTACGAGAAGCTCTTTTCTACACGCGCATTACATGAACGCGCTCATATCCATCATGACACAACACTCACGCTTATGCGCCGAGGTAGTTCGCTCATCGGTAGTTCTTCATTTGCCACCCCGGAAAGCAAAGAAGAAGACGAGTCATGGTCAACCTGGATCAAAACCGAAGCGACTCGGCGCGTGGCATTTGCCGCCTTTGTGTTGGACTCAACACATGCTACTATGTTCGGTCACTCGGCCAAAATGGTAGCCCACGAACTCCGGCTGCCATTGCCGTGTGACGAGGCGCTGTGGGCTGCAACAAGCGCTGCCGAGGTCGCTCGCGTGCAATCCAGTCTGCAGTCGCACGGTGTGCGACCAATTATGTTCCTCGACAGCCTCAAGCGCACACTCAATGGCCAGCCCGTCCGGACCAACGCGTTTGGGCGAATCATTATCATGTCGGGCTTGCTGAGTGTCTGCTGGCATCTGAACCAGCGAGACCTGCAGATTAGCTCGCTCGGTGTGGGCCAGACTCTCGGCGGACGAGACAAGTGGCGGACAGCACTTCTCCGGGCATTCGATAACTGGCGCCGCGATTTCGACGAGGCCCTGGGGCCGTCCACCACATCCGAGTCGCGCAACGTGTTGCATGGGCTAGCCCATATGGGCTCCCATGTCGATATAGCCGATTTGCAGATCTTCGCAGGTGCGGGCCGGTTAATGGGCCGGTCTATCACAGCGCGTGACTACTCCGCCGCGAGAGAAAAGACCGAGAAATGGGCGACCAAGGCTTCGGCGCGGGATGCCACGTTCTACGCGCTCAAGTTCTTATCTGCGTGTTTCTTGGATCCGGCCACCCAACCCGGGGAATATGCTGCGCGTGATGACTACTTGTTAAACCGGCCGTGGGTTATGTACTTTGCAGCGCTGGTGGTATGGACCTATGGATTTGCGTTGGATGGACCCTTGCGTCCTCCCCCGATTCTCCTGACTGTAGCCGACCGAGAGCGCGACATGCAGGGGTTTTTGCATCGTATGGGCGAAATCCAGGAACCCAACGAATTGGAGGCTATGAGCGGACGCAATGGGTGTCTCGGTCTGCTTATGATTCTCCGAGACTCCTTTGCCAAACCGCGGTGGGAGTTGTTAGGAGAGGCGGCGCGGCTGCTGGACAGCTGCATTGCAAAGCTGCAGTCGTAGCATGTATGATGTGTTTATATATACCAAACTATTATGTTTCTATTATTTTATTTTCTGACAGTGAAACATGCAAGTACATATGCACTATATAAGTATACAACCCCCCCTAAATACGCCTTGTAGCGTTGCCCTAACAACCACCGCCGATCCCACATCAAGTTCCCCCCCGACCTTCACCTCCTAATCTGCATTTTTGTTTCCAATCTCCAATCTCCAATCTCGAAACTATCCAACCAAAATGGTAAGTCCCAGATTCCTCATTGTTGATGGACTTCCTATTCAAGCGGTCCAACCGCCACCCCTTTCCGCCTATGTAACCACGGAATTGCCCCCCCGATCTTCCCCCCCTCATCTACAACTGTGTCATCAAAACACTGCTCTTCCATCATGGCTAATAACGATCAGGCCTCTACAAACTACAAGGAAGCGTTCTCGCTCTTCGATCGCCGTGGCACTGGCCGTGTCGCTGGTGACCTCCTTGGTGACTTGCTCCGCGCTTGCGGTCAGAACCCTACGCTAGCCGAGATCAGTGACTTGGAGAAGTCTGTCGGTGGTGATTGTATGTTTTGATTCCGCTTGCTTGTTGGTAGACGCGACAGCGTCTGATCATCAATGAAAAAGAGAATCCCTGGCTAACTCGTTCCCTCGCGTATCTGTCTAGTTGACTTCGACTCCTTCCTGAAAGTCCTCAACCGCCCAGGTGGTTTCCGTGAGCCCGGCGAGCCGGAGGAGTACTGTCGTGGATTCCAGGTCTTTGATAAGGATATGACTGGGTTTATTGGTGTCGGACAGCTGCGCTACAGTATGTTTTGTCCCAGTCAACATGGATGAATGTGGTTGGGAAGGATATGGCTAACATTCGGCACTTGCAGTTCTCACAAACCTTGGCGAGAAGATGTCTGACGATGAAGTCGATGAGCTGCTCAAGGCTGTTGACACTAGCTCCGGCGAGATTAACTACACGGGTATGTTTGATGTGGAAGCCCAGAATGGGCTATATGTTCATTGCATCTGCTAACTCTCTCCAGAGCTTGTCCGTACTATCCTCGCCAACTGATACCCCGATATGATTAACGTTCGATATGGAAATGGCTTTGGCTTGAGAGGGATTGAAATTCGGCGCGTTGGAACCTTCATCTTGTATGTTTTTATATTCTCAAATACACTGTATTATTCTGCTCCGGGGTATCGCCTTCTGTAGAAATGTAGATATAGATCTGTACATCCGTATCTAGATTGTCCTAATATAGTCCACACTCACATCTAAACAGCCCACTCTCTCCACTCCCGCTCCCCAATCCCCTCACCCCCCCAACTTCTCCGTCTCCACAACAGCCCCAGGAAGAAGATAAACAGCCGGCGGCCGCTCCTCTTCCTCTCCATCTCGCGCTGCTGCCCGCTCTCCAGCAGTCCAATGCACCCGATCCAAATAATACCCCACAACAACCTTGCACCGTCCACACCTCAAAAGAATTCTCTTCTCAATCCCGTCTTCACGTCGGATCATCGTCGCCCGCCGGTCCGGGATCGTAGTGGCCAGAAGGAGTGTCGTATGGTTAGAGGCGTGTCTTGCTTTGCGTGACGGCGTTTCTGTTGCCTTGGCTTCTTCTTCTAGGTCGGCTTCCACTTCCCCGTCTGTTGAGCTCTTGCGTTCGAGTGGCAGAATCAGCGCTTTGTCTTTGCTTTCGCCGCCGCGTCGTGGGAGTGTGCTTATGTTGCGTGTTGTTGCTAGTAGGAGGTGGTTGCAGAAGCGGCAGTGTTGGGTTTGGATTGGGAGGCGTTGGTCTGTCATTTTGGGGGACTGTGGCATTGTGCCGTGATTGACTATGACGGCTTTTTGAGTAGATAGGAGCGGGCTAGAGCTAGATCAAGTGCAATGTCGGTGATGCGAGTCGAGAGCTGTCTCGGTGAGTCTTTAGCGCCGGGTTTGAGTGGGAATTATCTTTCTGCTGGACGTAGCTCAGTGGGTACATACCAGTAATTAGAATGTATTTAATCCGAGACTTTGTGCTCTCTCGTATGTAAGAGTTCTAAATGAGGCCAGAAAAAAAGAGAGCTGTTGAGTTGCGGAGAAGTGCAGAATGGCAGGGCGGTGTGCTTATCAGTATATCAACTGTCCCAATAGCTTCAAGTTTCTTCAGGTTCAAATGTTGTGGTTAGGGTTCATGCTGCCAATGCAGGCCTGGAGCTCGTTGACGTCCTGGCCCTGGGCGGGACAGTAGACAGCCGTCATACTTGGAGGCTTTAGCGCTCTTGCACTTGTCGAACTGCCGTCAACAACTTTTGAGGACACCCGCAAGGTCAAGCCAATTATATAGGCATTTTTACTCGACCCCCAAAACGGCACCCATCTGAACAATAGATTTCCTTGCGTCTTTTCAACTCGCGTCTTGTTACGTCAAATACGTCAAATTTTGGCATCAATATCGCAAGCAAATATACTAAGAGCGCACAAGATAATATCCAAAAGAAGATTTGCAGAAGATGTTCAGGAATCCCCGAGAGGTCGCACCTGACGCCGTATCTTCAGCATTCAGTCAGATACTCAAGCCTCTACCGGTCATATCGTGGGGACAGCTTGCAATGTATCATTTGGGTGTCCCAACTGGAGCAGGCGTGAGTATTTCCTTTCTTACTATTTGGTCTTAATTCTTACCATCATGGCAGCATCACATGTTTGTTGTCCGAGACGTACATCATCAGACGGCGATTCAGAAGCTCAAAGACACTGGGTCCATTCAAGCCCCTCCTGATCGCCGGGCGGCCCCTGAAATTATGGAGTCTCTCCCAGATCCGCAGGCCGTCCTTGATGAGATTAACAAGGGCTACGAATGCCTAGACCCTTATTGCACATTCATTCCAGTTCCCGCCTCATCTTCCGTTCAGCGGGGACCAGATCTTCTTAATCCCTAACTCCTTCGCGCATTTACCACTGGACAATGTCGACATGGAATCAAATTGGTCAAACCAGAAGGCTTAACCAAAGCAATACGAAGTGTATGGCAACTTATTCTATCCACTTGAAGCGGCATTGGTTGAGAGCTTTGTTAGAGGAGTCATCCATGACATTGAGGAGGTTGGATATTCGTCGTGGCAGGTGCTACTAAACGCCTGGATACCAATGTGCGGGGCTATCTCGAAGTCAACAATGATATTCTTGACGACTGTGCGGATGAGCGGGCAGTAGAATGGTATAGCACGCATTTTGGTCGGATTCACGAAGATCAGTATGGTGAATGGGACCTCCGGGTTTCAAAACGCCTTGGTTCTGGAAAAGAAATGCCAGTGGACATGAGGGGAAATCCTATTCCCTGATACTTCTACTGCCCGAGGAGGAAGTAACCCGCCGTGACGCGGCGTGTACAGAAGCGTCCCGTCGGAAAAGGCGGGTGTTCGACGGGCTCGTAAAACGGCGTCGAGATTAAATAAAGTTACAGAAGGCCTCCAATTTATCCTTAGTGACGACTCGGGATTTGCTATCTAATATATAACGTATTAGATACTATACCTAGGTAGTTAACTCTTACCTACGTACGGAGTAGCAATTCATAAGCTCCGATAGCAGTAAATGCTCCTCCTTTACGCCAGTCCCAGGTCCTTATAGAATGCATCGGTTTGAGGCTCACGGCCCAGGAATTCAGTCAGAGTCTTCATCTCATCCTGGCTACCGCCCTTCTCCAGAACCTGGTAGCGGTACCGACGGCCAGCAGCCTTGTTCATGGGATCGTCCTTGAAGACGGTGTAGAACATGTCGGTGGAGTAAACTTGGGAGCTGCAGAGCCAAATCATGAGTATCTGAACAACATTGAAGACAACCAGACAGAATCAACTTATAAACTTACCTCAGGTATCCGTAGTATCCAGCGTCGTAACCTCCAATCAAATGTCCGAAGGTCGCCTCGCCGTGGCCCCACTCGCTGCCAGCACCCTGAACTTCCGGTCCGTCCATCTGGGTAATCTCCTGGCGGAGACGGTTGTATGTCGTAGACAGAGGAAGAGCCTCAATGTCGGCGTGGGTCTTGGGCTCGTGCACGGTCATGTCGAAGATGCCGAAGTGCAGCTGGCGCAGATTGAACAGGGAGTCGTTGACGTGCTTGGTACGGATCAGGTTCTCAATCACATCGTCGGGGATGCGCTCTGACGGCTGGCCGGTGGCGGTCTTGCCCTCCTGGGCCTCCTGCCAGGTAGCAAGGTACTCTGGGGAGAGGGTTGAGTAGTGCCGGCTCAGAGCGCGCAGCTGCGAGGGTTCCCAGCACCAGTTCTCCAGCATCTGGCTGGGTGCCTCGACAAAATCGCGCACTGTACTGGTACCGTGGAAGCGAGAGTAGATGGTTCGGGATACCAGGTCGTGGATGCCGTGGCCTAGTTCGTGGAAGAGGGTCACGACCTCGTCGTGCTTCAGCAGACTAGGCTTCTTGGGTTGGGGCTTGGTGAAGTTGCACACCAATGCGGTGGCAGGGAATCGGCGGTTACCATCCTTATCAACGAAGCCTGGCTGCAGGTTGAAGTTGGCTGCATGGCCATACTTGCCCTCGCGAGGGAAGAGGTCTAGATACAGGTATCCGACGAACCCACTGCCTTCGCCTTCATCGTTCCAGACAGTGAATACTTGAACGTCGTCGTGCCAGACAATGTCATTGCCCTTGCCAGTCGGGGCAATGGCTGCCCGGTCCTCGCCAATGATCTCAACGAACTCCAGACCGAACAGCTCCTCGAAGATCTTCAGCATACCATCAATGGTAGTCTGCAGGGGAACCACTCAGCAATCAGCTGTTGATCCAGCGAGTAGTCCTTCTCGAGCATGAGACGGTCATAGAACCGGTGGTCCCACAGGTAGTAGCGGCCATCGGCCTTGGGGTCCGTGGCGTTCTTAAGTTCCAACAACTTCTGCATCTCCTTCTTACCGCCATCGGTCAGTCTGTCCCGAAGATCACCCAAAAACTTGTTAACAGTCTCTGGGGTCTTGGCCATCTTGTCCTCAATGCGGAAAGCAGCGTGGTTGGGATAGCCGATCAGACGGGCTGCTTCGTCACGGAGAATAATGGATTCCCTGAATAATGGCACGTTCTGGTTGCACTTGTTCTCATTGGCAATCATGACTTGTCGGCGGGTCTCAGGGTCGCTGGCGTATTTCATGGTGGGGAAGAGGTCGGGGTACTTGAACGACAGCCAGAGCTTGCCGGCGTTCTCGCCCTCGCCCTTCTTCAGGCCGTCTAGAACATCCTTAGGCACACCAGCCAACTGTTCGGGGGTAAACCAAATGCCGCCGTTTTCCTCGTTCAGGTTCTTCTGGAATTCAATGCTCAGCTGGCTCAGCCGCTTCTTGATCTCCTTGAAGCGGAGTCGCTGAGGGCCAGCGGGCAGACCAAGTCCATTGCGGACGAAGTCCTTGTGTTCCTTCTCTAACAGACGGCGTGACTCCGGATCCAGAGATTCGTTGCGGCGTAGTACGGCATCGACCAGACCAAAGACATCCTCACGCATGACCGCCTCAATAAAGAACTCATCCATCAGCTCTTCAGCCTTGGAAGAGGCATCCCGTAGCTTTGAGTCCGTTGACACGGCCTGGTAAAAGCCCAGGATGTGTGACTCCAGCCCCATCTGGTTATCATCTTGGGCGAGGGGACGAACAACATTGGCAAAGGTTGCGTCGTCGGGCTTGATCTCCGCCACCACCTTGTCCTGAATGGCACGCGAGTTCTTGATCAAGCGCTCGGCATCAGCTACGACTGACTGCGGGGTTGCAGTGAAGATAGGCGGGGCCTGGGGTGGCGCCCGGAGGTGAGCGGGGGCCATGCTGGAGGTCGTCAACAATCGTTTTGGTACGTTGGTACGGAAGTGGCCCAGCGCGGATGACAGGCGGGCGGGGAGACGGAGGAAGGGCGCCACGATGAGGATGGCTAAGAGAGCAATGAGGAGGTGTAGACGAGCGGTGAAAGCAATGATGGGCGAGATTGGATGCGGTGTGGAGGCGAAGGGAAGAGATGCAGATTGTCAGGTGATCTGAAGCTGATGATTGCGGGGACAGATATCTACAACATACACTTTCTTGGCATCTGTTTCTGCAACATCCTTTAGGCATTGTAGTATTATATATAATTACCGAGATCCTATAGCTAGTTGAAACAGATTGTTCGCATGGCTACCTAGGTGATCTATTATAAAGTACTGACCTATAGGGTTTCCAATAGCTGGCCAATAAGCGTGGGAACCGTATTTTGTCATCTACACTGTCTGCCTACACTCAGAGTAAATGGTTGGAATATTTTACCAGCTTCCAAGACAATGTAGACAACCTTGGAAGTAGGTCAGATCTGTAATTATGTCTGGAGTACGGAGTACTTCCAAGGTCACTACGAAGGATTGACATGTGAAGGAGACTAAGCGCCCCGCCCTTTGCATTTTCTTCAGCTCTCCTGAAAACCTACCACCTCCAGTCTACTCTCGACTATAAAGATGCAAAGCCCCAAGTATATTCAAATAAGGATGAAAATTCGTTTCTAATTCATGATTTCTATGATGTGCGTCACAGGTCGCTTTTGATGGAACAAGAAAAAGGTGGAAAGAAAACGCCAACACCGACCAACCCACAAATGCAAAAAAACATGTCATCAAGTTCAGTTTAAGCTGCATCTGCAGTTGGGATCGGCTCAGGCATTTTAGTGACCTGCTGGCCGGCCCGGATAATCCGCTGGCCTGTCTCATCACGCACATACTCGGAGTTCTCCTTCTGAGCGCGCTTCCAGATCTCAACCTCACCACCGCCGCGGATGACTCCAACACGCATAGTGGAAAGCAAGTTGTGGGCACCGTTGGAGTGGTAGTAAACACCACCGTTGAACATGGCCGTGGCGTCCTTGCCAAGGCCGGACTTGATCATGGCCTTGCCACCGGGGTGGTCCTTGATGAAATCGGTCACGTCGTGAACAACACCGGCAATGGAGATTAGGCCACGGCCGTTCTTGGCCTGCTCAACATAGTCATCCCACTCCATGACGGGAAGCTGGTCCAGGGGAGTACCCCAGTCGAGCTTGGCGCGCTTCTGGTCGATCTTCTTCTGCAGCTGCTGGACGCGGCCCTTCTCGATCTCGTTGGAGCGGAACTGCTTCAAGTCGTAGGCCAGGCCGAGCTGCTTGCAGGTCCAGATGGTCCACTTGGTGGGGTCGTACTGGTGCCACTCAATGGCGTTGCGGTAGTCGGAGGGGAACTCGTGGTGGAAGTTGTGGTAGCCCTCGCCGAGGGTGACAAGGGCGGTGATGATGTGATCACGGGGAGAGTTGCGGTCGTCGAAGGGCTGGTCACCGAGCCAGTGGGCCAGCGAGTTAACGCAGAAGGTAGCCTGTTGCACGAAGAAGATACGCAGAATACCGGCGTACACGAATCCGCCGTACCAGTCACCCCAGCCGAGACCAGCGACGAGCATAGGGACGATGAGACCCATAGTGATCACGACCTTGATGTAGTTGCGGTGCTGCCAGACAACAACAGGGTCTTCGTTCAGATCGGTGATATCAGTACGACCAATCCGCTTAGGGTTCTGCTTCATGACCATCCATCCCAGGTGCGAGTACAGCAAACCCTTACGCACGGAGTAAGGGTCCTTGTCGGTGTCGGTGTAACGGTGGTGCGCACGGTGATCACGAGCCCACCAGCGGATGGAGCCCTCGACAGCACCGCCGCCGACCAGAGCGAGCCAGATACGCATAGGCAAAGTGGCGGAATAGGAGCAGTGAGCCCAGAGACGATGGTATCCTGAAAATCGAGTCAGCTCTGATTCTTCGGTGTTCTTCTTCAATTCCGAACTACTTACCAGCTGTGATTCCCAGTCCAGTGAAGAAGTAGTAGATGACTGCCCAAATGGCGGTCTTCAGCTGCAGAGGCACGAAGAAAGCCTGGATACATCCGGAAATGGGAACGCCGATGATGAAGGTGACGTTGAGCCAGTTGACATGCTTGTACCAGTTCTGGCGAGTCATCTGGGTATCGGCAATGTGCACCTTCTTGGTGTCAGCCGCCCGAGGGCGTGTAGCATCCGGCTTGGACGACATGATGGGTGTGTAGAAGGTTGGAAATTCAATCCAAGAGGACCAAAGGGTTTTTTATACTTGGGCCCACTTGGGACCAACGTTGGGGAGCCGGGGCACTGATCGCCAACGTATACGGGGAAACTAGGGCTAAAAGACGAATCAAATGAAAGCAAAGATTGAGCGTCACAAGATCCCGAGGTGAAAAAGAAAGCCGAAGAAGAGGAGAATTGCCTTATAAGCAAGCGCTGGGAGAGTTTTGTGCTGCCCTTTGCTCGGGAGTGGCGTGCCTCATCGCTTTCTGGCGAATGTTGGGTCCGGCCAGCCCCAACGCTTTGGTGCCTCAGGCAGTTAAGTCGATGATTGACCAATCAGAGGTTGAAGGCAAATATGTTTATGTCAGCATTTTATCCCAGCAGCCATTTAGGGCTGTCCAAGTTCCACGAAAGGGAGGTGAAGTCCGGGATATCTAGGAATTATTCTATTTGGCCCAATCATGTTTCAAAGGCAATAACACGCATTGAGAAGTGGTCAACCTGAGTGTTCCTTACTGGTTTCTCCAGTTCTTTAGAGTCTCGGCCCCCTTCTCCGAATGGCCGAGAGAACATCCATACAAATGAAGTCATCGCATGCGTGTGGGGCACGCTGTATAACGGATTATGTGGGACAAGTACTTTTGTGGATGTTATCGAATTGACCGAGTTCTCCATCCTGCTGGGAGAATAGTCATATGTCACACATGAACACTCAACGATTCTCGATACCAGGCAGCTCATGATTCAACAATTCAACAACGCATGTGCAAGAAGTGGCAAAATATGAAATCATGGTGAGAAGTGAATCCAGAGTGAGGTTACAACAGCAACGAGAAATAATGCCGTGTTGGGAAAGACATGAAAGTTGTATCATGGACATCTGCTGAGCTCGACGTTGCCGAATTCGGCCAGTAAGGATAAACTTTTCTGGAACCATGCGGGATCTCCGAGCCTCCAATGTATACGTTACCTATGTTGGTAGTACCCAACCATTACCTCCAGGGCTCCATGTAGGCATGACCACGGAAACAAATTAGTCGCGATAATCACAACGTCTAATTCTATATGATGCCCACGAAGTCCCAAGTATCCCTTACTGTATCTCATAGATGTCTGATAAGAACGACCACGAACCTAACATGAGGTCTGAGGTCGGAGTCTTCCACCTCGCATATGTACTGTTCACGGCACCCTCCGACTATCAGATCTTAGATAAACCCCAAGATAGCAGAGAACGTTCGATCGTTTCCGAGCTGTGGAGAGCAAACCTGCAAGCTTATCGAGATACATGTAATTTGTACCGAGGAGACCGGTATACTCTCTCGCCAATGAGATGTCCTGCATTAGCTCCGTTATCCATGTGAATACACAACTCTGACAATCTTTAAAGCACATAAAACACATAATATGGGGGAACTCGGGAACTCTAAACAAAACGCCATTCGACCTTGATGTATCCTTATCTTTCTCCACTTGGATAGGTCGATCCTCCGAGCTCCATAATTGGCTGAACCTCTACCCGATGTAGATAAGGATCTAACTAGATCTAACTAGATCTAGACAGACACGTTATGCTCTTGCTAATTGTCCATCTGTTCCAAGGTTCTCTCTGATTTATTTGTCCGATAACAGAACTTGGCGGTTTATTACTTTCTTCTATTGTATGGAGAGGTGCCCAGGTGGATACTGTTGTTTTAGTCATCTCCCCGAGTTTTACCTCGAATTTTAGAGTTGCCGATATTCGGGGTGCTTTTTTTATTTTTTATTTCTTTATGTTTTTATGTTTTTATTCCTTGAAATCTTTAAATATAACCCCTCTGCCCTTGTGTGGTAGTTCAGTATACATATCCATTATCTTGGACTCAATATGGACGGTCCAGATCAGATTGGCCCCGATCATACGCCCAAGCGGACAATTAGCGACAAAGTCCGATACACCGTTAAGACTTTCACTACACGGTATGGCTTCAAATAATGCATTGTGGAGGGGCCTTGACTCACAATCAACAGAGACGGCCTACTAGGTGACTACGACTATGGATACCTCTTTATCCCACGACTCCCCTTCACCAAGCGAGCTCGCAAGTCCGCCCCGTTTTTCGGCCTCGATGATCGCGTGCCAGTCGTTTTAGCATTGATTCTGGGGTTACAACATGCACTTGCAATGCTGGCTGGTGGTGAGTGCTAGAGATACCTGCAGAATATACAAGCAAAAGTCTAAGAGCATCAGTGATTTCACCACCCATCTTGCTCGGCGGTTCAGGCGGTGCCAACTTCGGCGATGACCTCTACCAGTACTTGGTTTCGACTTCGTTGATCGTGTCGGGCCTGTTGAGTGTTGTTCAGATGTTCCGGTTCCATATCAAGGGAACAAAATACTATATTGGAACTGGACTACTATCAGTCGTTGGTAGGAGCTTCCCCTCCATTCACCAAAAAGCCCCGCTTCTGAGGCTAATTGGCTCGAACAGGTACATCTTTCTCAACAATCACAGTCGCTCAAGGCGCCTTCTCCCAGATGTATAAATCGGGCTACTGTCCAACCCTCGAAGATGGAACTAAGCTCCCTTGTCCAAAAGGCTACGGCGCCCTCCTTGGCACCTCATGTCTCTGCTCCCTCCTCGAAATCGGCATGTCCTTCATGAGCAGCAAGATCCTCGCCCGTGTCTTCCCCCCACTCGTCACCGGCCCGACCGTTCTCCTGATCGGTGCCTCGCTCATCAAGTCCGCCATGCAGGACTGGGCCGGTGGCGCATCGTGTGGTGCTGACCCTTCCGCCCGCGCAATGTGCCCCAGCGCCAGCGCCCCGCACCCTCTACCTTGGGGAAGCCCCGAGTTCATTGGACTGGGATTCCTGGTATTCGTGACTATCATCGTCTGCGAGCGGTGGGGTCCTCCCATTCTGAAGAGTTGCTCCGTTATTATTGGCCTCCTGGTTGGCTCGATCGTCGCTGCCGCGTGCAACTACTTCGATTCTTCGGGTATCGCTGCTGCCCCGGTGGCTTCCTTCGCTTGGGTCCACACCTTCCCGCTATCGGTGTACCCGCCGCTCATCCTGCCCTTACTCGCACTGTATATTGTCATCATGATGGAGTCTATTGGTGATATCACGGCGACGTGTGACGTCTCCCGGCTCCAGGTGGAGGGTGATACCTTCGATTCCCGCATCCAAGGCGGTGTTTTGGGCAACGGCATCACTTGTCTCTTGGCCGGCTTGATGACAATTAGCCCTATGTCTGTCTTCGCGCAGAATAACGGTGTGATTGCGCTGACGAAATGCGCTAATCGCACCGCCGGCTACTGCTGCTGCTTCTTCCTGGTTATCATGGGCATTTTCTCCAAGTTTGCCGCTGCGCTGGTTGCAATCCCCAGCGCCGTCCTTGGTGGTATGACCGCTTTCCTCTTCAGCTCGGTGGCAGTCAGTGGTCTGCGAATCATTGGGTCTGTTCCTCCCACCCGTCGCAACCGGTTCATCCTCACGGCTAGTTTCTCGATTGGAATGGGTGTTACACTGCTGCCGGAATGGTTCAGCTACTTCTTCACCTATAAGGGTGACAACCATGCCCTCGAGGGCCTGATTAATGCTGTCGATCTGGTCATGGAAAACGGATTCGCTATCTCTGCGATTCTCGGCATCTTCCTTAACCTCTTTATTCCCGACGAGCCTGATGATGTTACTGCCATCTTTGAGTCGACCAACTCTGATGATGGCCCTGTACAGACCAATATCCCTGAGCAGTCATCGACGACTACCAAGATTGCTTGACCTTTGGGGCCTTGTATAGTTCTGTCATATATGGAGTTTGTGGGGGGTTGGCTTCACATTTTTTAACGTTATTTTTAATACCTATACTGCAATTTTATGTTGATATTCTCTTGTGATATTTTCCTGCGCTCTCTGCAAATGAGGCCCTGTAGACCCTAGGAACCACAGCTAGGCCAAGAGCAAACCCGCGACTTGACAACCGGACGAGGCTGCTCATTAACGCTAGCCGTTGCGCTATGCTCATTCCCAAACTCAAAGCAATCCTTCTCCAACTCCCCGATATCACAGTGCACAAACCCTTCGTCAATGAGCATACGCAAGACCGTGAGTATCCACACTCGACACGTAATTCCCGGAATTGAGTTAAGAGAATCATCGTAGCTCCTCATAATCTCATCCACACGATCGTGTGCAGATGGAGGAATCGTTGCGATCTGAATCACTACGCATAGGAAATTCTCCGTGAATATCCCAGTCGTAACCTCGTGTCCGGCAATCCATCCACCGCCGATGCCTCGTGCATGGTACTTGGTTCCTCCGGGTGTGGAGCTGGTGCCTTTGTGGAGGTAGAAGGCCCAGTGGAAGTCGTTTGGGAGGGGTGGGTCGGAGCGGATATAGAGGCTGATGTGGAGGGTGCTTGGGGGGGAGTCCCGCCAGGGTCTCGGCTTGTTTCTTTTTGATGCCTGCGGACTTTTGTCTTGCTTGGGTACGGGCCATGGGCTCGGATATTTTGATGGTGAATAGAGGAAGAGAGAGGTAATGAGATAAATGGAGGGGGGGCAACTGCCAAGGATTGACAACAAAGCTGGTTGTCACGGCAAGTAGAAACAACTGGCAACTGGAGAGAAAATATGATATGGAGCTAGAGTGTCCAACTTAAGAAGTATTGGTGCTGGAACTTCCCCGGGTCCTGTCTGAAGATCGTATAGTATCTCTTTCAGCCAATTGGTCTAAAATACAACGTGACAGCATACATATCATACAGGACTATACACACACTACTATTGTCGAACTTGTCTACACCCCCTCGACTTTCTCCCCAGGAGCCAACATCTTAACATATTGGTGCTCCCCGGTCTCAAGCACCTCAACAGAAGCCCCAACCCTCAGTACAAACTCCTCCTTCGCAGGGACAAGCTGCATTCCCAAGCAAGCATTAGTCCGATCCCCATCATCAATCCGACGGTACGATTTCAACGTCCGATCTGGCTCAGCCTTATGTCTATCCCCAGAAAGAGGATCAACATTAGGCAGTCGGCACCGAACAGTCCGACAAGAAGCATGGATCTCCGTGCCACCAATAGCAAGCCGCTTCCAGTGATCTTCCTCAAAAGCAGACGGGCCTTGGACGATGATGTTCGCGCGGAAGCGGCGGATACTCAGTCGTGGGATTGCGTAGGCGCAGCGTGCTGCTACATCCCGGTGACTGGAGATGCTGAGCAGATGGATTGGATACGCGTCTGCAAAGGCTGTGTTTGGCTGGAAGCCTAGGTCTTCTTTGCGCGGTGCGTTACGGAAGATCTGCCGCGAATGGGGTGCACTGGCACGGAGGAGAGTCAGGGTGTTACTTGATGGGTCGGACCCTAAATATGCGTGTAGTGATGCTGGAAGCAGGCAACCGTAGTCATGTGCTAGAACTTTGTCTTTCCATATCTTGACTGGAACCAGTGGGAACTTGGAGTCCGCGGGTGGAAGCAGCGGGACTTGGAAGGTCTGCTGGCTTTTGAGGAACTTGAGTGCCATGCCGACCTTGATGGGTAGACTCTTCCATCCTGCTGGCAGCATTCGTGGATACGATATTAACATCACACCCTGCGACTTGATTTCTGGCAGGTCTGCGTCATAATCTGGGGCAGACGGGTCAGGAACCCAGATCTCGGGATGTATCAAGGCTAGGCGATTGAAGCCGGGATTACGCAGGGTGCGAATATTCCATTCATCGTTGTTGTACTCTGCAAAGACGAATTGTCTATCAAATTCCAGCCCGGTTGGTACGACGTTCGACACTTGCAGCTCGACCGCACCACAGGATTTGAGCGGGTAACTGAATAGTGCCTTTACCCGCCAGGATGGGCGGCCGTGATCATCTTGATCGCTTGGTACACCCTGACTGTAATTTGAGTCAAACTCATCGTCCAGGTTGCTTTGGCCTGGCGGAAGTCCCAGGCGGCGACATCCTTTGGGATTGTTTGATGTTTTCAATGTATTCAGTGTTTTCAGAACAAGGAAAAGCACAGACAGGAAGAATATGACGATCAGATTCGGGAGGATAGCCCCGTGGGAAATGTCGACATTGGACATTGGGGGAGTATGCAGGACTCGAGAGATCGAGAGGGAAAAAAAATTCCCCTCGGATATCCGAACCGTCAACATCCCACTGCCCTGCTTATGATGGCATTATTAATGTCATTTTTAGAGGAATACAGCGTTGAAACCTGAATTTATTTTCCTATTTATCTACTAAGTTGGCATTGTATTGGCTTTGCTGCCAGTCATCCTGATGCGCCCATGAGCATCAACATGGACCTTCTCGGTCTCAACGGTCTTGAAGGGTTTGACGACGGAGATACGCGTAAGTAAATTTCCCAAGAGCGTTAGAAAAGCCAATATTGAAATATTCCTCAGCGCCTGTGGTCTCGATCTCAGCATCGCAGTCCCTCAACGCGTCGGCCGCCACCCGCGACCCAATTGCGACAGGCCTGGCGCGTCTGGACGAGGTTCTGAATGACCTCCCAGACCAGCCCAATCAAGGCGGCATCTTGCGTGGACATGTTACAGAAATATTCGGACCTCCAGGAGCGGGGAAGACCTCGCTGGCGTGAGTGCACCCCCTATTCACACCGCCAGAGTGCGATCTGACCCATTTACAGGTTGAATATTGCCTGTAATGCACTACGCGACGGCAAAGTAGTCTGGATTGGTATGTTCCTGCCAGTTCCCCGAGTCAGCTGCTCTTCTGCTTACACCGTTAGACACGGGATGTCCCTTGCCCACTCCCCGGCTCGAGGAAATGTCCATCAACCTCGATGACTTTATCTATTTCCGGGCGCATACGCTGGCCCATCTTATAGCCCTGCTTGCACGTCCACCAAAAGGGTTTCCACCGTCGGAAACAAAACTTATTGTTGTCGACTCTGTGTCGAATTTATTCTCAGCTTACTTCCCCAGCGCCCAAGAGCTCAAGGACCAGCTCGCCGAGGGCAAAATCACAGATAAAGCACACCTGCAATGGCTGATCAACCGCAGATGGAACATTGCTAGTGAGCTAGGCACGCATCTGGCCAGACTTGCCGCGAGAAATATCGCTGTGGTGGCTATTAACCAATCCCACACGAAGGTCAAGGGTCAGCCTCACGCGGTTCTGCAGCCGCTCTTGTCGGGTGGTGCGTGGGAGACCAGCGTGCAGACTCGCATTGCGGTCTACCGTGACCTGCCGGATGAACGATTAGCGGAGGTCGAGAAGCGCGCGGGTAAGCTCCTGCCCGAGCAAGCCGGGGAGCTGCTCGTTGCCTTTCGCATTGAACCGGTATGTTGATGTCTCCGGTATGTTGCATGCGATTGTGCTTCTAATTTGCCTAGGATGGTCTTTATGAAATGGAGAGAAAGGATTTCGTGCCCTCCGAGCCTCTGACTCCCTTACCAAAGTCTCCCGACTTTGAGTACTATGATCCTCCTACCCCGACTCCTTCGCCTATATCCTCCGTGCTGTCTTCTGCACCACCGTCTCCAAAATTGGAGTCTCCAAAACCACCATCACCTAAGCCGATGTCACCAGAAAAGCCTGTGCAGATTCCAAATAAGAAACGGAAGGTGGAGGAGGTAGCTGACAGCCAGGATGAAGACTCCGAGGAAGAAGATGTCCCATGGACAAATGAGATAACCCTGAACCCGAATCAATCATGAAATTATATATTATTTAGAACAACTATCCGTTTATTAGAACCCTAAGACGATAGTAGAGAATACTACGTCTTTTTTACATCTCTTGGATATCCCGAGGTCTCTTTCAAGATCTAATTTTGGTATTTGTTTACAGACCATGTCTGGTTATTTCCCCCCCTATGCAATCACGGAGATCACTGAGTATTCAAATCCTTCGAATCCTTTGCAATTCCTACCGTCTAGCCATTCAATTAATATCGGACTTGGCCGCCAACTCCGATGCCGGACTGTTGAAAGGGAATTTCCCTCGGCCCCAGGGTTACCCCCAGACTCTTTATCCCCTCTGGAGTGAACCTGCACCCTAACTACCCTATGAACGCCCTTGAATACCCAAGTCTTGTCTCGTTTGTTTCTCTTTCAGGTCAGAGCCCAAATTTTGATCTCCTGCATGGAGCATTGACACTTTCTGGCCTCAACCCTGTACGACCCAGTCCATATCCCACACTACATTCCTCCTTTTCGCCTTTTCAACTTTCCCTTCTTTTCTTTCATAAAAATTATTCCATTTCCCCGTTTGCCCATAAGGATATGTGGACATACCAACAGGGTGAACCAGACTCCCTCCTCGAGTCCGGTCGCTCATATACCTTAAAGCTCTCCCAAAGACATCCCAAAGCTACGAATGAGTCTGTTCTACAACTATGTCCAACGTTCCCCAGGACCTGCTGGATGGGATATCAGGTGCCCTCGCAAAAGAGGGTAACGCGCTACAGATGATACTTATCGCTTTCATCGGATTATCATGTTACAACGTTGCTGAGCTCGTTGTACTCGTCCCTGCCACCTTCCGCCGGTGGCGCGGACTCTATTTCTGGTCCCTGCTTATCTCGGGGGTGGTCGGTGTCGTACCATACTCAATAGGCTTCCTGATGAAATTCTTTACCCAAACTGACTCCGTGCTGTCGGTCACTGTCCTGACTATCGGCTGGTGGACCATGGTCACTGGCCAATCCGTGGTGTTGTACTCGCGACTCCACCTTGTGCTACGAGATGAGCGCATGCTGCGCCGTGTGCTGAAGCTGATCATCGCAAATGTCTTCCTCCTGCATGTGCCCACAACGATCCTCACTTACGGCGCGAACATAGTCCACAGCGGCGAGGTCGCCTGGGTGAATGGGTACAATATTATGGAGAAGATCCAGCTGACCGGGTTCACATTCCAAGAGAGTCTGCTGTCAACGTTGTATGTGATTGAGACGGTCAAGCTACTGCGTCTTGGGGCGGATGTCTCTTCGCGCCCAGATGCACAGAGCATCATGTACCAGCTGATCGGGATCAACTGCGCGATAATAGCTATGGATCTGCTGCTTTTGAGTCTCGAATATGCCGACTTTTACGCCGTGCAAATCACTCTGAAGGGTTTTGTTTACTCGCTCAAACTCAAGCTTGAGTTTGCTGTGCTTGGTCGTCTGGTAGATCTCATCCAGGGGTCCAGACATCCTGTTTCCCTCGCTATTGCCGATACGTTGCCTCTTTGCTCGATGCAGAGGCCGCCTGAGACGCCGGATCGCAGTGAGGATGCGCCTTATGAGCAGGCCGAGCCGAAGGACTTTTTGGTTTCGCCGGTCGGAGGCCGAGTTGTTCAGAGGAGGATGTTCGTGGAGTCTGGGAGGGCGGCTTAATTAGCAATATGACGGTGTGCAATATAATAATAATGATATCGAAACAAGCTTGGAACTGGATGAGGCCGTATAAGCGAACGATTGTGATGAATGGAAATAAACTCGGAAGCAAGGATGGCTCGGACCATCTTCTGGCGCTTAAAAGCGTCCTCGCTTTGCCTCAAGGTACGGAATACGGACGTGACATGAAGTAGACCATAAGGTAGGTAGCCGTCTGTGGGTGGCCATGCGATGAGAAAATGTCAATTACCACCAGACAAAAAGAAACGTTTCATTCGAGTCTACATAATTTATGTGTTCTCGTTCATAGATTGGTGAGGTAGTCCTCGATCTGCTCCTTGGTCAACTTGCGGAACCGTGGTCCCTGAGCACCCTCCACTCCCTCATAGCCCAACAGATGGTCCGCTGGGGGGCCAACAATGCCTGAAACGATGTTAGTCGATATTCAACAGACCCTCGGATACCCAAGCAGCCAGAATGGGAGGAAAGCAGGCAGAAACCGCAAAACTTACCGATTTCTATTGTGTCACCATTCATCTCACCCTCAATCGTCTCCTTGAGTGTCAATAGCGCGATATGGATGGCGTCTTCCAATTCCAGCCCTTCAGTGTACCGTTTCTCGAGGAACGTCTTGGCACTTGTTGCGTGTTTGCCGATGGCTGTCGCCTTCCATGGGTAGTAGCTGCCACTGGGGTCGACCTGGTACAGACTGGGCCCACCCTTCTGGATACCGCCAGTCTTGCTGGAGATCTTCTCCTCGGGGTCATCTTTCTTAGCCTCTTCCGACTCAGGCTCAACGCCCTCGTCCCAGCCTGCAACCAACAGACTGACACCGTACGGCCGCACACCACCGGATTGTGTAGCTTCTTGCACTACCCGAGCGACGTCCTGAACCAGTATACGAGTAGGTGGGTATTCGTTGTAGATGCGCTTGTAGCCTGTGTGCGAGACCTTGCGGGCCTTGTCGACCAGCACCCGGTAGTCGGGGCCCATGCCGGCATAGACCATACCGATATCCGGCGTGATCAGTGAGATCTTGGATAGGGAGGGAGGGTCAATCAGAGGCGAGGAGGACTTCTTCTCAGTCGCGAGCACAATGCCGTTCGTAGCTATCACGGGGGCGGTCAGCTTGGCCCTATGTGGGAGAACTTGGGCATTTGCGTACCTTTGATACCAAGGGCAGTCACACCCTGGTTGACCGCGTTCAAGGCATATTCTATATTTGATCAGTAATCGATGCCTAAGCTCAGAAACGATGGTCCCATACCAATTTGCACCAGCTTTCCGCTGTAATGGAGCTGAGTTAGCAACGTTGTCAATAATTCCACAGGAGAAGTCACCCTTACCTGGGGGAGAATGTAGTCAAGGAGAATGAGTATCGGTCCGCCATGGTTCACTGTCGACAGGAAGAGAAGAGGAGGGGATGGAAATCGAAAGAAGGGGAGCTGTGTTGTAGGCAGAGATGGGTGACGTTTGGCGCGGTAGAGCTCACCAAAGGCGGTGACCAGATTGGGATTAGCCGTGGGGTTTGGGACACCTTCGGCTTTTCTGCTTTTCTTCTTCTCGTCGTTCTCTTCTTTTTCAACACCTCAAAAAAAGAAACAGTAATTTTTCTTCCTCGGCCTTCTATTGTCAAGGTTCGAGTAAATCTCGATGTGAGACCCAATGGCAGACACACAGCATTACCCTCCGCGGGTCTGTCGCATCTGCCTAGAAAGCGTGCTGCCGACTTTCCAACCCTCAGAATTCCTCCAGAAGCCTCGAGTGGTTTATGAATCTTCCGATCCAGAATGTGGCCGTTTATTAAGTCCTTGCCAATGCAAAGGCTCCTCGCGTTATGTTCACGAGGGCTGCCTGCAGTCATGGCGCCATGCCGACCCCAAATATGGGACGAGAAACTTCTGGCAATGTCCCACCTGCGGCTTCCAGTATCGCCTGGAGCGTCTGACTTGGGCTCGGTGGATTAGTAGCGCTACTACCCAGCTAATTCTCACACTCGGCATTCTTTTTTTAACCGTATTCCTGCTTGGATTCATTGCTGACCCCATCATCGATTTCTACTTGGGCCCTGTGGATGTTTACGCCGACCTGGTCGAGGAAGATGTCTCCTGGTTGGGGCACTTCCTCAAAGGACTTGCGTCTTTGGGCCTGTTGTCGTTCCTCAAGGCTATATTTGCGCTGTCGCCTTTCCCTTGGAACCTCCGGTCTGTCGCATCAGGGCGTAATTCCGGCCGTAACCGGGCCGCCCAGTTGAACTGGTTAGTGGTCATGGTTGGCATCGGTACTTTCCTTTGGGTATGTGTGGTCGTATTTGACTATATGTGACTTTGGCTAACCGCAGAAAGGCTGTCTACAAAAGTGTTCGGTCATGGAGTAGACGAACGCTAGAAAAGGCTGGTGAACGAGTCATGGATGTCCCACTACCAGATGACGAGAGTGATACGGACGTCCCAATACCAGAAGATGCTGAAATGAAGGAAGAATAGTTCCAAGCAATGAACTCGCACTACTTAAGTTGCCGTCCTCCTCTGCCCCATGAGACGTCGATTAGTCAATGTGCGAAGAACAATAACTGCCTTCAATAACTCTTGATTGTCTGCCTGAGAAGCAGATGATTGGCTCGAGGGCGTCTTGTTCTCAAGTCTTTCGCTACTTCAACAATCAGGCGGCCTTCTTGGGGAAGGCAGTCCACCACTCAATTGTAAAGGAGCGTTCTGACCGTCGAGTCTGACCTATTAGCGCTTTTGGATTGAGCAGCGGTAAATTCCTGTATAGTCTTATTTTTATCTCTCCTATTCAGTCTCATTATCTTATTGTCATATTGTCCATTGTTGATTGTCACGCGCGCGCCGTATTCAATAATTTCAATGCATTATTATGGCAGCAGTCTGTCTCATCCTAACAACACCGCGTTCTCCCCCTCTCTTCTTCCCTCTTCTTTCTCTCATGTAACTCAACTTTCACCTCATCTTCGCAAAATGGATGATCTCCCACCAGGGTCTCGTCTCGCGCATGTTCGCTCTGAACTCGCAATAGACTCTGAATCAGAGGAATCCGGATCTGCTACTCCTACCAACGCAGATACTGCCAAAATCGAGACAGAGCCATTCCCTGGAACTGAGCCATTCCCTGAATACGACGAGTCCGAGTGTGAAATGCTTGCATCTTCCATGGCAGCCGACAAACGCCGCGAGGAAGCATGGATCTACGCTCTCGGCAAAGCCGCCCAACGAGAGAACCGCATACTCCATGTCGACCCTAACATCATCCCGTATTTCCAAAGTGACCCGTCTCACCGCAGCCAGGTGGTCCTCGAACAGCTGCGAGACCTTCTCGCCGACCCGCAAATGCGTCCTGAGATCCGCGAGCAATTCATTACCATGATCAACGCCACTCTTCAATTCAACTTCGTAATCTTTCACCAAAGCCCGGAGTTTCTGGCTCCCAAAGAAATCGAAGATGCGGAGCTTCACCTTGAGACTGTCCTCAATCTCGTCGAATGGATGGAAGAGAATCTCAGAGAGCAGCTGGAGGCTGCCGAGCAGGCTTCTTATGCCATCGAGGATGCCTCGTTGGAGCCAACCTCGGCCTATGAGCGCCTTTGTAAAATGGCGACTCTTTTCGCCAAGTAAGTGCCAATACCCTTGTTTCTTATCCACTGCTTCGGCGTCTCTAATACTCTACGTACAGGGCCATGAAAAAGCCTCGTTACCTTGAACGGCGACTGCTTGCTTTGTACATGGATATGTACGAGGAATGGGTCCACACTCCTTTCATCCTTCTGCGCAACCACCAACTTGTGAACGAGCAAGACCCTAGCCCGGAACGCACCAAGCTTTCGCGTCGTGTCATTGTCATCTGGGACCTGATGAACAGCTGCATCGAAAGCTACGGTACCTTGACCTGGTTCACTCTTGAGATCAGACGTCAGTACTTTGCCCCGGTGATGGGTTATCTTTGTGACTCGCCAGAAATCTGGCAGCACTGCTGGGATCAATACCAGGCTCTCGAGAAGGATCGGACTCAGGCAATCCTTTGCGCGCAGCGATCAAGCGGCGAATGATTGGCTCTGTGGCAGGATGGGCAAGGGAGCAGAGCTCAGCGAGCTGGGTGACAGTCTGAAAACCGAGGAGCCCAGCCATCCGAGGACCTGCGCCCTCAGGATTGGACAGGGTACGTGCATCATAGGGAATGTTTCCAAAGCCAACCAGGTTGCCCCCGCCCCTAGTGCGAGACCGCGATGGAGGTTAATAGCACCGGCAAGCCATCAACAAGTCGTTGACCTGCCCGAGGAGCCAAAAATGCGGAAAGCGAAGCTCATCGGGTACGCGCTTACGAAATAGGGCGATTATCCCGCGGTAATAGACGGAGAGCCAGGCCAGGAGATTCCTACACATACATCGTGCAGACCGAAGAAGAAGCCCGGAAGCTTATGTATTATGAGACAAATGGTTACAATGAAGCACACTATCTGATTTATTTTGACAAGGAAGAGCCTGTCGAAGCGTCAATAGAAAACTTTTGTGTATGCCGATGTAAATGCTTTGTAAGAACATTCGACCGCAAACTGTGGCTGCATCAAATAGGAAATTTAGTGTGATCTGCGAAGCTATTTTTCAAACAGAACAAACGCATAAATCCAATTTGAAAATTCTATTCCAATCTCACCCTCGTAACCTCAAGCCGTACTATCCTTATAAGCCCCAAGCTTAAACAACTTCTTCGCGTTCTCCCTTCCAATCTTCAACCGATCGGTATTCGACATCTCCGCCGAATCGAACCAGTCACACGCATCCGCAAATGTCTCAAACGGATAATCAATCGAGAACAAAATCCGATCAGCCCCAACCTCCGCCATACAAAAGTTCAGCGTGGTAGTCGAGAAATGGCCCGACGTAGTAATCCACAAGTTCTCCGCAAAGTACTCCCGGATCGTCCGCTTACACGTCTCCTCAAGTCCAAGCATCTTCTTCCGATCCTCAAACCAGTGGTTAATCCGCCACATATCAAACGGAATATGCTCGCCCAGATGGCCCAGGATAACCTGTAGCTTCGGGTTCCGATCGAATACCCCGTTCGTCACCATCCCAAGAACATGTAGACTGACTCCCTGCGCAAATGACAGCGGGGGCCCAATGAGCCATTTCCGATCTGCCCAGAGCTTATCGTAGATCGTGCCTGTCGGGTTGCGTGGATGCAGGTACAGCGGCACGTCCAGCTCCGTACATGTAGCCCAGAATACGTCCCATTTCTCGTTATCGTAGAAGATCATGTCGTCGCCGTCGGCGCCGGCGCGCTGTGTGTCGTTTACTAGTGCTCCTAGGAACCCGTGCTGTGTCACGCAGCGACGCAGCTCGGCCGCTGCTTCTTGTGGGTCGTGCATGGAGAGCGTGCTGGGTGGGTTAGCTGTTTGTATACTATATCCATCACGGAGGTATTGATTTGTGAGCTGCAACTTACGCAAATGCGGCAAACCGATCCGGGTGTGCCTTCACTTTCTCCGCGATGTAATCATTGATCTCAACGGCGAGCGCTTGCGCATCCTTTGCGTCCCAGATGTCCTGAACACCAGGTGCTGTGTAGCTGAGGATCTGGAGACCAACGCCGTGGCGCTCGGCGAAGTCGAGTCGGATTGGTCCGACGTCGTTGATCTCTGCTGTGTGCTTCTCGGTGTCGGTTGCGAACATGCCCGCCCACCATTTTGTCTTTTCACGGAATCGGGGGAGCGCAAAGGCTTCTTCGAGGGCGATTTTTCCGAGCATTTTGGTTGTCTAGTAAGGGGGTAAGAAGGCTTAAGGATGGAGACAAGGTGTGTGATTGCAAGCTCCTTTATAGTATATGCAGGGACCCCGCACTTCGGAAGCGTTCAGACTTTCTATGCTACTACGTTGAATTATGAGCCCTGTCCATCGGAATGCCCGTCGGATGTCAAAGTACATTATGTATGCAAAGGGAAGCATCCGACGGGGAGCCGCCGTCGGGGCGGATGCGGGGAGCGGTTGGCATCGGCAGAGATGCACATGTTGTTTTCTATCTGAGGTCATCTATGCTATGTGCCAGATCTGGTCACAGATCGTAGTCCAATTCCATGAGTAGGTGGATCTCGTTTAGATTGAACGATCTCAATCGCTTCTTCATCGATTAGCCATTTGGCAACCAGATGGCGAACATATTCCATAGTCCATTCTTGACACCGCTTGTTGGTGGTCTAGAAAATTCGATTGTGTGAGCTTTATCCGGATCTTATAACCTTCCTCTAGAGTGTATGCCGTGTTACCCACATCGTTGACAGGTGCCATGAAGTTCTGGTTGACCCCCGGGGTCGGGACTTGTGTCGCCGCTAGTTCGATCTTCCCTCGGGGGTGGAGTCGATAGATGGAGCCGCATCCGGGGAATCAACGATGTCGGACGAGTGAATCCGGCCGATTGGAAAGGTCTGGTCGTGAGGTTCGAGACTGGGATTGTAATTTCGCTTGAACTCCAGGGATATAGCCTGCCATCGGTGCGCCAACTGCGTGGATTTTGGTCCCTCGGTCGGGATTGGTAGCTGATGGGACAAATATTGAGAAGTGGGCTCTTTGGAAAGATGTATTGCGAGCAGAGATAAGATAGATTGTTCTCGTAGCCATTGTAGGTTACCATGTAGAAAAAAAAAGGATGTGAGATGGTCGAGGTCAACATCAGGCACGAGTCATGTGGCTAACCGCTCCAGGTACCCAATGCTTAATATAATTATACTCGGTTTGTGTACTTAGATTCTAATTAACTGAAGACGTAGGATTAAAAAAAGTAATTGATTTGTTCGGACGGCTGCTAATCAATACGGCAGCGTCGTCTCGAAGAAAGTAGATAGAATGGCATAACCTGTAAGTCCCGACTCTGTAGCAGCATGGAAGACTACTTCTCAACGAACTTGATTCCACATCGCTCTTTTGGGCGACAAGTCGCAGAATCATTCCAATCGGGAAGGGGAAGACGGTTGATCTTTTGGCCCTGCCCATCAACCATCGTAATATCGAACCGCATCAGAGCATACACAACCATCAGTTTCATGCTCAACGTAGCAAGTCGCTGGCCTTTGCAAGCATGCTTTCCCGCACCCCAGCCGATAAACGGTGTTTCCTTATCAATTCCTCGAGACGGATCCCAGCGAGTTGGGTCCGGGTAGTACTTCGGGTTGAGTGCTGTGTCCGAAAATGGGTACACAACGAGAGACCCCGAGGGGATAACGTATGACCCGATTGTAACATCTGGCCCGATATTCTTTCGCACTGCTGTATATGGCTGTGAGGTGCGCAGTGTTTCACGAATACAGAGATCGAGATTGGGTATCTGAGATTCCCAGGCTGTGAGTGGGATCTCTGAGAGGGCTTGTATGAGGGCGTCCCCGGAGAGAGAGGATGATGATGTGTGGGTAGATACGAAGGTCTTGACCTCCTCTTGAATATTCGAGGACCAGACTGGGTCCGAGGTGATTTGCATGATCAGCCATGTCACTAAAAGGCATCACCGTCAGTGTTATTGTATCTGGTGTTGCTGAATATCAAACATACCGATTGTTCCGGTGGCACGAGCTCCAGCCAGTGAGAGCCCTAGCATACACTTTGAAAAGAGTCAGATCCCTGAACAAGGTGAATGGAAATGTGGCAAGAATACATACCCCGAAGATTTGGATTGTGCCATCTCCCTCGTCAATCATCTGCTGCAGTATATCATCCCTCTTGATTCCGCTCCTCTTTCTGGCGTTAATGGCCGCTTGAACAATCCTGTAAATCTGAACAGAAGCAAAGAACTTGTGGAACAAGGCCGGGCCAGGTAACCAAGGGAGCCAAGTGGAGTATGGGTTGGTGATGGAATCGACAGTGTCGACAAGTGATTTGAGACGAGCTGACAGCACTGAATCATTCGCGATATCAAAGGAAGCAATGCGCATGACTAACTGGAAAGCGACCTAAGCGTAAAATAAGATGTCTCAGTTTTCTACCTAGGAAAGATAGATCTCGGGTCGACGCACCTCGTGAAGGGAAGAGCAGGGGTCGAGGATACGCTCGCGACCCCATGCATTCATTTTCCGCTGGGATTCCGACAGAATCAATGGAATCACTGGATGTATATCAGTCAATCTTCTACCTCATGGAGAACGGCATCGACTGACATTTCTGGAGATTGTCAGGTCGTTGAATCGAAGCCATTCGTCTGACTACACCACCGACTTGGTGGGGGTCAAATTTAGCAGCACCCTGGCGAGGATTTAGCTATTACCGAGATCAGAATCAATCAGGGGTCTCTCACGCTGCCCATCATAATTGAGAATGTGTCATATAGACAAAGACCCTTCTCCTTGAAGAAGAGCTGTCTACCTTCATCCCCGGATAGAACGATGGCGTTGTGCCGGAACAGACTGGTCTGGTAGATGGAAGATGAGGTAGCCTTGAAGCCATCCTTGATGAAATCAAACCTCTTCTCAAAGAACAACTGGGTGACCTTCCAGCTAGGCAATCGCAAGCGTGGAGGGGAGTCTTTTTGGGGCGGAGATGCCACGGGCACGTATAGGACTTTGTAGAGCAAGGCTGAGAGGAGAAGGATCACTGATGTTAGACTACTCACATCTCGAAGAGTAGGGAAGCCATTGCATGAGGCGAGTGCCAGAGTCAAAGTGCTCTGAAGCATTGCGAAAGAGTGTCAGAAAGAAGTTGTAGAGCTGTAAGTGAAGAAGATCAAAGAGGTTCTTTATATCCCGAAAGGATAGGCCCCGAAGCGGGGATTCACAAGTATATCCTCCTGCCGAAAGTGAAATGAATTCAATTACACCGAGCCAATGGTCAATTCTCCATTGTTCCTTCCAGAAATGTCCTTTGTTCGCTTTGCCCTGACATGCCCTGAGATGCCCTGATATGCCCTGATATGCCCGGGTTTCAGCCAGATCGTGTCGACTGCGCCATCCTTCACACCTTCCCTGACTCACAGCACCCAGTAACTAACCTATCCTGTAAGGCTTACTCTGTTGGAAATGCCGAGATAGCTGCATCTTGAAGCCGCTGTTGGCTGTTGTCTCGGATCTTGTCAGCATTACCGTGATGCATACCAGATTAGAGTGGACCGCTTAGGCGGGCCGTTGATGCCAGACCAGGTTTATACTCTCATTTTTGATTTTGAATGTCATTGTGATTTATTGGAACTTGTTCAGAGTTCCAAGTTGAGCGATGTCCTGATGCCTACATTGGGGGCGAGGCCTCTTTAGGTTAGGTCAGGCTACCAAGGCTGTTAGAGGCCTACTAAATGCGATCTCACTCCCGGGGGCTGAGACACTATGGGAAACTATTGAACCAACTAAGCAGTGAGAATATACGGATGGATGCTGGTTCTCTCAGTTATAGAAATGGTGATTACAAGGCTGAATTTGAATAGTTGAGACGTGATGGAATGCTTGGTCTTTGCTTTAGCCGTCCAGGTCAGATATGCGAACCTGAATATTGTTTTTTTTTTGGTACAAAGACCATGAATAATTCCTAACTGGTTCCTAATCCGGGCTCTTCTACGTTGATTCTAGATCCTGCAAATGCCAAAGGTGTTGGGGGCCAATAAGCGTCCTGATGTAAATATCATTGTATTTCCGTGCATGCAACTATAATAGAACAGGGTTTTACATACGAACTCCTGTGACTACCTTGTCGATCCATAATATCTGACTCATCTTTTATGGCTTGAGGCTCGTATAGGATCGACCTAGGGTCTCCAAGGCTTTTCTTCTCTATCAATCCTCATAGGCTGAGACCAGGGTCGGATTCGCTTAAATTCGGGTTGTATTTGCCAATTATTCTCTGTGGCTGATGACAATGATATTATGCGAGGCTGCCTAGGTAAGAACCAACAACGACTTTCATGATCTCTTCCGATTGGCTATATTATTAGCTTGCATACAAGCGCAGCCATCATCTGCGCGCTTAGCGCTGTTGGGTGCGCCACCATGCACCCGGGGTCCAGCTGATTGGTTTCGCTGATCAAGGACAAATGTAAGATTATTCATATGTTAATCCTTCTTGGAAAAGCCGTGAGCTAGAATAGCCGGCGTCCAATAGGAGAATAATAGGAAGATAACTCCATATTCGTGTATGGGAATTGCCGAAAATCATCATCTGTCCTCTACTTGCATACAAACTACATTAGAAAGCATCTAGATTGGAGGAATTCCAATTCGGACGAATCCTTCAGTGAGAGGGTTACATTGGGATGGAGCTCTTGTAAATGGCTGATTCATTAAAAATAGTTCTATACCTAGGTAGTAAAACTGACAAAATGATCTCAGAACATCTCTTGAACCCTACTCCATATCCATCCCATTAAGCATTAAATCCCACATCCTGAGCCTTGACTAATTCCTCTCTCTCATAAAGAACTTCCGGTCTAATATCCCTTCTCAACCAGTACCGATTAAAGAAATACCTAATTTGCCCCAACCCATACCCAGCATGGAGCCTCGTCGGCACAGAAAAGACCTGATCCAACTCTCAAGCGTCTTTCCCTTTGTCTCAGGCATAAACAAGAGTATCATCCACCATCCAACAAAACACCAGCTTGCATGCCAAGCAAATGCTCCCTGCGTTGTAAATGCAGCACGCAGAGACGGCCACGTCACGCCCAGGAGGAAATTACAGAACCACATCGTTGCCGTGCCTAGCGCCATTCCGTATGACCGGACGTATAATGGGTACACTTCGGCCGTGTATGTGAACGGCACGGGTTCCTCGCCCGGTGAGTAGACCACGCCGAAAAGATATGTCCCTAAAGCGATGCAGGCGAGACGCGCATGGTGGCTACTCTTTGGGATCCAGAAGCTAAGCCCTGTAAATAACATTGCCATGGACATGAGTGGGAAGGTGAGTAACAGGAGATTGCGTCGGCCGAATGTGTCGATTGTGTAAATTGCCGGGATTGACAGGAGCCAGTTGATTAGGCCCCAGCCTAATGAGGCGGCTAGAGCAGCCGGTGGAGAGAAGTTGGCCTAGAGCTTCAGTTAATGACCCGGTGGAGAAAAAGTAGGATCAATAGCTTGGACTGACCTCGAGAAATATCTCGGAAGAAAAGTATGAAATAACGTTGACACCACAGAACTGTTTGTCAGCTCTCTCTTCAATAACTTGGTCTGTCTTGCTGAAAATCCACACTCACCTGTTGCATAAACATCACAATTTGAGACGCCAACATCGCCCGCCGATTTCGCGGGACTTTAATCAGTTCCAGCAGCTTGTTACGCCCAAGCTTCATGCTATTCTCAGCCTCCAGCAGAGTATGCATGTAGTACAAGTCACGAGCTGCCTGGATTTTATGATTTCGCAGCGGACAGATAGACCTGTAAGCACGGTAATACTGCTTCTGGCGTATGTACCAATGCGGTGACTCGGGACAAGCAAAGACAAAACAGCAAACGACTAGAGCCGGGAACATCGCCGAGGCCATCATACAGCGCCAATTCAGACCGACGATGGCATTCGACTCTACATTGTAGAATATGAGGTCCGATGCATAGCCGACCATAATCCCGAATGCCGTCCACACATGTCACTGCATGACCAATGCGCCACGGATAGACGGGGGTGTTGTTTCGGCTGCGTATATTGGCACAGTGGCTGATTTGGGGCCAATCCCGAAGCCTAGCATGAATCGTGCAATAAACATCGCCCACCACGTCGAGACAAATCCCTGCCAGAGACAGGTTATCGCAGACAAGCAGCATGCTATGAAAATCGTGCCGCGGCGCCCGAACCAGTGGTTGAATGGGACTGTCAGCCAGGAACTGATGAAGGCGCAACAGAGGTATGGTGCTGAGTTCACTAGACCGACAAGCCAGGCACTCCGAGAGGATTCATCCCCGATACCGAATTGGTGTTTGTAGAATATTTGGGCTCCGTTGACAACCGTTTGGTCTGATATTGTTAGCAAGGGTATTCTTCGAGGTTTGAGAACTTCTCGGACTGAAATATGCTACTTACCCATTCCCTGAACCGTGGCAGATAATGAACACAATGTAATAACAACATACATCTTCCACGGCTGTGACCAGCGATGCGTAGCAATACTGCCTTCTCCTTGTTTGTTAGACCAGCGACATTGTCATACCGTTCCGGAGACTGTGCTAGCACAGCACCCAGCTCGAAAGCACGGATATCGGACTCATCGCCCATCTCGTGAAGTTCAGCAAACGTGCGCCCCTGACTCCGTAGTTCGGTATGGCTGAACCCAGCCAGCGGGTTGGAGAGTTTTGCATTGAGATTGCGCCGTGCTCGCTCGGCAGTCCCGAATGGTTGCGGCACGACATTCTCGGACAGCGTGTCGATTTTATCCTTTTTTGACATCTCTATACTTTATGTTTTTCAAAAAGCTCTATGGAGGAAAAAGATTGAGACGATGTTTGGGTTTTAGGGCTGGGAAGGACTTAGTTCCCGAGACAAAGAAACTCGAAGGCCAGCAAAACACATGACTTTGGTCTCTTTCCTCGAGGGTATGGAGTACATTAATGCATATGTACAGGAACATTCAGGTGGGTCTACCAATGGACCTGTCAAAGAACGGGGCATGGAGTTGGAGGGCGTGGGTTGAACTAGTAGATGTGTACGGAGTATTCTTGGAAGTGATTGGCAGGGCCAGGGTTTGTTGCAGACAAAGGATCGTGATATGCTGTTTACCCCATTTCGGGTTGTGCCTGCACGGCTTATTGGCTATAAAGTCAGTGGAATAAAGGTATGAATTAATTCAGGAATGAATCATAAACTTGGTGGAGATAGTTGGAACTACTACAACACTGTAGTCCCGAATCAGCGATTCCACCTGGGGCACGATCTACTCCGTCCTCCCTTGCAACGACCAAAATCTTCTAAGACTGATGGCTGGAAGAGACGTACGTCTAACTCTTTTATCTGAACTTTCAAGTGTTAAAAGAGACGAATATACGAACTAAACGGAACAATGAAAGAGTACATGTATGTTTATTACCAGTGAATTCTTATCCCAGTACCTTGTTCTATATTTTTGAAACGAGCATACGACAATCTGTGAAAAACTGTAAAGATCTGTAAATCATATTAGCAATGATCGTACATAGGCTTGAGAGAAGCAAAGTCAAGAAGCTCTATCAGATAACATTTATATAACGATTTTTATCAACAATATAGTTCAGAACAGGTCTGTATGAAAAGTTCACTCATCATAAGAGAGGCAAAGGGGGAAAAAAGAAGAAAAATCTCGTTAAAACTCACACTTTGAAATTTCAGCTGTCCCAAAGAGATAGTTCATCATTTTCATATGAATGGAATCATATCGAGGACAGCTCGGCCTTGAGAGATGTACTAGAAGCTTGACAGGAACAAAGCTTCATGGGCTTGCCATGTACAACCACAAGGTCAAAGCCAATTCTCAACGAAAACAAGCCATTGAAACTGTTAAAAAATAAAAGAAAAAATAGATAGAAGTGTTTGATAAAGAGGAAATAAAATGAAGAAGGAAAAAATAAGAGCGTTTAAATACTAAGTGGAGTGCCAGTTTTGCACTGTTTGCACTCTCAGAAAAAAAAAGTGGAAGATGCAATTTACCCAAGTCAACTCTTCGGATTTTTTGAAATTATTGTGGTATAGCTGCTTGGCCAGAGTGTCTTTACGCTTGTACTGAAGTGCTTTCTCAAAAGTTATGGGTGATGCAGAGAGCCCCAGACTGGAGGAGCAACAGAGTAAGATCGTCCTGAAAAAGTACCCCAAAGAGTCTCGACTAATCAATATATCTACAAAATACAGCTCCTACCAAGTCTCCCTTTACAAATGTCCGCACTGACGGCCGAGCCTTCAACTCTCCCAATTGGCGCATGAAGGCTGAAAGCCCAGCTACACCCTCGCGTACCAATGCCAATGCCAGCCCAAGCGGGAGCCCCAATACCTCTCGTGCAGCCTTCAGCCGGCCCGGAGCGCACGTGCCCCAAGCGATTAACGATGGCCGCCGCCTATACGTTGGCAACATGCCATACACGGCCAAGATGGAGGATGTGGAGGCGCTGTTCATAGCGGCCGAGTTCCCTATGTATGCCTGCACTACTTGAACCTAACGGCCGTTGAATCGTCGCCAACTGAAACCCCCCTCCCTCCAAATAGCGAGCGCATAGATATTGCCATTGATCCTTTCACCGGCCGAAACCCTTCCTACTGCTTCGTCGACTTGCAGAACAAGGAGCATGCCGAGCGCGCCATGACTGAGCTCGATGGCCGCGATATGTTGGGTCGCCCGGTCAAGATCAAGCCCGGTGTGGCCAAGTCTCAGGAGCGCATTCAGAATCCGCCTGAGCCGTTCCGCATCGATCGCTGGCGTCAGCAAGAGAGACCTAGCTTTGCCAAGGTCAACAGTGATTCTAGCAGCCGCGTGTATGTTGGTGGCCTGCCGCGATTGACCGACCACGGGGCTGTGCAGACCAACATTGAGATGTTCTTCAAGGGATTCAAGGTGTAAGTTTAGATTGGAATTTGTGTGATCAAATACTGATATTCTATGTTTGCAGTGAACATGTCAGCAAGGTCTTCACCCCTCACCCCGCTAAGCGGTTCGAACCCGGCGAGCACTACTATCTGTTCGTCGATGTGGGTTCCCCTGAGCAAGCCCTGAAAGCCATGGATACACTGAATGGTCGGGAAGGACCATGGGGTGGTCCGCTACGTGTACAGTTTGCTCGTGGTCCCAAGGATACCTGATCTAAGTACAGACCTCGGGAGGCCTGTTTAGAAAAAAAAATAAGTATTATTAATGATAGGATGTGTCACATTCACATTGCATGAGCTATGATGCCTGAATAGACTACAGAATTACATGCATAATTATCTGTTTAGTATTTATTTACGAGATTAGTGTAGAACTTGAGGGGTTTGTCTTAACAATATCAAAACTATTATATACCTACCCAGGTAGGTATCGGATAAAACTATGACACATGATCCATGGATAGCCGGGCCATCAGACTCTATTATAATCTGTTCCGCACACCCGAAGATGATGATGATGCCATAAGGAGGTATTCATCTGTGAGGCTAGTGAGAATACTGCTCATGTCGAGTTGAAGCATAGCAACTATACACTATATATGTATATGTTGTATAGCCATATCTGCACTAGCTCAATGAAGAACGCCGGTGTGTTCGCCTCGGGAAGAGTGTATATTCCATTCCAGCTTTCCAAGGTCGCCCATAGACAGAACTCTTTGTGTATAGTTAATCCTCCCTGGATTACCTACATATAGTAGGTCCGGGTGTAAGCGCCCGTATAAGACAGCCGCATACAACATCCTTGAAGGGTTAGTATATGAGCAGTATGTATGAAAAACGGATATAGTGTTTTATCTATCTTAACCTTTACCATTAGGTTAAGGGTAGCAATATGATAATAAATCGCCGAACAGGATCTTATATATATATACATATATAATATAGTAAAGGAGGCAGATCATGCCTACTCCGTGTTCAATACTCCGTAGATAGATGAAAGTGGATTTTCACGATGGAGATGACGTTAGTGGGGAATCCAGACTCACCGCATTATGCGCCTCCCTGAATTCTGTTTCTTCTGTTTCTTCTCTTCTTCTGGGCTTTTTTTTTTTTGATTTTTTTTTTCTTTTCTTTTTGTGAATTCATATAATCCATTCCTGCTTATATTCTCAATATCTTGACCAAACCCCCATGTTGGGTTAAGTTCTGCTTTTTGGTCCTCCGGCTTCGGGTCGGAATTGCCCCTAATCTTCCCGAGATTCTCGTATTTGCCCTTCTTCATATAACATCAACCTCAAAAATGGCTTCAGAAAGTGTCCGAAGCCAGCATAAGGCATTCGTTGCAAGTGTGAGTGGAATTCCTCCATTTTATGTTTTGATATCCACAGTATTGTTGCGTTGTTACTCTGCCGAGGCTTGCATTGCATGTATATGCCCAGGTGGGTTAGGTTGATTTGGGATGATTGATCTTTTATGTTGGAAGTATGAAAATGCCTTTAAAATGGCGCTGCCTGGGTATTCAAATGCAAGAAAGTAGAACAGAACTGCAAGAGCACTTTCACACGATTCAACAAGTTTGGGTCTACTATACTTTCGGTCTTGTCTACCTTCTGTTTCTTCTCTTTCTCGCCCCTTCGCGATCCGACACTCCTGCAATCTCCATCTTCTTTTTCACCTTTCAACAAATAAAAATGCCAATCGCTAACTTTGGTACGCAGTCCGACGACTCAAAGATATGTGTTGTCATGGTGGGCCTCCCGGCCCGAGGCAAGAGTCTCATCGCCGGCAAAGGTAAGTGAACCATCCCGTAAGTCAAACATGTGAGACTGACTTGTCAAAGCCATGCGCTATCTGGGCTGGGTGGGTATTCCTGCACGTGTCTTTAACGTTGGCAGTTACCGCCGCTTCAGCACTCCACAGCCACAGGCGGGATTCTTTGATCCTCACAATGAAGAAGGCGAGCGTATGCGCCGAGCTGCTGCAGAGGCTGCCATGTCTGACATGCTCCAGTGGTTTAATACCGGGAAGGGTGTTGTGGCCATCTTGGATGCCACCAATTCCACAAAGGACCGCCGCAGATGGATCTATGAGAAATGTACCGAAGCTGGTATCGAGGCTCTCTTTGTTGAGTCGATTTGTGATGATGAAGATCTCATCATGACCAACATCAAGGAAGTCAAGACGACATCCCCAGACTACAAGGGCCAGGATCCGGAAGTGGCTGCGCTTGATTTCCGCAACCGCATTCGCAACTATGAAAAGGTGTACGAAACCATCGATGATGAAGAGAAGAGCTACACTTACGTCAAGCTTATCAACGTGGGATCGACGGTCATCATCAACCAGATCAAAGATTATCTGTCCAGTCGCCTAGTCTATTATATCCAGAATATTCACATCAAGCCTCGTTCAATCTGGCTATCAAGAGTAAGTCAAATATCAAGATTCCGGGAATGTGTTAAAGCGGGACTGACTAAAATAGCACGGTGAATCCGAGTTCAACCTGACCGGGCGGATTGGAGGCGACTCCAACATCTCCGAGCGCGGCGAGGCCTATGCCCGCGCGCTCCCCGAACTAATGCGCAAGTCCGGTATCCCTGACAACACTAAGATTGTGATCTGGACCTCAACCTTGCGCCGCACTATCCAGAGTGCCCGCCACCTTAAGGCAGAGACTGGCTATGAGACGCTGGAGTGGAAAGCCCTGGATGAGCTGGACTCGGGCGTCTGCGACGGTTTGACCTACGAGCAAATTGCGGAAAAGTACCCAGAGGATTTTGCTGCCCGCGATGAAGACAAGTACAACTACCGCTACCGCGGTGGCGAGTCCTACCGCGACGTCGTCATCCGCCTTGAGCCCATCATCATGGAGCTGGAGCGCAGTGAGAATGTTATCATCGTTACCCACCAAGCTGTCCTCCGCTGCATCTACGCTTACTTCATGAATGTACCCCAGGAGCAGAGTCCCTGGATGGAGGTACCTTTGCATACTCTTATTAAACTCACGCCCCGCGCTTACGGTACCGAAGAGCAACGCTTCAAGGCTGATATCCCCGCTGTGTCGACCTGGCGTGGGAAGGGGACATCGGCGAAGCATCAGGAGTTCCCTGCCGAAGGAAAGAAAGAGGACACGGCAACCAAGAATTAGGGATGTATTGATCTGCATCGGCGTGGCGTCACCTGGATGTGGAATTCAGACTGCATGAGATATTCAGATACCAAAAACATGGCTTTTCTTTGATTATGCGTTACATACTTTAAATCTATTCTTCAAGTCATCTTCCTCGCGGGTTTATCGTAATACTCATACCTTATTGGAAAGTTGAAGGTCATACACTTCCAACATTGAAAACACTTTGTGACATCCTTTTCCTCATTTACAACCCATTTCAAACGAACGTCAACCCATCAGCTATCTCTCTATCCCAGGCAGAGAAAACTTGTATGAACAACCGACAAGACAATATCTAAGTACCTAGTGTACCTACCTAGGTAGTTGCCTTCAGGTCCAGCCCCGACCAGATACATGCTGACTCAGAACTGACTCAGCCCCAGACGTCATGCGGAGAGTTCCAGCAGCAGCGCCCCTCGAACCTCCAGCGGAAGGAATTGAAGACAGCACGCCCATGTTGTCAGCATTTACCGCGCGGCCGCTCGTGGAGCTCAAGCCGCGCGACAAGTCCCGCATCGACTCGGTCTTAGCCTACGGTGACCGTCTCCTCGCTGGCCTAAACAATGGCAACCTCCGCATCTACCGCGTCACCGACGACGGCAAGACCGAGCTCCTCCGCGAACTGGAGAAATTCTCCCGATACAAGATTGAACAGCTTGCCCTGATTAAGGAGGCTAACGTGCTGGTGTCACTTTCCGGTGGTTATGTCTCGCTCCACGATGCGCAGTCCTACGAGCTTGTTGAACAACTAGCTCAAACGAAGGGCGCTTCTGTCTTTGCCGTCACGTCGAACGTTGTCAATGATGTCGATACAAATGTGCCCGCTATTGTGTCCCGCTTGGCAGTCGCCGTCAAGCGGAAGATTCTTATGTGGGCGTGGCGCGACATGGAGTTGGAACGGGATACGGCTGAGCTGAGCTTGGTTAGTGGGGTGAAGACTCTCACCTGGGTTGCGGCTACACGGCTAGTGGTTGGCCTGAACTCGAGTTTTGTCATGGTAAATATTGAGAGTGGACAGTTCACGGACCTGGCTGGGCCGGGCAGCATTGAGGAATCGGGCCGGTTTACGGGCGTTGGCGCTGCGAGCATGAGCTATATTGGTATGGGAGGCATGGTGCCGCGGCCGCTTGTGACGAGACTGCGTGAAGGGGAGATTCTCCTGGCTAAGGACGTCAACACGAATTTCATCGATGTCGACGGCCAGCCTCTTGGCCGGAAGCAGGTGCCTTGGAGCCATGCGCCGGTGGAGCTTGGATACTCGTACCCGTTTTTGTTGGCTTTGCACGACTCATCAAAGGGTGTGTTGGAGGTACGGAACCCGGAGACCTTGTCGCTACTACAGTCTGTTCCGTTGCCGTCGGCTAGTATCTTGCACATTCCGCAGCCGAATATCAGCCTCGCCCATGCCGGTAAAGGGTTCCTTGTGGCAAGTGACCGCACCATCTGGCGCATGGAAGCTCTGAGCTACGATACCCAAATCGATGCTTTGGTTGAGGGTGGTTATCTAGATGAGGCTATCAGCTTACTCGGCGTGCTGGAGGATGCTCTTTTACGGGATAAGCCTGGTCGACTACGCGCAACAAGACTTGAAAAGGCGCAGAGCTTGTTCGCCTTGAACAAGTACCGGGAGTCTCTAGATCTTTTTACTGAGGTGTCTGCACCTCCCGAGAGTGTCATTCGCCTCTACCCTCGCTTGATTGCGGGCGATCTCTCTACGGTCCCGGAGCCTGAAGTTGCGAACGGAAAGGCGAATGGGTCCCAGAGCGATGGGTCATCCGATGATGTTGCTGCTGGACAGGCATCCACTCACGCAGCCTCTATTGTATCTTCTGTGCGGAAGCCTGATGAAGGAAGTGAGGCTAGCAGTATCCGTGGAGACGACAAAGGTACGGCTTGCTCTCATTGGGTTTGAATCCATGCTAACTAAATATAGGTCTTCGAATTGCTGTCCGCGAGCTACAAGGATACTTGGCAGATGTTCGCCGACGTTTCCAGCGCTTCCTCAACCCCGACGGATCTCTCAAAGCTGCTGTACCAGTCGAAGCCACAGATGAGGCAAGTGACTCGGTCCTTAAGCTGCTGGATTTTCCACCTCCCGATGAGTTTGCCACACAAATTTGCGCCAAGGCACGGTTGGTTGACACCACTTTGTTCCGTGCACACATGTTCGCGACGCCATCACTAGCTGGATCCCTCTTCCGCATTGCCAACTTCTGCGACCCAGAAGTAGTCATGGAGAGACTCGAGGAGACTGGTAGATATAACGACCTAATTGATTTTCTTTACGGCAAGAAATTGCATCGCCAAGCACTTGAATTGCTCCAGCGCTTTGGCCAGACAGATAACGGTCCTCTGAGCGGTCCGACGCGCACAGTCGCCTATCTTCAAAATCTGCCGCCAGACCAAATTGATCTGGTTCTCGAGTTTGGAGAATGGCCGCTTCGTGCCAATCATGAGTTGGGAATGGATATATTCCTGACCGACACTGAAAATGCTGAGACATTGCCCCGTCCACGAGTCCTCGGGTTCCTTGAACAAATAGACACTGCACTTGCCATTCAATACCTCGAGCATGTCATTAATGAATGGAATGACATGACGCCGGATATACACCAGCGGCTGCTCATCCTATATTTAGATCAACTTACATGCAACGAGCAAGGGGAATGGAAGGTGAGGTTCTTGACGATGTTGAAAGAGAGCGAGCAGTACTCCCCAGCGAAGATGTTAAATCGGCTCGATCGAGAGGGTACGTTGCGCGCTACTCCTGTGAAACAAGCTATCACTGACATATCCCAGATCCCAACTTCTACGAAGCCCGAGCTATCCTATTTAGCAAGATGGGCCAGCACCGACAGGCGCTCGAGATCTACGTCTTCAAACTTGCGGACCACGAGAAAGCAGAAGAGTGAGTGATATATCATTTTCCCCAAAAGGAGCAATTGCTAATACTAGAAAGATACTGCAACCAGGTCCACCTCGCCGAAAAGGCCGAAGAAGAGAACTCCATCTACCTCACCCTCCTTTCCCTCTATCTCTCCCCGCCCCATGGCTATGAGCCCCGAAACGAACCCGCGATTGACCTACTAGCCAAGCACGGCTCACGTCTCCCAGCTGACGCCGCATTGAAACTCATCCCGGACAAACAGGCTGTGCAGAAACTTGAATTTTATTTCAAGGGCCGCATGCGTGCCGCCAACTCGGTTTTCAATGAAGCGCGCATTGTAGCAAACCTGCGCAAGGCACGGGATATGCAAATCCAAGCCCAGCTCGCTCTTGGCGAGGGTATTCGTGGTGGAGGCACGCGGGCCCGCCACGTCACTGTCACTGAGGAGCGAATTTGTGGCGTCTGCCATAAGCGTTTGGGTGGGAGTGTGATCAATGTTTTCCCCGAGTAAGTCGTTTCCGGTCTTCTGTCTTTTTTGGCTTGTTCGTCGCTGACTTGTTTCCAGTGATACTGTGGTTCACTTGGGTTGTGCCAATCGAAAACCCAGTGTTCGAGCTGGGTAATATCCTTGCTCTCCTGCATCTGCATTCGCGGGGTCGTTCTTGTTTCTTTCATGTCCTGGGGTTTTTTGTTTTCTTTTTCTTTTTGCTTCCGGCTTGAGGTTCTCTTTTCATTTGGTTTGTTTGTGTCGACTGAGGCTATCCCAGCGACTTTGATACCCATAGCATATGCCCATTTCAAGATACATCATGGTCATGCGATCATGCATCGTCCTCAACCACCTCCTCTCCGTAATTCTCCTCCTCCTTAGCTTCCTGTGCCGAGAGCTGGCCCTGCACCTTCTTGTCCTCTTCCATGCGCTCCGTAAGGAAGACGTTGATCTGGTCCTGCAGTTTGGGTACAAGGGACTGCAGCGCTGATAGGTGGGCTTGCTTAGCCGCTAGTGTGCCGGTTGTGGTTGATATCACATGTTCAAAGGTTTCAGTGGCTTGAGGGGCGGTGTAGACAGCGCTCAGGCTCATGTTGGAGGCCATTTTGAAATTCGCCGGGGAAGGGGAAATTGTTGGGGAAAATTGTTTAGGGGTACTGTTAGCCCTGGAGGGGAAGATGGCAGAAAATAATGTCCCCAGCTACGTTACCGCCTTTTTTACCGCCTCTCCGCTGATCTAAGCCCACCAGGGCTCCAGGGCTCTCCCCAGGACAGTCCATGTACTGCTAGATACCTCGGGTTATATATTACTCGATGGTACTTTGATGATCACACGGTAGCATTTCCGAGCCTGATTTTTTGTTAGGTTCTAGTAAGGCCGTAATACCTAGCCTATATGCGGCCTGGATATAATATTAGTATGAAAGTCATGGTAATGTGGAAAAAAACGGAATATTGGAATCTGTTAGATAGACGAATGCAGGTGCGAAGGACACCATGAAGCAGTGAAATGGTCTACAAATATAGATCTTAAAGCTATAAACCCCGTTGAGTCCAGATCGTATCAAAGCTTAGCCAAGTCTCCGCATCTTTCGTCGATCTGAGATTCTGCCAGATAGAGGACAGGAAGGGATCGGCGAGTGCCCAGATGTGGCTTTTGTGACGTTGTAAACAAAAAACCTCGCTGAAAGATAACCTCGCCTAAAAGAGATAGAAAGAGCATGGATTATTCGTTATGAATCCTACCTTCCGATCCCCCAACTCGCCTGGGCGTCAAGCACCTGCCCCTCGTTACCCCCGACCTCCATCTGATGACGAAGAGGAAGACGACTCCGATGAAGACGAATTGGTTCGCCCCGGATCCTCCGGTAGTGACGCCTCTTCTAATGTGACCACCGTTTCCGCCGCTCCTGTCACTCCGATCAATACTCAGCAGCCCGGGGGCTACTTCCCTCCACAACCACGCTCGGCGACTTCGCCTCATCACCCTATGCCGAACCCATCAGGCCGAAGGCCCTCCGGCCGGGGCCCCTCTGTCGAGATACCCCGGCACCGGTCACGGCATCATTCGCAGGGTTTCTTTGAGCCTTCCCTGCCGACCGCCTCCTCCGACCAGGTCCCTACCGTGTCAGCATCCCGTATCGCCGCCCAGGCAGCAATGCAGCAGACAAAAAAGCAACAGAATGCCATAACCCCGGTAGAGGATGGTTCTCGTCCCAGGCGTAGTGGAAGCAGCTCACCTCCTCTGATGCCCGCCCCACTGCGTGTCAATCAACCGTCCCCCCAACCGCCTCCGCCGTCAGGGAACGTGGCCACGACAGCTGCGAATGTGGTCTTCCCGCGAGCCGGTGCTGCACCGGTAGAACAACAGCCCGAGAAACAGAAGAAGAAGAAACTCTTCTCAAAGCCAAAACACATCGGAATCAGCAGTCATAAAGATCTGGGCAAAGACCGTGGCCTTCCCTCCCCGAGCAAGATCAGTGGGTTATCCCGCATGGTTAGCGGCTCGACTACAAACTTGGCCGACCTGTCCTCGAACAACTCGTCGATGTACAATTTATCCAATGCCTCCGTGAGCACAGTGGTCCCTGCAGATCGTCCGCCAATTCAAGAGAAGGAAAAGGAAAAGGAAAAGGAAAAGGACAAAGACAAGCACAAGCATCATTTCCTGTCAAGGCAGAAACTGAAGTTAAAAGACCGCGTCGAAGACCACTTCAACCTCCCTCTATCATCGGCTTCGAGTAATTCTCGTCCGGCAGATCCCAATGCCCCACAGTCTTTGTACTCCTTTACGCCTGCGTCTCCGGCTCCTGGGGCGACGTTTGGCAAGTCGGTCAGTGGGTTGGATCTCCTGCATGGCGGTCGAGCACTGCGTGAGAAGAAAAGGAGGAAAAGGCGCTTGCTGAGTCGGAGCAGATGGAATGGCTGGCCAATAATGCTGGGGGCCCCACGACACCCGGTGGCTTCCCAGGTCCGTCCTCAGTCGGTAGTTCGGGAACACTCCCCGAGTCTATGCTCCGGGAGACCTTGCAAGGGTTTGGGTTGAATAATATGACCCCAGAGGATGCGTGGGACTTCCTCAAGGCGAAGCTGCTGGTCATCTTCGATGGTGAAGATGTGCGCATCGCCATTGAAGATCTCAACAAGCTGGTGCTCGTTCATTTGCAGCGTTGTGTTCTTAAGAGGGCTCCCACTTCTATTGTAGTGGACCTGCAAGAACTCCTAGAGACTGGGTTTGCGACCTTGAATCACAGTTCGCTGATTGGCCTTCCAGATGAAAAACTGGTCCCGCATCTGGTTCAAGTGTGGCTGCTGGTGTTTGGCACGATTCTGCCCTTTATCCAGGCTGTGTTTCTCCCCTTGGATCTCGAGTTCAAGGGCTGTGGATCCTTGATGACTAGCCGAGAAGCCAGTGAGTTCTGGGGTGCACTGCCTGTTGGTGGGACACTCGATGTGCGAAGTCTAGTCTTGATTGCCTTCCGTGATTGCATGATCCTGAATCGCTACGATGCCCTCAAAGCAACCTTCTCCCGGCTCAGCCTGGACTCCATCAACTCCGGATTCCCAACACTCAGCGTCACAGCCAAGAGTACCGGCACTGGAGGCCGTCCTGGCACTGCAGCTTCGCTTGATGCCGGCTTCGGTAGCTACACCTCGCAGTCATCCACACTTCTCAGCACCGTCACCGACAGTTACTCCTCCGATGGCATTTGTGCCCTGGCCAACCACCCACGTCCAACAAGCAGTGACTCTCGCAGTCGCGCTACCTCGAACACATCCTCCAACGCAGATCCTCTCTTCTTCCAGTCCATCACATCGCCACCAACCTCCAACAAACGACCCACCGTCATCCACCGCGGCAACACCTCCGCCGATTCCTCCCACGTCATCACAGAGACCGTCGGCCGCATGCTGCAATGCATCAGCGTCCTGGCCAGCGTGCAAACCGACGACGCTGCCCAGGAGCGGATCGAAATTCTTAGCAAATCTCTCAAACACAACTGGCTCGGCCGTGGCCGCACCGGTCGTGATCGTCGTGGCTTCGTCGGCGCCAAGATCCGGCCTGTGATGGTCGGTGGTCCTCCTGTTATCGATGATGGAGATTCCCTCACTACGGCTGGCATCAGCATCGGTGCTAGTACCAGTACTGGGGGCTCCCGGGGCCGAGGTGACTCGTCTTCGTCGGAATGGAGTTCGAATGTTCCGGGTCCTGGTATGAGTATGCGTAGTGGTGGCAGACGAGAACTGAGTGTTCTCTAGCTTTGTGTGTTTTCTTCTAGCTACTCGTTATGATTGTATGACGGCGGGTCGGTACTTTGGCAATAAAGGGGCGTTTCTACTTTTTTTTTAAAAGGAATTGATATCCTATCTCGGGCATTGAGCAATTTCACCTACGCCATTCTACTCTGCAAGGAATTGTAGTAATCTTACAATTTTTTTTTATTTGATTTGTGGATAAGGTAACTTTTTTTTGGCCGTTTTGGTTTTTCCCCCTTTTTTTGTCCTTTTGACTTAAATGTGAAGTCATATCCAACAGTAAATCCGACAGTGAATTGTCACATATGGCACCCAGGGCCCGGCCAACTAGCCACTGGGTAAAATCGTCGACATGCATATTCATACCCACCAGAAATGAATGGCGTCTCACCTCGCCATCCATCAAAAGAATCTCAAGCATCCAAGGGTAAGTGGCTTACTTTCGAGCCCTCCCCTTACCCTTCACATCGACTTTGCCAGACTCCTCGAGGACTTCGTATCGACCCTGGCATGCCGTGTCAGAAACATCCCAGCCAAGCTGAATCGAAATATCCTCGGCAATCTGCGCAAAGCTCTCGTTATCCGGCTTCGAATCGAACCCGCCCAAGGCATCCAGAAGGGCCTCCTAGTCGAGTGTCAGTAATCAAGATAAAACAAACTCTCCACCCACAGATCGAACACCAATGGTCATGCAGGTTGAGGTGGTCAAAGAGGCAAACGAATACATACGTCGAAACCGGGCCAAGGACCAATTCTATCCTTGATTCGTCCCCATCGCTTGCTCAGCGCTCGCCATGTCATCTTGTCGTCCGTGTCACTTCGATTCTCGTTCCATGCCGCGGTGATGTCAAACCACGACATCGATTCCGTCTCCTTCATCTGCGACATCATCTTGTCTGCGGTAGATGCTGTCTCCCATGAGTCTGGGGTTGCGTTGCCCTTGGGGTTCTTCTTCGTGCTGTTGTTGGTGCTGGAGCTGGGCATGACATCGGAACTGCGCAGACGGCGCGGGGAGACGGTGACGGTGGCCTGTGGCTCTGGAGTAGCTGTCTCGGTCTTGATGCTGGCTTTGGAACGGCGGCGGGATGATGAGGAGGTAGGCGCAGGTGTCACGGATTGGTTCTTGGAACGGCGGCGTTTCGAGGCTGACGTAGCCGGAGGAGTCGTGCTCTTGGCCTTGGATGAGGCCCTGCGGGGCTGCATCGAGACTGAGGTTTGGACTGAAAGTGTGCTCGATAGCTCTGGGCTCGAGCTCTTCATCTTGGGTGAACTGTGTCGGGCACGCTTTGTGACGGAGCCTAGGTCTGCTTCCTCCACTGACTGCAAGGTTTCAGAAGTGGTTGCAGCCTGCGGGAGTTGGTCAGACTCAAGTGCACCAGGTTGAGATGGACTTGGCTGATCGCGGCCGATAGCAGCCCAGTATTCAGGCTGTAGGAAATCTATCCCAGCAGTGGTATCTTCCATCTCAGCAAAGATACGGTCCAGATCATCAATTGTAGTGTAATGCGGCTCTTCTGTCTGCGAATACAGATGCGTTGAAATATCGGTATCGCGGTCCAGGTTAACAATTGTAGTGTAATACGGCTCTTCCGTCTGGGAATACAGATACGTTGAAATATCGGTATGGGGATCAGCCATTTCACGCAGGACCTCCTGCTCAGACGCCAGGATACGTCCATACTCCTCGGGGGTGTAGACACCCATGGGGTCAATGGTCCAGTTGCTTTGGTCGGGAGTCTCCTCGGGGTACATGAATGTGGAGGGGAGGACATTTGGGTCTTCAAAGGGGGGGATTCCTGATATTACCGCTGAATCAAGTGGCCGCTGGTGTGAACCCATATACGGATCCATGGAAGGATCCGTGGAAGGATCCATTGAAGAGTCGATAGAAGGGTTCGGGGGTGTAGAAGGGACGAAATCCAGCGTGTGAGATAGGTGACCAGCGTCGCGGGACGGAGCTTCCTCGGAGCTCGAACGGGGATTGGGGGATGCACTGGTAGCAGGGAGCTCCGAGGTAGGATTGATACTAGTCGATGTCTCGTCGTAGTCAGAAGAAGATTCCTGGGATGTGCTGAGAGCACTAGGCTTGGGAGAATCCATATTGGACTCGGGGATGAAGGTGGACTCAACAGGCGTTTCTTCAGCAGGGTTTAGCAGATTAGACTCGAGATGAGATGACGGATTTCCGGGACCGGATGGAACAGCCGAGGGAATGGAGTCCAGGGTGGAGTGAGAAGGTGTCTGTTGGGAAGCAAGTTTTACCCCGACAGGAGTGACAATAGGAGTCACGTCCTTGGTGGCCTTTACACTCGTCGAGTCTGAAACAGTGTCGGAGTCTGGAGTGGTCTCGCGAGATCTCTTTCTGACAACGAGTCTTACTCTAGGAGTGGAAGTGGGAGTCGTCTGGCTAGCGCGTTCCACTGGACCTGCATTCGTGGAAGTCTGGGTTAGTGCTCTGACAATAGAAGGAATAGAGTCCAGTGGATTCTCACGAGATCTCTTGTTGACAACAATTCTTGTTCTAGGAGTGGTGGGAGTCACGTCTTTGGGGCGTTCCTTTGCATTTGTCGACTCTGAAACAGTGTCCGAGTCCGGGGTGGGCTCGCGAGGTCTCTTTCTGATAACGAGTCTTATTCTAGGAGTGGGAATGGGATTTGCCTCCTTGGGGCGTCCCTCTGCATTGGAATTTGCGTTAGTGCTCTGAGGATCGAGAGTGGGGATAGAAGCACCACGGGAATCGTAAGAAACAGTGTGACTGGTTGTAGGGAGGTACTGCTCAGAATTCTCTCCAACTGGAGCAAATTGGATTCGAGTAGTTCTAAGAGCCGAAGCTGGTTTGCGATCCGACTCGTTCCCATCCGTGGCTAGCTGAGGGGGGAAACGAATCTTGAAAGGGGACGTTAGCGGTTAGACAAAATACTGGAGGATCTGAACTTACCGGAGGCGGTGAAGCTCAGCACTATCCTGTGCTGGCAATGTCTGGTTGTTCACTGGGGTAGGACTTTGACTGGGATGGAATGAAGAAGCATCGGAGTCATGGACAGAAGGCGTCCCACTTGCTTCTCTGTCTAATCCCACGACAAGAGCTGGGAATAGATCTCTGACCGTTCTATCAGAAGCCATAATGTTCAATTTTGTTCACTTCCAGGGAAGATGACGAGGATAGAAGGATAGAATCTGAATTGTCAAACGATTGCTATATACGTGTAGACGACATAACTATACATGTGATACGATGTAATCAACGCGAGGAAACGAGGTAAGCGATGTACCTCACAAGTACTATGTAGGTACATGTTTACATGTGTAATATGTAGATAGATAGATAGAAGTGATGTATACATGCAAATGTTTGGGAAGATGAAGATGAAAAGACTTAATTCCATTATATAGAACATTATATAGAACTGGATCTATATGCTCTTACTACCTAGGTAGGTTAACTTGCTACATGTAGGATTATTCGAGATAGTATCCCAGGGATGTTGGACGTCCAAAATACATATTATATTTTGCACTCTACTATAGTCCATATCAATATTACCTATATAGTTACTCCATGGACCTATATAATATAAGACATCTTAAGAGTACATATTTTTCCAAAGAAGAGATATAACTTAGGTCTATAATATCTGTATAATATCTGTATAATATCTGTATACAAGTACCTACCTATATCTATTAATGATCATATAGTTCAAGGCGCTTAATAGGAACCCCAGATTGGTCAGGATTTAGGGCTACAAAATTAGAAAAAAGGAAAAAAAAGAAAAATAATATGTGTACACCGTATATTCATACTATAATAAGAGTACGAGTACAAGTACAATAATACCAGCACATCACATTTCGTGGGGCCAACTGATTGGCTTCAGGGCTGCAGCCTGCGCAGCTCGCAGCTGCGCATCGTGTTTGATGCGTTGATGCGTTGATGCGTTGACTTTCACATAAAATGCGTCTCACCCACAGCGCCATTCTCTTTCTTCTTTACATTTTGGTTCTCTTTTGTCTTTGTCTTTTCTCTTAATGTTCTCTCTTTTTCTATTTAATCACATTTTCCCTCTTTGAAATCCCCTCCACTCTCCATCTCTCCATCTTCCGCAGCTTACGGCTTACAGCTTGCCGCTTTCAGCTCAGCTTCCTACCTCAGCTATGGATCACACTTCTACCCCGACCGAGGCCAAAGATGAAGTCGTTCCATCAGAGAATCTGAACGGCTCTGCTCAGCCTGCAGAGGCTAAAGAAGTCAAAGAAGTCAAAGACGCTGCTGTCGCCCCCGCACCCGAGACTACCCCTGCCTCTGCCCCCAAACTGTGCAAAAAGCACAAAAAGAAGAATAAGAAAAAAGATGAGAGTGATAGTTCCTCGGACTCTTCTTCTTCTGAATCCGACAGCGACGCCGACTCTGAGGATGAATCCGGTTCCACAGAGAGCGACTCCGATACCGAGAAGCGCAAGCGGCATCGCCTACGAAAGGCGCGTGCGAGGCGTGCGCTCAAGGATAAGAAGCGTCGTAAGAAGAGAAAGCAGCGGTCGCGCAAGGCTGAGGCATCGGAGACGGCATCTAACTCTCCCTCTGAGTCAGATTCGGAATCTTCTACAGACTCCGATGACGAAATAGATGACAAGGCCTTGCGGAAATTAGTCACCAAGCTCAAGCTTAGCAAAAAAAGAGCCAAGAAGCTGCGTGAACTGGCTGCTGATGATTTGGCCGCTAGCGATTCCTTGGGCGAAACTCGCCGTGAGAAGCGGTCTAAGAAGAAGAAGCCTGCTTCCAAGGTGGCCTATAAGCGTGTAGATCAATGTGAGTATCTTTTCTGTTTAACTTCTGCCTTGAGTTCTTCTGTTGCTGAACCCGTTATATAGTATGGGATACCACCATCCACAAGTACAAGCTCACTGAAACTGTGGATGACCCCGACGCCGACGAATGGGACCAGTATATCTTCAACATCCGTCGCAAGTTCAACTGGGAAAACAAGTACCTCGAGACTGTCGTCGATATCAAGAGCAAACCCCTCCGCGATGCCCTCTCCAAGATCATGGATGGTGTCAAGGGCGTCAGTCTCGTCCAGGAACCCGCTGTCGTGGATCCCAACATGCTGTTCCTATATCTGGAAGAAACAAGGCAATACATGAAGGACCTGAAGAAGCAGTCGCGCAGCGAGAAGAAAAGAAAAGCCAGAAAGGCTGCTGCTGTCAAAGCTGCTCATCTGAAGGTTCTCATCAAATACCTTGACACCGACTACGCAGACATCAAGAAGACTCTCTACCCGCTGCTCGAGGCCAACACCATCACTTTCGACCTGTTGTGGGCTCTGTACAAGCCCAACACCATTGCTTACACTCCGACCTACGGCAGCACAGATGAACCACGTGCTTTCAAAATCGAGTACGCCATCAAAGAGTCCTCCTTCATGAAGGGTCAGTGGTACAGTGTCGATGGCCGCTACCTCGAGTACGACGGCAAGGACTACGGCTTCGGTACTATGTCTGCTGAAGTCGATGCGTTTAAGGGCGCTCGCAAGATCACCAGTCTCGCCTGCTACCCGCTGAAGTACCACCGCGATGCCGAGGCTCTGCGTGCCCGTCTCGTCGAACGCGGCAAGCGTTTCGTTGCGCTCCGTGGTATGAACTACCGCTTCCACAAAGGTATGGCCTTTTACAAGAAAAAGCGCTCGCTCATCATCAAGGTCAATATCAATGGCCGCGTCATGATCGACCCGGCTATCCACCGTCGCATCAACCCTAACTATCCCATCTCCACTGTGCGTCCCAAGGATCCGGATCTCATAGATCCCGAAGATCTTGGGATCAGCGGCGACGAGGGTGAGGATAGCGACGGCTGCTGCTGTGGCGGATCGGACTCGGACTCTGAACATGGGGGCGCCTCTGATACCCCACGGACGATGTACAAGGTCGTTGAGGATACGGAAGGATGTCCTCGCGTCGTGGAGGTCGAAGTCGATGAGAACGGTGCTGAGATCCACAAGGAGAAGATGGACCGCATTGAAGGTGCCGCTTCTGATTCCAAGGACCGCGAGTTTACTGAGGAGGAGCTCCTCATTGCCTCGCCTGTCGTTCTGGGCTTTGCCTTCAGCGAGAAGCTCTGGCTCGAGTTCACCATCTCCGGTATCAGCGATATCGAGTGGGATAAGGAAGCCTTTGGTTCGCTTGTCCTCCCATCGAACCAAAAGTCCATCGTCAAGGCTCTCGTCGAGTCACATACCTTCCACGCCGCGCAGAACATCGACGATGTCATCCAGGGTAAGGGTAAGGGTCTTGTTGCTGTGCTGCACGGTCCGCCCGGTACGGGTAAGACCCTGACGGCAGAGGGCATCGCCGAGCTACTCCGTCGCCCGCTGTATATGGTCAGCGCCGGTGAACTGGGTACTGACTCGCGGACTCTGGAGGCGGAGCTGAACAAGATCCTGGATATCGCGCACTCCTGGGGCGCAGTGCTCCTCCTCGATGAGGCAGATGTTTTCCTCGAGAAGCGTACTATCCACGATATCCACCGCAATGCCCTTGTCAGCATCTTCCTCCGTCTGCTGGAATACTTCCAGGGCATTCTGTTTTTGACTACCAACCGTGTTGAGACCTTCGACGATGCCTTCCAGTCGCGTATCCATGTCGCTTTACGCTACGGCGATCTTACTTCCAAGGCGAAGAGGAGTATTTGGAAGATGTTCTTGGAGCGCGTGCGTGCTATTGAGGGTGTGAATATTGCTTCTTTCTCTGAGGAGGACTATGATATGCTTTCCCGGCACACGTTGAATGGGCGACAGGTATGTTTACTGGGTTTTATCTTCTCCACTTAAGCTCTGATCTACAAACTAATCTGCCTTCAGATCAAAAACTCTGTCCGCACCGCACAAGCCCTGGCTGTCAACGAGAAAGCGCCCCTCTCCATGGACCATATCAAGCGTGTGCTAGAGGTGGCCGAGACATTCGATCAAGACCTGCGCGGCGGAACAGGATACCTGGACGCCATGCGGAGCTATACTTGATTTGTTCTGGATTTATTCTTGATTATTTCCGATCTTGGGGAATTTGGTGCTTACTATGGATATCGGTGCAGATCTGGGTATTCAGCTCGCTATTTGCTTTTGCTTTTCATGTTCGCTTGCTGTTTTCGGTTCATCTCAAGAGTATTTAGTTGCAACGCCTCTCCTTTTTGCATTGCGGACATGGAGCGAATGAGTTTAGGTAGTTTCAATACAGCATATGGGTTGAAAATGGGTATAGTTATAAGTCAGCGTAGTATAGACCGATTTATGGATTACAATGGAATATCCATCTAATGAAGAACATTGTCATACACTTTCATTATTACAATAAACAAAAGTCACGACGAGGTATGGATAGTTGTACATGGAACTTTTCAAGGGTTGGCCTTGACGAAGTCAACACCCTTCTGGATGTTCTTCTTGAGGTCAGTCAGGCAGGCATCGAGGAGGCCCTGCTCGTACTCGTTGATCTCGCCAACGGAGTTGATCTTCTCAACGCCGTTGGGGCCGAGCTCGACGCGGGAAGCGAAGAAGTCGATGCCCTGGTCCTTGTACAGAGGGGAGTCGACGAAGGTGGGCTCGATGACACCCTTCTCGCCCTGGGCGGCGCGGAGGAGAGACTCGGCGAAGCGGGCACCGGCCATGGCCATGGAGAGGGTGGCGGAACCGGCACCGTCCTTGGCCTTGACAACCTCGTCACCACCGAACTGGATGCGGTTGACAAGGGCATCGCGGGCCTGGCCGGCGATGGAGGAGTGGTTGGACTGCGAAAGCAGGGGGACGATGGTCACACCGGAGTGGCCACCAACAACGGGGACAGCCTCGCCGGAGGGGTTGGTGTTCTGGACCTGCGAGATGAAGCGCGAGGCACGGACGACGTCAAGGGTGGTGACACCGAACAGACGCTTGGGGTCGTAGACGTTGCGGGCCTTGTAGACCTCGGCGACGATGGGGACGGTGGAGTTGACCTTTTAATTATGAACAGTTAGTGGGAAACCCTAATTGTGAGGTGATCACTGGCCACTTACGGGGTTGGCGATGACCAGGACGTGGGCCTTGGGGGCGGCCTCAGCGGCGGCCTTAGCGAGGTCGCGGACGATGGAGGCGTTGGTGTTGAAGAGGTCATCACGGGTCATACCGGGCTTGCGGGGAACACCAGCGGGGATGAGGATGATCTCGGAGCCCTCGAGGCAGTCACGGAGACCGGAAGCATCGGGGTTGTAGCCGGTAACGGTGCTGTTGGTGTTGATGTGGCTCAGATCAGCAGCGACACCTAAACAAAGTCAGTAATTGAGTGTGTTGAACGAGTCGAAATGTCATTATACATACCGGGTCCACCGCGGATATCGTAGAGAGCGAGCTCGGAAACACGGGGGGTTGAGCTTCAGCAGCAGGGAGAGAGGCTGGCCAATACCACCGGCGGCACCGAGAACGGAGACCTTGGAGGCCTGCGCGAGGAGTTAGCTTCAATTGGGGGGGAAAGAAGGAATAGACACTCACATTGATAGCGGAGGCCGAGAAGGCACGCTTCTGGAAGAGGTTGACAGTGCGACGAGCGAACATGATGATGCTTGGGAGAGATGAGTAAAGGAAGAAGAAGGTTGGAAGGGGAAGGAGGAGATTCCGGTGAAAGAGATTGGCTGGCTCCACCTCAGTTTCCGAGCTCCCGATGCTCGGCTGAGGTCTTTTCTTTTACTTTACTTCGATTACTTCGATTAATGGGGTTGGAGCAATTGTTTATTTCTTTGTTATTGATTGAAATGACAATCTCTTTAAGAGCTGAACAATATCTCATATGCTAAAATCCTTACGGCCCATTCTCGGAGCAAAGGATGCACTTCTGCATGTGGGTGATTCATTTTCATGTAAAGTACTAAGAACTATTTTCAATTGAGATATTCACCTTAGCACTTGAAATATATCCAGTCTTGATGGAAACCACACTAGAAAGAGAACCGACTTCTATACAATTGAAGGTGCCCAGGTGTGACTGGTATACTATCCCGAGGTCACAGGCAAGTTCCAATTTCACTCAGTCTTGGAAGGTCTATGTTGTACGTTGTACCTATTTAGGTACATATGTAGTAAATACCTTGTGACCAAGGATAAATTCTCTTACTGCTTAGAATCTTCAGATAATAGATGATCGACTATAGTTGCATCTAGCACATATGAGCATACATATATATACATTTACAACCAGACACTTCCAGCCAAACATAGACATTTTATTGGCAATAAGGACATCTCAATTTCAAAAACCCAAACACCGGCGCTGATGAACCCAATACAAGATACAAGAACTACGCCCTACCGAAGTAAACCCCGTATACCGAGGCCAAGAATACATAGTCATATAATCCTACCGCAAGAAGTGCAGCACTGCCCAGCAGAACAAGAAGAAAATCACTACTCCACCCCAGAAAATCCACTTATCCTGACGCGCCCGTCGCTCCACCATCCGAATGGTATCCCCGCTGACACCAAGTGTGTTCGCAACGCTGTATAGCCGACGTTGCGTCCCTTTAAGGACTTCACGCTGCTGCCCCAGGTCGGCGAGAACCGCTCTTCCTCGGTCCAGGAAATCATCGAGTTGGTTGTGTGTGTTGGAGAAGAAGGACTGCTCGCGCAGCGCATTGGTTTCGCGGTTATAGTCTGCTGGACTAGCACCAAAACCAAGGCCCGAGGATGAGGGTGCAAAGGCTGAGGTGCTCTGTGGGAGGGAGGACTGCGCATAAGGGTTCTCTGGTGTTGCGGCGTGGTGTGGGCGACGGCCTAGGAGTTCATTATGGTTGGTAACCGATTGCTGGTATTGGGTCAGTATTGGAAGTACACTGCGGGGAAGATTGCTGGGCACGTACTGCATCCTCGCGCTCTTTGCGAAGTCGATCGAATTGTGTCCGGTAGTCCATGAGCTCATTTCGGAAGTTCTTGACACGGTCGAATGCCTTTTGTTGTTTCTCGGGAATCAGTTCCTTCTTGGAGAGCGCTGAGTAGTCATCGACGGTGCGGGAAAGCGATGCCAAGGAGGCTGCAAGCTGGCCTACGAGCTTGAAGTCAATATATTGGGGTCGCAAAGAGTCGATGGTAGGAGCGCACCTTGTAACGCAGGTGAGGAGGTGGTTGGTGATTGTGAAAAGGTGTCCAGATCGCGGCGGATGGACGATGATTGCTTTAAAGCAGAGTTGAATAGCGAATTCTGTTCATGTCAGCTGTGTAAGCTTATCGCGGGGAACTGTAATATACCATGTTGTCAATGCCTGGTATAGATTGGAATCTGAATTGTTTTGATACCCGACAAGTTGGGAAAAGGGAGCACTTCCTAGGTACCTAGGACTGCTAACAGGGTGAGTAAGAGATGATAGCCTTAGTCTCCCGAACTGGCGACTTTCTTTCCACAAACATCAAGGTGGTCGTCATCTGATCTGATCCAACCGGAGGCCAGATGGTCTTGTTTGGGCCCATTCTGACGTATTTCACCGCCTTCAGCTACAATGCACTCTATACAACGTACATCTGCACAAGCCCTTGGGGTATTTTTAGTTCTCAAGTTCGGGTACCTACAAGTGATAGTTCCCAACAAACTACATTCGACATAATCTACCATACATGTTACGATTGCTAGAACTTAAAAAGGAAAATGATAATCGCCGTTAAGGTACTGGTACAGTCAATCCGATCCGACTCCATTTTCGCCAAATGAACAAAATGCAAGACCACAGAAGAGCTGGGATGGTATATCAAGACACAAGCAATCAGTCAACACCAAAACAAAAAAGACATGAAGCACCGCACATCTATTTGGGAGGGAACTTGTTCTGCAAGAACCACCTAGATCATGGATTAGCATCATTACCATACTCACCAGTCCAAAGGTATATGCAGCACTTACTTGCTGACAAAGTAGTCCACAGCACCAAAGATTCCGACGGCACCGGCAGAGAGTCCGACCAGCTCCCAGGAGAGGTTGCCCCGCGCGTGTTGCTTGTAGGCACCAAAGCCGAGGCCTGCGCCCACGACGGTTGCGATAGCGGCATTGGCGATAAAGACAGGGTTGCTGGTGTTTCCACAGATGCCACTGCTCTTCGCCTTTTGGCTCCTTGCCTTCTTCTTTTCCTCGTCTTCACGCTTCTCTTTGTCCTCGGCTTCGCGGTCTACCCGCTCCGCCTGGGTGGTGGTTTGGACATTGTGCTTCAGGAAGTCGGATTCCACAGTCTGAACATGAGGGCCATCAACGTCGATCAACGAGGCTGTACTCTCAGATTCATCGCGGTAGATTCCGCCCACAGGTGGTGCGCGACTGGAGGATGTGTTAGCTGTGTGCAAGGGATACTTGATAGTATAGACAACTCACGCCTGAAAAACTTATTAGCACCGTAATTTAGATAGAAGAGTTTGAATACTTACATCCTCGGGGGACTGCTTAGGGCCCTTTGCAGCTGCGTCGGCGTAAGACATGTTGCGCGTGGTGTTATTAGAAGATAATCTGGGGCAATCCTGGTGAGATTTGAACAAGAACGAAAAACAACATAAGACTTACTAGAAACGTGATGTGGGAAGGAAAGAGTTCGAGGGGAAAAGGAAGGATTTATACCAAGGAAGCTGGGGGGTGTGACATCACGTCATTGACCTGGGCCCACTACCAAGATTCCTTGGGGTTAATTTTCCGATGTTGATCTCATCGTTGTATATATACCTAGGTAGCATATGGCCCCGAAGATATTGTAAGAGACTGTTCCATTTGGTTAGTTCAAATAATGAGCTGTTAGGACATCTCATGGTAATTACCTAGGTAAAATGGGTTTGACTTGACCTCGGGAGCCCTCAGCCACGTATGTTAGTTATCAGGTGCTCGAACTAAAACACAAAAATGATGCAGAAGAAGTCGAGAAAGATTCCATTGAAAGGATTTAAAGCTGCTAAAGAGATCAAAAACAAATGGGACCTATGTAATGGTCTAATGGGGGAGGCAAGGTGTTTTAATACAGATTACAGATAAGTCAGAACAAGAGAGCTTCGCTGTTTACAGCAGAAGCTCCAGAGGGTTCTCGACGACCTTCTTCAGCTCCTTAATCCATTCACCACCAACGGCGCCGTCAACCACCTTGTGGTCGAAGCTACCAGTGACGATGATCTGGTCGTCCCACTCGGTAACGGTGCCCTCCTCGGTCTCGACGGGGATAGCAACCTTACGGGTGGTGCCAACAGCCAGGATACCGGCCTGCGGGGGGGTTGATGACAGCGGTGAAGCGCTCGACAGCGGCGTTCATGCCCATGTTGGAGATGGTGAAAGTGCCGCCCTGGTACTCCTCGGGCTTAAGCTTGTTCTCGCGGGCACGCTTGCCGAGATCCTTCACCTGCTTGGAGATGCTGGAGAGTCCGAGACCCTGAACGTTCTTGACAACGGGGGTGATCAAACCAGTGGGGGTAGAGACAGCGACGCTGATGTCAGCGGTCTTGTGCTGACGGATCACGGCCTGGCCGTTCTCCTCGCGCCAGCTGGAGTTAACCTGGGGGACCTTCAGAAGGGCAACAGCGCATGCCTTGACCAAGAAGTCGTTGACGGAAAGCTTGTACTGACCGTCGGCGGAAGCGTTGAGGGCCTGGCGGAGCTTCAGGAGCTTGGTAACCGAGAGAGTGGTGGAGACGAAGTAGTGAGGGTTCTCGGTCATGGACTGCTTCAGACGGTTGGCAATGGTCTTGCGCATCGAGCTGACGGGGATTTCCTCGAAGGTAGCCTCGCCGGAAACAGCAGTGGTGGCGGGCTTGGCCTTCTCAACATCCTCCTTGGTGATGACACCACCACGACCGGTACCCTTAAGGCCCTTGATGGACACACCCTTCTCGAGGGCCAAGACCTTAGCGGCGGGGCTGATAGAGGGCTCACGGTCAAGACTGGGCTGGAGCTTCTCGCCTGAAGTCTCGGGCTCTTGCGCGGCGGGTGCCTCCTCGGCTGGGGCCGGGGTCGAGGGCTCAGCGCTCTTAGGCTCCTCCTTCTGCTCAGCGGGGGCAGGCTTGTCACCACCAGCATCAGCCAGGGTGAAGGACTCGAAGGCGGATACATCGGAACCTTCCTCAACGAGGACGGCAATGGGCTATAAGGGACGTTAGATTAGTGAATCAATTCCCCACGGAGAAAACCGGGAAATATCTTACCGAGCCAACAGAGACATCCTTCTCGCCGCTCTCCTTCAGAACCTTGGCCAGGACACCCTCATCCTGGAACTCGAAATCCATCTGAGCCTTGTCGGTTTCGATCTCCACCAGGACATCACCGGGCTGGAGGGCATCTCCGGCCTTCTTCTGCCACACGCCGATGTTTCCGGCGGTCATTGTCGGCGAAAGTGCCGGCATGCTAATAAGTGTGTGGGGAGGGAAGGCTGATGAGTAGACATGTTAGAATTGGTGTGTGAGAGAAAGGGGTGAATCAATTGTCGTACACTTAGAGGCATAGAAGCGGGAAAGAGCAGAGAGCGCAGGCACTTGGGTCCTGGTGGAAACATCATTAGTATCAATTCCCAACCACAATTGATATCAGAGGAACATACTGAATCACCGCCTGGAGCTTGGAGGAGACCTGGGGCCGGCGCATAGCGGCGGCACCTCTAGACATGAACATGGCGCTCGGGGTGCGCATCCGAATAGCTGACGCAACCATGGTGCCTGAGACTTGTTGCGATTATAAAAAGAAAGGAATAAAGGCCCTTAAACGCTGAGATGAGAAAATAAGGAGAGCCCGGCACAGAGGAAACGTGAAGGGCTAAGAATGGATAAGGTTGGGGTGGAAGGAGATGCCTCTAAATCACGAACTTTTCTGTTGAGCTACCTGTGGCTCCCGGTGAGAGGAGCGGCAGCGGCCTCTTCCGATATAGTCACGTGCTGTAACTTACACTCAAGCTCCAGCCATGTATTATTGGTTTTTTACCGGGCCAATGCCCTTCTCACCGCCTTTAGTATACACTTGAAGAGCATATTGGAAAGCATTTGAAAGCAGCTGAAAAGAAGAACATACCCATCGAAAGGTAATTTCTCTTATTATTACCACTATGGCTTGGAATCTTCTCAGATATGCTATTGTAAAGGGTACACACATATGTATGTATAAGATGGATACATACATGATGCGTTGTTGTATGTAAGTAAACTATGAGCATTCTGCCAGTCAAAAAGGGACGGTGAGAACCTTCGGAATCTCCAACTCCAGCTGGAACCCGCGGGTCAATAATATTGGCTGAGGTAAGCATGCATTAGTCCCAATTCGGAGAAGACACGCAGCCCCCGTCCTTACATGTCATCGCGATTGTTTCGAGCTTCCCCACGCTTGCTCGTTCAATGTTTTTGATCTAATTAGATCACTCCGCCCGGAGTCTCCTTGACCATGGCGGACATTGAACTCGGCTCTGAGCCGACCCAATCCATTGAAATGCCCAAGAAACCCGTCGAGACCCCCGACGTATCTCCTACAGTACCAGACTCCGACGAGCCAACCCTGCCCGAGCAGACAGAATCACAAGAACCGGTCCAGAAGGGCGATGAGGAAGTAGCCAAGGGCCAGGACGACGAAGAAAAACCAGAGGTGCCGCCCAAAGACGAGCCTGAACAGACTGAGCAAGAACCCCAAACAGACGGTCCGCCTACGATTCAGGAACCCCCCCCCAGGATGACAACGATGCGACAGAAAGCAGGTTGCGATCCGATTCGCGGTCAACAACGGCTACATTCATGACGCAGCGATCTAGCCCGGTTAGCTCGACGGTCTTTATTGTAACGGCTCTGGACAATATCGCTGCCTCGCGGGACGCCCGGAGGGACAAAAAGCTGGAGGATGCCACACAGGTGGCCCTGGCCAATATCAGACAACCCGATGGGCAAGCAATTGATCCCGAGCTTATCTTCCGTCCTCTGCATTTGGCAAGCAAAGCCCTCAGCATTCCTCTGCAGGTAACTGCATTGGATTGCATTGGAAAGCTGATTACATACTCCTATTTCGCATTCCCATCTGCCGAGACAGAGACCAACGCCACCCGTGAACAACCTCCACTCATCGAGCGTGCCATCGATGCGATCTGCGACTGCTTCGAGAACGAAGCCACGGCGGTTGAAATCCAACAGCAGATCATCAAATCGCTGTTGGCAGCGGTCCTGAATGATAAGATCGTGGTGCATGGAGCTGGTCTCCTGAAAGCTGTCCGCCAAATTTACAACATCTTTATCTACTCCAAATCCAGTCAGAACCAACAGATCGCTCAGGGGTCGCTCACACAAATGGTCAGCACGGTCTTTGATCGAGTGCGGACACGGATGGATCTCAAGGAGCTCCGAGTGCGAGAGCTGGAAAAGCCATCCTCGACCCTCGATGCATCGGCGAGCGACGTGGGCCAAACTTCGGAGACGACTTCCATGCCTGTGGCTGATCAGCCCGTTACCAAAGAGCCCACTACGGAGAAGCTCACCTTACAGAGTTTTGAGTCCCCTAAGGAGGTTACTGGTGTCAACGATAATGCGCCGACTACAGTCACGCGCGCTAAGCGGTCAGCGACGAGGTCGATGTCAGGCATTCCTGAGGAAAAAGATGATGATAGCTCGGCCGAGGACGATGTGGACGAGGTTTATGTTAAGGATGCCTTCCTGGTTTTCCGTGCGCTCTGCAAATTGAGCCATAAAGTCCTAACTCATGAGCAGCAGCAAGATGTCAAGTCCCAGAACATGAGGTCGAAGCTACTTTCGCTGCACTTGATTCACTATCTCATCAACAACCACACCGCAACCTTTATATCCCCTCTGGCAGCAATCAAGAACAGCTCGTCCAGTGCGGATGGAATGAATCTCCTTCTAGCCGTACGACCTCATTTGTGCCTAAGTCTGAGTCGCAATGGTTCTAGCGCCGTGCCTCATATCTTCAAGGTTTGCTGTGAAATTTTCTGGCTGATGCTGAAGGACATGAGAGTTATGATGAAAAAGGAACTCGAGGTGTTCTTGAAAGAAATTTATCTGGCCATTCTCGAGAAACGCGGGGCTCCTGCGTTCCAAAAGCAGTACTTCATGGAGATTCTGGAGAGGCTAGGTGATGATCCACGGGCTCTAGTTGAAATCTATCTCAACTATGACTGTGACAGAACTGCGTTGGAGAATATATTCCAAAAGTATGTGTTACCGAATCCCTGGTCTTCTTTGACATGAATTAACCTTCTTAGTATCATCGAGCAATTGTCCCGGTACTCGAGTGTGCCGGTTGTAACAACACCTTCTCAGCAGCATCAGTACCAAGAACAGCACACTAAAATGTCAGCTATTGGTTCTGAATGGCACCACCGAGGAACTCTTCCCCCCTCTTTGACAAGCGCGCACATTGTTCCTACTCCGCCGCCCTCAATGCCTCACATCCCATCAGAGTACGGGTTGAAACAGCAGGCTCTGGAGTGCCTTGTGGAGATACTGCGCTCACTGGACAACTGGGCCACGCATCGCATTGATGAACAACCCGAGGCAGCTATCCCCTCCAAATCTATGGATAACTCCCGTGAGTCCTTGGACACAAGCGTGCTTGTTTCACCCCATCCCGAGGCCCCCGAGGGTGGGACGGGCCGTTCCACACCTATGCCGGAAGACGACCCGAACCAGATTGAAAAAGTCAAGCAACGAAAAATTGCCCTCACAAATGCCATCCAACAATTCAATTTCAAGCCCAAGCGCGGGATCAAGGCCCTCCTGAAAGAAGGCTTCATCCAATCCGAGTCTCCTGAAGATATTGCCAGCTTCATGCTTCGCACAGACCGCATTGACAAGGCCGTGCTGGGAGAGTATCTTGGCGAGGGAGACCCGGAAAACATCGCCATCATGCATGCTTTCGTCGATCTGATGGAATTTACCAAGCGTCGCTTTGTTGAATCCCTGCGCTCATTTTTGCAGCATTTCCGCCTCCCTGGCGAAGCTCAAAAGATCGATCGTTTTATGCTGAAGTTTGCTGAAAGGTATACAACTCAAAATCCTAATGCCTTCGCCAACGCCGACACCGCATATGTGCTTGCGTACTCGGTGATCCTACTCAACACCGATCAGCACAGTTCAAAAATGAAGGGCCGCCGTATGACGAAGGAGGACTTCATCAAGAACAACCGCGGGATCAATGACAACCAAGACCTGCCAACCGACTATCTTGGGGCCATTTACGAGGAGATTGGAAGCAACGAAATCGTCCTATACACCGAGCAGGAACATGCTGCCAACCTCAACACTCAACCTGCCGCTCCCACTGGCCTTGCCACCAGAGCTGGACAGGTATTTGCTACCGTTGGACGAGACATCCAGGGTGAGAAATACGCACAGGCTTCTGAGGAAATGGCGAACAAGACAGAACAACTCTATCGCTCCCTCATTCGGGCCCAACGCAAAACGGCAGTTAAAGATGCGCTTTCGCACTTCATTCCCGCAACATCAGAGCGTCATGTCGGGTCGATGTTCAATGTCACATGGATGTCTTTCCTATCTGGTCTGTCTGCGCCGATGCAGGACACCTCGAACCTGGAAACTATCCGGCTCTGCATGGAGGGACTCAAATTGTCCATCCGGATCAGCTGTGCCTTCGACCTAGAGACTCCTCGTGTGGCATTTGTCACTGCGTTGGCGAAGTTCACTAACCTCGGAAACGTGAGGGAAATGATGGCCAAGAATGTCGAGGCCCTGAAAGCCTTGCTAGATGTCGCCTTCACCGAGGGAAACCATCTCCAGGGCTCGTGGAGGGATGTTTTGACATGTGTCAGTCAACTTGATAGGCTCCAACTCTTGAGTGATGGTGTTGATGAGGGATCGCTGCCCGATGTTTCGAGGGCACCCTCATCGGCAGATACCTCCCGCAGGTCTATGCAAAGTACGCGACGCGCTCGCCCTCGTTCTGTGAATGGGCCAACTGCTTTCCGTCCGGAAATTGCAATGGAGAGCCGTTCGGCAGATATGATTCGTGGCGTGGACCGCATCTTCACTAACACTGCCAATCTTTCGCATGAGGCCATTATCGATTTCGTTAGGGCCTTGAGCGAGGTCAGCTGGCAAGAAATTCAATCGTCCGGTCACACCGATTCGCCCCGGACCTACAGTTTGCAGAAGCTCGTCGAGATCAGTTACTACAACATGACTCGTGTCAGGATTGAGTGGTCTAAGATCTGGGATGTTTTGGGTCAGCACTTTAATCATGTTGGCTGCCACTCTAATACCATGGTTGTCTTCTTCGCCTTGGATTCGCTCAGGCAACTTTCGATGCGCTTCATGGAGATTGAGGAGTTGCCTGGTTTCAAGTTCCAAAAGGACTTCCTTAAGCCTTTCGAACATGTGATGGCAAACAGCACCACTGCTGCTGTCAAGGACATGATTCTGCGGTGTCTGATCCAGATGATTCAGGCCCGTGGCGACAACATCCGTTCGGGATGGAAGACCATGTTTGGTGTCTTCACGGTCGCAGCACGGGAACCCTATGGTAAGGCTCGCTGCTCAAATTAGTCCGGCGCTCGCTAACACATTAAATAGAGGGAATCGTAAACATGGCTTTTGACCATGTCACCCAAGTCTACAACACCAGATTTGGCGTAGTGATCACTCAAGGTGCCTTTGCAGATCTCATTGTATGTCTGACTGAATTCTCAAAGAACTCGAAGTTCCAAAAGAAATCGCTGCAGGCAATTGAGACCCTTAGGTCCACCGTCACCAAAATGCTACGGACCCCAGAATGTCCCTTGTCACACCGTGGTGCCTCGGCGGCCACCTTCCAGGACAACGGAACCAATCTTGCGAAGCAGCTTACCCGTCAATCACAAGAAGAGCAGTTCTGGTATCCGATTCTCATCGCATTCCAGGATGTACTTATGACGGGAGATGATCTCGAGGTCCGCTCACGAGCACTCACATACCTCTTCGATACGCTAATCCGACACGGTGGCGATTTCCCCAGGGACTTTTGGGATGTCCTCTGGAGACAACTCCTATACCCGATTTTCGTAGTCCTGCAGTCTAAGTCTGAAATGTCAAAGGTTCCGAACCACGAGGACCTTTCAGTTTGGCTGTCCACGACAATGATCCAGGCGCTACGGAACATGATCACCTTGTTCACGCACTATTTCGATGCCTTGGAGTACATGCTGAGCCGCTTCTTGGAGCTGCTGACATTGTGTATCTGTCAAGAAAATGACACAATTGCACGAATTGGCAGCAACTGCCTACAACAGCTGATTCTGCAGAATGTTGCAAAGTTCAAGCAGGAGCACTGGTCTCAGATCGTTGGGGCATTCGTGGAGCTCTTCAGCAAAACGACCGCTTATGAGCTTTTCACAGCTGCTGTATCGATGTCTAAGCCAGCAGAGGCAGTTAACGGGGATCTCACGCAGTCTCCAGATGCTGCTGTAGCAACAAGTGATTTGCCTGATGCGTTGCAACCTAACGGTTCCCAAAGCACATCTTCTATCCATGACGGTGGAGATCCTCCTGTCCAAAGTGAAGCCCGCGCCGAATTAGAAGACTATCGCCCCCAGTCAGACCAGCAGCAACCTGCGGCTGTCACTGCAGCTCGGCGTCGCTACTTCAACCGCATTATCACGAACTGCGTTCTGCAGCTGCTCATGATTGAAACCGTCCACGAACTTTTCTCCAACGAAAATGTGTATGCACAGATCCCCAGTGGGGAGCTCCTTCGACTCATGGGACTACTGAAAAAGAGTTACCAGTTTGCGAAAAAGTTCAACGAGGATAAGGACTTGCGGATGCAACTCTGGCGCCAGGGATTCATGAAGCAACCTCCTAATTTATTGAAGCAGGAGAGCGGCAGTGCCTCCACCTACGTACATATTCTCTTCCGGATGTATCACGACGAGCGAGAGGAAAGACAGAGCAGTCGCGCAGAAACCGAGGCTGCACTCATTCCGTAAGTTGATTCTCCCTGCTTTTCTTTTTCTTCCTCCTTTTTGTTCATTGCTAATTCCACTAGACTCTGTGCGGACATTATTCGCAGTTTCGTCCGCCTTGAAGAGGACACCCAGCACCGCAACATCGTCGCTTGGCGTCCGGTGGTGGTCGATGTCATCGATGGATATACCAACTTCCCGCAAGATGACTTCAATAATCATATTGAGACTTTTTACCCGCTCGGAGTTGAGCTTCTGAGCCGTGATCTCAACCCGGAGATTCGCGTTGCCCTCCAGTCCCTACTGCGCCGTATCGGCGAGGTCCGACTGGGCATTGCTCCGCCCAATCCCCTAGACGTCCCCATCAGTCCGCGCAGCTCCGTCTCCCAAAAGGCCTCGCGCCGCGATAGCCAGGTCTGACCTACTGCATGAATTTTTGGATATCCTCGCCACGGGCTTGATTTTCGGCGTTTTATAACCCGACTCTTCGGGGTCTTGTGTTGTCGCACGAGCATTTTGTTCTACTTTTAGAGATGCATAGCTGCTGTATTGATAAGATAAAATATTTCTTGATTTGTTTTCTTACTTATTCTGTACTTCCTCTAGAGTTGGGATCTTACCCGACTCGTAAAAGGATAATACGCTGTCCATGTTCTTTTCGGTCATCTGTACAAGCTCATCGAGGCTCCATGTTTCGCAGACACCGGACATCCTATCAGTGTTAGCTCACTTATCACTGGATAAGAACGGGTATGTTACAACTCACCATTTCATTCTCTCGGGGCCTTGGTCAGGATTCGGAGCAACTTCCCGGAGCTTCTTCCGTAGCTTTCCCACATTTTCGATCGCTGCCCCCATGTTCGCTGGCAGAGTCTCCGCGATCTTTTTGCGCACAATGCTAGCTAGCTTGGGCCCGTTCCCATTTGTGCTGACCATGACCTGCAATGGCCCGTCGCGGTGAACACTCCCGAAGTAAAAGTCACATTCAGGTGGGACATCAGCGATGTTGGCAATAATTCGTCTCTCCTTGCAGAGTTTCCAGACTTGTGTTGAAGCCTCCGGGTCGTCGATGGCACAGAGCACCATGTCCACATTATCAAGGTCGGATGGCTCAAAGTTTCGATCAACGTGGGCGACTTGCTTTTCTGTCACTCTGAAAGCAACTTCTTCATTTAGTCCAGCGGCTGGACAAACCACAGTGACCCGGGCATCGGCATTGAGAGCGTGGAGGATGCGTCCTGCAGCGACCTAGCGGAGATATATAGATCAGCCTAAGTCTTAGAAAGCGATATATAGCTCTTATCAATGTTGATCACGTACCTCTCCACCACCTACAACTAGCACATGCTTGTCTTTAATTTGCCAAGCGATTATCAATGAACCTCCACCTTGTACTTCTGGGAACTTTGACATGGTGGGATGTGGGAATGATACAACTTCCCTGGTTATCGGCCCCGTGATAAAAGACCACTACGGTAGACGTCACACACCATCCGCGTAGTATTCCCGAGCTTTTCCTTTCCAACCTTTTTTCCTTTTCTTTTCTTTTCTTTTCTTTTTCTCTTCCTTTCACGTCACTGCCTTTTTCTTAAATCATGCGGGGCGTCCAGATATTCTCGGGGAATTCCCATCCCGGCCTCGCAGAGACTATCTGCGAGCGTTTAGGCACTGTGCCTGCTAAAGCTAACCTAGGAAAATTTGCCAATGGCGAGACCAGTGTCAACATTGGTACCTCAGTCCGAAACCAGGATGTTTACATCATTCAAAGTGGCAGCGAGAAGATTAACGATAGTGTTATGGAGCTCCTGATCATGATCTCGGCGTGCAAAGGTGGTTCAGCGAAGTCCATTACAGGTATGTTGCCGATGACTCCAGGTACAAAGGTTTTACCCCACTAACTCGTTTCTCTAGCGGTCATGCCGTATGCTGCCCGTCCTGTTTGACTCGAATCACAGACAATGCTGACCCTCAAATGAGATATTTCCCATACTCGCGCCAATCTAAGAAGAAGAGTCATCGTGGTGCCATCACGGCCCGCATGCTCGCCAATCTCCTCACGATCGCCGGCGTGGACCATGTGATCACTATGGACCTGCACGTATGTTTCTATGCGATGTTGAGTTTTGTAATATGGATATTGATGGGTTCCTAGGCATCCCAGATGCAAGGATTCTTCGGAAAGCCGGTCGACAACCTCTTTGCCGAACCGTTCATTGCCCGGTGGATCCGGATGAATGTTCCCGGATGGAAAGATGCCGTGGTGGTTAGCAAGAATGCTGGCGGAACCAAGCGAGTCACGTCGCTAGCTGATACGTTGAAACTCAACTTCGGCATCGTGACGACTGATCGTCGGCGCCCGAAGGTCCCTGTGGCCACTATGACTGATAGCACAGTCTTCTTTGATGCTGTGGATGAAGACCCCATCCCGACCGAGGAAGCACAGCCTTTTGAGCTTCGTATGCAAGGTTATAACAGAACAACCGCAACACCACCCATTCCGGAAGAGCAGGAGCCAATCACTCCACCTCCTGCACGGTATCTTCTGCGCCCGGAAACCCCACCTGCAGCTCGCCGCCCGTCGGAGCTGGAAGCAGCATACGAGTACACGGACGTGCGTGTGCGGGATGTGATCACCGGTCGCCTGGTCCAAGGTCAATTGGTTGATGATGATTATCGTGCCAACGAAGATTCACAGTCTGGCGGTGCCACACCGGGAGCTGGCAGCAGCAGCCATGACAACACGGAGACTATTCCCGATGCTATGGTTAACTCCATAGTCTCCAACGCCTCGTCGCAGCCTGATCATGCGCTCGGAGGCTCATTTGACGCAGTTGAGTCCGACGACGAAGCCAGTGTCTGTGCGGGCCAGGTCGATGAAAGGACCATCACGCTGGTGGGTGAGGTGCGCGACCGATCTGTCTTCCTTGTCGATGATATGATTGACAAGAGCGGATCGTGGATCGCGGCCGCGGAGACTGTTGTCAAGCGTGGTGGGGCCAGCAAGGTTTACTGTATTGCCACCCATGGATTGTTCGGCGAGAACTCCCTGGATCAGATGGAAGCTTGTCGCTCAATCGACCACATTGTCGTGACCAACACTTTCCCGATCTCACCGTCGATGTTGCGGAGATCTAAGAAGTTGATTGTCATTGACGTATCGAGTCTATTGGCAGAGAGCATCCGGAGGCACCATTATGGCGAAAGGTTTGTTTTCACCGACCCTGGTATCGTGTGACCATCCACTAACAACGGGCAGCGTCTCGGCTCTCTTCCACCTTAACGACTGATGAAGGCATATGGCAATAACGAGGAAAAATAACGAAACCAAGCAAAAAGAGACCTAGATACTTCCTCTAGGGTGTGGTTTTTTTTTTTTTTTGGCGTACTGATGTGCAGGTTCCCCTGCAACCGTTGATGACATGATACCTAATTTTCCTATCAAAATGAACGACCCGCCCGTTCTGGAGCTTCCCCCCCCCTGCCCCGTCCTCCCCGTCTCTGCCGTTCCCGGCCTCGTAAGGTGATCATATCACGACCTTCTCAAACCAGCGATGCAGTCCACTCTGGGTTCTGCAGGAGCATCTCGTTTTCCACAAGGTGTTCTTAACGGAGCGTTGGCAGATTAAATCGGATCTTGTTTTCTTACTTCATGCTGTGTCCTCTTCGGAGTTCTATTGCATGGAGAAGTCATCCCTTTCTCAGTTCTTCGGAATGATTGACCTCGCGGTCGTGGAAGTGGTGCAAGAGGTGATCTCGAACATAATGTAATTCGATAGCAAACAATCTACCCTACATTCTGAATTTACACCTTTTTTTTTTTGACATTTTGAGCTCCCATCCCTGGCCGATCCTACAGGCAGACTTCCCGGTAGAGGTAGACATGCCGAGGATTTTCTTTCCAACGATTGTTCCCGATTTTCTTGTCATGTTGACTTCATTTCCCGTCACACCGACGCGGTTAGCCGTGGATGATTCTGGAAGCCGGTTTGTGATTCGATGGTCTGGTGATCGCCGAGCCCAGAGGGTGTCCACTACGGCAGAGGTATGGGACATACTCCGTATACGCTTCCAATGTGGGAGTGTCGGTGTGCACGTTTCCATTGATCGACGAGACAGTTCGACAGAGCAGAGTCCCCACATTTCAAGTGCTCCAGGCCCCTTGGCATGATCAGTGGGTTCCAGGGTGTGTCCAAGTATAGTATCTTCTCTTGTCTCTTGAGCAGATCTCGGACGGCTATGGCTGGCCTAATTTGCAATCTTCAGTGTGACAGGTGGACCTAAGATCAAGCATTCCTTGTAAACTTATCGGAGGTGCAGTCTTTCTCCCTGTGTTATAGTTGAGTATGCTCCGTGTACTATACCCCTTTTAAGTTGACAGTTGCAGCGAGGACTCGACCCTGGAAACCTACCGTTGTGTTACCCCAATTGGCTTCCTCTCGGCCCTTTTGGTACTCTGTACTCATTTCATACTTCTTTGTACTCTTGTACAATGAGAAAAAAGAACTGGAACTGCCCCATCCAGTCGCTGGAGAAGATCTTGGCTAGACTATGGTAGAATTCCCAAACATGTGGAGTCACGGATGTGACAGAGATCATAATGACCAAGAGACGAGGACAATTCCATTTTCTTTTCTTTTTCTTCTTTTTATTTTTATTTTCTTTTTCCCAGGGCTTTGCGGCTATTCAATAAGCAATTGGGCCATGCAAGCGCCGGCACTGCAATGCCGGTATATCCCAAACGAATTTGTCACTTGATGTGACCAGCTGAGAGGCAAATAGTTGGCTTGGAAGGATTTTGAAACTGAAACTGAAATAGTGCAAATGACAAGAGGAGTTATGTGGATCTCCCTTCGGTCTACGCGTCTCCCCGAAGTTGATGTATCAAAAGTCGATAATCGGAATTTCAGGGGGGGTTTCTATTAAGAGACTGAGTAAAATGAGTCAAAGTGTTTATGGCAAATACATATAATAGGATATAGCTGGATATAACAGGATATAATGGGTACATCATGCTTCCATCATAGAAATGATATTAATATACCCTTAATGTATTATACTAGAATATGCAGATCGGAACCGGATTGCTGGGATGCAAAGGTCCGACAGAGAGGAAAAAGCAAAAGGAAAAGTACCATACTTTAGTACTTTACTAGACTCCACAATTATTAGCCTAGAAACCTCCGATCTCAGTTTAATCCAGCTGGTCGGGACAGGGCATATCTCGATATCTCCACTTTTTACGGGTTTATAGGGTTTATAGGGTTTATAGGTTTATAGGTTTATAGGTTTATAGGTTTATAGGTTTATAGGTTTATAGGTTTATAGGGATTCTTATAATTATACGATGATACCAGTCATTTCTATCCTATTTTAGAGATTACTGGGATTTCCCAGACTTCCAATTAGGTTCGTTCCCCTTTATTCTTTAATTTTGATATTCCCCAATAGAAAACCCTAAAAAGGTAACAGTCTACATATGTAACATTCACTCGGGTCCCTTCCGGAAACCCCCCCCCACCCTCCCCCCCCAGCTTTCTCGGTATCAGCCTTTGCATAGAGATTCTCCTGATCCTCCCAATCAGGTCCCCCGATCTCTACCATCTCGATGATCAATGACTCCATTGTCTCTCTTTGTAGGGATCTACCTAGCTTCGCATATTCTATGCCAGATACGGTTTCGGGGCATCTACATGTATCGATTTGGATTTCCTCTTAAGTATATACTACGTAAATGCACCTTCTCTCTGTTTTCACCTAGTCTTTTTCGTTTTTTTCGTCTTTTTTTTCTTTTTCCCTTTTTTAACCCTGGAGAAACTCAATTGATCGGTTTCATGCGTCGGCTCTGTGCCTATTTTCTTAAGTTGTGGACTGGTTGCGTCTGGGATCTACTCACCGTGGTCTGTAGAAAGAAGTATATAACGATTGATTTGTCCTCTGGAGTCTCACCTTCTTCATCTTGTTCGTCTTCCCAACTTCTTCTCTGGGGAACTCTCTCAAGCTCTTTCTCCTTATCTATCCTATTGGCTTCCTCAATCCAAGTACTTGGAACCTTTCTACGCTATTTCAGTGATCGACGCCTTCCCAGTCCCTTGGGTCTTTTTAGTCTGTGAGTTCCCCAGCTTTGAACAAATGAACACTGACCTAACTATAGCAGCTTCAGATATCATGGCCAACCAATGTTCCGGTCACGTCTTTGCCATTGTTCAGGCTACCAATGGGAATATCCTGACCTGGCGCTGCTCCGACTGCAACTCTGGACCCTTTGTGGCTATCTGGCGCTGCAAGATCTGTGGTCATTGTCGCTGCAATGCTTGCCACACCAATAAGGGATAAATGAATTACGGTAAGATCCCCTGTTGTGTACTATGATTTTCTATGATTTTCTATATTTCTTTTCTATATTTTTCTATATATTTTTTGTATACTTTCTCTCCTTGCAAAAGGCTAACTTCCTCATCTAGACATTTGCATTTGCTTTTTTAGCATTTCCAGCACTGATCTGCTGCTCTGCATGAACCCTGTGCAAGGGTAGTTCCCACCCAACCCCTTGGAGCTGGGTTACCCACTCACTTCGTGGCCTTCGTTTGGCCTGTGTTTATGCATTTGATGTGTTCCAAAAGTCCCCAAAAGTTTTTGATGCCCTTTGCATCTCGCATCTGGAGGAGTTATAGACCTTTTTTTCTTCTTCTTGTTCTTCTTTTCTTTCTCTGTCTTATTATGAATATGTATTCTACACTCTGGATCTAGATTTGCCTTAGGAAAAATGTGACATTATTCTATGGATTTTATATGTTCATGCTGCAATTATATACTCCATGGCCCTCTAGCACCTTGACCGTGTTAAGCCAGTTACTGTACTATGTAACTAGGAGCTGAACCTTATCTGCATGTAGTCCTATTTCTGCCTATTTCTGTGCTATATGCATAGTCCTCTCGGTCTCGGTCTCGGTCCCAGCTTGGAAAAGAAAAAGCAAGGAAATAAAAGTACTAAAAGTATTATACTAAACCAAAAGTACCTGATATTTGCCAAGAATAAGCTAGTCCATTCCGTTTCTGAGGAATCTTTTTCCGACTATTCCAGAATAATGCGATGTATCTCTTTTGGCGGAAGTGCGGTTCAGTGAACCCGAAAGCAAAGATACCGAAAATCCCAATATCGTAAACATCATAAAAATAAGAATAGATAAAAATAAATAGAGTGAAATTAGACAGAGCGTTCCCAGGGGGCTGGGACAACATCTCCACATTTGGGGAGGGCAAATGTACTCTTTTAGGGTTTCGACCAGACTATTGGGATCATTAGGATTATTAGGATTATTAGGATTATTAGGATTATTAGGATTATTAGGATTATTAGGATTATTAGGATTATTAGGATTATTAGGATTATTAGGATTAGGAATAATTTGCATTTATTTCTTACAGATAAAATATTGAATGGAAAATGCACATATACCTTCACTACATCTAGGTATAGATACTCTATCGAATAATTAGCAACGTAAATATAAGAAAATTCAACCAGTCTCACCTCGGTAATCTGATTCACAGCCAACCCAGGCTCCGCCATTTCAGCGTCGCGCAGGAAATCCAAGGGCAACCAAACAAGGTGACCCTTGATGAGATCCAGCTTCTCACGCACATCCTTGGCCGGCATATACGGATCAAACAGATGTCCTTCCTTATGCGTGCCCCGCGGCCGGAAATTGTCATAGTCCTCGAAAGTTTTGATATGATCGTCAGGGTCCGCCCGGAACAACATCCGATACGTCTCGGTGTTCCCGGTCGCTTGCGACGTCCAGGTGTTCCAGACCCCATCGCTGAGCGGATCCATCACGAATTCATTCTCTGGCCCTTCATCGATCTTGTTGAGAGACACATCCGGCGGCCGCGCGTTCGGGTCACCCGAGGCGTCGAAGTCTTGCGCCCGCAGTAGACCCAGGTGTTCGCGCCATAGCTGCCGCCGGAGCGTCGCGGCCAATCGGGATGCCCGGTACGGCTGTCCGTTCATTTGGCTGTCAATTAGGTCTTGATCTTCCAGTACGATGGCCAGTTCGCTGTCGTGTGACCCAAGCTGGGACTGTGGGAAACATCGGATATTAGCTGATGATACAGACCAGAAAAATAGAAATGAATGCGTATGCGTCTGATGTGAGGGATTTTGTTGTTTTGGGGGCGGGGCAGCGGCGGCGGCCGCGGGGGGGGGGGAGGGCGGCGCTGGTAACTTACCCGATCATTGATGTTGGCGCTGCCGCAAATGATTGTGCGGTCGTCGACAATACACACTTTGCCGTGCACATACAGCTCCTCCTGGACAAAGTTGGCCTTTTCGGCCTCTGGGTCGCCCTCCCAGCTCTCGTCAGACACCTTACCCCCGTTCAACATGGTGCAATGCGCTACGGAATCCTTGCTGTTGAAACCATCACCGGCCTTTTTCTGGTCGACCTTCTCTTGGAATTTCTGGAGCTTGCGCAGAGTTTCTTCCTTCGCACTTTGGTCGGCGGCGTAGTCCTTCTCGTTATCATCGCCATCTTTTCCTACGGCTGGATGCACACTTTCGCTCATGATGGTCTCGGCGATACCGCGCTGGATATCTTGGTATGTGACATCGGCTTGCTTCTCGAGGTCCTCGAGAACGGGCGTTTTGTTGATTCGATCATAAGCCCGTAAGGCGAACACGAACACGTGTTCTGAATGAGCTCGTTAGACATGCAACTGAAACCAAAGCAGGACCAAAAAAACCTTACCTCTTGGGTTAATACCCTCTTTCTCGATCTGTCCAAAGATCGAGTGCTCGCCGCGACAAATCGACTTGTACTGGTAGTCCATGATCGCCCGAGTACCCAATGCAGCATTGTCGCGCAGATCACCAGCGAATCCAGGAATCGCGGGGATGACAATAATCACCCGGAACTTGCGGCCCTCCTTGCCTGCGCGCACGCAAGCGTCGACGATCGCTCGGCCGATCGTGTTGAAAATTGGACGCTGTTGGTCGCCAGTGGCAGTAACTATGAATGTTAGCGAAGTGCACAGGCTAAAAAGAGAAGGACATACTGAAGAACTGGTTCTCGATATACACATAGTGTTGGGCATTGCGGATGGTCTCGCAGTACGCGTTCTGGATGCTATGCTCGTTCAGAATACCGCTGCTCCAGTCGTCACTGCTGCGCACGATCTGAGCACGCACAGTGCCCACATTACCACGAGGCTTTGACGACAGGGGTGTCAGCGGGTGTTGGACGTAGTCTCCGCAAGGGTACTTGGGTCGCTGCACGGCGATGATATCTTCTTCTTCGCCTGTGCGGCCCTCCATTAGCAGCCAATCAACATCGTGGCTGCGCTTGTATTTGTCGCGCTTGATGAAGTTCCAGCGCAGAACAAAGTGTTCGGCAATGTCATACACAGAGTCGCCCTGCAAGCCCATAGCGACGTCGTGCCAGGGCATGCGGCCGAAGTCGATTTTGCTGACTTCATTGCTCTGCCAGTCCTCTACACTCTGGAAGTCCATGATCCGGTTGTTGTTGAAGTCTTGTCCCGGGAAAATGTCATCCCGCAAACCCCTTGGGTGAACATCGGCCAGTGGGTGCTGGTTTGCATCCCATCGTCCGAAACAAAGATCAATACCTCCGATGAAGGCCACGTTGTAATCAATGACGATGAATTTCTCGTGGTGAGCCTGGATTATTGTTAATTACATCCCAATCCATGGATAGATCTCATGCGCATACCCAGTAGAGAGTCATATCAGCTGCGTTCTCGAAGATATTGTGGTCGGGGTGGCGCATAACTCGGATATTGCCGTAGCCAGGAGTTCCCTCGGGGCAGAGGTTCCGCAAGGCATGCTTAGTGTGCGCGGAATTACAAGTCAAGGCTTGGTTGACCTACATATGAAATTAGTGTGGTTCTTTTTATTCTGAATACCAGAATACCAACCTCTTTGTAGACAATGATATAAATTTTGACACCCGCTTCCGCGCGCCGCTTCAAGACCTGATCCAATCGCCATTCCTGGTTCTCGACAGGAGGACGGCGCAAGAAGAGTTCTGGAGAGAGCCACCAGTCGGCGATATAGATTGTTTCGGTGGCTTTCTCCAAAGCCTCGGAGACTGCCCACATGTAGTCCTTGCCATCGACATACCACTTGACGCGATTACCGTCGTGGACGGGGGCAAAAGACTTGAAGCGGTGTGAGTCTGCGATCTCGGAGCGCTTACGGTCTGTCTCCTGTTCGTGCTCCTCGTCGTGGCGGTGGTTCGGGTTTATGATATTAAAGAACTTGCCAACTTTGGCCTTTAGATGTGTAGCTTCAGCTTTGACATCGTGGATATGGGCGTCTTTAAGACAATAATCAGGTTTTCCCTTCTTTTTGATAAGATTGGGGGATGCCAATCTACTGACCTTTGAATGACTCCTCCAGATGATCAATTCCTTGTTCAAACTTCTCCCTGAATTTGTGCATGATTGTGGTCTTTGGCAGAGTCGGAGAGAATGGGGGTGGGAAGGGGAGGGGGACGGGGAGATCTGGAGATAATATTTGGTTTCCTAAATTAGTGACATCACAGCCCTACTGGTCTGAAACTCCATATGATTTGTCCCTTTCAATGCCAAGGAAAAGATTCGAATGCCGATCAGAATCCTCCGATGTACCTATGTACCTAGGTACTACGGAGTACCTAGGTATTATTATATGATTTTGTTATTTGGATTGTGCCGCATGGAGCTTTGGATTTCCATGGTTCAGATGGAACTTTTATTTCTTGGCAAAATGTAAAAAGCGCATAATTATGTGAAGGGAATAAGGAAATAGTAGAAATGGATGCAGAGATCTGTGGAGATCATATAGAATGTTTATCGTGGAGATATATAGTACCCTAGCAGCATTCACAAGAAAGTGGATGAACTCTAGCATTTCTAAAGACATATTATACACGGAAAAGTTGTTTTGTAGGTGCATTTCACTACATTCTACTACGTGGATAAAAAGTATATAAAAGACAATCTATATCACCCAATTCAACGACATTGTATTCACATCTACTTCATATATACCGGTGTTGCGTCGGAACTAACAAGTTAATTAACCTGAAAGTCCCCCTAAGTTAATCCGGGCCCACTTTGAGATTATTTATGTTGTAGTCGACATATGACTCCATGGACGATATAAGAACAAGCATTCTATGGATGAAGGTATTTGTTTTGGTCTTCCAAGCTCTATACAAATATAGTTCTCAAGTCATTGTTGATATAGGTCACGTGAGAAGAACCCCCTGCTCAATTTCAAATATAGGCATTTAACACTATAACTTATGTATAACATTGAATATATCTGTAATAGATTACCTTGTTTTAAATAATCCCCAAGCTGTTAAAGCGTGAATCATTCCTCAGCTCATTGTTAAGGATTGTTAAGGCCCTTCCAAGGTTGTTGTTTGGCCGGAATGCTGACCGCCACCACGTGACTGGATGGGAAAAACAACGTTGTCAGAGGAACGGGCCATTTTCTGTTTATCCTCCCTCGACTCACACAACGCGGCTAGCCTTCAGAGCTCAAGGCTCACGACCAGTCATTTTTGGTTAATGTGCTTGCATCGTTTTGGATACCACATTTTGTTTGTCGGGTGTGCCTGCCTAATTTTGGATTTGAATGGTCTTGTCGACGTTGCGAAACGAGACTCACTGGCCATCGCCCTGGTTACCGGCTCCTCCACCTACTAACTCAAACGAAGCAGAGCAAGATGCCACCAGAACTAGGTAAGTGCAATGCAGGACTTGAAAAAAAAAGCCTCTTCTGCAGGTTATTTGGTTCCTCGTGCTGACGTCCTTGTAAGCCCGAGCTCACTCGCAGGGTAGTGTTGTGTCCCAGACAACACAGGTTGCCCCTCAAAGCCGGCCAGGTACCGCAGACCCGGTGCGAGCACGCTCCGAAGTCCTCTCAAGGGCTAGCCGTCGTCCTCGGTCTAGAGGATCAACAGCAAGCATCCACTCGAGTACCACTCAGCAAACCCAAGACCAGCACCTCGACGGGTTCCCACAGTTTATGCCGTCGCAGGTCGGAACGGGACAGCATATGTTCAACAACCCAGAGGACATGCTGATGCGATTTGGCCATCAGCTTTCGCACCATAACGGTGCACCGCTGGATCAATCGATGCAAGACACCCACGCTGGGATGCCTAGAACCGAAGACTTTCCAAACCACCCCATGCAGGGCCACCCGCTCTCCCACCACCCTATACAGCCCGAAATTGCAAGCGGCTTGTCTGGTGTATCCGTTCCACAATATCAGCCAATGTATGATAGTGGTGTCGAGAACCACCTCCCGGACCATATCGTTGAGGATCAAGAAGTTTCAGAGCCAGGGACTAAAAAGAAAAGAGGGGCTAGCTCGACGGTGGCTAATGACAACGAGTTGCGAAAGCTGCTCCGCCAGTACGAGGGGTGGAGTCTCAAACAGATGGCGGCTGAAGTTATGAAGAATGAGGGTGGTGGGGGCAAGGCTGAGAAAGTGAAGCAGGTCTTCGCGATGATCTGGTAAGACACATTGTCACAAATGCCCTGCGACCATTTGTCTAACCATCTGCATAGGCTGAGAGAAAATTGCCGGAAGAGCAGTGGCTCAGTACGTCGTGACCGGGTCTATTGCTGCTATGCTGAGAATTGTGGAACGGAGCGTGTGTCAGTCTTGAACCCTGCATCATTCGGAAAGTTGGTTCGTATCATCTTCCCCAATGTGCAGACTCGGCGTCTTGGAGTCCGAGGCGAGTCCAAGTATCATTACGTCGATTTGTCTGTCATTGAGGAAAAGCAACAAAAACTTGCGCCTCTCAACCCACAAATTGCCCATCATTCAAATGGCCCTGCTTCAATGCCCTCGAGGGCTGCCAGTGCGATGCGCTCAAGGAGGTGAGATATAGCTGACATCAATCTTCATTTGCTCTCACTAACAAATGACTAGTGCTAGCGTACAGCAACCGACGGCTGACACTGCCGTGTTCCCATCTCCCACAACATCCTTCGCCCCTCGATTCCCGAACAATGCCTCGCCTGCCGACTGCAATTGCCAAGGCCACACCCCATCTGGCCCAGATGCAACGATCACACGCGAAATGTAGCCCAGCAGGCTGGGAAAATGATCCACCAAATGCTTCAGTTCCCGACGGATGAGAACACCCTCGTTGATAACGATACCCTACAACTTCCCGATATCCGCGCCTACTTACCCGCAAACACCGACTTGAAAGTTGCAGCAGCTCTTGCTGCCCTATATCGCTCCCATTGCATTTCGGTCATCGATAGCTTCCGATATTGCAAGGAAAGGAATCTTATGAAATATTTTTCTGCTTTCCATGGAACACTGACTGTTCCTGTTCAAAAGTTGTTGACCCATCCCAACCTTGCACCATGGATCAAGGAATGCGATTGGATGATGTACCAGAAGATGATTGCGTTTGTGGCCCCCCCTAACGACCCAGGTGGTCCCCAAGCCAGTCCTAGACGCCTTTAACTCCATCTCACAAAGGCTCTGCGGTCACATCGCTGAGACCTTCAAGACCCAACCGACCCATGTCTCCGTCGCACGTTTGATTCCCGCGCATATCTTCTGCAACCTCCTCAAGCATATGCTTGATGTGAACCAGGCTGCCAATGCCGCTGCCGCCTGGCTTTGCCACCCGGATAACCGAAACCAAATGTGGACCGACTTTAAGACTATGGTCAACCCTAGAGATATGATGACCAAGGCGAATATTCCCACGTGTGCAGAGCTAGCGACGGAGCAAATTCTCAAGCACGACATTCGTGCGCTCTTGACCCCATTGAGTGATGCCGACCCCTCCGCAAGCTTGCTTTTCTTCACGCAACCTGATACTCCGGATTCCGTTGAGGCGCACAAGTTCCCTGTGGAAAGTGCTCCCGGAGACGAGTATAACTTTCCCGACAAATGGGTTCAGTTTATCCTCAACATTCCCGCTGCCTTTGCCAACCACCGCACGCAGTGTGTCATTGAAAAGGTTGATGCCTTGTGGGATAGCGTGTTGCACCGGCTTACCCTGGCTGGAGCACCAAGCTTTAGTGCGTGGTGGATGACCAAGGTCTTCTTCCACGAGATGATGGTCTGGCAAGCAGAGAAGGGTGGGTTCATGCGCAACACTCCTGGATCATTGCAAAGCGCGACATTCGGTCCCGAATCACTCGGCCACTTTCAGATGAAGCAAGCGTCCGTTCCCGAGACCACCCCTTTTGATGCATCAAACGATTCCCAAGCCAAATCCAACCCGAGTCCTCCTGTGGCCCACAATGGCCACCAGAGCCACCCTCCCAGTCAGCATCCAGAATTCAAACACCCTCCCACCGAGAAGCGACTCTCTCTTCAAGATCCGGGCTTCCAAGGGCATAACAATGACGACAGCGCAATTGACCTTGAAGATGATACTATGTTGCTGGCAGTTGGTAAATATGGTGACATGATGGTCTCCGATCCCGCAGATGCCGAAGGTGATGTCGTCGTCATCTAGTCTAATTTTTGATTTCTGTTCATGAGTTGGAGTTGGATATCCCTTGTTTCTGCAGGCTTCTCTACTGGTTGTGGATGGCGTTCCCACGATTTTCCTTTGTTCTTTTTCTTTTTTCATCTCCTTTGTTTGCATGAAGCGATGAGACATGAGCAATGAGGCTCTCGAGTCTTCCTTGCAACCCGGCACGCCGGGTGCTTTCTTTGGTCAAACCTACAGCATTTAATCGGCGTGGCGGACATCAGTACTGACTTGGTTCTTGCTTCTCCCTTCCCTGTTTGCTTACTTTCGGGTCTCACATCGGGTCCCTCTGTACATATTACTTGCGGACGTACCTTAATCATTGGCGCAATACTCTAATGTGCATGAATAACTGTCACTCACATTTCCATGACTTTGAACTTGAACTTTCCCCTTGATCGTAACCCCTCTCATGGTTCCTCAGCCCATATCTTCATAACTTGGCACTTCCCTGTGGGCATAGGCTGGGCAACATCTCTTTCTAGCTCCTATAAATAGAACTGCCTAAGGCAAAATTACCAAAAAAGGCAAAACTCCGAAACTCAAATTACTTGAAGACTATCTAGGTAACTTCGGGAGCCCCTGGAGGCTCTATCCTCTTACCTCACCATCTACACAAACTAGATACCTAGGTAGGTACGTTAATGGAAAGTGCTAATTTCTATAGGAGACGCGATGACCACTAGGCAGGTATACGATTCAATCACCCTGGAGTTGCAAGCCCACGAATACTGTTCCATTCCGTATGGCTTAACAAAAGGGGGGGAAAAAAAGAAGAATAGGGACCTTTAATGGAACTATTGAGTTCAATAACGCCAAAGCCGGAAAATAGGAAAATAGAGACATCTCGGGAAGACAAAACTTTGCAGTTTCGCAATACGTCATGAGTTCAGAGGGTAACAGTGCAGTCGATGCAAGCTTCTATTCCTTTTTTCCTCTCTTCTTCTGGTGCAATTGCTAGACACTTACTTGGTTTTAACCACGTCAACCTCAGATTCATTGCTGCGCTCCATCGGAAAATGTATTATCGAAGCAGATCCTAACTCACATGAATGTATCTCCTGGGCCCAAGGGGAAATTGTTCGTTCTATAGTGTGGTACTGATCATGACATTTTGATTTGATTAGTTTGTGGGAACTATATCCGCAAATAGAGTAAGAGTAGTATATACTACCCTACCATTCACTGCTACATACATTAAGAGATTACTTGACTGCGATGTATCATCATGTTCCACCTACATATGACGATACCTTTCTAGCCTATCCTCATTTGGTTAACGTCTCGCTCTTTATCTCATTCCCCGTTGAACTGTTTTTATCCATGGATACCTAGGTAGTATAGCTGTACCTCGGACTTCCCAAGCTGTCTATTAATCAAAGTTAAATAGGTGGAAGCTTAAAATCATATCTCATGAACGCCTTCCTTTCCATGGTTACACACACACTAGTCTAGATAGGGCTAGTTTAGATTACTTTAGATATCGACATCTACGCAGTTTGCAACAATATTATCAAATGTGAGAGACCAAGGGGTGATATTTGCAATAATATAACAAGAAAATGACATCCAGGTATGATCAAGTACAGCGGTAGATAGGATGGATATATAAACAAGTACATGAAGAAGAATCGCTTCTACTCCGGACGACATGCCAGACATGTCGGGTCGGGGGTTCACGTCCTGAGACACACGGTGTCTCGTTCTCGAGATTGACACCGAACCAAACGATCCGCACAAGGCTTCACGATGAATCCGGCGAAGCTCTGCTCAGGTCGCCCCGACCCCCATGCTCGGGACCACCGATACTGGCGGATCCCGTCATGGCGGCATTGTCGCAAACCCAAAGTGCCCCTCCCAAGCAGACACTTGGTAGATGAGGCATGCAAGTATTAAGATAGATGAAATGTAAATAAAGATGCGTGCCCAAGTCGGTTCATGGGAATGCTTAGGTTTTGTCTTCTTTGGCCTCTTCTTCCTTGGCCTTTGGGGAGAACCTCCATCGATCCCAGTTCTCGGTTACCCACCAGTTGGTGACATAGGCTGCGTTGTAGAGCCAGTTGAGAACTTCTTCATCGTCATACTCCTTATTGACCGCGGCCGCTAGATCGGTAAGGCTGAAGCGCTCGATTGGGTTCAGCTCGTTCGGGTCCTTGGAGACATCGGAGAAACGCCATTCCACGTCATTGACTAGCGGGATCACCAGGCGGAACTCTGGCCGGGCGGCCGACCGAACAGATAGCCATGAACCACCAGTGTTCATGACTGTGAAATGCCAGGATTCGCGTCCGTCCTGCTGGACGACCTGCGGCCGGATGAGGGATTGACCTTCGTACAGCGAGCGAATATCGCGGGCGGCAGTTGCGCTGTCCTTGCTGAGGGATGCCGACTCGATCAACAAGTCGATGATGGTGGGGACGATCTGGGTGCTGATGACTGGAGTGTCGATCTGGACGGGAGGGAGTTGAGGGTGTGCGATCACGATGGGGACCTTGAAGCTGCCGATGTGGGGGTTGTCATAGGGGGTGATACCGCCGTCGTTGGGGAGGGACAGGCCGTGATCTCCCGCCATGACGAACAAGGTCTCATTAGCAACTCCCTTCTCCTCCAGGATATCGATGAGATCCGAGAGCCAATCATCCACATAGCCAACCGAGTTCAGGTATCGGTTCATATCATTGTTGGTACCGGATTTTGAGCCCATCAGATCTTCATAGGCGTCGTTCGGAACACCCCACGGATGGTGAGTGGTACTCGTGAGGTGGGAGAGGAAGAGACGCTGGTGGTCACGTTCCGCATCATCAATGGCATCACGGATGTACTCTCGGAGCTCAGATTCCGGATAGCCATAATAGTTCACTTCGGCACTTGTGACAGGATAATGCTTGGCCTTCGGGTTGATGATTGTCTCCTTGGTCTGTTTGTCACGGAATCCCAATTGGGGAGTCAATTTGTCCTGGTTGTCGTACATTTCGGTGACAGACATCATGAAGGTCGAATGCCACGGCCACTTGGTGAAGTCGTCGGTACCGTTGGTGATATCTGGTTGCTGGCTGAGCATGTCGAAGACATGGGGCAGACATGGCTGGTAAATATGGTGGTCGAATTCGCGGTTGAAATCGGCGACCAGTGGGGTCACACCACAGAAACTTCCCGTCAAACTCTTGAGAGTATATGTGGCGGAGGTGATGGCATTCTTGGCGCTGATGCCACCATACGCTTTACGGCCGTTGAAACGGGCATCGTCGTGCTCAAACCCATTGGGGAAGTTGGTCAGATACTCGGCAGTCCGGGTGAGGTTTGCCAGGCGGTCTACAACCTCTGGGGGGGATCGTCTTGTCCTTCCACGTTTCCGCGATGCGCTTGTACATGAAACTGTCCTTTTGCAGGGGGAAGATATCGGCACGTGCACTCTCGAGTTTCAAGAAAACGACATGCTTGATCTTGACATCGCCGCTCGCCAATGCGTTGTGAATATCCTCCAGCACCGGCTTGTTGAGGTTCGAGATATGCAATGGGTCCTCATGCGGGTTGTAGTGCATGGCCAAGGGGTCGGATTTGTCCCAGTCGTCGAAACCGGCGATGGGTTCCTTGGACATCCAGCTCCAACGGGGTGCAGGGCCCAAAGCAGTGACCCCATCCAAATACTCGAAAAGTCCCGGTGTGCCAGTGGTAACGACGGGGGAGTGACGCTCTGCGCCCTCGATGACGGTGGTCAAGGGTAAGGTGGTGGACATGTACATATACACCTGGTCCCAGGGTCGCATAAATCGGAGGAAGAGGAAGAGACTGAACAATCCCAGGATGAGTGCCCGTTGGGGCACACCGTCGGTGACTCGCTTGGACTCCGGGAGGCGGTTGGGTAGTTGCGCCCCGGTATTCAACAGATGATCCCCTTCTTCATTATCGCTATCATTGTCCTCCATGTCGATTTGTTCGTAGATTCGAGGATCGGGAAGGTCTGGGGATTTGGATGGCCAGAAGCGTTGCACCAGGGGCTCCATGTGCGGTCGCACCCGAGCAAACAGCCATCGAACGGGCCAGGCCCAGACGTGCAGGATACCTCCAGTAATTGCATGAATGGAATGGGCAGCGAACAATGAGAGAGTTAGAAGGATGCCCTCGACAATCAAAAACCCGGTCAAACCAGTGAGCAGGGTATGAATGGCAGCGGCATCACCGTTGAAGGACTTGGCTTGGCGCCAGTGGATCTCGGCACCGGTGAAGACGTAGAAGGAGGTATTGGCGGAAGCCATAAAGGAGACGAGTAGACTGTAGCATATTGATAAATTAGTTTCCAAATCAATTATATTCCGATTAATATATAAATGCAATTCCAAAAAAAAAGAAAAGGATACAAAGGGCAAAAGTTGAAGTTGAAAAAGGGGGCACGTGGACACTTACCTAGAGGGGATCACCAAGATTGCCAGTAGGGCGGCCCCCGGTCGCCACGCGACCTTCTGAGCGAGGATGCGAAACAGCAATAGAATCATCACATCTTGGAAAAAGAAGGTAAGACCCCATAGAAATAGACGGGGAAGAGGTAGAGAATATATATGAGCGTAAAGATGAAGTATTTTGGCGCTGAATAACGAAAGAAAGGCGAGGGTGAAAAAATAACGACGGGAAAAGTCCCAGACGGCATCCAGGGTCTCACCAGGAGAGAGACGAACACGCCGGATGCCGTGGCTTAAATAAGCATGAACAGCGTGAACGACTTTCATGGTATATATAAAAAAAGAAAAGAATGAAATGGAGGATATATATATATTATATATATACTTTACACCCCCGACATTTGAAAGAAGGGAAAAAAGGAAGAAGTCAAGAAGTCAAGAAGTCAAGGGTCAAAAAGAATTCCAAGTTCCAGGATTTTGTGGGGACGATGAGTACTCCAGGGCTGGTAACTCCGTAGGGCCCCTACTAACCGTTTCAATGTCTTAGGTATATCCCTATGGATATTTTTAGTTAATTACCTAGGTACCTACATATGTAGGTAGATAATTTGATTGGATTCTATCTCCTATTTACTCCATACTAATGAATAATTCATCACAATATTCAAATATTCATCAAATGGCCCCCAAAAGTACCCAAAAAAACCCCCCCAAGGCCCCCTCTTTAAGCCCCGAAAAGCCCCCAAATCAGCCAAAAAGCCAAGAAACGCCCCGCTGGAAACCAGAAAATTAAAAAATACTAAAAATTAAATAAAAAAAAATTAAATAAAATCAGTTCTTCTTCCTCTTCCCAGCTCTCTCTAGACATGTGTCCATCATGTTAGGGAGCTTATTCGGTTGGGTCTCGCTCCTTTTCGAGCCACTGGCCTTTCAAGTTCCTCTAATCGAACCTCAACCCAGACTCAAGTCCGAAAATGGTATAGCTATTCCCGTACAGGGCCCCTGGCAAGATATCATCACCGGTCATTATGCCGTCCCTCCCGTATTGAAAATTCATGACCGGAACAGTGTGGTCAAATGGAGTTGGCAGCGAGAAGATGTCACTCAACCTCTGCCTCCTCTGATTCGGAGCGGTCTATATAGCGGTTATAACGATGCTACCGATATGAAGTGGATGCGAGGCGGTAGAAGCGTGGCTGCCGTCTACAGTGCTCTCGTCGTCGTTATCAACCACACTCCCGATCAACCCTCCACCGATAAGAAAATCACCTTCGCCCTCAACAGAGCCAATGATGTCCTACACAATGCCCATACTATCGAACCTTTACCCGGTGATCGACTCGCCGTCGGAACTACCGGACAGCGACCTTGGGATGGCATTTTGGTCTACAACATGAGCGAGGCTCTCCCCCTCGTGGATGAACCTCCCGTCTTGCAAAAGATTGAAGGTCTCCGGGCCATCCACGCCATGATCTGGGATGAACAGGGTCAGATGTTGTGGGCGACCGGCACCGATGCTGCTGCCGATGGTTCCGATCCCGTCCCGGCCTACGGTGTCATTCAGGGATACCCCTTTGATGCCGAGACCGGCCTGCTCAGCATCGATGAAGCCTATCGATTCCGATTCCCCGAGTATTACGATATCGACACCGAATGGGGACATGGATATAGCTGGTGGGCCGGTCCCCATGATCTCGTCCCAGTCCCCAACGAACGGGTATTACTCGTCTCCAACGATATCGGTCTCCACGCCTTCGATATCGATGAAATGAATTTCACCGCCGAATACGACGAAGTTGTGGAGAAATATATGCCCGGCTTCGAGGTCACCACCAACGATCGGCACGGGATCAACCGCCAGGGAGAATACGTGGAGTTACCGCAGTCAGACCTCAAGGGCTTCAGTCTGGCCCCCGATGGAAGCTTCCTATACACCCAGTCTCTATGGCGACTATTCCGTGGGAACTATACCAGTCTTGTGGTCGACGGTGTGCGTCACCAGATCATGAAAGGGAACGAAATCTATCGGTCGCGATGGTTCGGAGACATCGATGGCTGGCCCAAACCAAAGACATAGAGGGGTTTTTTTTTTTTTTGGAAGTTCAGTTGTACAGCATGCCCTAGTGGGCTCCAATATACCCAAATCTTAAGATATAATCAACCAAGCTATGGCACAGATTCGCCTTGTGTCTTGACCTGTAATATCTGCTCTCACCCCGGATTTGATTCCTCATGCTAAACGCGTGTTCTTTTCTTCGTTAGAAATAGGGTTTGCTGACGGGAGAGGCGTCTGGCTACTTTTTCTTTGTGCGATATCTTCCCAGTTGACGTACCTACATATGTACATATATCTATGTACATACCTATGTACCTAAGTACTTAGACATCCCGGATCTGTCCATTTCAGGAAAGTTCCTTTTAAATCACGCTATTCCGTATTTGCTATGGCCCCAACTGGCCCGAGAGCGTGACGCAAGCAAAATCTCCACACTGACATCCTGGCAGAATACGGAGTAGGCTGATTCGTTGTCAATTCGCAATAGGCTGTCGATATGCCCTGCCTGCTTGGCGGCATTCTGTGCGGTCTGTGCTCAGATTTGTAGCCTCAACCTTGGAAGCCAGATAAGCGAAGTAATACTCTCGAATTCAATATGTGGCCTCTTATTTTCAAATTAAGACCTTTTCTCCATTAAGTTTCTTCGCAATGCTACTTAATTACATACCTAGGTATGTACATATGTAGGCTTAGTAGTTCTGTTCCCGCTCCGAACTGGCTCTAGCCGCGCCGTATGTGTATTCGTATACGGAGGGGGTAGTATTCGTATATCGTATTCGCTCGAATTCGCTTTCTCTGATTGGCCGAACCTATCGTCTATTTTTATAATTTTCCCGAGGTCCTTTTTAGTGATAATTCTTACGTTATACATCTGCATAAATATTCACTGCCCTCCAGGGCTCCATGTATATTACTAATGTATTAGATGCCAAAAGATTGGAACCTTCCAAGGTTAGAAGCAACTGCCATATCTAAACATTGCGTAAAGGATAGTATAACAACCTAGGGTACACGGGCCTTTAATATATTTAGATTATTCAGTGGCGCATGGACTTCTTTATTGCTTTACCAAAGGTGAAATATGTGATCATCCTGAGTACTACATTCACAAAAAGGAACCGGAGACAGGATGGAATCACCATCGTTACATGTCCGATTCAGGGACAAAGTAAGAGGAAAAACGCTGGTTTTAGCAAAGGTAAGTCACTTGCATTATCACTAGCTCGAGTATCACCATATATCTTTACAGGTGCCTAGTCCTATACTAGGGTAGTAACTCCTATCTATATCGTATATTGTAGAAGTAGCCTAAGGCGAGCTATTTCTGGTGAAGTGCACAGTTCCATTTAGAAGTGAACTACATATTCAGAGTTGCTAGGTGATATTTTAAGGGTCGACAGTCTGCCTGATTATAGATAGCTGTTGTATGATTTCTTTAGGATATCATGATACTTTTCTCACTATATACATATATGCACCTTAGGCATAACCTGCTACAATATAAAGACGGGAGCAAAGAAGACACTGAAAAAGACACTGAAAAGGCAGCAAACAAAATAGCAAACAAAACAGTAAATAAGATAAGGGTCTGAACCAGAGTTGCTTCACCGCTGGTTATCCCATCCGGGACTACATATGGTAATTGGCAAGAGCTGCCCAGGTGAATAGAATCTCCCCCCTAATTCCTTCTTTTTCTTCCTCTTTTTTCTCTTCTTCATCGTCCCTGCGTATCATCCTCAACCTACCATGGCTTCTTCTTCGGCTCCATCATTGGCTAACCTGGCCTTCGAGGAAATTTGTCGTCGGTTGGAGGCATTCGTCAATGGGAAAAAGGCATCTGCGTCGTTTGTTTGTGGGGGCCTCGTCCCTATCGACGCGAACACCGCAAGTTCCATACCATCCCAAACCACCATGTCTCCGCCAGTGAGGGTTTGGTGGCAAACAGATGGTGACAATATCCTGCGAAAGTTGACTCTACCTATTGACTCACAGGCCGGCTCCAAAACCGAATCTGGTTTGCGTCAACTGGTAATAGACTGCGAACCTGCTAGCTTTGGCAAGGGACAGCAAGATGTACTTGATCCAAAATACCGAAAAGCTGGAAAACTTGAGCCTCGAAGTTTTCTCACCAGCTTCCACCCTTCAGACTTTGGGATTCTTCAAAATGTGGAGCAAATTCTCCTTCCAAACTTCAACACAGACTTGGAAAACCGTCTACCCTTCCAAAAAATGCATGCTGAGTTGTACAAACTGAATGTATGATAACACAACGCTTCCTCTGCAATAAGTATTAATGCACCTATTAATGGCAGGTATACTCGGGTCCATCTGGTCTTTTCCGGAAGCATGTTGACACACCATGATCCGAGAGCCAGATCGGCTCACTGGTCGTTTGCCTACCTTCTCATTTCAAAGGGGGTAACTTGCTCGTTCAACATGAGGGAAAGCAGGTCGAGTTTGACTGGAGTCACCAAAGTGCTTCTGCGATCCGATGGGCAGCGTTTTACAGTGACTGCGAGCACGAGATCAAAAAAATTCACGGCAGGGGATCGCATCACCTTGACATACAACCTCTACGTAACTGAGCCAGTTGGGGGATCAATTCCACCAAGCTTGATTGTTGATCCAAAGAGCATGTCATTGTATAGCTTTTTGCAAGAACTTCTGGTGGAGCCTGGCTTCATGGAAGACGGTGGGTTTGCAATATGCAGTCATTTTAACCTAGAGCACTAATCTAACTGTCCCAAGGTGGCGCTTTAGGGTTCTTTTGCTCTCACGCTTATCCTCACGCATCCGATGAGGCTCCAATGCTACTTCCAAGAGCACTCAAGGGGTCTGATCTTGTGCTTTACTCTGTTTTCAAATCCCTTGGAATACAAATTGATGCCCTCCCCGTGGTTCTTGATAGTTATTATGATCCATCTGAGGAAAAACATGGTGAGAAACCCCATCCAACATAAAATACCCGGAGTTTTCTCTCGAGATTCACATGCACCCTGGGAATATTGATCGCCACCGGGATATCTCCTGCTTCCCTGCCAAGTGAAGGACCCAAAAAGAATTTGTTTCAGCTGCAAATGGTCGTAACGTGAGTCTGCTAACAATTTCTAGTGCGCGTTGGAGACCGGCTACGTCCGTACCATGCCTCTTACATGATTGAAGAGGACGAAAGTGTAAGTGCAGAATATGAAATGATCAGCTAGAGGATCAAATCGCTAATGCGGGACGTTTATTCTAGGTAGCCGAGCAGGAGTGGCCGGGCGAGTATAGGCCGGAAATCACATGGATCGGCTCTCCAACGCACGAAGAGATGGCCCTTGGCTATATAGCTTATGGAAACGAACCTTCACTAGGAGCAGTGTACTCTTATGCAGCGCTGATAGCCGATATCCCACCGTTCCTAGAGCGACAGGGTCTTGTTTTGGCGTGAGCTTTGTCGGGTATTTCCTGATCTGGAACGATCCGTGGTTGCTTTCTTTTTTTACATTGGGCATCCCGCAGCTTGGCTTCAGCTTTTATTGACTGATTGCTGTATTATCTCGTCGCTCTAGGGCTGGCTGTACTTTGCGAGAGGAGAATATGATTTATGGCTATAGCTTTGAGAAATGACACAAAATTCGCTACTTTGCCAGCTACGTCCATCCACTGATATGCATTCATAGAGTGTCCGACACATCACAAATAATTCATGTCCCAAATCACCAACTTAACCAAGTTGTTAGCGGCACTATACATGGTGTTATTCTGTTTTTTCTCTGTGTTTTCTTATTAACGCATTGTAACCCAGATACGGTATTATGGATCCTACATGTAGGTAACTGCGCAACGTTCTTCTATAAATATTACCCGCAGCTAGAATCCAACAGCACTGTAACGCGTAACAGGCGGTACCTATGTATTGGGGACATTGATAATCAATACTAAAGTCGGTGCATCGTCCATTAAAACAGTCTCACAGCTAAGGGTCCACGAACTAGTGATGCCCACTAAGCTCCTATGACAGAGCTCAGAATTTCCCCTGTCGCCTCTGTCACCGACTTGTTTATAGCCCTGGCAGTCCATCCTGATAGCAACACCATCTCAAAGAAAGGACTGTCATGAGAGACGAGAATCTCCAAGAGCTTCTCACCTGATTTCCCTGGTCGTAGCTTGGCTAGCTTTCTACCAGTAGCATCCTGCAACTGCATATTCCTCCCTGTGAACATATCGGGTCTCCACTTCAATTGACCCGTGGCAGGTGACTCGAGCGTGCAATTGCCCGAGAGCTGGTTCAAACGCATGTTTATTGGTTGGCCGTAAAAGGTCAGATGTATTCTGGAAGAAAGGGTTGGAAGTCGAGCGTCGCCAACGATGTCCCATTGACCCTCGCCCCAGCCCCGAAGTAATACAACGTTCGGAGCGCTATCCTTGGATATGATCGAGTACATAGGTGGTGCCTCTATTGGATAGCCTGAAGGATGAACCAGAGTCTTTGTTGAGTCCCATGGCGCTGGTCGTAGTGAGAATGAGATACAGAACTGTCGATTTGAAGACTCATTATTGATGGTGAAAGAAGGAAAGAGCGCCGTACGGTTCATTTCTGCAAGGAGCACTGACACCGCTGGGCAGCGCTTCTTCTAAGATAGGAGTCGAAGCGTAAGCAGATCAGTTCGAGAGTATGGAAGAGTAGCTACCTAGGTATAGCTTTTATACAGTCAGCTTTCGATTGTTTTACATCCCTTGGGGTGCTTCCTGAAGTTGTCTTGATCGCCAGACTACGGACCATCTATGATTAGGTATCTGCTACTTCCCAATCGGGCATGATAGTGCGCCGTATTACGGGACGTGGACTGTGCTCAGTAGGGACTCTACATATTATGATTGGCTCGTTTATACGAGGACTCAGCTGCTTGCCAAGTAATCTCTATGTACGGAGTAATCCGTGCAGCGAGTACATACTTTTGTACTTTGTACATATTCGTCTTCAGGGGCTTAGCTGGGGGCTGTGACAGCAAACCGATGACGTCACATTATATATCTCGTCGCGCCATCCATCCCCTTTTGAGGATGATTCTACCTAGCATACACATCTCATATTTCACTTTCCCACCGTATACCAGGCCAAAACAAACAAATGCAATATTATCTAGTGACGCACATCTGACTGTTCACATGCCTGGGGTTCCATCTAGTCGGGGCTGCGATGCATGTCGCAAGGTGAAGAAGAAGGTTTGGTCCTCCCCCCCAAGGCGAACTTGCTGTATCTGATTAACTGAAAGATTAGTGTGATCAACTCAAACCGACATGCTCACGATGCGCGCGTCTGAAAATTACGTGTGTCGGGGGAGGACAACAACGGTACATGTTCAAGCATCAATCGGTCAAAGCGATGCAGACACAACCCGAAGCAGAAAGTCAATCAGAGCTTCAGCGGTCTTTTTCATCTAGTGGCAATAGAGCCGTGTGGGTTGGGGGACCGACACGGATGCCTAGCACTGACACGAGTAGAATGGCAGCAGCCTTTGTAGCAGCATTCCAGGTGACTGATATCCGATATGCTATGGCCTACTATGGACCTTTCCTGCGGGATATTCCACGGCGATTGGGCAACAGCACCGTCCTAGATTCGGCCGCGAGAGCCTTATCAACCGCTTATCCATTACTTCGCGCGGGATCTTACCCACCGAATGCACTCGTTCTCTATGGACAATCGCTGCGGGCACTGAGAGAATGCTTGAACGATCCAGTTGAGGCCCGAACTCCTAACACATTATGTGCTGTCTATTTGATTACCATCTGCCAGGTAAAGTGCCACTTTGCCCAACCCACTGTTTAACTCCAAAAAGCAATATCAATGGAATAGAAGCTGAGTTGTCATAAGAGCTGGCTAGGAAAACACGATGATTCGCTCACTAGTCACAGCGAAGCTATCGCTCATCTCCTCAGGGCTGCCCCGCTACATGAGTGGAAGAGTACATTTGAGATGGAGCTGGTCATTACACTCTGTGTGCCTATAGTATGTCTGCATTCCGATTACTCCCGACGACAAATTCAGTTGATGCCATGAGAAATTACTTACAAGCAATGATTCGAATAGATACTCGAAGGCATCGTCAATCCCCGTATCAAGATGGGTTCGGAATTCTGGGAATTGGCCTCATCTTTCAGACGTCGTCTCTCTGCTTCACGGAACAACAATCAGCCACAATCAACCACCGAGCTGCGACATCTAGCCATGTTTCCTAAGTTTGTCCAAAACCCTGAGCCACACCTTGCTGAAATTGCAAAGACATACATGCAACTTAGACTCGATGCACAACGAGTAAAACAACATCTTGATCAATGTGCAGAAGCTGTTCTTATATCTTTCTCATCCTCTGATGTTGCGAGACATTGCCGTATTCAAACAGCTTATGCCATCCTCTCTACGCTGGCTGTGTTATTGAACAGTCTTCTTCGAGTTTTCGATCCCTGGAACGCTTCTTTGGTGAGTGAAGCTGTCTTTCTCTGTGACGAGATTACAACCCAAGCCGAACTGGCATCTTGCTACCGGCCCGTTGGGGCAGGGTATATTCCTCTATGCTTAGTTGTTGCTTGGGCAGCATCAGATCATCTAGTTCAGCTGGCAAGGATAGAAGCGATCCTTTCTGAATACCAGTCTGATTTTGCGGAAGTGCCATGGATGAGCCGTGCTATCTGGTTAGCCTCTACCTTGGATAGCCACCGTATACGAGTCATGTCTGGGAAGCAGTCTCCAGAATCCTCTCTGGAAGCTGATTCAGGAGACACTCATGGTGCTGGTACCAAAAAGGCTTCGGTGCGCGCTGAGTCTTGCTGTATCCTCTAGGCCCGAAGAAACGAAAAAGGCCAAAAAAAATTGCAGTAAGGGCCAAATATTGCGATTTCTCCGACTTTCTCTATCAAGCGAGCCTTGATTATCTCAAGGGGGTCCTTCTCGGAGTCATCCTGATTGCCTGACCTCTATGTGTAGATACAATTGGCAACGCAACGGATATCTCTTGTTAGGCAATTCATCCAACGAGACTGACCGTGCACGGGGAAGAAGATCACGTTCCCCGTAAGCTTCTCAAGTATCCCGTAAGCTTCTCAAGTATGCCCCTGATGTCCCCGAGGTCCACCCAACAAAAGATTTCGTCACAAAGATACCCCTCGGATCAGGTATAGTGACCAAAATCCAAAAGTCTTTATGGGCCGTTCCATTACCTCGCTGGGAAGGCTTACCTCAATCACTTGTGGTATTGGCTATGGAATGTATGAAAGTAATAGGAATCTCCAAATGCCTTCCCTGATGGCCGAAAATGAGTCGTCGGTCATGCAGTCGGATAACACCCGACAAAGGTGTACACGCTGCTGGTGTATTGATGAATGTCGATGGCCAGTGGGTAATATGGAGAGAGCTATGCCAATCACTTGAAGATGACAGTTTAGGGGGGCTAAGTTGAACATTGAACTGGAAACTGGGGTTGAGGTTGGACTATTAATAGTGAATTTTTACTTCCATTGGATCATGATTTCCGTATCCCCACACACCTCAACTGGCTATACGAGGTCTGAGATTGAAATCACATATAGAATTCACATATTATGTGCTAGTTATTCACATTCCACAATCTGAACGTCCTTATTTACAAGCATCCCGACGGAAGATGCCATCGAACAACCCCAAAACAACATAAAATATCAATCAATCAGAAAAGCCGTCAACTCCCGCTATTGACTGGATCGAGATGCGCCGTCATATTTCTGTCGTCTTTTCATAGACTTCCATTGAACAAGTCCAGCACCAATAAAAGACAGTAGTGCGGCAGCAACAGACACGTAGAATGTCTGGATAACGGCAATGTTATAGGCGTGTAGGACGGAGGGAAGCATATATTTGGGCACCAGGTGCGACAGATTTGCGGCCCCAGCTTTTGTTAATGCGTTTGGACTGATATTGGGGGCATAGGTCGTTATGCTTGCCACAAGCCGATTCTGAAAAACGGTTTGGGCAATCGAAATAAACATTGCGCCACTGAGGCTCTGTGCAAATGTGATGATGGCAATTCCGACCGGTATGTCATGTAATGGCAGTACTGTCTGAAGTGCGTTGATGCATTGCTGAAAGCCAAGTCCAGCTCCAATTCCAAGAATAACTTGGTATCCAATCCATTGCGGACGTCCGCTGTCCACCTTGAAATTTGCGCACAGCCCAGAGCCAATCGTGAGAAACGCGCTTCCAACGAACATGAGTGGCGTATAGTATCCGACAATATTAACCAGAAGTCCTCCCAAAGCAGAGAAGACAATCATAGCCACCACCATCGGAAGATTGTTGATTCCAGATTCCGATGCAGAATCTTCCTTTACTGCTTGAAACCAGATAGGAAGCTTGGAGACTTGTTAGCGATGAATGTAACAGGATTGTATTCGGCACCCACATAGTATCCAAAGACAAAAAAGGAACCACCTAGGAATGTAGCGTGAATCACTGCCCCAAGCACATTTCGATTCTTGAGTAAACGAGGCGGTACCGTAGCGTCATCCTGCTTCCACACCTGGATAAGACACCATGCAAATCCGAATACGCCAAACAGAACAAATAGGGCAATTATTCGAGCATTGTTCCAGCTATATTTGGTGCCGCCCCATTGCAGGCACAATAGAAGGGAAACGATCGCCGGAATGAATGCAAGGACACCAAGAGGATCCATTCGCTTTAGCTGCCCAAGGCAGCTTATTTTGGGTTTTGATGATGTGGAATCCTTGAAGAAAAGTAAGATCACCAGGCCAGTGAGCACACCGAAGGGAAGATTTATCCAAAAGCACCATCTCCAACTGACATGATCAGTTAAGAGTCCCCCCAACCTATGGTAAAATTAGCCGCCATTCTATGTGATCGAAATAGCTAGACTTACAACGGTCCTGTGATTGTCGCAATTCCACTAGTGCTACCGATGATCCCAAAATAGAGGGCACGCCGGTGAAGGGGCACACTATTCGCGAGCATGAGTAGAGCACCCGGCGACAATCCTCCAGATCCGACGCCAGCAATTGCTCGCCCGAAAACCAAACCCTTGGATGTTGGCGTCACTGCACATATTAGAGATCCAAGTTCAAACAAGCCGAGAGCAATCATATACGTCCACTTTGTCGAATAATACGTGTATATCTTGCCAAATGGTAGGGTGACAGCACATGTGGTTAAAAGATAGGCGCTCGCATACCACGATAAGTCGCTTAGAGAGTTAAATTCTTCGGTGATCTTGGGAACGGCGGTTGAGAGGATTGTGTTGTCCTGGTAAGTTCCAAGGTTGTTCACATTAGCTTATGAAATAGTAAAGATAACTTGAAGCTTACCAAGGCGATACAAAAAGATTGAAAGCAAAGTCCTATCAAGATCGGAGCAAGCTTTGAAGTCGGTGGATAGACTTGCTTTTCTTCATCGTCATCACTCTCTCCGGTTTCTTTCAGTGGGATGTCATCTCGATTTGCGTAGGCTTGATCCTCGAAATCTCTCATGCTTGAACAGCCTGCCGTTAAACAGCAAGTAAAATTCTCCAGTTTTTATTGAAACCCTGAGAACTCATCAAAAGTACCTTTGGTCGGACCATCCGTGCCGAAGTGTGAAGGATGTTTGAAACAGGAAGGCAGAGACCACATCAAGTCGAAGTGTGGATGTACAGTACTTTTCTTGTAGGACATCTCTGTACCTACATTACTACTGCCGGATGTAACCCGATAAAGCAAGGGGTTTGTATCTTGATTTATGTTCGGAGCTTTTTACTTTCCCTTGGTAACATTCTTTCTATGAAGATTGGTATGCAGTACGTCTTTCCCTGAAATGGTTGCTAGACATAAGCAGCATTTATATCTTCGCTAGAAGTATATCACTTATGATCTGAAAACGTCAGTTCTATAATTGAGAACTAATCTAAGAATAAGGCTGTATCATTTGGTATCGTTAGTTACTCAAGGTCGATCACTCCCGACGTGATAAATCTGGAGACCCTGCATTCCAGTGAGACTGTAACACCGGTAAAAACAGAGCATATGATGGCTAGATACCTAGTAATCAAAAGCTTCCAAACCTACGCAAGATTCTGTTTTCCAAACAAGACTGAAGGTGCTGGGATCCAGTCCTTGTACTCCGCAAACGATAGCTCATCTCAAGACTATGAACAACTTTGTTTCTCAATTGATGTGAAGACGATACTCATACTGTCACTAGCTTTGCTAAACCTACCGCTAGAGGTCAATGTGCCACTGTATAACCAAGTGACTCGCACGAAGGCTTGTGAGCGTTTCGTCATCAAAATAGACCGTTCCACCTCACAAACTACCCTTGTCAATTTACACTTGTATACTAGAAATTCAGAATTGGAAGGACTAAGTAGTTATAGATTTGAAGGATACTGGTGATCTGATTTTAGTGCGAACAAAACACAAGATTTCCCCTGATAAATACATACGGGACTCGGCAATAACAACTATCTCCAGCCTCATTTCAAAGGGATAGAGAGAAGGGGCATCTGAGCAGCATTCAGCAGATCTTCTGGGAATCCTGATCCATCACGTAAGTAGAGTGAAGATTATTCCGAGGAATGCACGTGAGCTGATCTCCGACTTTAACCTTCTACGGCGTCTATCCTAAGAATAGTACCAATGTCGGTTTATACTGTTTCCCGGCCTGTTTGTTACCATAGCATCGGTGCTCACAGAAACGAGGATTTGGGTTGCAGTTTGGACTTCTTTTCTCTCTTTCGCGTGTTTGGTAGGCCTTTGTCTGCGATCAGGATAGAAGACGCTGTGACGAGTTTTATGATGGTGAAAGTCGACGTGGCAGTGTGCAGGGTAAGTGCAGTAACCGGGACTTGACGGGTTGTATGTGGCTTGTGAACCAAGACTTAACTCTGTCACGACTAGATGACTGCTGATGTGAAGTATCAAAGTTGATTGTTGCCGAGACTTGTAGACTACATGTAGACGGCATGAATACGTACCGAGACCTAGCGGTGTACCGTGAGGCGCATCAAGCTGTGGGAGACTGGAGACTTGGCGCTGTGTATTTTGAGGGAGGATACCTTGCGATGATTGAACAGGATGACAATGAGCTCTGGGGCTCATAACCTGCTGAGAATGGCAGTGAAACAGGATGAGAGTAAGAGTGCGGACTAATTGAGAGTATCGGTGGATGGAAACCCCATTGAAGCTATGTGAGTGCTATTTAGAGGCGGTCGCGCCTGCGGTAGAACATGTACCTACGGAGTAAATGTTGAACAACTCGAATCTCTATCGCTAGAACGTGCCCGCAATCAAATAAGATAGAATAGGTCTAACCCATATTTTCGGAGGCACTGGACCAGTTATGACACCGGCCTCGAACCCGATACCGGTACTCTACCGTAACCTCCAAGCTCATGTAAATGCGAAATACGCAAAGACGCGGGGGCCTGGAGTGCCTAGTGCCCTGGAAGGCAATCGTCGGTGGCGATCTGCACGTGTCTTAAGACTCTGAGAGCCAAGCCAGGTGACTTGGGTGACGGACGCAAGGGCATTCTAGAAAATCATGATTGGGAAGATGTCGATGTACTCCATATGCAGCAGCGCTGTATATATAGAAGTGGGTTGCAGCCGGAACTGCCTGACTAGGCAAGTTGCATTGCTCTCCAGGTTTCGGCCCCGTATATTTCAGGGAGTACGGGGTAGTGGAGAGAGCAAAATAGAGACGCGCAACATGGTAAACCGCCCACAGTGGGGGGGCCTCGTGGCCAGATTTTTTCCTCTTTTTTTCTTCCTTTCCCCGCTCTTTTCACCCTCTAAAATTGACATGGAGTGAAAAGCGCATATGAAAAGACAATATAAAGCAACCATCGCACATGGTGCACATGCGAAAATGTTCCGAGTTAGAAGACTTGACATGGAACAAGAGGCTGAAAGGGACTTCTAGGCGCCAAGCTATGGAATTTAGACTGCTCACTATATTGTATTTCGCCTTTGCGATAGTACAATTTTATATTTCCCCGTGTACAGTGCGCAGTACCGTGGAGGATGGAAAGACACATGAGACTCCCAACCAATACCCTCTCATCTGAATACTCTCCAGGTAGTCCGACGCCCGAGGCCGATCAGAGGGGCCTGCTAAGCAAATAACAAGCTATTATTGGCACTCAGTGGCGTATATTGGCATTGAAATTTCCCTGTTTCCACTTGTAAGCTGAAATCTGACAGGCGGGAAGATGATCGGCGGGCTCTGATCCTGCACAAGCCCAAACACCCGCTAACTGAGTCTGGAGAAGCCGAAGGGTTACTCCGATGATTTTACATTTGCCCGGGTGAGATGGCTATTGATTGGCCTAACTGGCGTGGGCACCCCATGTCTCCAAACGAGGTGGAAATGTACTCCGTAGCATGGGTTGCTTTTGGGAAAATGGTGGGCCATAAGCATTAATAACTCCCCAAATTACATTATGTGTCTGTTTTGGTGTACATTGTATGTTGTGGAGGGCAGGAAATTCTAAAGGGCCCCCTGGGGGCTTTTTAAAACCGACCGAGTTTCCCCCGTTGATAATTTCTTTTGGTTTTTATAATCTTCTTTTTGATTTTTCTGGCTGGTTTGATCTATATATTGGCACATTCGAACGATATAGACACTCCATTATGCAGACCAGGCGGTTCTTAGGCCTTAATGGCACCAAGGTTCAGATCGCTATTGGCTTTCTGGCGGGCATGGACTTCCTGTTGTTCGGTTATGATCAGGGTGTGACTGGCGGTTTGTTGACGCTCGACTCTTTCGTCAAGTACTTCCCGGAAATCAATACTCTAGATTCATATACCGAGCACTGGAGCCCATCAGCAAAGAGTAACCAGTCAACCCGACAAGGTATCACAGTCGCAGCGTACAACCTGGGATGTTTCGCAGGCTCGATCCCCACAATCTGGATCGGTAATATCTTGGGTCGTCGCAGGGCTATTTTTCTCGGTTCTTTTATTATGTGTATCGGCGCCATTCTTCAGTGCACATCATACGGACTTGCTCAGCTTGTCATCGGTCGGTTGATCACTGGGTTCGGTTAGTATGGGCTAAACACACTAGGGGAGCAATACACTAACATGCACTGCAGGGAACGGAATCAACACCTCCACGGTCCCTACTTGGCAGTCAGGTAAGCCAGAATTAAGCCAATCCCACCTCTCCATTCCGATTGATCTCCCACCGCTATATGTCGACGGCTGCGAGTGATGGATTGCGACTGGTACTGAACGGTGAAAGTAGTCTAACATCAAGTAGAATGCTGCAAGTCTCATCGACGAGGTCAGATGGTCATGATTGAGGGGGCCATGATCACCTGCGGTATAACCATCAGCTACTGGATTAATTTTGGACTGATGTTCGCAGACCCCAACGAAGTCGCTTGGAGATTCCCGCTGGCCTTCCAAATTTTCTTCGCCGCGATTATTCTGGCCTTCGTCATGTTCCTTCCAGAGTCACCCCGTTGGCTTATTCTGAAGGGTCGCGAGGAGGAAGCAAAGGAGGTCCTGGCATGCTTAATGGGTGACGAGACTGACGAGTTGTTCATTGACACTGAATTCACCGCTATCAAGGCCACTGTTCTCGAAATGGCAACGGGATCATTCCGGGATATGTTCACTATGGGCGAGGACCGTCATTTCCATCGCACTATGTTGGCATATGTTAACCAAATGTTCCAGCAAATCTCTGGCATCAACTTGATCACCTACTATATTCCCACTCTTCTGGAACAACAGGTCGGACTGGATGCCACAATCTCACGTCTTATCTCTGCATGTAACGGAACAGAATATTTCATCGCCTCCTGGATAGCCGTGTTCACCGTTGAAAAGTTTGGTCGTCGAACACTCATGCTCTTCGGTGCTATCGGAATGTCGATCTCGATGGTGGTGCTTGCTATCGCCGACAGCATTTCTTCAAGCCACAAGAAGACCCCTATAGGCGTCAAAGCAGGTGTGGCCCAGACAGTGTTTTTGTTTGTGTTTAACACTTTTTTTGCCATCGGTTGGCTTGGGATGACTTGGCTGTATCCAGCCGAGATTGTCCCACTGAAGATTCGGGCGCCGGCCAACGCATTGTCCACTTCTTCCAATTGGATTTGGAACTTCATGGTTGTCATGATTACCCCAGTTGCTTTTGAAAGCATTGGTTACAAGACCTATATTATTTTCGCGGTGATGTAAGTCATTGTTGTGTCCCCCCTGGCGCCATGTTTCGTGACTGACTTGACTTAGCAATGCTGCCATCGTACCTGTGGTCTATTTCTTCTTCCCCGAGACCACCATGCGTTCACTGGAAGAGATGGACCGTATATTCCACAAAACAACTAGCGTCTTCAATGTGGTATCGCTTGCTCACACTGAGCCCCATATGTATGGTCCTAATGGTGAACTGTTGCGTACTCTGGACGATGTCGAGGATGATGCTGTCCGTCGCGCCAGCTTCCTGAACAAGGAGAATAAGGCTCAACAGCAGAGCCACACTCAACACGCAGAAAAATACAGTGACGAGCCCACTAGCGAGGAGAGATAGCCTCGGTCTGTTTGTTGGTTTGGCAGAACTCATCACCTCCAGGAGTTATATTAGGTTACTTGTTAAAGACGTAGCTATCTCGCGATCTGCCCCGATACTCTTTATAAGGACTTTTTGGTTCTTCTATCATCTTGAAATCACTTTGCACATAATATTTCTCCAATTTTCTAGCCCTATTGAATGGTATCACCTTGTACACATTGCTTTGTGCGATCTTGAGATATGTTCTTAAGTATGACATACACTGTTGTATGACACCCACTGTGATAGATCAACCCGGGTGCGACATACATGGCATCAATATCTTGTCCATTGAATGTAATATTTATATTACAAGCTAGGATTCTCAGTTCCTGGGTTCATTTATGCATGATATGATATATTGGTGGCGGCTTATATGTTACTACGTTGTTTAGGGAGCTATCATCCGCCATTCAAACCACCTCTTCATGTGTTGCACCACCAGTCTCCGTCTTTGCACCAAGCTCCTTGCGGCGTTCAATCTCTTCTCCGAATATATCTCCGATCTCGTGAGTGCGCCATGGCTTCACATCCGTCTCGAAGACGAGATCGATCTCTTCGAGAGACCGGCCCACAGTCTCAGGATACATGAAGAACACGTGGAAAGTCATGACAGTGCAGAATACACCGAAGATAATGTAGGTCTTCCACTGAATGTTGTGGAAGGCTGGTGCCACGAAGTAAGCCAGAGCAAAATTGAAAACCCAGTTGGTGGCGGCCGACAAGCCGACGCCCTTCGCTCGGTACTTGAGCGGGAAAACCTCGGCGGCATAAATCCATGCAGTTGGAGCCTATAAAGGTTAGATGCGGAAGATATAAGTAGAATGGAATACAGCGTACCCAAGTCAGACCGTAGATGCCGGTGAAGATGTATGAAAAGGCGATGACTGTCATTCCTGCACTGCCCTTGATCTCCCACGTCAAATTGGCATTGCCGTTGACATCTGGAACTGGATTGCCCTTGCTGGCCATAACACCGGCGATGATATAGTGCACAACCATGCAGGTGATGGATCCGATAAGAAGTAGGTTTCTTCGTCCAACGCGATCGATGAAGGGAAGCATAACGCCTGTAGTCACCAAGAAAATGACATATTGAATCGCAGACGACCACAGCGTTGTGTTTCCAGTCTGTAGTTGACGGTCAGCAAAACCGCTTGAGTCCCATTTTTCTTCTTTTCCCCCTCTGGAAGAAACTTACCATGCCAGCCATTTCGAAAATGTAAACCACATAATACATGGCAACATTACCGCCCAGAAGTTGCTGCCACATTTGAACACTCATTCCACACATCGTGCGCTTCCAAACGCGAGGTCCAAACAATGCCAGGAAGGAGACATCCTGAGATTCATGCGCCACACGTACGGCCTCTTGGACTTCTTCGAATTCCACCTGTACAACAGGGTCATGGCGATCACCTTTGGCGTGAATGATTGCCAATGTGTCCAATGCTTCTTCCCAACGCTCTTGCGAGGCGAGCCAGCGAGGAGATTCAGGGAAGAAGAATAGAGCGATGAACAGGATGAGGCCTGGTACGGCTTGCACACCCCAGCAAATCCGAAAGGCAGCCGGTCCAGATACGCCAACCACGCAGCCATATGCGATCAAGTACATGATCAAGATACCCCATTCGATTGCCCATTGTTGAATACCCACAATGCGACCACGGATACGAGCGGGCGACAGTTCTGACAAGTAGACGCATGTTTGCGAGGAGGTCACACCAACTGCAAGTCCACTAACAACACGGCCGGCAACCAAATGGGTCACATTTTGCGCGCTGCATTGAACTACGGCACCCACGATCCAAACGAGAGAAGCAATCATTAAGGCATAGCGACGACCAAGAATATCCGCTAACCAACCGGCTGCAATTGAACCGGCGAAGGAACCGGCGGACATCGATGCTGTAATCTATGGAATGTCAGCATGTGAATCAAAAATGGGGGAGACTTTGATCACGTACTCCACCTTGGAGGTTGGAGTCTGGTGAGCCGAAGTAATCCGTATATGTATCAACGCCAATCCAGGCGCTCATCGAGCTATGGGTTGTATTAGTCTCCATTCATATTTGGGAGGATGTAAAATGCACCTGACATCGAAGCCGAAAAGAGCGCCTCCAATAGTACCGAAGGCGGCAAGAACTGTTGAACCTTAGCGTCACGAAACGCACTCATAGGAAGGTCACGACATACCGTAAATGTTCGTTATAGTATACATGATTGTGGGGTGGACCATGAAGGTTGTCGAAGCCTTGGGCTTGCGGGAAGGCGTTTTATAAGTGAATTAGTGGCGTCACGATAGGTCAATGCACGATTCGGCATGTTCTCGGGCTATACGTTGCATATGGTACGATTCCGGGGGCCGGGGAGAGTTGACCCTGGAACGGGAAAGATCAACGGGGACGAATTGCGGAGGAGCGAGGAGAAACCCGGGGCACCAAAAGTCGGGGGTGGACACGGCGTCATCGGCGGGCCTTGGCGGGGCCTTTGGTTCAGCGATGAACCAGTCGGGGCATTTTATGATGCCCCTTTTGCGCCTTTCAAGCCTATTAACCGAGATGTTATTTATCCGCCGGATTATCGCCGCTTTTGGATAGCTCCCAGCCCAGATTTCCACGGGTAATTGGAAAAAGTCGTTTCAAGACGGCTTGCTTTTTTGCCTATTATCATTGTTCCTTCCTATCCACTGCTATCCCCCACTGTTCCGGGGGCGAGTTCGGCCCGTTTCTCGCAAATCGGAATACCGACGTCATGCCCACAGAGTCGCGACCGATAGAGATGAGGTCTCACCTGGGAAGCTCGGAGATATTCGTGAAACTGTGCGTGACTAGACCTGTGTCACTGTGTTAGGAGAAAGAGGAGAAAGAGGAGGTGGACACCGGCTCGGAGTACGTGCAGATAGATTCCGAATCAATGTCCTCCAGGGCTGTTTGCTCAAGGCTTTTTCTATTGGACGGCTTTTCGTATGTCAATACCCGTGAGATGATGCTCTGAAGCAATCAAATCATAACATTACGAGCTTATTGGCTTGTGCTCTAATCAATCAAAGAGTCTGGGCTCATTCTGTGTAGCATCCGTGCATGCGAGGGTCGGGTAAATTCAATATTATATATTCATAGAGCTGCATCGGATTATTGCCTGTTCGATGGTCTACACGGGTTAATCCTTGGCTCTTTTTCTTTCTCTTCTCTTTTGTTTGGGGCTCTCACTTACATCCATCTGCCTTGAAGTTATTATCTCTTTAATCTTTCGGTTTATCATTGGCGCCTACGACCAGACCGGTATTGACTGAGCTATATATTTCACCAGTGTACTCGGACTTTGATGACATCTCTATCTATCCAACAGATATTCACTCTGGAAGTCTCCTGTTGCAATATCTCCAAGCCATCGAGAAATCAATGTTCCTCGCTCAGAGACCACGTTGGCATCAACCCCCTAATTCGCTAATTCTAGTCCTCTCGAGAGCGACAAGTCACAAATAGTATTCAACTCAGGGTTTAGAATTGAGAGGCTCATCGTAAGCTCGCAACGTGAAACTGGCTTCTATGAATTGGGGTTCTGTATGAAATCTTGACACAATCCCTGGTCTGATGGACATGATGCGACCTACGTATCTGTGCGTTATACATGAGAACTCAGGGTTAACTGTCCACGTCCACCATTCAAATCCCACTACTACGTCGTACTGACACAGTATCTTTTGAATGCGTGTCCCACATGACTTTGTCCGCTATGCTTGGAATGTGGAAGGGCGCGCGACATCCAGGTCGCATCTCGATGTATAGATGGACAGTCAACCTTGGAATGACTCTTATTATGACACGGTAAATTCCTCGCTCGCTTGTGACCGTTGCCGACCTCATTCCACCAAAGTTGTGGAAGGAGGCAATCCACACATGCGGGTCACAGGGTTCATCTTCATCGACTTTGAGTAGTTGGGATGCGAAAGCTCAGCAACAGGCCCTTCAGCATGCATGTCCGATCTGCGCCATTCGGGTCGCAACCTGCCTTTTCACAATACATTATCTAGGTGAACGGCAAAAGCAAGGCTTGGCAGAGAATATTTAGTTTGATTTGAAAAAAAATAAAAAATAAAAAATAAAAAATAAATAAAATAAACACGTCTAGAACACAGTCATTGGCCATTCTATGAGATTTAGGTATATAGCTGATCTCTAGGGGTCTATGGTTTATACTTCAAACCAAAAAGGCATAAAAAAATACATCAGAAGAACGCGAAAATGACGTAACCCAAAATTTTACAGCTTGCTCTTGGCTGGCTCATTCTTGAGCAATGCCGAATTCCAAGGGTAAGGGTCAAACACTAAGTCATTAACAGGGTTCTCCTCGCTTGCGCGGCGGAACAAATCTTCGTACACCTTGCCGTCATAGCGACCCAGGCTGCTGTCTAGGTGCCAGTCCGGAATCGCCCAGGCATCGACCAATCGGACAGCGTGCGGGCGGATGTCGTCAAGTAGTTTCAATACGGCAGTAGTGCGAGTCAGGGTGATTTGTCGCACAGTCACCGCACCGGAAGAGAAGAATTCGGCGGCTTCGCGCTCCAGAGTGTGTAGCGAGAATAGTCGGAATAATTGATGCATGAGGCCCTTGGTCTCTGGATCCAAGGCCCCCAAGAGTTCGGGAGAGGAAACCGCTTCGTAGAAGTTCTTCACCATCAGGTATTGAGAGTGGGCCGTAGACAAGCGCCAGAAGTCAACCAAAAGGCTGTTCCAGGAGCGCTGCTCAGCATCCCGATGTTTCAGAGCTTCGAAAGTGAGATGGGCCGTGCGCCATCCAAAGGCAGCCACGATGTCCTTGTCTTCATCGAGAACATCGAATGAAGCGCCCTTGTCGCGTCGGTCGAGGTATGCCTGAAGGATTTGGCTAGTGTCGTTACGAGCCGGCTTGCCAGCAAGGACGGCACGGGCAGATTTAAGAAGCTGTTCACACTGTCAGTCTCGAATGAATAGGATGGAAGGAAGACTGTGACATACATAACGTGCAACTTGCTGGGTCAACATATAGTTATCACCTTCCCAGGTCAATGTGGGCAGATAGTCCGCATAGGCCGGTCCAATGCCGCTGTAGCTACTGTATCCATGACCACCGCATGCGCGGCGGCAGATCTCTAAACCCTCACCCGCAGTGGTACTCGCCAGAGCCTTCAGACCGCAGGAGGTAGCATGCAGATCCGCCAGGAGGTTCGCGCCGGCGCGGAGCTGCTCGGGTCCAGCGCCCCGCGACTCCTGGTCAGGTGAACTGGCTGCCTTCATGCGGCTTTGGTTCTCCTCATACAGACGCATCATGCCCCGACCAGTGAAGTGAAGGGCGTACATGGATGCCAAAAGTGGGAGCAAGCGCACCTGGACCATCTTATAGTTCAGTACTTGGGTCTCACCCGCGTGTGGATCGGCATCACGGTCCTGGAACTGCCTCCGAACCGCACAGTAACGGGTCGCAATAGTCACACCGCGAGCCAGAACACCGCCGGCATCCAGGACAATGTTGGCCCGCACCCAGGTCATAGTACCAAATACAAGAGATGGCATAGCAGGCTTCGCATATTGATTCGTCTCTTTGTCGACCTGGCAGAAGCGGGCCAGCATGTTGACATGGGGAATCTTGACGTTGTTGAACAGCAGGAAACCATTATCCATTGTGCTAGAGTAGCCATTAGGTCCGGTGTTGGCCAAAGAGTGAGGATCGACTTACTTGTAGCCGAACTTGGGGCCAATGTCGCCCACATATACATTATCCAATGGCTGATGAGTCTCCAGATCACGGACCTGCACGACGAATGGGTGAGGACCGTAGTTCTTGCCATCGATAAACAGCTGCGCCATAACAACGGCGTGATTGGCCGTGCGACCGAGAGATCCAATCCACCACTTCGAGGCAGTCAATGTTGGCGAGTTGATGGTGAATGTCTTATCGTTGGAGTTCCAAGTGGCGGTGGTTTCCAAGCCGCGCACGTTCGATCCGTGGCCCAATTCTGTTTGCGCATAGCAACCGATAATCTCGTATTTTTCTGCACGTTCAAGGAACAGTTTATGCTGCTCGGGAGTGCCTTGTTCTCGGAGGGTCACCTAGATATTGATCAAAGTGGTTAGCTGGACAGTTGGATTTTTGACGAGGGTCTAATCCACTTACTAGGAACATGCTGGCGTGCAAACCGTACGGAGTAGGCTCACCGATCAAGTCATTGGCCGCATGAAGCTCTTGCATTGACCATTTGTGCTCTTCCGCAAGCTGCTGGAGGCGCTTGGCCTTGGCCAGCGATCGCTGGAGCCGCTCGACACGGCCCAAAGTATGATTTTGAGACTTGTCGAATACTTTTTCGGGCTGCAAAAGAGCTAGGAGGGATGCTCGTCGCTCCAAGGTTTCCTTGGTGTGTAGCAATTCGGATAATCTTTCGACGTCGACATTCGATTGAGCACGCTCCTGCTGGAGGAGCTCAGATCCTTGCGGACCTGACGGCTTCAGGGCTATAACCCAATCAGGAGGAGGCGATGGCATTGTGGGAAAAGGGGGGATATGGTTAGAGGTAAGAAAGATAATGGGGAAAGATGGGGTTATGAACCCCAGAAAGGAGGAGGAGCCTTGGAAGTTTCCCAAGGTTGGAAGGGCCGAGGGTCTCAATTAGGAAAGAGCCTCGGCTTAAAAGAGCTGACCAATCAGGAAAGTGCGGTGGTCCGGGGAACTCGGAACTTCCATTTCCCGACCTCGGGACCTTTGCCCATCCCTTTTGACTTGGGGAAGGCCACAACCTTGGAAGTTTATATACAATTATTAACTACCGATGGTTGATTCCGCAGGTGTCACACCCCCATATTCTACAATATACAGATACTCATTCGGATATGGGGAAGCGGGGAGAAAACACGTAATTTTGACGGCTTTCACAGTTTAACCTGTCCCGGGATCAGCCCGATAATCGGATCTTAGAATGATGAGATCATCGGCGTTAATACTCTACGGTGTACGGAGTACTCCGTACAGTTTCTGAGAAATGACCTCGGTTTGAATATGTTTTGCCCTTGAGGTTAACACTTGACTGCGCTAATTTTCAAATCATACCCCGGTCATGTGGTCGATTGTGTGTTTGGGATAGAAAAAGAAGAAGAATGAGTTGCTCACGTGAAACGGAGTACAACAATGCATACGGGATCAGCGAAACGCCCGAGATAAATAATCGGATCTGATAACAAAAAAGTTCCCGAAACATTCTCACATGTCAACATGTGAGAACTTTTATCTATTCATTGTGTCTGACCTTGGACACCCGCGGCAATCCCAGCCATGTAAGGAGAATCGCACCGGATAGGGCAACGATAAATGGCTGCAGTACTTTCACCCCCTTGGCTTGTGCAAACACACCGACCACAAATGGGAGAATTGCGGCTCCGCTACCTCCAAAGGCAGCGACAAACCCTATCGAGGTGACATGCAGGTGCCGAGGAAGAAGCTTGGTAACCATCACAACTACCCCGGGGAAAAGGGGGCCGAGAAAGAAGCCTTGCAAAGACACTGCCACGGCCGACACATAGAACTCGGGCACAAGCCATAGAACCAAAGCAAACGCCATGGAGCAAACTATGTAGACCTACTGGAAATTAGTTTCGTTCTATTGCGAGACAACGTGGTGCTCACCGAAATTGCGATTTTCTCGCCCACCCGAGGCGTCACAAACCCCAAAACTACCCGTCCAACCGTGATACCCAACCAGAACCCAGTGGCCGTCATACCGCTAGCAAAAGCACCGCCTTGTCGGACTCGGATCATAAAAGTAACAATCCATCCTCCCAACGCGACCTCTACTCCAACGTATCCCAGCAAGAATAATGCGCAGAGCCAGGTTACCCGGGCTGCCGGGCGCTTGAACAGTACATTTCTTATCCCGCCTTTTTTGTTATCCGCTGATGATGCATTGGATGCGCGGAAATCAGCGGCGGTTGATTTCCAGAAGCATGCGCCAGAAACCGCCAATTCGATGGCCGCACATCCGGTCTGACTTATTAAATCGTGGTCGAGCGTTTTTCGGGGAACTCTCAGCACTTACCATGACATAATAAAAGTAGTACCACGGCAGACCACCCTTAGCAATCATTGACGTTGCGACCAACGGACTAATGACTGCACCCGCTCCATAGATCCCATGCAACACTCCCAACAACTCATTTGCGTTGGCCATGTTACCAAGCCATGCATTCCATGCAGCATCCTCTAGGCCATTTCCTAACCCTGCAAAAATGAATGCGACCACTAGTACCGGATACGGTGGATGAACACAGTTGATAATATAGGCAATCAGATGGCACGCTGGCCCGATAATGGCCACACCACGTTGACCTAAGGTATAGTGGATCCGATGATTAAGAAAGGCTGCGGCTGTATAGCCTACTAGAGGTGACAAGAAAACGAGAGACACAATGGTGTATGATAGATGGTAGTATGATTCCAGCTGTACGATGGATCAGACAGATTCTCGGCAACTGTAGAGGAATCCAACTTACATATGGAATTAGAGCCTGAAAAATAGTTAGTAAACATCTCGCAACATGGGAATCAAACAGTGCTCCTTTTGAGCCATATCAACTTACACCATAGGCTGCGTCATTCGCACCCATGACCAGGAATGACCAGAGCGTCGCAAAGGTCCGATGAATATTGATGCGAGGCTGATTCCATTTCTCCAACAAGGGAAAGCTTTCAGGGCCGAAAGGTGAACCTGTATCTGACTGACCATGAGGCAAAGTCTCCAGAGCGGTAAGACTCGCATCGCGCGAACTTTGAACCTCACAGGTAGTTGCCATAGCGTGTGGTTCAGTGTGCGAGTTTTGTTCTCAACACCAGAACAATAAACAGCAATGATAGTCCACAGAGCAATCTTCGCAGATATAATGACTTTCTTGGTGCGGTGTAGTTCAGCCCGCATTTGCCGGATTCGGATAAGGGGACGGTGACGCACCTAGCTACCCCACATTCCTTCGGCAGAACTTCGGAAGATGATAGTTGTTGACCCTCACCAGGTTATGAGACGCAATTCCCCGCTTTGCTCGGGCAATTCGTATACTTGTTATATATGCGCTACGAGATCATGCACCTATATCGTTTTGGTAGATGAGCTCCATCAATGACTCGTTGTGAAGGGCTAGTACTTATATGTCAAAAGCACTTCGCCATCAGAGCTCTGAGAATTGGATTTTCGATCGATATATAACGTCTGCAGTCGCTTAAGATCCTGGTGAGTCCCTCTTACATCTGCCTCAATAACTTCTATGAATTGGATTCTACATCTCCCCGAAGAACAAAGTATTCCATCGTTGCACCATCCTTTGGATTCGATATATCACATATTCACTACGGAGGACCGAGATTTCAATACGAACTTGCGCCACGTTTTGAATTATACGGGTGTTGGTTTTCCACCAATCAAATCAGAATTTATTCTCTTACATATAAGCCAACCCCATGGTGCGGGTGCGGTCAATCCAGCATATTCTAACAATGAGTTACATTAATCCCATTATCCCGGGGTTTAATCCCGATCCATCGATTGTTCGTATCGATAAAGACTTTTTCTTGGTCACATCCTCCTTCGAGTACTTCCCTGGCGTTCCCATCTACCATAGCCAGGATTTGATTAAGTGGAAATTGATAGGCCATGCATTGACACGGCCCAGTCAGCTTCAAATTCATACCCCAGAGCCTGGAGGAGGGGTGTGGGCAACCACAATTCGATATCACGGAGGCGTTTACTACATCATCACTGCGAGCTTTCAGCGTTACCGTCCTCAACAGGATGACCGGGTTTGGCCACAGGGATTTTATGTCAAAACAACCGATATCTGGAATGAGAAGACATGGTCTGATCCAGTCTATTTTGATCAAGTGGGATTTGACCAAGATGTGAGTTTCAGCCAAATATACCACTACCTACATGAATGATGAGAGTGACACTTGATGACTACAGCTTTTTTGGGATGACGATGGAACCGTATATTTATCGTCCACCTATAGAAAGATTGAGCCAACTACTGGTGCTAAGCTGAAAGACTTTGCGATTCATATATGTACTGTTGACCTGGCGACCGGGCATTCTACCTCCGCGCCTAAATTGATCCGGGAATCTTCTTCTGGTGTTGCCGAGGGGTCGCATATTTTCAAACGCGGTCGTTATTGGTATTTGTTCACAGCGGAAGGTGGTACTGAAAGTGGACATTGCGAATGGGTGAACCGCAGTGAAGTAAGCCCATTGGGACCGTGGGAACTCGGGCCAAATAACCCTCTCTGGCGCAACGGTGTTGACGACGAAGTCCAAAACACCGGTCATGCCGATCTGGTTGAGGACACCAAAGGGCAATGGTGGGCGGTGGTTCTAGGTGTTCGTCCTTCAAGACGGGGAGATACGTGGGAAGACTCAGTGCTAGGTACGCTGTCTCGAAGTACTTGCGGGCTAATCATACTAACCTTCCTAGGCCGAGAGACCTTTCTAGTCCCCCTAGAATGGAAAGATGATTGGCCTGTGATCAACGGAGGACAGAAAATCAGCCTCAATTCCCATGGACCTGGTCTTTACGAGTTCCATACTCCAGTCTCCTGGAGGGATGAATTTTCGGACTCGCAAATGCAGATTGGATGGTATCGAAAAAGTACGCATCGAAGAGCGAACCTGCCTGCGCCCATCTGACCCGAAAATAGACACGCCCTTTGTAACTGACTACTCACTTACCGAGCGCCCCAATTACCTTCGTCTCCATGGCGGACCTTATAACCTGTCAGTGCCAGCCAGTCCAACCATGTTACTTCGCAAGCAAACCCACCACTTCTGCAGGTGGGAAACAAGGCTCTCCTTTGAGCCGACAGTAGCCGAAACCGAGGCTGGCACTGTGGTATGGTTAAATTATTTCACATATAGCAGCATCGGTATCCGGAAAGATGGCAAGGGCCGTTTCATCCGTTTTCGACCATCAAAGGGCGACACCGTGGAGCGTAGATTGAATACAAAAACTGCTGTCACTCTTACAGTTGACTGTGGCACCGAGTATCGATTTGGATATCGAGAAAGCAGACAACCCGATGTCCACTGGGTTGGGTCGGTTTGTAACAATGATGCTACGGCAGCACCTCCGGTTGGGGCCAACTTTACTGGCATGATGCTGGGTCTATATGCGTTTGGAGAGCGCCAGCGATGCCTTGCCCCAGCTGATTTTGAGTACGCAGAGTTTACATAAGCCAAATATTTTCCCGAGGTCGTCTGTTTGTGTCGTTAGCTACGTATATTAGGAAATATTTGAAATTCCTAGTACGTTGATATATCTTCCAGCATCTGACTACTACTTGCGACCATACCTAGGTACCCGTGGACAGAACGTCATCTCTTAACTCCGTGGACAATCTCCGATCGCCAAGCAATCTGATTGCGATCCTTCCTCAACTGGGATGGGCTCCATCTTCACACCTTCAAAACTGTTATCCCCCCTTAAGTGAAGTTCGACACCCTAGTGCTAATAACCAGAATGACCGAAACCTTGGAAATTGACCGTCTAATCCCTATCTCCGATGATGCTGAGCAAGTGACGGACGACTGGTCTGGATTGAGTGACCCGACCGAACGTCGTCGGCGACAGAACCGCATAAACCAGAGGGCTTACCGTACGTCACATTCCACTGTCGTCTGTTGAGCAGGAAGTAATGTTCGTCAGGAAAGCGTAAGCGACTGTCATCAACCAAAGACGTCCACTCCAAGAGCCTACTACCATCCCCTCGTTCGACCTCTACCGTCCAATTACAAGATCGTTCTTCCCAAGACAATCCGGAAGTCAACTTCTGTCGCAACCCCGAACTTTTACAAGATCTTACAGGGAGGCTCGCCAAGTCAGCGTATGAAAGTTACGCACGGGGGGGACCCGACCGCCGATCATCTTATGACATTGACGAAGGTTAACGTGTTTCGAGCATTCGCTCAGAACCTGCGACTAATCGGTTGGTCGGAGTACTGGATGGATGACGACGCCATTTCACTGTTCAACACAGCTCTGCCACAAAAGCCATCTCGCCCGGACGATAACAGCCTCATTCCAGCCAACCTGCAGCCAACTCGACTTCAGAAATCGATACGTCATCACCCATGGCTGGACTTCTTTCCTTTCCCCAAGATGCGTGATAATCTCATCGAAGCCGGGGATGACTGGGATGACGAGCAGCTATGTCACGATATCATGGGTTTCTGGGGTAAATCAACGATGGATGCAGGAATGCTAGTTTGGGGAGAACCTTGGAACGTGCAGAACTGGGAGGTGACCGAGCCATTTTTGAAAAAATGGCAATGGGTTGTTCGAGGGTGCCCTGGATTGATGGACGCAACAAATAGTTGGCGTGCCCGTCGAGGGGAGAGACTGATATTCCGCTATATCTGAATCAACATAATTAAACCCCGGCAATCAGCTTTAGCAATTTACCGAGCAGCCTCAGAACAAGGGTAGCGGGAATGTATTATTTTAAACAAGGTGCTTCTTCCCAGAGGGAGGTCTATATAAAATAAAGCATGCGAGGCCATACGCCAAAAGCAACCTATGAGAAAATGGGACTACATTGCACGCACAATATCGATCAGAATCGCTGTCATAGGTGGGCCGAAAAGACCTCAACATTTGAAGTAGTCAACTGAGCAAAGGCCCCATTAATTAACGACATGGAAGGCGTCAAGTCGCTTAATGAGACTGAAATGACAACAGGAGGCTAAGCCGAATGAGAGTGCAGGTCAGGTAGATCACAATATGCGGATAGATTCCCGTCTGCTCAACTCATATTAATTCACGTTGGGCCAATAGACTCATATTCCACTATTTGATGGGATAGCTGCGGTTCTACCTAGTGCTGTCAGTTAATCACTGTCTCCTCTTCCGGGTGTTAAACGCCCGAAGAGCCCGTGTTATTATATGATGCTTAATTTCACGTTACTCCAGTTGAAATCCCGTGGCAAGACTCGCGATACAGGACACCCATGAATATATATGTATCGCGTAAGCTCATGCCTCCAAATCAGGTTTCTTCTTTCTACCCCATAGTTCCAGCCATTCTTTGACCGAGGCACCTGATTTACGCAGCTCATTTATGCATATGTTCCGCACCTAGTCACCCCGAATTACCCTCATGGCATTGCGGATATTGTGAGGTGACGGATATTCTAGGGCCACGGTCACCAAATGGGCTTCAGGTGCATCTGATGCTAGCACGATGGGGTACGTCATCTCGTGATTGGGCTAGCCTTCAGCCGCAGAGCCCTTCAGCTTTGCATACTCCGAAGAATAAACATTCTTGCAATCATTTTGGAGCTACGAATGCCAGCTATATAATCGTCAAACCTGAATCATAACATGGATTTCTGGGGAAGAGACCAGCTGAGGCGACTGTGGCCAATGTATCATCTACAGAATCATTCTCTAGGACAATGTGACCTAGTAAACGGAATAAGGAACCGCTCTTAAGAGAGGCCATTCTTCGATACGCGGCAACCCTCTCTCTCTACGGTAGCAATATGGAAGGAGCTGATTCCATCCCTACGCCAAACGAGGGATATATGTTCATTTACAAGGACCATAGAGATCCTGCATTAACCCTGGCGCGAGGTAGGGGAGGTCCTTTGTCGTTTTATTGAGGATCTGGGTGACTCTGTAATAGGCGCAGTTTGCTGTTTCTGATGGGCCGTATATTATGTGAGCAGCGGTTCGTCCTATGCGATAGTCGCTTCCGTCGGAAATCTAGAAACTACTAATCAGAGTCTGTCCTGCACCCATGCCACACAAGCAGAGAAGGCCTCGGGCACTCACATCGTCAACCAGCATTAGGCAATGGTGTATAGCATCCATAATCTCCAACACCATATGGTACTTAGCAGGGTCGTCATTATGAAGGGGCCGGGATGGCTTGTGGACAAATGCTGTCCAATGATGCTTGCCGTAGATTTCTCGCAGATAATCATAAGGGTATTCATGCCTAGTAATTCTATCGGGACTTTTTCGCCCGACCAAGTGGTGTTTTTGTCCCACCATCGAGGGATGTGAATATGGTCAACAATCAGATAAAGGAAGCTGCTCACAGCAACTATACCCAGGATAGGGCTAGCCTCCCTAAGAAAGAATCTGAACACACTTCCGAAGAGGCTCATGACGTAAGAGACGGATATGAACCAATTTTCAATAATAAAAGCAGCAGGGTCTAGGAAAGAACAATAATTAGCATTCAAACATCAATACTTTGAGAAATTCTCTTGATGATATTATTGTGCCACTCAATTATCAATTGGCAGGCTTCGTGTGTAGAAAGCAACAGGTGAAGTGCTAGGTTCATGATTAGCGCTGTAGCTTCTGTGCTTGCTCTGGTACTATCTCATTTACGTATCCAAGATATAGTGATATATCTTAGTTAATCATGAGGCCCTAGAAGTTTCTACGGGTCAATTCGAAACAGACCGAGTGAAGCGATGAAGTCCTGTTTCCGATGCCCCGGAAAGGTCGCATATAGAACTGTGTTAACTTTCCCCTCTAGCAGTGCACATGCTGGAGTTGCATTACGCTTTATTCTCGCATCCTGCAGGTGAACATGTATACCTAGACTATGCAAAATGACGGCGAACTCCACTTCCAATAGTGCGTTGCAAACACTGGAATTTTGTCTAGAGTAAGATAGATAAAGGTTGATATGCGATAGTCGACACAAGCCACTTATTGGCTACTATTCTAAACACAGCCTGGCAGTCCTTTGTCTACATGGATAGGTGGCCAGGGGAAATAGAAATTCATCGTTCTCAAGCATGCGCACAGGAAGGCATTCATATTTTATATATACTGAAGTCAGTAGTATTCCTGCGTATATGGAGTCAACGGGGAGTTTTCAGTACTGCTGGGAGGTATTGAGCGGGTTGATGGAGCAGGCACGAGGCCATGTTGATGAGCTGGAGATACTCTTGGGTCCCAACCAGGGAATTCATCGCATTCTTGATCTACTTCAGGTCTACCCACTAAATGTGAATCCAAGCGCATGACAACCAAAGCTGTATTCAGCATCATCGTGCAAGGAAAGGCCTTTCTTGGCCTGATAAATCATGCAAGATCGGTATGAGTTGCCACATGAGCACCGCTTGGAACATTCCCGTTCCCTCATCAACCCCCTCTATACGGCCCTTTGGTTATTGATTCGGGTTCAGATATACCCAGATGTGCATACGTGACTACCTACTTGTTTGTGATTTCTTTATCATGACGCATTATAATCTAGCCGGATAGCAGCTACTACAACGAGCAGACCATACTAACCTGCGCATGGTAATATTTCTTACTTACTAGGGCTAGGTAAGTCAAGTTGCCCCTTTAAGTATTATAACATAGTAGAGGAAATAGAGGATCTCTAAATATATGCTGGAGTATTGTGACACGTACAGCTCTCTGAAATCTGTAACTCCTGGAGACGAAGCTGCATTATCACTGAACCACAACACAAGCCGGGGTTCTTATTTAGGACCTAGATGGGCCGTATTGGAGTCTGATAAAATTTAGTATGGAATGTTCATTTAATGTTTGGGAAATGCCAACACATCCTTTCGCTGTAATGAAAGCTCCTGGCCTAGGAGAAAAAGGAAAAGAAGCTATCTAGATCCGTCATATTTTCAAACCCGCCAACCCAAGCGACGTGCTGATCCGGACGACATAGGATAAGACAGCCACCGCTGTTTCCATCAATGCCGTAATCTAGGTACGCCTGTCCGTTCTCATCTGCAAAAATCTTCCAGTCATCCCAGCCCATTACCTCATCCAATATCTTGTCTGTGCGTTGAGGCCTCGAGTGTATTAAAAGAACATTGATCGCAGGCCCGTCGCTTTTCCTGTCTTTTTCTTTTCGTAGACGTGCCAGATGTGAGTTGTCCATCAAGTAATGTGCGAGATTTACCAGAGCGTCCATTTTCCCCGGCTCATCCAAGTCAGCTGGGAATACTAAGAGTTTCCACGATCCGTCACTAGTAAGACTCTGCGTCAAATGAGTAGAGGCGCCATCGCGTTGGTAAGTGACCGTGGTCGAAGGCAAGACGCATACCCAGCTTGGTGTTTCGCGCCAGAGCCAGGCTGCCATATTTATCGCCGTCGACGACTAAGACACTTGGGCCGTAAGTCACGTCCACTCCTGCCATGAAGCCAGCATACTTTTCGCGGACTTGGTACACTCCGCTGTCTCTTCCAGTTTGTTAGTCCTCATATGCTGTCACCAGATGCGCATCTAAATCCATCAACCTCTTCGCAACGGAACGACGTTCAGTGTTGTAAGTTTCCAAGATAATAGGATCCGCGCCCTCCGTGAGGACAGCTCCTAGTTTCCAGACAAGGTTGTATGTGTCCTGGATCGAGACATTCATGCCCTGTCCTCCTTTTGGGGAATGGGTATGGGCTGCATCACCGGCAAGAAAAACGCTAGAAGAACTTAGTTGACGACTTCTTCTCTCACAAGGTTCCATTTACCGCTTGTGGGGTCTAAAGTCTTCAGCAATCTGTCGAGCAGTCTTGATCGTCATCACTCGTATTAGCACGACCCGAAGCTCTTAAAACTATTATTTGTGCTTACCGAATAATATGACCACCAATCGCAATATTTGTACGTCAGTTTGTACGGGCTCATAGTTCGCTCGGCCATTTCGGCCAAGCCCCTTGGGGGATCACTGGAAAATGGCGAGCTGTCTTCTTTAAGCCCTTCTTGGAGGCGAACATAGAAACGCACCAGCTTATTCTCTCGTGGGACCATCATAATGCTTCTGTGTGGCTCAGATTGAAGTGAGCAGGCTTGGCGGATATCGGCTATGAAAATTTGTTAACGAGGGGAGGGGTACAACAAGGCTTGGTGTGATAGGAAGGGAGATATACGGAAATCGGTGATAGGGTCTATGTCCAACACACCCCAATCCCTGCTCTTCCTATCATCCCCGTCAGTCGAAACGTTGAGCTTGTGTCTGACCCAGCTGTGAGCGCCGTCACATGCGATCAAATAACGCGCATGGACCATTTGGGAGACATTAGCGGAGTGTGAGACACCTATGTTTAAGGGCTCAGTTTCGTTTTATTCTACAAAGAACGCCAGGATTTATCTGGGTGCAATACATACTATGCTCATCAAGACAAGCCACCCCCACTGCAATTGGGAATGCTTCCATATCATCGTCGGATGCCGTAATTTGCAAAGACTGGGCTCTTCTGTTCCACTCAACGCGGATTTTACTTTTCGCGCATAAATGGTCAATGAAATTTTGTTCAACAGACCCCTGGTTAAGCAAGATTTGCCCGAATTTGGACATGCGCCCAATCTCTGCTTCATCTCTCCCACGACGCTCAACTTTCCATATCTTAATGTCCATTGCCTACATTTCTGTGAGTATGTCATTTTGTGGTTAATTGTCGTTGTGTAGCACAAACCCAGTAGCACATGTCGACTTCTGGGGCCCCTTGTTACAAGATCGGGTCGACAATCCCAAAGCTTTCTAGGATTTCTAGAGTCCGGTTTTGTAGGCCATCAGCATGACCAGTCTTAGTCCGACCGCTTTTCTGGTCAATTATTCGTGTTGACATGTTATACCGAGCTGCCCAGCATGCTGCGGCGAGTCCTGCTGGACCGGCACCGATGATTAATAGGTCGATATAGGAAGGTGCATCCCACATTTCAGAAGATGGGTCCTTATAAAAGGCTATGGACAAACCTTGGAAGTCCTCTATGTAAGTCTCCATCGACTTGAAAACCACAGATATGTTCCATATATGTTCCATATACGCGCGGTGAAGTATTGATTACGTCATGCTTCCTTGAAGTCAATCTACAAACATGCAGTTTTATCGTATTCAAGTCAATCATGGACGGGTTCATCTATCTAGTTCAAGGGAAGCGCCGTCCCTTTCCGTGCTACGTCTTACATCTTTTGCTTGTAACTGCACGTGGGAACCAACATACAACATGAGGAACCTAAGAGACACGGATTTGAACATCGCCTTCATTTATGGCCCGAAGGCCTATTATCTGGAGCGGGGCTACTCGGACACAGACTGTGCTGAGCTGGCCGACAAAGTGACAATCAACGCTGTTGCCAATGCCCTCGGCAAACTCGGACACCGTGTATCCCACGTTCCTGGTATCAAACACCTCGTCGGCCATCTGGGCGCGGGCGAAGACAAGAATTGGGACTTGGTGTTCAACTTTAGCGAGGGAGTCTGTGGCTCTGCGCGCGAATCTCAAGTACCAGCGCTACTTGAAGCTTATGGGATCGTCTATACTTTTTCCGACGCAGCCACACTCTCGATATGTCTTGACAAGGCGAAGACCAAGGTAAGAGGAATAATTATACTTCAGGGCCAACCGCCTTTCCCCTAACAACTTCTCACTAATGATTACCTATGGATGCTTTTAGAGCATTATCGCGTACCAACGAGCCCGTTTGTACTAGTCCCCGTATATGGCTTGAAGGTTGACTATGCCTGTCTGGCAAAGGAACTATCGTATCCACTCTTCGCAAAACCAGTTTCTACATCTACATCGAATGGAATCTTACCCTCCAATAAGATTTCACGACCTGAAGACCTCGAGAAAACCATCGAAAACCTCCGGCGTCAATTAACAGCACAGGAAATCATCGTAGAAGAATTCCTTGACGGGAGAGAATTTACAGTTGCTATCATTGGAACCAGCAGCTCAGCCAGAGTCTTAAGTGCTTTGGAGATGACCTGGTACAATCCGGAGGGACATGATAATGAAACTTCTTCGCTCGACTTCTCCACAAGATTCTCGAAGGCCGGTCGTGGACCAGGGCAAGACACGGGACATATTCATGCGGACATGGCGGACCCGCTGGTAACCACGGTCGCCGAAGTTGCTCTCTCGGCATACCAAGTATTGGGTTGCAGAGATGCAGCTCGAGTTGATATACGTTTGGACTCCCAGAAGTACGGCTCTGTTCCTAATGTGATAGAGGTATGTGCAATATGCCCTTGGAATAGGCAGGAATCGACGGTTAAACCTCTGTTGTACTTCAGTTCCTGGGTCTGACTGTAACCAGGTGAATCCATTATTCGGTCTACGAGACGACTATTCGCTCTTTACTTGCATCGCGCGCAATAACGGTATGGATTACAATTCCATTATCGCTGAAGTCATTTCTAGCGCCCTTCAAAGGCGGAATAAAGACGACATTCGGTCAATCGAATAGAGCAAGGTGTTAGCCAGTTTATAATGCATTAATGGCAGTACTTCATGCGGTTTTATCGCTTTCTTTCCTTTGTCCCATGAAGCTATATGATGGAGTTTATACAACAGACTACAGAGAAGAAGAATGTGATCAGGATCAGAAATCGAAGATGATGATCATCTCTCACTCGCCGTCGAACTGCGTCTATAAGCTCTATAGGACAAAACGTTGAACGATAGGAACTAAAGGGAGCTAATACTACATACAACCTTAGGTGATATTTAGAAAGGATCGCATAATTTTTACTGAGTTAGGGTAGCCGACGGCTAAGTACTCTACAATACGGAACGGGGAGTATAGTGCATGTGGATGCAGAAACGGCCCCGCCTTCGTACCCCGCCCGGCCCGTCTAATAGGATAGGGGATCCCTATTGGCACAGTCGACTTTTCCTCCTTTCTTGCGATATGTATTTCTCGTTCATCAGTCAGAATCTCGTCATACCTCATTTGCAACCGTGATGCTATTCAAAACCAGAACGCCACTCTAGTGGGGTTCCCTTCTCCACCCCCGCGCTTTCCCACGGTTGAAACCCGAGAAGTCGTCATAGACTTGAAATTAGAATCCTTTATATATACCTAGGTATCTTATATCTTCGACCTTATTCCACATTCATTTTATCAAATAGTGTCTTAACTATTCTCATATAGAAAATTTATTATGGATTCTCCACTACCCCAGAAATACCTCCAGATCCAAATTCAAGATGACTTGAAGTATGATGTCCGCATCGAAAACGCGGAACTTGAAAGGTACTTCCTTTTTTCTTTCAGTTTTGGAGACGTTTTTCTGATATATACATAGGGGTAAATTTTACAATGAGGATACTCCAAGCGATATCCTAAAGTCTGACGATATCGACGACATGGTTATTCGCCATAACGGTGGGATCCGGACTATCTGCTCTATGGACAGCTCCCAAGGACATCTCGATCTTGTTGACGATGTACGGGATGCGAAGATTTGTAGTCTCACCTGGAGAGCCTCTACACAGTTTGGAGAACCCAACGAGATCAAGAAACTCGACCAGGATGAGCGGTACGTGGTTGACATTGGGAGCTGGAACGAGACTGTGACTACGGGACGGGTCCCTGTGACAATTAAGGAATATGATTGATCGTAGTTGGCGTTGGCTTCTTACTTCTGCTTATGATTGTTGGGCTCCGTAAATGGTCCCAACCACTTGTGTCGAATTACCTTGTCTCGAGCAATGTGTATAGTCGTCAGGTCTGAGTCCGCGAAGGGGCAGAGCGGCCAAAGCCCAAATGCCTGAATTTACAGGGTCGGGGCCTTAAGTCGTGCCTTATTTTAGACTGCTTTTGACACCGCTCTATTCATTAATTGCAAATGGATTTATTCGTGACTGCGGTCATTAGCCTGCAAAGCAAAGACTTGTATCTTCTGATCCTCGCCCCCTGTAGCTAGCACGCAACGAATTTGCAGGCCATTTTGGCCTCTCTCATCTATTTTGCTCTTCGGCAATTCTGGGCTTCCCTTCCTTTGGTAAGGCATGGTCATAGTGCCATTGCGTGTGTCCTTCACATTTCCCGGGACCCACTTCAAGCAAGTAATGAATGCATCATGTGCATCGCTAATAGTCTTCACACACCTGCCTTGTTGGCTCAAATCCCAACAGCGCATTGTTTTGTCATCTGATACCGAAAGAAGATACTTCCCCCCCCGGGTGGAAAGCAATAGCACGCACCCAACTGGCATGACCAGTGAGAGTCATGATGCAGCGTCCACGAGAGTCCCATAGTTTGATTGTTTTATCACGTGAGCCAGTCGCCATGATTTCAGCAGCCATCGTCGGCCTCTTTGACTCAAGGAACGACGCAAGATATCGAAAGGATGCCGCTGGGGCAACCGCGCAGCAAAGAATGCGGTTTTCGTGGCCAGTCGCTGTGAACTTGCATATCGGTTGGCTGGCAGAAATGTCCCAGAGGCGAACAGTCATATCATCCCCAGTAGACAGAAGGAACCGCCCGTCAAAAGACGGCGAAATATCACGTACCCATCCAGTGTGCCCCTCTATGGTTTTCACGGGATAGCCATTAATGACATTCCACAATATCACTTTCATATCCCTGCTTGCACTGGCAAGAAGGTTCCCCCGATGGTATGAAACGAACAGCACTGACAATGTGGTCGTGACCTCGCAAGGTCTTGACGTTTTTGTAATCATCCGTCGTGTCCCACAGCTTGATCGTAAGATCAGAGCTGCAGGAAACCAGGAGAACCCCGCTGGGTGTGTCGCCATAATCAACGTTATATACCGCCATCGTATGTCCTTTGAGTGTCCTTTCTAGTCTACCATCTTCCTAGTCCCAGATCCGTATTGTGAAATCACCGGAGCCGGACGCGATTAAAGAATACCTAGGGTGGAAAGCTATGCAATTTATGGAATCACGATGCGACTCCAACGAGCGTATCGGATGTTGAGGAAGCCAATTGTTGACGTCTGCGTTACGGTTGAGAAAAGAAGCGCGGGTCGAGTTGAGCTCGTTTTGGAGGGCTTCGTTGCGGGATTCGAGGGCCAGTAACTATTAGGCAGAAATTGTCAGTGTCGCTGTAGCGGAGCTATAGCATTGAACAAATCTGCCCAAATAGAACAGAGCGTTGCTGAGGGTTGCTACCTTTTTCATTAAGGTAGAGTTACTGGTCCATTTTTTTTTCTAGTAGATTTTCATACTGTTTCGCTGCGGTCGCGTCAAACCTGTCATCTGGAAAATCCGATTCCTTTCGAAAGGCCGCGAGGGTTTCCGCATGGCCATTCGCTGACAGATAGGCGATGAGGGATTTATTTCTATAGAAGTGTTGTCAGCGGCCATTACTGTTGAGGGCTGGTTGATGCCTTCGTTGTCGTAGTAAAATTTTGTAGGTCAGTGGAAGCATCGGTAATGACTCCGACAACGTGAACTCACAGCTCTCCTGCTTGCTGCGGCGTCAGTGAACTAGGCATTTTGAACGATGATGTTGCGAGTTGATAGAGCGCCGCTTAGAGAGCGGAGCTTATTTTCCTCAGAAAACCTTTTCCGAACGGGGTAAGAGCTTAGGCTTCGCTTCGTTGGGATGGGTGTGAGGAAAGGAGCGTGGACTAAGGGGTAGGCTGAAACTTGTAAGCGTTTCGACAAAGACTTTGCGACTGGAAGAGGTAAGTCACTTCAACCTGTGAAGTCTAGTACCTTGGAGGATGACGAATGAAAGTAGTGGTTGAAACCTCTTTGTCAATAGAAGCTGGGGAAGTGATATGACGCGGTCGGCGCGAGAACCTGGAGAAGTAGCAGAGGGAGCTGCGGGAGATTGCCCTTGTTAAGAATACCACCAGGAACAATATAGACCCTTCTGAGTAAATTTACATTCTTCCAAGGTTTCCTTTTAGTTGTTGCTAAGTCATTGGTGGGGTAACGTTTTCGCAGACCGTCGAATTGAATAACATACCTTTATAAATGGTCTAATGATTGTTACCAGCCAGACCTTTAACGAAAAGAGTGCATTTCAACGAGAATACTAAACACAGAGAGTAAGAGAAAGGAAGAAAAGATCCTCTAGGGAAGAGATCCTATCCTATAGGAGGCGGGTGAATCAGCCTTACTCGGGTTTACAATACTTTACTTACGGGTATTTAACGGATCTGGTTAGTCTAGTAAAAAGCAGGACTACCTACCCTAACTTACGTTTTTCGTCTTACCTAGCTTATCTTCCTAATTAATATCTAATTCTAACCTAAATTTATAGAGGTCTATTTAACCTATATATAAATGATTCTGAGCACGTGACTTGGCGACGCGTCAATGGAAAATAAGTCGCGTGTCTCGCTAGCACCGATCAGTATCCGTGAAGGTTATCCGATTTCCTCCCCTGGGTCTGATCTCTCCAGATGTTCCGGGTTAATGTGTCTACGTGTCGATGCTTTAAGTCTTGACAAAATCCTGTCTATGCGAAATTACCGATTCAGATGCGAAGTTGTTCCCTAAGGTGGATTTCCAGTTGTACCAGTCAGCGTGTAGTGCCTTCCCCCGTCACTATCGGTCCTTCCACTGCATATGCAACTAGCCCTGTGACTCGTACTCCCAGCTATACAAATTGGGACACATAACAGCCTCCCAGAAGCAGCTAACACCTAATCACCTCTCCATTTACACTTATAAAGGATCATTAGAGCCAGCGCGGCATCGTAGATGCCTATATATATCCAATAGTGGAATACGAGTGACGTAAGTGTAATTTAGTCTACTAGAGGCAGCTAGCAGGGCCTAACGGCAATATATTCTTAGTCGTGTATATAAGGAGCGCTATCCCCTTCTATCCTAATTCCTTCCCTAAAGTGCTAACGTCGGTGTAACGAAGCAAATATACCATAGCACTTCTAGGGCTAGGTAGCGTTCTTCAACTTCGTCCCCTGCTAAAGCTAAAGTAACCATAACTGACGTGGGTTAGGATCGGACCTTTCGCGATATAGAGGATGAACCGTACTTTCCTTAGGGAAAGAGTTATTGTGGGAGGGCACTAAGAGTCTATTACGTCCAGAAAAAGAGTGAGAAATGTAACGAGGGCCGCGGTTACTACCGGTGTTTCTCCTGCGCTGGATTCTGGTGGAATGACTATCGGGGTATATATGAGGGGAATTATCTCTGTGACTGTGCCTGTCGGCTGCCTAGCCGTTTGTGTGCTGAGCCGGCAAAGAATAACAATGTCGGCGAAAGAAATTATGTCAGTGAAGCAGAAGGCTACGCAGGAATAAAGATAACACAAGGGAAATAGTGTATTGGACTCTAGAAGAGGAAAAGGGAAGAGAGGAAGCTATACTAACTGACTACTAGAAGTCCTTGTCATCCCGAAGGGTTTGCAGGGTTTGTACTACTTTGGCTGCCTGAGGCAACCACTAGGAAGCGGACTTCCTGGTGCTACGGTGGCCTAGGAAGCAGCCTGGGCGCACGGATAGAAAGGGGTTTTTATTGGCTAGGAAGCGAAGGCTTGTTATTATGTAATTATACTGCGTATATCGCGTATAGTCGTGAATGTCTTTGTTATTAGCGGGCTGCTTTCGAAGGTTCTTTTTCTTCTTCTTGCCGCTATTAGTATTGTTATTGTTGTTATCGATTGAATTGACATCTTTGCCAGGCTCTATACTGTACAGTAGATCGATGAGGGGTTTTTGAAACACTTTTTGCCATTCCTTCGCTAGTTGGTGCACTACTGATGTGACATTTTGGCCCCATGTTGGCCCCAATACAAGGACACACTAGTGCCTAGGCATGGGATGGGGTGTCTTGGCTCTCATGGCTTCATTGTTCTTGGCTGATGGCCAGCATATAAGGTGTACTCGTACCTTGGGACAATTGACAGAATCAAAGTGCCCCTCACTTGGCTTGTCTGTCCAAAGTATAAAGCCTGTTTTCGATCGCTCTACGCCGGCAAAAATGAAGCTGACCGCGTTGCTATCTTCTATTTCCCTTTTGGCAGCTGGAACCTTTGCTTCCCCCGTCACCAATTCTCTTGAAACCCAAAGGTCTGAGGGTGAGGAGAACCTTCTGGAAACTCGTGATAATGGTCTTAAATGTGCAAGCCGTATATTCCCTAAGATTGATTATTATGAGCACTTTGTTCTGGGGGTCTAAAACTGAATTCTGTGCAGACCAATACAGCGACGGCGACATGAGTGATGCGCTAGGTGCGGGCGCTGACCATGCTATGGAAGGCAGCACGATCAGAAGCAGAGAAGGCAGTAGGTTACTCCACCATGAACAAAGCCAGCGCACCCATCTAAGATCCGATTCCTCATCAGACCGATATGCATATCGTTTCCTTAACAAAGACCGCGATGGAAATGACGAAGTCAGCTTGCCCAGTGACAGTCTCTGTGCTCAGTCCGGCGCCACAAAATATGAATGGCCCATTCTTCGAAGTGGCGACATCTTTGGTACCGAAGGAAACAAAAGGGCTGGCGATGATCGGGTCATCCTTGCAACTTACGATCCTCCTGGTGATTCACCCAAGGTCTGGGCTTTCTGCGCCCTTGTTACTGAGGGTGCTAGTCGCCCAGGGGGTTTCACTGAGTGCACCTGATGGGGGAAACTACGCAAACAGTATCAACTGAGGGGTGTCAGGCCAGGCGATCGGAAGTGAAGGTCAAGCAGAGTCTCAACATACTCGAGGCGATATAGGGGCTTAACCCCTTGTGAACTTGATTATTCTTGCAATGATAATTATACACAATCGTACCAATTCTTCGAATTTGTGAAATACGTTATAGAGGCACGTAAATCACCATAAAAATTAGAAGTATATACATGTCGTATAGAAGGGAAAAGGCATCATTCTATATATAGAGGCGTGGAGACCACAAATCACCACAAAAGTCAGAAATGCAGTGATTTGTATAGGGGAGGGGAAAAAGCCTCATTTTACCCATACTAGAGACAACTGTCATAGCAATTCAGGTATTTTATTTTACTGACAGTCTTAGCTCGGGGCTTAGGGTGAAAATCAGGCAGAAGCAGGCATTAAGGCATTAAGGCATTAAAAGGTGTGGGAAACGGCGGTCCACAGCAAGCTTGGCCGCCGGAACCGTTGCTGAGGGAGCTTTGAGACTCTCCAACAATTCACCGCTCCATCCTCTCCACCGATTTCAACCATATCCATCTCCAAGTTGAGTACATTAAAAAGTAGGCGCCCTTCACGCTCGAGGATGATATAACTATCGGGATTGGTCCGAGAGGAAGCCATCATATTACATATTACATCATAGATAAAAAAGATAATTAGATTCCTCTCAACCAGGAAATATGGAAGTACTTATCTGGGTGCTGCGTGTGTTCGTACCGGTGGTTGGCTTGTTTAAAAAGCCGAAACTTCGCTAGAAGCAAACCTGACAACTCTCAGCAAATTGACTTCGGGCGATTTCAGACTTTAGTTTGAAGGCTGGTTGTGCAGCCTCCAGACACTGCCGACTTCTCAAAAAGGGGAATTTAACAGTATGAAATAAGCCTTGTCTTCGCTTCTTCTTTTCCCGGGCCAGATCATTCAAAAGGATAGGGGTATTGGGCTACTTTGTCTTAAAGGGTTGCGAAACTGTGCTCGGATGTGCTAATGAAGGAATACTTGCTGGTCTCGCAAACGATAGTGACAGGTAATATTTGAGGTTTTAACCATGCACCTCCAAATTAAACAAAGTCCGACAGATTTATAATGCTTCTTCCTTTCTTGATATCCAAAGAATATAATATAGAATATGAACAATAGACAACATTAAATAAACTTTACAATATTCCTTCATTACGCCCATCCTTCGTGTTGTTCACTCTCAAGTTACGAATAACCCCACCAGCTTCTGTCCCGATGGTTCGCCTGAGTCAGACTAAAATAACCAGAGCTTTCAAGGTTCCTCTGCACCCGCCGGAATCTGCGGGCAGATGCCTTCTTGTTGAACAAAATATCCAACTCTAAGTATGTGAGACCCTTTGGCTCGGGCAGACGGAAGTAGGCCCAGAGCAAACAATAGAGCGTCGTCCCGGCATACAGGAAAGCGCTCAGACCACCCCAGTTCCAGGCTGTTGGGTTTAGCATGCGCGGTGTGACAATATTGACGACGAGACTGATTAAATTGTAGGCGACGCGGGCGAGGACGACCGTCTTGACCCGCAGGCGGGTGGATGGGATTTCAGCAACAAGGACGTAACAGACTGGACCGATGGTAGTGTCATATATAAATGTGAAGGTAATAATTAAGCAGCCGATCGCCCATGAAGTGCCTTCGCTCTCTTTCAAGGTACCGACTCCGCCTATGACCAGAAGGATAATAAATGAGAGGATGAGGCCCCAGAGATAGAGCGTGCGTCGACCGAATATGCGCAACCAAATCCAGGAAAGAATGCCACCTACCAGGGCGGCGCCAAACATACCAAGTCCAACATTGAAGGAGTTCTGGGTGGATAAGCCAGCCTGCTGGAAGAAATAAACTGCATAACCACTCAAGGCTGCACCACAGAGTGACTGGGTAATCCAGACCATACAGGCGATCTCCGTCCGTCGGAAATCCGTTCCTTTGAAGCAACTGAGGTACGAGAGATCACTCCCGTTGAGGTATTTTTCCGCCTCATTGGTGTGGTGCAACATAGTAATTGTCTTGTCGGCGTTGATGTGGACGTCGGATCTGACCTGAGTAAGGCGGAGGAGAGACTTTTTTGCCTGCTCATGCCTTTCATGACGCACAAGCCACCCTAGAACAAGGATGAATAATTATCTCACTGCATCAATTATCATTGTGCTCACAAGGACTCTCGGGTGCAAAGAGAACGACGATTAAAATTGGGATCGCAAATGCCCACTGCAGCGCCAAAGGAACACGGAATGACCATTCGGAGGTCACGTTGATAAAACCACGCAGGATTCCGGTCGCGGAAATCTGGCCGACGAGCCAGCAGTTGTTAATGTTCGCCGTCAGGTAGGCTCTTAAGGCGAGAGGCACGACTTCGGCAGCATAGGTCATACTCAATGTTTGGAAAATCCTAGTTCGAAATTAGAAAGACGATGAGCCGCAGCTAGATGCGCAGAAACAGATTCCACTGACCCCCAAGGGAACCCGCAGAGTACTTGAGATGCTAGCAACATCCCAATATTTATCGCAAAGACAGTCAAGAACAAAAACAATGACAAGCAAATCAGTGACCCAACCATGACACGATGATAGCCAAACCTGTCCGTAAGGAGGCCATTCAGCATTAACCCCAAAATCTGGCCTGCGTAGGCTGCATTTATGAGACCAGCCTGCCACATGGGGGATATTTCATACTTCCGTTCATCGGAAAGAAAATTAGGATTGGTAGGCACACCAAATGTCCGCCGAAAGACTGGGATAGCAAGGAAGCTATTGAGGAGAATCGTTCCGTAGCCCTCAAGGACGATTGTTGTCGACAGTAGTGCGGACCACGCAATGGCCTTGGGATAAAGACGGCATCCATCCAGAAAGGTCATTCTATGCTCAGTATTGGTGGCATCGCGGGCGTCAACAGAGAGCCCGCGCAACGCTGGAACTGCCCCGGATAAGGAATGGAAGAAATCATCATTAGTCTGAGTGACCCCTACTCGGACTTCGGGCGGGCTTATCAGGGTGCGGTCAGGTGTAAGAGGTTCTAGGCAGTAGTTTGCTGGCGGTTCACTCTCCAGCGCGGCAGAAATAGGCTCCAACAACTCAGTGTGGGGGGCGATGTCAGATATACGACATGGTCTGGTTTTGTCGCCACGGCGGCTGTGGCTTGAATTCTTCATTTCATTAAAATGGAGGCTGGGGTTTGTAATCCAGACTACCTATCTGATACTGAAGGGAAAGTATGACGCACGATGAAAGCAGGATGTCAAGAATGAAGTTTACATACTGAGGTTTTACGCGGTCTTGATACCGGAGAATCTTGGGACCGGTTCTGTATTAATTTTGCTTATTAATTGTGCCCGACCAGTTTGTCAAATACGGACTTGTTATAGATCTTAGAGAATCTTACCACTGTGATTTTTACCAGTACGCTCCCCATACCTTGATTTCTGTCAGTTATGAGCCCGGAATCGCTTCGATCTTAATTTCTTTATATATACCTACTTGTGATTCTCATTTTTGAGCCCTTTTTACCTGATTCTTACCGGGCCTTGGCTGCATAGAGATGCATAGAGATAACCCGTGAATCGAAAAGAATTATAGCCCTGGGAAGCACTGAATCGGAACTCGAAGGGCCATGAACGTCAATTGAAACCTCACGATGATTTGGCATCTTCCTAGAACTTCTTCCGGCAGAGAATCAATATGTAAGAGTGCTATTGGATGGCGTCGATCTTTTTTGATTCGTTCGGAAAGTCCCTCTTGCTGTCCTACTCTTCAGCCCTTTCAGCCTACAGCGTTGAATAACGGAAACTTGCTATTTTCTGCGTCAGGTTACACCTTGGATAGATTTGTTACAATGATAGGGAGTTGGTAGACGAAGATCCCGTTGATTAAACAGTGATCAAACGCCTACGAAGTTTACTTCAATACATAGAGTTATCACCGACCGCAATCTCAAATAAGGCGTGATAAACGCCAGGACTTAACATTTATACAGACTCTTAACAACCGTTAATGACCCTTCCTTCAACTCCTACATACCAAGTCTGGCTACCTAAGGATGGGTGATTCAATACAACACTTATTACCAAAATGGAGATACCAAAAACTAGCCGTTAACACTAGTCACGTTTCCGCTGACGTTGAACGATCCGTCATATCACCGTAAGGATATAGGATGATCTATGCCATGGGGGTGTGCGCAGTCTAGTAGACTGGAATTAGGACTTTGGCTTAACTATAGGAGAAAAAAGTGGGGCCATAAGTAGACTAGAATACTTTTCACGAGTAGACTAGAATTCCTTCCTGTACGAGGATCAGTCTGAAAATTTGTAGAGTTCTATTCTATATATTAAATATTATAGTGTTTAAATTTCAGAGTAATTGATCTAGATATAAAGGTGTAGTGGCCGATTAAAATTCTGAAGTTTTTTTGATAGGGTGCGACCGTACAATATATTAGGATATATTTACCACTATATATCTATCCTATAGGGGTGTGCGCAGTCTACTAGACTGGAATTAGGGTTTTTGCTTTACTATCCCATGGGGGTGTGCGCAGTCTACTAGACTGGAATTAGGGTTTTTGCTTTACTATGGGAGAAAAAAGTGGGGCCATGAGTAGACTGGAATACTTTTCACGAGTACAGACTGGAATTCCTTCCCGTACGAGGATCAGTCTGAAAATTTGTAGAGTTCTATTCTATATATTAAATATTGTGGTGTTTGAATTTTAGAGCAATTGATCTAGATATAAAGGTGTGGTGGCCGATTAAAATTCCGAAGTTTTTTTGATAGGGTGCGACCGTATAATATATCAGGATATATTCACCACTATATATCTAGTATAGATTCTACCATTTATTACTTTGTTTATAGAGTATAATCTATCTACTTTGAACTAATAAACTTCGTACAAATTCATTATAAAGATATTCTTAGATTCCCTAGGATCTAGTTTTTTCTATTAGCAGTATTTATTTGGAGCCTACCCTTCGTACAAATTTATTATAAAGATATTCTTAGATTCTCTAGGATTCTTTTTTTTCTATCAGTAGTCTTTGTTTTGAAGCCTGCCCTTCGTATAAATTTAGTATGAAACTATTCTTGGCTTCTCTAGGATTCTTTTTTTCCTATTAGCAGTCTTTGTTTTGAAGCCTCTACTTCGTACAATTTATTATAAAGCTATTCTTGGATTTTTTAGGCTTAGGGTTTTAGGGTTTAGGCTTTAGGGTTTAGGGTTAGGG